>JARKIC010000031.1:0-680324 GCA_029378375.1 Mycena olivaceomarginata
CTTCGTCTCTCTTTCTTGAGTCTCGACATTCACAATCTCGACTCCCATCTAAGAGGCTCAGAGGTGTGCCTCTACGCTACTATCGGCGGCCTGACCCGCGCACTTCAACCATGCCTCCCCTTGGTCTCCTTTGCTTCGACTGATCACGAATGACTGGAGCTCCGAGACATGCGTCCTGAAGCCTCTACCCTCTTCGGCCGCCAAGACCACCTCGACACTGTGGCGCGCTCACACGGCTGAAAAGACTCGGAGGCGTCTCTCTTGACGCTCGCGCCTACAATACCGACTTGACTCCTCGCTCATCTGAGGAGAATGAATCTCGATGGCGCTTATATGACCTATATCTTCAAGCTGTCTTGGAGCTGGAGCCAGCTGCTGCTGCGTCGAGACCAGCACATAGCACTGGTGCTGCCCACATCTCCGTACGGGCAAGTCCGGGGTCCGCCTCTAATCCTTCCGCACCTCAGTCTGCCAGTGCCCATCTTTCTCTGGTTAAGCGCCCGGTTTATGGCTCGAGTCCCTTTCGGTTTCCATGCGTCGCGATGCCGAAATGCTGCTGCCTCGAAGTCCCTCCCTTTTCTCAAGCGCTCGGGCTGCTCCCGCCCAGCTCTAACTCCAGCTCGAGCTAGGCTCGTGTCCAGCCGTTATAGTGGAAGTATTGACGAGCAAGCAGGTAATACTTACTATAACGGCTGGTGGCACCTAGCCGTAAGTTGACAGATGGGATTTTCAAACTCCGACTATACCATATATGGAAAGCCCTATTCACACTTTCATGCACTACGTCCCAATAATTGACTCTATCTACCTCAATGAACTGTTATATCACTATTTGATCTCATTTACCTCTCTGGAAGCTGTAAATTGCTATTCCGATGCAGGAATGCCTGTTTTCTTGTCCGAGGCATTGCTTTAACCTGTTGGGGTGCCCTATACCCTCTCAAATTCTTCAAAATTGGGGGATACTTATTTATGATACAAAATTCATTCCAAGTAGATCTGTGGCCAAGGATACTCGAAGAATTGAAATATGCGATGTCTTGCCGGAGATACTTCCCAATATGGTATATCGGAGTTTGAAATTACCATCTGTCCAAGTTGCGGCTAGTGCCGCCAGCCGTTATAGTAAGTATTACCTGCTTGCTCGTCAATACTTCCGCACTATAACGGCTGGACACGAGCCTAAGCTCGAGCTCCCATCCGGCAATTTACAACGGACGGACATTCCCGGCTCTCCTCGCTACGTCACGTTCCTTTCTTCCGAGCCTCGTGCACGATGCACCTAAAGGTCAGATCAACTGGCTCGCTCGCTCGGCACCGTTCGATGCTCCATGCCTTGTGAGTGCGAAGATTCCCTCCGAGAAATAATTGCAAAATAGCAGCTTCTAGTCCAGCCTGGGCTATGCGCACTGCAGCCCAGGATTATCGGTTCCACCGCAATCTTATTCATTCAGGTCACCGCCTCCCGCCTCCAGCCGCACAATGCTCATCGTTCACACCTGTCTGCAAGCTGCAATTTGAATGTGTCTCCCCCAAATCAAAATTTGTCTCTCTCTCCTCAATTGTTCTCCCGAGGCCTGCAATGGGGCGACTCGGTGTCGGTGTTCATAGGCGCTACTTAGACATCGGACACGCGCCTGACCAAATTTTCAAGTGATTTCAATTCTTGCACGCTCCTGTAGATGGCGAAGGTCCGAATCCCAAGTGGAGCACAATGGAACGACGACTTCAAGTTTTGGCTTCGATTCCGTCACGCCGATGAACCATTATCAATAGTAGGTTTTTCGGGTATCTATGGTACCGTGGATTCTCGAACTGACCACCACCCTGTCCGCTACACCTCCCATATCTTCCCTGGTTCGCTGCCAGCCGTCTCCCTCCCGCTTCTGAGTGTATATTTTCCAAGACCATTACACGCTCGTCGCATTAGCGAATTCTATTCCAGCCCCAAGATACGGAGTTCCTTCCCCCCTTTGCGATTGTCCCGCCCGCTGATGTCCCCTTCCGCAATGCAAGCTGCCATTTCCTGCTCGAACGCACCGTCCCTGGTAGGTGGCTCTGGACAGGTTCTACTGCTTTCTTTCAGCCATTTGTAGGGAGCCCTCGTCCCTTAGTCAGGTCGCTTAAAAATTCAGCACGTTCGTCAGTTGATTGGTTTCTGATAAAAAAATTGCCAGTCCAGGTGTTCCAGGCGAAATTTCGTCACGAACCGTTGCTCAACCAAATCCGGTAAATCATCTCTCTTCTCCCGCCGAACTCTCTGGTTCTCCCTTGCTGCCGTTTCCGCTGTCGTCGCCATCCTACTCACATCGTTTCAGCCCAACACTTTTCATGGATATTACGCGAAGGTGCGTGCTTTCCTAGAGCCAGTGTACTGGAATGTGTGCTGACAAAGATCCCCGCGCGCTAGCCAGCGAACGTGTCAATCAGCTTATGCGGGGGAGGGGGAGTGGGTGAAAGGCAGCGGAAGGAAGTGCCGGCTGGTGCGGAGCAGGTGGGCCCCAACAGCGAGGTGCGCGGAAAGGCGAGCATATCGGTTCAACTCAGTCGCGAACAGTGTCCCACGACCCCCATGGCTCTCGCAGAAATGAAAGGAATACCCTATCGCAAGTTGATTGGCGGACATCGTCTGGCTTTCGATAGCAACTCAACCAGACTTGGCATTTACAGTCTGTGTCTTATCCCGCTTTGTCGACAACCCCGGACGTCCCATTGGAGTGCTACCAAACGTGTGCTTCAGTATTTGAAGGGTACACGCACACACACGCTCACATACGATGCCTCTGACTCCACACTCGGCTGGGACATATTTGCCGATGCTGATGGAATGTCATTGGAGAATCGGAAGGCTGTTTCCGGCTACACATTCATATTGAATGGTGCCGCGGTTTCTTGGTCATCCAAACAGCAGGAATTGTCTCGTTGAAGTCGAATGTATTGCCATCACATACACCGCCATGGAGGCCATCTAGTTCTGCTATTTAATGGCTGAACTCTTTGGACCTGTCACATTCCCCTTCCTCATCTACAACGACAATCAGTCCACAATCTCGCTCGCGCATGCAGAACTTCGACAGTTCCATGCCTGTACCAAACACATTGATATTTGGTACCATTTCATCAGCGAGCAGATTGAAACTGGCAAGCTCGAAATTGTGTATTGCCCGACTGCGGAGATGACTGCCGATGTTCTCACCAAGGCGCTGGCCGCCTTCAAGTTTAAACCATTGGTCCAAGCTCTGGGATTAATTTCGGCTTGAGGGGAGTGTTGGAATACATACAGCAAGCCGATGCTGAAACGGTGCGATGGGTTGAAACGGTGCAACCGTTTCAATGCATAGCAAGTGGAAAACACGTAGTGTTTCCATGGTGTGCACAGCAAGTAGAAACACCACGTAGTGTTTTGATGGTACAAGGGTTTCAGCTGGTCTGAAACCCATTGTTCAACGTAGTACTTGGTTGTATTTATACCCATTGTTCTCGAGGTATAAAAGGCCTCGAGAACTTGCCAATAAACTATCTTGTTTCCCCACTTTCGTCCCCACCTCTACATTTGATTCTACACCCACCGCCCCTGCGCTCGCTCCCTGCTGCCCTCGCGCTCGCTCCCCGCTGCCCCTGCCGCCCCCGCGCTCGCTCCCCGCCGCCCCTGCGCTCGCTCCCGCCGCCCCCGCGCTCATTCCCCGCTGCTCCCGCACTTGCTCTCCATCGCCCTCATGCTCGTCACCAGCTGCCCTCATGCTCGCTCCCCGCCGCCTCGTGCTCGTCCCTGCCGCCCTCCGTGCTCACTCCCTGCCGCCCCTGCACTCGCTCCCCACTGCCCTCATGCTTGTTCCCGCTGCCCCTGTGCTCGCTCCCTGCCACCCTCGTGTTCGTCGCCAGCCGCCTTCACGCTCGCTCCCTGCTGCCCCGTGCTCGCTCCCTGCCGCCCCCGTGCTCGCTCCCCGCTGTCCCTCCTTCGCACAAGCTTGAATCATGCACCCGTTGCCTGCTGCTCCCATGTGCTGGTTGCCCACCGGTCTGCTGTTCCCGCTTGCTTCTCGTGCTATGTGCGGTTCACTGTCTCTTTCCGCACATTCGGTACCTACTGTCCATGCACTCCAATATTTACCCATATGTTAAATCCTCCAAGTGTCAGTTGAACCATACTGTGCGGTAATTTTATGTGTCAAAGAACTATAATACATTACCTTTTAACACTTTTCTTGCCTCAAAAACCTATGGAAACTGAGAGGAAAACGGTCAAATGAGTAAAATTCGAGGGGTTTCGGGTGTTTCAGCTCTTCAGAATTACATCCCCGACGGGTACTTCTCAGGCATTCATTGCATGTTGAACACAAAAATCCTTCGGTGAGTGCTTACCTGGGCATGGAATTGTAGTCTAATATCATAAATTAGATCCACCATGCTGAAACATTCAGGATAGAAAGTTAGTTGGAAGACATTCAGGCAGTGAAAGAAGTCGCATGAAAAGTCACGCTCAAGCTGGTAACATCTTCGTGCGATCTCTTACCCGCGTCCCATTTGCCACTTGGTATTGTTTCTTCATCGCAATTCTCGATGTTTCGCGATTGGTTAGAGTCACAGACTTGATCAATGCCCCCAGATGTTATAAATACTGGTAAGTTGGTGGGTTTTCAAGGCTCCCTTCGTGTGTTCGTGCTAATTTGGCCCTGTGTCCAATTTTTGTGTCGCTATTGTCATGCAGATCGATTAAAGGTTCAGTGGACTCACCTCAGCGGGTATGGTTCACGATTTAGAAGAAATCTGTGTCCTCAGAATTGCTTGCAAGTCCGGGGCGCAAATTTTCAAGGTCAAAATTTCTGTTATCAGGCACCAGGCGCCCATCAAGCGCCCGTCCGGACACTTCGGCAGCGTTACCCGATGTGACAAGTGTTACATTTCTTGGCTTCCACCACGGCTTCCTCCCGTCCAGCTGTCACCCTGCTCACAATTGCTTAAGCAGAATGTGTCGAGACAGTCCATGATTCTTAAGCCGGATTAAGCCACTTAAGATAGTTTCAAATTGTATATTGGTATAGTAGTCTGGATATACTATGGCTGCTTAAGCCAGCTTAAGCAAGCACCGCTTGAGCTAAATCCCATATACAGACTATTACTACACTGCTTAAGCAGCTTAAGCTGCTCAAGCTGGGCTTGAGCAAGTGCACTGCTTAAGCCCCGCTTGCACCCAGTAATCTTATGGTAAAATTCGATTTGAGTCGCCGGGCTTAAGCAGCCAGCGTCGGTCGCCAATGCATGCGGGCGTTGGGGGAAGGGGGCAGAGCAGGCAGCTATGTAAGCTCACTGCCGTCTCGGCGCAGTTGCTCGGTGTTGCTGCCAGCTTGGACTTGTGGCATAGCATGGAAGTATCTGGAGCACACCAACAATAGCAGAGATAGGAGTCCAGAGCAGCTGGACTGCCATCGGCGTTCCAAATTGTCCAGCAGATCAGTGCCTCGTAAAGATCATGATAATGTCGGCACAGTGCTGGGAAAGAATGAGAGGCATTTGTCAGGGATTGAATATGAGTCAAGTGGACATGCTTACATGTCAAGGGAAGGCACAGTTGTGTCTAGGTGTTGCGGGAAGTGGTGACAACATGGTGGTCGAGAGAAGAAAGGCGAAGTTGCCACTGATTGGCGAGAGATCATTGATCACCGATCAACGGCAGTGCCGCTCTTCTTTGTCTTTCACCTTTAGCCGCTTTTCTGAGTTTGACCACCACCTTGACACTCTGCCACAGTTCTCTACCCCCTCCCCTCTTCCATCGTGCCTTGTTTATATCTCTTCAATTGCTTCAACGGCTCAAGCCTGGCCTTCGCAGCTGAGAGCTCAAACTGGCGGTCAATCTGACCCGGCGCCAAACATCAATTGATTTTTGCCACCTTGGCGTGGTGCCTGGGACAACTGTTGCCATGTATGCTATTCATTTACCTCTATTACTGCTTGTCCGGTCCACTTCCCATTTCCTCTTTGCCACTTTTCGGTGAGGACATTGAATGCACTGGAGCACTATGGCCCGGGTTTATCTCCACTACTTGCTTCGAACATGGCCAAAGGACAAGACCTGGACTACACTTTGCTTTGGTGAGTCGCGCGATATTACCTAACCTGGCACTTGCTTCGGTGTCCGGGTTGCTTGAACGACCTTGTGCTTTGATGTTGCTTAAGCGGCTTGGCATGCTTAAGCAGGTTTCATCACTATTAGCTTGAGTGGTCTTTGTGTTTGCAGCGATGGTGCTTGAGCAGCTTAGCCGGCTTAAGCGAATTAAGCACAATAACTAACTTAGTGGTACGGTAGGTGCAATTACCTATATACAATATTTGAGACGTGCTTAAGCGTCTATGCCTTGCTCGTCTTGTGGGATAGAGGGAGAGAGAGTTTGGGGACAAACGAGAATTCGATTGGTCGCCAGAGCTCTCTCGCTCGGACCGTAAGGGACCGCGCTCGAGCCACAGGAATGCAGCGGAGAGCCAGCGGCTCAAGAGACTGCAGGAGGAGCAGCGGCCACATGAAGACGAGCAGACAAGCTCAAGACTCGGTTTTTGGGCACATCAAGGTAGAGCTTGTACGCATCACTCCGCCAGCGACCAAGTAGCTGAATCTCAAAGTCAGCATACCCAGCGATTGCAGCAGCCGTGGCTGCACCTCGCCGAAAGCTGTGACCTGAGTATCCAGACTGGTCAAGCCCGATGTCTGAAATGCGGGCCTTGAGCGTGCGGATGAATTCGGAGCGTCTGAGGGGGGAGGAATCGACTTTGCCAAATAGCGGGGCATTTGGTGGAAGAGGGTGGATGGCGAAAAGGTGTTTCATCGAGCGAACAGGACAAGTGGAGGGAGAATTTGGTGCGGAAGCAATGATGACCGTCACACCGCCACGGAACGGGTCGGTCTTGGAGGCGGGGATAGTGAGCTCCATGTACTCGTTACCCCCGTCCTCGAAGAACCGAATGCAGTCACGTGTAAGGTGAACGGCGGCATCGAACTTCGCGCGATCGGCGACGGTGAACTCACCACACCTCAAAAATCCAGCCCAGGCCAGATTCTTTGCGGCATCGAAGATGGCATTGTCGATGTTGGACAGGTCACCTGCAACGAGCCCAAGGCGGACGAGGATGTCGAGAGTGATGGGGAGTTTGGGCTTACGGTTGCGGTCCCCTTGAAAGCGCTTGATTCCGCGAATGACCCGCTGCAATGCTGGGGAGTGGCAGACTTCGAAAGGAAGGCCTGCATCGACATGGAGGGAACGAACGGCGGAGAGGTAGCCTTTAATGGTTTTGTGAAGGATGGGCCGTTCCTTGCTGGCAAGGTGAGCGGACCAGGCCATGAGACCGAGCTCTGTCGCGGGGAGAAGTTGTCCAGGGGCAGGGCTGTATTGGGGATTGAGCCGAACGAAGTTGAGAAAGGATCGTTGGGCAGATGAGTAAGTGTCCCGGGTGGAGGAAGCGAGCCCGTGCCAGAGGAAAAATGCGACTTCTCGAGGGAGGTGAGCATGTGTCGTATACCAATGATCCGGGACTGCGGAGTTGAGGATGTCCGGCAGAGCTGTGGAGCCAGCTGGAACAGGCGGCTGTACTGAAAACGAGAAGCGGCGTCAGCGAGCGCATTCTCTGACGTCGGGATCCACACCGCAGAAAAAGTGAAATGGAGAACGGAAGCGAGCAGAATGATCTGCCTCAAGACACTCATGCCTGGAGCTGAGCGTGCCGTGTCCGAACTCAGCCACTGGACCACCGCCTGATTATCGCATCGGAAGACAACATGGGTGCCAAACCATGTGTCACCCCACCGCAAAATTGCTTGTAGAATTGCGTAGATCTCCTTGAATTGAATGTCGCGATCACGGAAACGCCGAGGGCAACGCGAGGCAAACCAGAAGTCTTGCCAAACACCGCCGAGCCCTTTGCGCCCACTTGCGTCGGTCTCGACATAAATTGTAGGGCGGTCGGAGTTGATGATTTGGACGCCGTTCCAGTGGGCACTCAGAGTTGACCACCAATCGAGATCGGAGCGCGCGCCAGATGGGATGTATAAGCGCGAGAAGGGGGAGGAAAATTTGGAGGAAAAATCGATCAAGCGGCGAATGAAAGCGCGTGAGTGTGGGATGACCTGAGAACTGAACTGCAGAAAGCCAACGAGCTCCTGAACCTCCCTCAAGGAACAGGTGTGCTTGCGGCTCCATGCGTCTAGCAACTCACGGAGGTAGGCAAGTTTGTCCTCCGGCAAACGTGCTTCCATGGCGTCCGAGTCCAGGTCGAGACCAAGGAAATCGAGGAGCGTTGAAGGCCAGAAAGTCTTCTCTTCCTGGAAATGGAGACCTAACTCTTCCCCAAGAGCAAGGATCCATTCCACCGCTGCACGCGCAATAGTGGGGTCAGTTTCCGGTCGGAAAACTAACCAGAAATCATCAAGATAGTGGCGAAGACGAGAAGGGATATGACGGGAGATAATCCAGTGCAGAGCTTCAGAGAAAAGGTTGAAGATGTACGGAGCAGAACACAGGCCGAACATGAGAACAATGGCGTAATAAAACTCGCCGTTCCAGAACATGCCCATATGGTGATGGTCCGCAACCCGAATTGGGACGTGGCGAAACACATCTTTGAGGTCCAACTTGACCATCAAGGAACCTCGGCCGGAAAGGCGAAGGTCAGAGACGGCGCGCTCAAACATATCATAAGATATCTGAGCTTCAACGTCAGGGATTCCGTCGTTGACGGAGGTGCCACGCGGCCAGGAAGGTGGTTGATCATGCGAAGCTTGCCAGGCTTGCGCTTACGCTCAACGACACCAAGAGGTGAACAACGGAGTTCGGGGAGAGGTGGGGATGGGAAGGGACCAGCAGCAGCACCCTTCGCGATGAGCGTAGCCAGCGCGTCGGAAAGGAATTGACGGTGCACTGACGCAGACTTGAGATTCTTGACTGGTTGAACAGATTCTGGGCCCGAAAATCCAATGTTGCAACCGAAATCAATTATTTGGAGTAAAGATGATACAAATGTGCGGTCGGGATACTCCTCTAAATAGAAATCCCAAGCGCGTCGATTGAGAGAGGAAGAGATAGGCGGGTGGCCGTGATTAGGAGGAAGGGGTGAATTACAGCGTGGGGAGGTATTAGGACGCGGTGGCGGCAGTGCGAGGGGAGGGAAGAGATAGTGATGAGGAAGACGGGACTGGAACGGGGGAGGGGGCTGAGACGAAGGTGCAGGGACAGGAGGAGAAACTGAGGACTGCTGGCCCGAGCGAGCGAGCCGAGCAGCGTGGGCGCGAGCTCGACGGCTCGCTCTGCCGAAGACCTAGGTCTTCTTCGGGCAGGCAGAGCTCTGGTGGTCACCCTCGCATGTGCGGCAGACGTGGCGGCGCTTCGCAGGGCAAGGTGAAGACTTGCATATCCCGGTGTTCCAGTCATAGCATATCTGTTGCTCAACGGGCAGCGACGAGGCCTTCTTCAGCTTGGTGGAAGTGGCTTTGGAAGACGACGCGCTGGACGCCGAGGAAGCAGGGAGGGGGTGGGCGTAAACCATGCGCGAAAGCAGACCATGGTCGGGGCGAGCCCAGCCCGAATAATCGCCAGCCTTCATGTCCCAGAGACGAGTGCTGTGGAACTCGACGTGGTAGATCACAACGGCGGACCATTTGTATTGCTGGTGGAGTTCGGTGAGGTGTGAAACATAGTCCGAGAGGGAGCGCGTGATCGCGAAGACCTCCCACGGCTTCCCAGAAGATGCGGCAAAAGCAGCAAGCACTTCAAAGTACTTGAGCAGAGGACGAAGGAGGGAGTGAAAGGAAGGGAAATGTTTGAGCGCGAGGGAATGCTCGGTGGCGGGGGCAGACGAAGGCGGTGCGACGTAATCCTGGCGAGCGGCAAGGGGCGACAGCAGGCGCGGCAGGTCCAGTGGCGTGAATGCGTGCGAGACGATATCCAAGATAATCTTGGACTCGATGGAGGGAAAGAGCGCGGGCAGCGACTTACCTCCAAATTCCGACGTCGCACCAGCACCCGTGAAAGGCGGAACAACGGGTGGCGCAGGCGGTGCTGGAGGCTGAGTCTGCGGCCTCAAGGCAGCAGTAATGGCCGCGATCACGGCCAGCGTCTCAGGCGAGAGGGTGGCGACCGGCGGGGAGGAAGGTGTATCGTCGTCGTTGGCCATGGCGTCAAGGTGGAGGTGGTCGAGGGTGAAAGAGATCTCGTCGATCAAAGAAGCCGTGTCAAGGTCGGGGCTTTGATCCGCTGACGGCGATGGGGAGCGCGATGCGACGCGAGATGTGGCGCGAGACGACTCCGAAGAAACGGGTGGTGGAAGAGGCGGTGCGCGTGCGAAACGACCCCCAACGCGAGGCTGAGTTTTCCAATGACCAGGCGCAATGGTGCTCGATGTCCTCAAAGACAGAAAGAAAAAGACTCTAGTCTATCGAGCTATGTGAGTGTATGTAGAGGATGAGGACGACGAGAATACCTATCGAGCTATGTGAGTGTATGTAGAGGATGAGGACAAGGAAAGGAAATGTGAAAGAGCCGATATATATGTAGAGGGACAAAGAAACCAAAAGGGGAAAGAGGACGCGACGCGTCAATGCGTCTCGCCTGCATAGACCGTGTTTGGCGCGTCAAACACCTCTGCTTAAGCCGGCCCGGCCCGTCTCAACGTAGTTTGCTTAAGCAAACAAGAGCTGGTTTTATCGTCCAGAGCTCTTTCCCGGTCATCTCACCAAATGGCTTGCCACCCATTCTCTTTCAAACATTATCGGCATCCACAGCCCTCTTTTCAAGCATTTTCTCACACCCATGTCCCGCTACACATCATTTCACCCACCACGCAATCCCTTGCCGCTGTCTCCTTGTACTTCTCCTGATACAGTCAAATATCGCTACCATCTCTTGGGAATCCTCCAATGCACCCACTGGGGACCGTGGCCTTCGGAACATCGTCGTTTCCGCACCAAGTCATCTTGAGCATGAAATCTTACAAAGACTCGGGAGAGAGTATGAAATTGGGTGGATTTTGCCTCCAAAGGCAAAAACCGAGATGAACTTGTGGACACTATCATCTCCGAACTAGACAACGTCAAAAGCGATCTTTTCAAGCCAGTAAGTCCATCTCCAAGATCTTATATTCGCACTCAATTGTGTCCTCAGCTGCATGCAAAGGTCAGGGTCTGGTACAACAACAACAACACCACCCTGTTCCGCCAGGCTACTGAGGTCAAGGAATCCAATAAGAAAGTTAAAAAGTGTTGGGATGCCAAGGCGGTGGCTTGCAACTTGCATCAAGTCCGCTATGATGAAATTAAGTCGGAGGTGATTGCTGCTGGAGCTGAATGGAACAATGTGCATCACTGCATGATGCCAAGGCTGTGGGATGGACTCACCGACAAAGAGCAGAAGATATGTTAGGAAACAGTGAACTCCCAGAACACTGGTGACATCAGCGAAAAAGACAAACAAGAGTAAGCTGATAGTTTTATATGCTTTTACCCATCTCAGATTGTGTATTTTAGACTTGCCTGCGGAAATGCAGACAAAGAGGTCACCGCTTTTGTCAAATGAATGCATACCATATACTGTGTCCGAATGCTTTGCTTGTCTTCATGGACAGATACAGATGGAAAGGCGCAAACTTCAGTGTATGTGATCTGATATATCTGGGTTCTTATCATGATGTTATGATGTAGGCATGAGACTATGTCTATTAGCCCCAGGTTAATGCAACAGTTTCCAAGGTGGAAAACAACCAAGGGTCCTCCAAGTGCTTTCATGCGGTACTCGGAGTTGTTTGCAGATGATAATGAGGAGAGCTCAGACGAGGATGAGGATACCAAAAAGAACAACAAATCAAAATATCCCTGGGCGATCCTGGTAACATTCCAGAAGATGAACTTCCTGACGACCTTGAGGAGTATCCTCTCCTGCCTGAGGCACCCACTAGCAGCGGAGTCGAGTGGATTAAGGGTGGAAGGATTGTTATCCGGGCCTTTGTGAAGGCTGTATATCGTGAATCTCATCCCACATCTACCACAGCATTTGAGTGAAGAGATATGTCAGGAATTGACAATGGGTCTTCGTCCCCCCCATGGGTATCAATGTTTACACCAAAGGGTGCTTGCAAGCTGATCTCCAACGGATACCTCCTGGAGGGTCATGGACTTAAAGATCCATCCCAGAATGGTCAAAGACGAAATTGAGACAATCTACAAATTCTGGATGAGGCACCAGAAAGCAAACAGGCTGCCTCTGAAATTCAAGGTGGCCGAGGCAAAGCAAAAGGCTGCAGAGGATACACAGGTTCGACAAGAGTCCTTGAAGAGGAAAAAAGCCGCATATGTGGAGACCAGCGAGGATGAGAGAGGTGATGAGGGAAACTCAGTCAAAGCAGAAAAAGAAGAAGGAAAATGATGTGGATCCATCGGCAATGGTCAAAAGAATGAAAAAAAAGCTCAGAAGGGTGATAGACCCAAGGCCCATCCATACCTCAATTGGGACACACGGAAATTGAGGCTTCTTGCACTCGCAAATTTTGCACCATACCAGTCACTTGTCCTAGAAGTCTTGATATCAGTGACAGTGTGCTGAACCATTTCATCTTTGAGTAAAACTCTGACTTTACTCATCAGGCAGGCTCTAATGATGGGCACAAAGCCTGTAATCCGGCTTGGCTTTCCTGGGATACAAATGATGTTGACTTGGGGCCAAAGTTCTTCGACAAGACCACTCCATGCTATCTTTCCAACTTGAATGCAGTTGCTGAATGGATGGGATCCAATCCCCATATTTCTACTGACATCTTGCAGGGACGGGCTGCAGAGATTCTCCTCACTGTGGGGCTAGCCTACCATGGTGCCAAAGAATGTGCCAATGCGGATCCAGATTCACCCCTCACCTCTGTTCCCTTCGAAATAGCAGATCTGGTGAAGGTCGAGGATGCCATTCGAGCCATGCTCGCTCAAACGAGGAAGGGCCTCAAATTTGGTGTCAGTCAAACCACCTCCCACTCTAATGAGAATGGCTGGCACAAGGTCTACCTCGAAATCGGCTTTTCTGAAGGAGATATCAAATCCCTTGGCAAAGATTGGAAGAGCTTTGTGGGAACTTATGCCATGGTAGATTCAATGCTGTATCGTAGCGGCAAGCCCCCCCAGCCACATGCCACTGACATTTTTCCCGAGGCACTGCAGATCTGGCCAAAGGCAGCTAAGCCAGATGGCAATCCTTCTGCAGAGGATGAGACTGACTGGGAGGAGGAGATGAACGTGTGTTGATCACAATCCAGGCCACAGTCAAAACAGCTCAGTCAGAGGAAAATCTGGATAGTATCCTTGATGCAGAGTGGTGTCAGTGTGGGCGAGGCAGAATGGTCTGTGTTGTGCATGGGATGAAGTGGTGGCGGATGAGCTTCTCCTCCAAAGACAATAAGCAGCTTGGCGAATGGGGAATTATACCCAAGGACCTCACTTCTGCTTTCAAGCTCATCACCGGGGCAAAGTCCATGTAAGAAATCCATCTTAGATGCAAATTGTGTGTCTAACATGAGTTGCAGAAAGTGCCCAGAATCTCGCCGCAGTTGAACTCCAAGGCAGCTAAACTTCACCCTTGCTCATTAGATACAAATTCTATGTCTAACATGAGTGATAGAAAGCATCCATAATCTCGCCGCAGTTGAATGTCAAGGCTGCTAAACTTCACTCTTGCTCAATGCATTCCACATTTGCTTTCTTTGTTTCCGCAGCCATCAGAGAAAAAATGTGTGTTGAAAGGGATTCTATCAGTATAATTTATCAGTCTTATCTGAGACCGTGATTGGCATAATATACAGTCTAATGCAGAGTGAAATTTAGACTAAATTCAGGAACATTTTTCTGGTTGAGTGGCAAAAGTTATGTTAATGTGTTCTGTGACTTGGGAAAAGGAATTATGACTGTCAGGGGAACCCCCGCTTCGGACAGTTTTCCATCCGGACCCAATCCGGATGCTCCGGATGCTTCGGGCGCTTCGGGCGCTTCTCCGGATGGTTTTCCGCCCGGCGCTCCGGACACTTCTGCGCCCTTCTATCCGACCGCCAAACCACCTGGGACATCCATCCGCTCTCGTTGGCACGTGCTGTGCGATCAGGCCCGCGATCATTGTAGATACCTCCGGACACGTGCTACTGGGTAGTTACCAACTAGTATATAAGGTTTCGCTTAGCGTGGGAATCCTCATCCTTTCTTCACTTCGGATTCCCCCGCTAGGTGCGTAGTATTTCCGCTCCTGTATTCTAGTACCTATATTTATTCTTCGGATTCCCCCGCTAGTTTCCACGCCCTGCACCGAGCTTAAGGTTGCCCTTACAGCAGAAGAAGGATCTAAGGGATCAACCGGTCAAGATTGGGAAGTTTGGTGCAGGTACGGATTCAGACCACTACTCCAGTGCTCCATCCTCCCCCACTTCAAATCTCGACCCCTCCTCCGTCCCGATGGACCAGCTGCCTGCACCTGGCTCCGCGCAACCCGAGATCCCGAGTGTTCACACTCCGCATCCGGCTTCCGAAGCCATGTACCGGCTTGCTGCTGTTGAAGGCTCCCTTGAGAGCATCCAAAACGCGCTCCGCGAGCTATTGCTGAATGCCCAAAATCCGCCGCCTGCCCCCGCCCCTGCCGTTCCGGCTCCGGCGCCGGGTCCAGATTTCTCGGCCCCCCCACCCAGCTCCAAAAACAGTCCTTCGACCGAACCCCCCGGCCGTTTTGACGGCGACCGGACGCAAGGACGGATGTTCCTTCACTCCATCCTCACCTATTACCGGCTGGTTCCGGAAGCTTTCATGGCGGACGGGTTTGTCTCGCAGGAAAAACTCGTCTGGTTCGCCATGTCCTTCATGTCGAAAGACGCGGCTGCCCGATGGGCGGAACGGCGCGCATCCGCCGTACTGTTCCCGTTCCCCACCTGGGCCCAGTTCGAGGCCGAGTTCCAGCTCCGGTTCGTCGAGGAGAATGAACAGGACCAAGCCCTCACCAAGCTTGAGTCCCGCTCGTATTTCCAGGGCTCCTGCGACATCTACCGGTACACGGACGATTTCGAGGGACTGGCCGTAACAGCCGGTTACTCGGACGCTCTCGTCCGGGTCACCAAGTATCGCTCCGGGCTCGACCCGAAGATCAATGTCGCGATCACGATGTCCGGGACCGCCCCCGACCTCACCGACTACGACGGCTGGCGCGCGCGTGCTTTCCGCCAGTACGAGGCATTCGGCCGAGCCGGATCCGGAAACCCTCCGGTTCGGTTCCCGGCTGCTTTACCTCGGCCGCGTGGAACGGGAATCCTCCCAGTTGCGCCCCCCGCACGTGCTACGGTCTCGTTCGCCCCGGCTCCCGGACCCGTGCTTCCAGCGGTCGTTCCAATGGACGTTGACCGGACCCGAGCGCGCGCTTTCCCACGCTCCTGTTTCCGGTGCGGCCGGAAACATCGCCCGGGACTGCCCGGTTACATCCGACGTCCGGCATGCGGATGTTCTCGACGAGGTCGTTCGTCAACTCGGGGACGACCTCCTCGACGAGCTGCTCGCCCGGCTCTCCACCTCTGCCTCGCTTCCGGCCGAGTCGGCGGACGGAGATGAGATGGAGCCGGCGGGTTTTCCCCGCCCGGCCGAGTGAGCGGTGCGCCCTCGGTCGCGTCCCCTGATCGCTACGCCCTCCTGTATTCAGATAATGCCAATACATTTGAGTCCGAGGCAGTAGCGAGAGGCGCACCCCCTGCCCCCGTCTCCGTCCAAGTGACCAAGACTCTTCCTTCCGTCCTGGAAACGGAAACCCGCATTGCCCCCGAGCCGGGAACGAGGGAAGTGACGGAGGCCCCTGTCCCCAAGCCGGGAACGAGGACAGGCTCGCTTCAGCGCGTTCATCGCCCGAAGTGGGAACGGCGACTTCCCCGGCAGTACGTCATCGACTCTGTCGAAGGCCGAAACTCCTTGCACATCCCGTTGGACCTGCAGTCTGTCGAGACCGCCGCCTGGATGTCGGTGAGGGCTCTGGTCGACTGCGGAGCGACCGGAGACTTCATCGACTCGGAGTATGTCATCTCCCGCAACCTTCCGGTCTGGCCCCTTTCGCAGCCCATCCCGGTTCTCAACGTGGATGGCAGCCCGAACCAAGCGGGCGGCATCACCGGTGTAGTCGATATGGTGGTCGACTACAAAGGGCACTCCAAGCGTATCCAGCTCGCCGTAACTCGGCTCGGGAAACAGCAACGTCATCCTCGGTTACTCCTGGCTCCAGAAGCATAATCCGGAGATCAACTGGGAGACCAAGGAGGTTTGTATGATGCGCTGCCCGACCGGATGCCGCACCTGCCGGGAGGAGCTACGAGCTGTCCGGAAGAACGAGAAGCTTGCCGCCTCGATCCTCCGGCAGCTGCGTGAAGGTCCGACTCTGTCCATCTGCGCCGTCGACTTGGAAGAGTGGACCGGAGACAATGGGGACGAACCGGCCGATGACGATGACCTCCCGGACCTCACTCCAGATTCGGAGGACAATGACAATGACAATGACGACGACAAGCTCGAGGAGGGCGATCGCATCCTCTACACTGTGTTCGCCCCGGCCGAAGAGATCCGCTGAAACGCTGACTATGGGGCTGGTGGTGAAAGAACCACAACACAAACCTTGTAAATGAATACACGGTTCGAATACAGTAAGCACTTTGCAAAGTCCCCACACATTAGTGTCATGGGGTTTTGCAAAAGCCCCCACTAACTCATGGATATCCCCAAATGGGCTGTCCTGGCCTGATCCTTCTCTGCCATCCAGAGGCCATCATCCCGGCTGTTCTCGGCTTGGCCTGGCACCTTCCGGATATTCCGGGCATGCCAAAAATAATAAATTGTCCATTAAAATGGCCATATTTCAATTAAAATGGGCAAAACTGATGGCTGCCTGTATTGGGGGTAGGATTGATGGGCCCCGGCCATTGCCTTAACATTGATGGGTGTTCGTATTCGGGTTTACAGCTGCTCTACCATTGATGGCTGCCCGTACTGGGGCTGCAATTGATGGAATGCTACAAAAAGCGCTGCGTTTTGGAAATGTTTGCATTTTGTGGGCCAACGAGGCTACTGATTGGAAAATGGTATAGGTGACTCTTGTAGCTCTCAATGAGCTCTACAATCTGAGCATAACTTTCCCTTTTTGGACACTAACTCATTTCGCCCCAAAAGGAAATTCCTAGTATTAGCTCTTCCCTGGTGCATAGTTCAACTGTTTTGGATGATCTAACCATATAGGGATGTTATTCTAGGTTACTTGAAGCTGACCAGGCCAAATTAGAGCCCATTATGGTGCAATGATAGGGTGCAAATAGCGAATTTGATAAATTGTATTCCTGGCCATGATATCCTGGCAATGCAGCAATATATATACCTCCTGACTGTATTGATTTGTTATCCTAGGTTTTGAAGGTGACTGGGTCAAATTGTAATCAATTATAATGTACCAATATGGTGAAAATAGCGAATTTGGTAAATTGTGTTCCTGGCCATGATATCTTGGGGATGCAGCAATATAAATACCTTCTGAGTGTATTAATTTGCTTCCCTAGGCATTGAAGGTCACTGGGACAAATTGCAACTCATGATAGTGCAATAATAGACTGAAAATAGCGAACTTTCCCTTTTTGGACACTAACACATTGCACCCAAAAAAGGAAATTTCCTATATCAGCCCTTCCCTGGGTCAGAATTCAACCGTTTTGGATGATCTAACCGTATAGGGATGGTATTCTGACCTCTTTGAAGCTGACTAGAGCACAGTGGAGCCCATTACATTGCAATAATATGGTGAAAATAGCGAATTTGGTAGATTGTGTTCCTGGCCCTAATATCTTGGGGATACAGCGATGTAGATACCTTTTGACTGTATTTCTTTGTTTCCCTAGGCTATAAAGCACCCTGCAAGCAATAAATTATGTGATGATCATTAAGAACATCGCATTTTGGCCATACAGGGAAATTCAATTTTCGTCCTATTCTGGCCCTCCCCAGGGTGTGAGATATCCCAACACACATGTTTTGGACTTAGCTGATGTATATATCTTGGAAATGTGGACAGCTGACACCAAGGTCACCCCATACCCCATGATTTGAGGTGATCATGTGCTATAGTGCTGTTCACCCCATTCAGCATGCCACAGGGTTATAGGGATCCTTCTGAGCAATTCAAACAGATATTCCAGGCCATATGAAGAGTTCCCAGCCAAAAAGCAGGTTAATATGGGATCATAAACTCGAAATATGTCAGATGTCATTTCTTGGTTGTTTCATGAATAGGGCACCAAGGAGACCAGTGAGTGCGAAATAGACACTGAGAATGGGAAGAGACAGTATAGCTGACTCAGATTGAGCTTTATTTGAAGTGTTTTGGTGAAATTCTGGCCAGATGGTGTTTTGAACCATGGGCAGTATATGGAACCAAAGTTGTACTCCAACCTATATGCTCAGCAACAGTATTCAGCCGAAACTCGACCAAAACACTTCAAATAAAGCACATTCTGAGTCATTTACACTCTCCCTTCCCATTCTCAGTGTCTATTTCGCACTCACTGGTCTCCTTGGTGCCCTATTCATGAAACAACCAAGAAATGACATCTGACATATTTCGAGTTTATGATCCCATATTAACCTGCTTTTTGGCTGGGAACTCTTCATATGGCCTGGAATATCTGTTTGAATTGCTCAGAAGGATCCCTATGACCCTGTAGCATGCTGAATGGGGTGAACAGCACTATAGCACATGATCACCTCAAATCATGGGGTATGGGGTGACCTTGGTGTCAGCTGTCCACATTTCCAAGATATATACATCAGATAAGTTTAAAACATGCGTGTGGGGATATCCCACACCCTGGGGAGAGCCAGAATAGAGCGAAAATGGAATTTCCTTGTATGGCCAAAATGCGATGTTCTTAATGATCATCACATAGTTTATTGCTTGCAGGGTGCTTTTATACTCTAGGGGAACAAAGTAATACAGTCAGGAGGTATCTATATCGCTATATCCCCAAGATATTATGGCCAGGAACACAATCAATCAAATTCGCTATTTTCACCCTATCATTGCACTGTAATGAGCTCCACTGTGCTCTAGTCAGCTTCACAAAGCTTGGAACAACATCCCTATATGGTTAGATCATCCAAAACGGTTGAATTATGAGCCAGGGAAGGGCTGATGTAGGGAATTTCCTTTTTTGGGTGCAAGGTGTTAGTGTCCAAAAAGGGAAAGTTCGCTATTTTCACTCTATTATTGCACTATAATGAGCTCCGATTTGGCCCAGTCACCTTCAAAGCCTAGGAGAACAAATTAATACAGTTAGGAGGTATTTATATTGCTGTATCCATCATGGCCAGGAACACAATTGATCGAATTCGCTATTTGCACCCTATTATTGCACTATAATGCGCTCTAATTTGGTCTGGTCAGCTTCAAGTAACCTAGAATAACATCCCTATATGGTTAGATCATCCAAAACAGTTGAACTATGCACCAGGGAAGAGCTAATACTAGGAATTTCCTTTTGGGCGAAATGTGTTAGTGTCCAAAAAGGGAAAGTTATGCTCAGATTGTAGAGCTCATTGAGGGCTACAAGAGTCACCTATACCATTTTCCAATCAGTAGCCTCGTTGGCCCACAAAATGCAAAACATTTCCAAAACGCAGCGCTTTTTTGTCGCATTCCATCAATTACAGCCCCAGTACGGGCAGCCATCAATGGTAGAGCAGCTGTAAACCCGAATACGAACACCCATCAATGTTAAGGCAATGGCCAGGGCCCATCAATCCCACCCCCAATACAGGCAGCCATCAGTTTTGCCCATTTTAATTGAAATATGGCCATTTTAATTGACAATTTATTATTTTTGGCATGCCTGGAATATCCGGAAGGTGCCAGGCCAAGCCGAGAACAGCCGGGATGATGGCCTCTGGATGGCAGAGAAGGATCAGGCCAGGACAGCCCATTTGGGGATATCCATGAGTTAGTGGGGGCTTTTGCAAAACCCTGTGACACTAACTCTCATGGATTTTTGAAAAGTATTTACTGTACCAGCTGCTGCCGGGAGGAGCTACGAGCTGTCCGGAAGAACGAGAAGCTTGCCGCCTCGATCCTCCGGCAGCTGCGTGAAGGTCCGACTCTGTCCATCTGCGCCGTCGACTTGGAAGAGTGGACCGGAGACAATGGGGACGAACCGGCCGATGACGATGACCTCCCGGACCTCACTCCAGATTCGGAGGACAATGACAATGACAATGACGACGACAAGCTCGAGGAGGGCGATCGCATCCTCTACACTGTGTTCGCCCCGGCCGAAGAGATCCGCTGAAACGCTGACTATGGGGCTGGTGGTGAAAGAACCACAACACAAACCTTGTAAATGAATACACGGTTCGATAATGCAACTTATAACAACTCAAACACTATAGTCCTCGTGCAAGTTCGGGGTTCCAATCCAGTATAGATTGTGGCAATTTGAACTTTAGTTCTCTTTGAGAAGCAAGACTTTACAGGTCTACAAGTCGTATAGATAAAACTTGCTCGAATCCGTTCTAGGCGCAATCGCGATAGACAGACAAGATTTTATGTTCAACGGTTTTGTATGATGTGGGTCTAGGTTTGGAGATAGTACTCTGATGCGTAAAGCAAGTGATCCTTATGAATTCCGATTCCAAATAGTATCCGCGATTGCTAATCCTTGCGAGATTACAACCAATTGTCAAGTCTGATCCGTTTCCTTATATTCCATGCGTCCGTTCCGTTTATCCAATATGTCCACGCGTCGTTTATAAAGATCCAAATCCAACACAGATAATATTCAAACAGGGAAAACAAACGAAACTTGGTATAGCTTCTGGGTGTCTCCGAATGAATGACTACTCTACCGGTTAAGCGTGAAGTCTAGTAACTTCGCATCCAACAGGTGGGGTGAGATTCACTGGTGTTCCTCCCATAACCATCCACTTAAATACGTTACAGGATTCTAAATATAAACGAGACTGATACAAACGAGCAATAGGGTTCAGGGTATATGACTAGTGGTATGGCCGCTAGCCGATGAACTCCTGTCAGATATCAAGCAATTAGTAAACTTGAGAGAGATTTATAAGAAACATCAACGAGCCGAGCTTAATGATGAGTCAAGATCTACATCGCTTAGAACGATCGTGATGGGATATTGTTGATATGTCAACTTTTAGCCGACCTCCTCGTCAGCACTCCGTTACCCTCCTTGGTAACCATCCGCTCAAATGGTTCCGCCTTGAACCGCTTAAGTGATTTGTCTGAAAATTGTGATAGCCGCCGCTTCCCAGTACCCGAGTATGGTTTCTTAGTCATTTGTTAGATTGACCAAGTCCAGCCCTCTCTTGGCAGTTCTGGAGACGTCAGATGATGCCCAACAATGATCCCTCTGGTTCAGAAGGATGTTCCCTCGTAATAGGCCCTTAGTCAGGGATGTGCAGTAGCCCCAATCCGTTTCCAGGATGGTAAGGCACTTTCCGTGATTGCTCCATTAGCGACTTCCACTTCAACCCTTTACCAGGATTGTTGTCCAGTGTCCTTCTAATGGTTCGAGACACATTATATCCCTTTTAGCTAACTGCTCAGGCCAACATTAGCCCTTGTGAGATGACGTCGTAATGTAGTGAAGTACATTATAGTATGTTGCAACTCGAGCAGATTTGAATAAATGCCCGGGTGCCCCAATACCAGGTCTGTCACTGCGCAGGAAGCACCGTCTCGCAACGTCTCGCGGAGGCTCACGCACGGAATTCTGCACCGGCTGGAACTGAGGTCCCACCCTGGGCCGCGGATTCCTCGGACGTCTTTGCCCGGGAGTCCTTTGATTCTCTCCCGGACAGACGGACGTGGGACCATGCCATCGAACTCGTCCCGGATGCGAAACCAGCCAATTGTAAGGTCTACCCGATCTCTCCGCTCGAACAGAAGGAGCTCAATGCCTTCATTTCGGAGGGATTGACTACCGGCCACATCCGCCCGTCAAAGTCTCCGATGGCGTCCCCGGTCTTCTTCGTCAAGAAGAAGGACGGTGCCCTCCGGTTTGTCCAGGACTACCGGGCACTCAACGCGATGACCGTGAAAAACCGGTACCCGCTCCCTTTAATCAACGACCTTATTAAGCGGTTAAAAGGAGCTCGGTTCTTCACGAAACTCGACGTCCGGTGGGGCTTCAACAACATCCGGATCCGGGAAGGTGATGAATGGAAGGCCGCATTCCGTACGAACCGGGGGCTCTTTGAGCCGCTGGTGATGTACTTCGGCCTTACCAACTCCCCGGCCACATTCCAGACGATGACGAACGACATCTTCCAGGACCTGATTCTGTCCGGAGATGTCATGGTCTACCTGGATGACATCCTCATCGCGCACTCCGACCTCGCCCGTCACCGTGAAATCGTCCAAGAGGTGCTCCGCTGGCTCCGGGAACACCACCTTTTCCTTCGGCCGGAGAAGTGCGAGTTCAAGAAGTCCACGATTGAGTACCTCGGCGTCATCATCTCCCACAACCACGTAGAGATGGACCCCGTCAAGGTCGCCGGCGTCGCCGCCTGGCCCGAGGCCGAGAACAAGAGGGACGTGCAGCAGTTCCTCGGCTTCACGAACTTCTACCGGAGGTTTATCCGGGCGTTCTCGGACGTCGCCCAGCCGCTTTTCGACCTGACGAAGAAGGGCGTGGCCTGGACCTGGACCGCTGCCCTCGGCTGCTGCGTTCCAAGCCCTCAAGGACACGGTGACTGCGGAGCCCGTCTTGGTCCTCCCGGACGAATCTCGGCCGTACCCGGTTAGAAGCGGACAGTTCGGACCGGGTGACCGGAGCCGTTCTATCGCAACAGGACGCAGATGGAAAGTGGCGCCCCGTCGCCTTCTACTCCAAGAGCTTGAACGATGTCCACGGAACTACTTGATCCACGACAAGGAGATGCTTGCGATCGTCCAAGCCCTAGAGGAGTGGTGGCACTTCCTCGAAGGTGCGCAGCACCCGGTCGAGATCTGGACGGACCACAAGAACTTGGAGTACTTCCAGAAGTCGCAGAATCTGAACCGGCGGCAGGCCAGGTGGTCCCTGTACCTGTCCCGGTTCGACTTCACCCTGTTCCACCAGCCGGGTCGCCTCATGGGTCGCCCGGATGCGCTCTCCTGCCACCCGGACCACGGCGCTGGATCCGAGAACTCGGATGTTACGCTCCTTCGGCCGGAGCTTTTCCGGATCCGGGCGATGGAGGGGATCGTGGTTGACGGACCCAAAGTCCCCCTCCTGCGCGATGTCCGGAAGGCGTTTGCGACCGAGCTGGAACTCGAGGATCCCATTGCGCTTGTCGCCCGGGAGCTTCTCAAGAACCGGAAGGCCCCTTCTCCCCGCTCGGCCGAATGGCAGATCTCGGACGGATTGCTCCTGTTTCGCGGTAAGATTGTCGTGCCACAGAACAAGGACCTCCGCCGGCAGATTATGGAGCAGCACCACGACACGTGGGTCGCCGGACACGCTGGCCGCTTCAAAACGTTGGAGTTAATCTCCCGGAACTACTGGTGGCCCCAGTTGTCCCGACACGTCGGTCAGTACGTCGGAACCTGCGACACGTGTAACCGGACGAAGGCGCTTCAGTGACTTCCCCACGGTGAGCTCCATCCGACCGAGATCCCGGCCGAGCGCTGGGACACCGTCTCGGTGGACTTCATAGTCGAGCTTCCAGAGGCGCATGGGTTCGACGCGGTCATGGTTGTTGTCGACGTCCTTGGTAAGCGGGCCCACTTCAATGAGTGCCACACCAGCCTCGGAGCAGTCGGAGCCCGCCCGGTTATATTACCAGAACATGTGGAGGCACCACGGAACCCCCCGGAAGTACATCTCCGACCGGGGTCCGCAGTTCATCGCTGAGTTCACCCGGGAACTGTGGCGCCTCATCGGTATTGAACCCACTACCTCCACCGCTTACCACCCGCAGACCGATGGTCAGACCGAGCGCGTCAACCAGGAGCTCGAACAGTTCGTCCGTATCTTCACAAGCTACAAAAAAGACGACTGGGATGAGCTCCTACCGGCGGCCGAATTTGCCTACAACAACCATGTCCACTCCTCGACGCAGCAGGTGCCGTTTATGACGGACACTGGCCGGCTCCCTCGGATGGGTTTCGAGCCCAATGGCATGCGCTCGGCCGACAAATCGGTCAACGAGTTCCGCGACCGAATCACTGCTGGAGTGTCCGAAGCCAAGGCCGCGCTCGTCAAGCCAAAGACAAGTTCAAGCTGTACTACGATCGCCGGCGCGTACCCGCGCCGGAGATCAAGGTAGGCGACCGAGTCTGGGTGGATGCGTCCGACATCAAAACGACGCGCCCGTCTCCCAAGTTCTCGGATAAGCGGCTCGGACCCTTCAAGGTCGTACAGGTTGTGGGAAGAGGCGAGTACAAGCTCGAGCTCCCTCCACGGTACTCCCAGCTCCACCCGGTCTTCCCGGTGGTGAAACTCGAGCTTGCGAAGCCGGACCCGTTCCCCCGGGCGCCCCCGGAACGACGAGCCTCCACCTATCCTCCGGACGGATGGAGACGAGAGAAGTGGGAGGTCGACGAGATCCTCGAAGCACGGGTCCGGTACGGCAGCCTCTGGTACATGGTGCGCTGGAAAGGTTATGGTCCGGAGCACAATAAGCGGGTAAAGCACTCTGACGTCTTCGCCAAGGACGCCATCGATGCCTACTACCCGCCGCTACCCCAACGCTCCTCGCCGGATAGCCTCGGCCGCCTTCGACTCGCTGTCCTTCCGGAGGCGTGATAGGACCATCTGCTTTATACGTCGGGACACCGTATTCCAAGGGGGGGGTGATGTCAGGGGAACCCCCGCTTCGGACGGTTTTCCATCCGGACCCAATCCGGATGCTCCGGATGCTTCGGGCGCTTCTCCAGATGGTTTTCTGCCCGGCGCTCCGGACACTTCTGCACCCTTCTATCCGACCGCCAAACCACCCGGGACATCTGTCCGCTCTCGTTGGCACGTGCTGTGCGATCAGGCCCGCGATCATTGTAGATACCTCCGGACACGTGCTACTGGGTAGTTACCAACTAGTATATAAGGTTTCGCCTAGCGTGGGAATCCTCATCCTTTCTTCACTTCGGATTCCCCCGCTAGGTGCGTAGTATTTCCGCTCCTGTATTCTAGTACCTATATTTATTCTTCGGATTCCCCCGCTAGTTTCGGCGCCCTGCGCCGAGCTTAAGGTTGCCCTTACAATGACATCGTTTTATCACATAGGGCAATGGATGGTGCACCCTTTGCTACCCATGTAGTGTAGTGGTTATTTTACGCTGCTGTGCTTGGAATCCAGAGGTTCTCTGTTCAAGTCTGCCACTGGGCTTTTATTTTTTGCACATATTTTTCTGCCCATATTGGCCAGGGATAATGTTTCCGCTGATTTGCCAACCACTGAGGTCTAAGGCAGATACTATAATTCTCGGTCCAAGGATGGGTCGACCGAGCCTACCATGTAGGCTGTTTGTGATTCAATCATGCCGATCAAATGGGCAGCCGAGCCCTGGCCTCTGAGGTGAATTATGATGTAGAGGGATTGATGGGCTGAAGCCCTACTATCCAGCATATCCTCATCCATAGGCCAATCCCTGGCCTTCAAGGCAAGTAATATTATTGTCTGTACAAGGCGAAACCTATCATCTAGACCTTGTAATAATATTATCCCCAACAGCCGATACCAAGATGCTAAGTCCTGTCATCCAGTGAATCTGTTATTATTATTTCAACTGGCCAAAACCATTGTACCCATTGGCTGGACCCTGGCATGGAGGGCAGATAATATTGTTGTCTTTGAGAGGTTGGTTGGCCAGGTCCTACCGCCCAGGGTGTCTAAATATTGTTATCTGCACTGGCCAATACCAAGTATCCTGGCATTAAAATCTTGTGGTAAATGGTAGCCGAGCCCTACCATTTAAGGTGCCCAATATTCCTATCTCAACCAGTTGATCCCAACCAGGCTCGGTTTAGAATATTATCGCACACATGGGCCAAACCCTGGCATCTAGGGTGATCAATATTCCTGGCTGTACTGGCGTCACTCAGGCGAGCCCTACCATCTAGGGTATCTAACATTATCTCCACCAGCCAATACCAAGCATGGTAGGGTTAGAATATTACTGTACCCATTGGCTAAACCCTGGCATCTAGGTGATTAATATTATTAGCTGTACTGGGGTTGGCTGGCCAAGTCTTACCATCTAGGATATCAAACATTCCTATCCCAACCAGCTGATCCCAAATATGCTGGGTCGAGAATATTAATGTACCCATCAGCCAAACCCTGGCATCTAGGCGTACCCTAGCAGGGTTCCGGTTTAAACCGTGTCGTGTCCTACGAGACCCCTGGGTTTAAACCGGTTTGAACCATGATGGTTTAAACCGTGACTGCTTCTCCTATAGAACTTGCTTCTAACTGTGCAGTTTGAACCCAGTTGGAACCATCAGCAGTTTAAACCGGTTGGAACCATCAATGGTTTGAACCAGTTGGAACCATCAGCAGTTTAAACCGGTTGGAACCATCAATGGTTTGAACCAGTCGGAACCATCAGTGGTTTGAAGTGTTTGGAACCATGATGGTTTAAACTGATTGGAACCATCAGATGGTTTGAGCTGCTTGGAACCATCAATGGTTTAAACCCATTGGAACCATCAGATGTTTTAATCCATCATGGTTTGAACTCGAGATGTTCAAACTGTGGGTGTTTTTTCCGTTTACACATGAAAACACACATTTTTATGCTCAATTATTTTCTGCTAGTCTGGCATTCCAGTCAATTCTTATGGCAGTCTAATCACACTTTTAATCGGCTGCAAGATAAAAGGTGATTCGGGCTTACTGCATCAAAGATAAGTGATTTGATGTGTTCCCCACAAAAAAAGATAACATTAATCACAGTGTTTATCTTGCAGGGAAATCAGGAATTCCTGCAAGATAAATATAGATGTCTGCTGCAAGTATAGACATGCCTGCACAATAAACCAAGTTCTGTCCGCAACTTTTGTAGTCACCCGCAAATGTTTTGCTTACAGCTGTCTACAACAAATCTGGGCAAGTTACAATGCAGAACAGTTATTAAACTGAGCCCGAGTAAGCGGCGGAAGGTGCGATAGTGTGCTGATGGAGGGGTTAATCTGAGCAGGCATAAATTGCAGTGCATAGAGATAATGAGTGCGAGGACAGTGAGTTTTGATTCAACAGATACAAAGGAGGCTAACATAATTGAAACCCTGCACAATTTTTAGAGAAAAGCACGTACCTATTAAAATACTTGGTGCCATCCATCTCAGGGATGTTTACTCGAATAACTGGTTTGGAAGCTACCCCTGTTGCCCACACTGGTTGGGCCAACCAGGTATACATGGCCACACATTCACATGGGCATCAATCAGGTTTGGAAAGCTATTGAACCGTCACCACAACCACATCACACTCCTAGAATTCCGCATAGGGAAAAAAAGGCAGAAAGCAAATTTAATCACTGTTGGGTTTGTGGCTAATTTCTCAAAGGTTGATTCAGCAGCAAATGCTACTTCCAACCACTGTGAATCATTTGTATACAACTGCTTGATTTTCCATCTGGAATTACCTGGCCACTGGAGGCAGCCGGGTTGGCAATGCTGGGGAGCTCTCAAAACACCCTGTTCGGCTGTTTCATGAACTGGATGATCTCTGTCAGCCACAGTTGTGTTTGGACTCTGAGCTTGCTGGGTTTGGAATGTAAATCAGCATTGTTTGCCAAGTCTGGGACTACTTTCAATTTTCAAGATGCACTTGTGAGCTTACAGTCGCATTTGTTCTGCAAAAGCTGCATCTTTGGGGATGTGAGACAGTATCTTGTCAAAAATCTGAGATACAACATAGTTCAGCGCTCTCGGGAAATTCTGCACATGCATCGGGCTTGGCTCAGCCTCGAATTTTCTGGGTAGTTCCTGTACCTCCATCATTTCCTGATCTCTGAGGCCATTCTTACCCTAGAATAAGCAAAGTATGACTGAGTAGATACCCAAACATACCAGGTTTTAAAATCGCTGGAATCATGTCAGATTTCACCAGCTAGTGAGTTCACTTTGTGTTTGATTTAAGAGACCTTTGTAGGCCGATAATGTCTAGATCACACAAAGCCAACCATAGTGCTGCATGTTGCTCGATTTAATGGTTACTGTTCATTCATACACTTACCCATATTTCCATCCGAAGGTTTGAGGCAAGATTTTTGCAGGTGATCACAAAAGTTATGGGCACAACTTGTGTTTACTTTGCGGGTGCTTGTATCTTGCGGTGGATGTCTATATTTATCTTTTGGGAGTCCCTGATTTCCCTGCAAGTTAAACACCATGATTATTCTTCAGTAAGTTGGAAATCTCTTTTTATCTTGTAGTCAATTAAAATTGCACTTAGACCGGCATAAGAATTGGCTAGAATGCCAGAGTAGCAGAAAATAATTGAGCATAACTATGTTTGTTTTCCTTTGTCAACCAAAAAAAAATCCACAGTTTGAACATCTTAAGTTCAAACCGTGATGGTTTACACCATCTGATGGTTCCATCTCATTCAAGCCGTCACGGTCCCAACCGGTGTAGCAGGGCTATGAGCCTGGGATGCAGATTCTCAATGAGGGTCGGTGGCCGGTCAATTTTAAAGTAGGTGGAATAAGATTATGCCCGGAGAATCAGGGTGTGGGTAGGCTGAATAATCCGAGTGGGAAGAGAGATCGGTAGGCCGTAAAATTAGACATGTGCATGGGTAAGCGTGAAGGTGACGTTTCGAGATGGTTAGCACGCCGAAGTACATACTGCGAGGTTCGGAAGTTGACGAATAGAGACGTAGATGACACGGGATCTGGGCGCTAGCCCACACTGCCTCGCACGGATGAGGGTAACACGTAGAGTAATGATTTGCTGGCACCGTTGGTGCGTATTTACAGTCCAAACAATTATGTAACTAATAATGAAAGTAGCAAGACAATAGAGCCGAAACCAGTGTGTGGTTGAAATTCCACACGCCGGCCATATGACCCCTCCATGCCGGTTCAAAAGACTGACGGTTCCAACCGGTTTAAACCGTGATGGTTTACACCATCTGCCAGTTCAAAAGACTGACGGTTCCAACCGGTTTAAACCATCACGGTTCCAACCAGTTTAAACCATGATAGTTCCAACCGGTTCAAACCACTGATGGCTGCAACCAGTTTAAACCACTGACGGTTCCAACCGGTTTAAACCATCACAGTTCCAACCGGGTTCAAAATGCACAATTAGAGGCAGGCTTTATAGGAGAAACAGTTACGGTTCAATCCATCATGGTTCAAACCGGTTTGAACCCAGGGGTCTCGTTGGACACAATGTGGTTTAAACTGGAACCCTGCTGTTGCTGAGCCTAGGCATCCGCTCGACCATCCTCAAAATTTATGTCTGCAACTGCCACTGTGCTTGCCATGCTGAATCTCACGCTAGCTGTGTCATGTCCGCGGCTTTTTCGCCCATGCTCCTTTTTCATCTTAGTTCTGAACCTCAACCCATGACAGGTTGCTTCTAATGCCTCTGTCCTGCGACCCTATCTTGCCGGTTCTCGTTCATGTCAGATTTGTGGTCTTCTCGCATTTCCGTTGTTCACTCTGCCTGACAACAATTTGTTAATCAAGTTTACAGCTTCATATCTTGAATCCTTCTGCGGTTTCTGACAGGTCAATATACCAGATGAATCAAATGTAAAATCGAAACCTTCAACTTAGGTCATCCTCGATTACCTGCTCTCGCTATTACTTCCTTCTCCACCTGGAGATCGCCCAGCTCCGAGCATTGATTGTTCTTGGTTGACCAGCAGTGATTAACTGCTCCTCTCCTGCTGTGTTCCCTTTATATGCCTTGAAACTTCCTGTGAGTTGATTTGTTTGATTCTCCGTGTCATTTGCGCCTGGGGAGACCAACTTCGGCTATCCACGTCCCGCCTCTTTTTTTTTCTTTCTAATTGTATTGTATCTAGAAAAGGGACTATTTTCTTAATCCTTCCTTGCCGTGCTTATTGCCGGAGCGAAGTGGCGGCTGGTCTTGTAAAGAGGTAAACAGATGGCTTATACATCGTAATGCCTGTCCGTCAAACCCATCCGCCAATTTCGCTTGAGGTGTCGCTGTGCAGCTTCCTGATCACAAGCATGAGCAACGCAGCGAGTGCTTTTTGAGCGGCTTTCGTCACCTTTATTTTTGGCAGTCTTTCTGCCTTTTTTCTGGGCGCTGACACACGGAAGTGTAACAGTGAGTGAGCTAAAGCATGATAATAATCCGAATCCCGCGCGCAACAGACAAGTAATTAAACAGACCTCATGATTCTCGCAGGCTCGTCCTGACTCTTTCCAACACTTTCCCATACTCATTTCTCCCTTTTCCGTCAGTCCCAACTCCCCAGAAATTGCCCGTTGTATAATGCTTTCGAATACTATTGTCAACGGGACTGTAAAGTCTATCTAGGATGATTTACGCACCACCAGCTCTGCATCGCCCGTTCCGAGCAGCTCCCGTTTAAGCTCCGGGTTCTGCGAAAATTTATGCCAGACCGCGATCTCCATCTGTAGTTGTTGTCCTAAAATTAGAAATCTAAGTGTAATTTTTAACGGCGCGCGGACCTTGGCGATACAGAACCTATCGGACCTATTCCAGTCCGGATGTTGATGCGTTTCTGCGTGCCTCGGCGTACTTTTTGGCTTTTGCAGGTGACTTTGAAACGGTCCGGATACCCTCTGCGATGTCTGGTCGGTTGTCCATGAACTACCTTAACTCAGCATCATGCAAGCTACGCGCGAGATTCAGGAACCAAGAATATGGAAACGATCCTCACCCTGAAGGCATGGTACAAATGCTCACAGGTCGGGTATTCTTTTCTGTTGTACGTGACCGAATGTGGGGAACGACTTGGGAAACTGCTGTATCGATCTTTGCTCCCGGGATAAGTGAGGATGCGCTGCCGGCTTTCTGTGCGTGAAGGACTCGAACTCTTCAGGATACAAGAGAAACTTAGTAATTCTCAAATCTTCAACACGGCTTACTGTGCAGACAATCGTATGGGGTGTTGCAATTGGCAAATTAGCATTGCCCGACATGACAGGTTGACCTCCAGCAGTCCACAAAAAATGTGGACGAGTCGGGTCCCACTAAACGCGTTGAATAAATTTGTGGAGCCCGGAGAAAGAGTCAACTCACATAGTAGGCCCGTGAGCCCATCGCAGTTTGTCCCATATTGAGAACAGTAGGTACGCACACGAGAGCGGAAGGGTAACTTGACACGGCCTGCGGGTGAACGAAAGGCTGTGTATGATTGTGGGTTTCTTTGAATACGTGAACGAGGGGTTCTAGTACGAGACTTCAAGCATGAGATAACAAACCAAGTGTGTGCCACAGCTGCTTCTGATTCTGTTCCAAGCCGTTCAGGCGCGCATGAAGACCTTCATTATTTTTTTCCTGATTACACGCCACTTCATCGTTCGATAGCATGCGTTGGATGTTCAACAGCGCAGAAATCTAAATTTCGAGTTGGGGAGTAAATTTAAGCAACAGGTGGAGCGACATACCTGAAAGGCGTCGGCCAAGGCACCTATCCGCCGATAGAATCCGTCTATTCCCTCCAGCCGGCTATCTTGTGTGAACAGTACCTTGAAGAAAGAACGTGCTTGCTCTTGCTGGACGAAGGTCTGGATGTCGGTAAGTAAGCTGGAGCGAAAGTCAATACGACTCTGAACTCATTGAATCGGTAATAACCACACCTGTGTAGCTCCGTCAGAGGTTCTTTACACACAGACTGCACGAGCCGCGATGCGCTAAACTCGTTGTTCAACGTCTGCAAGAGCTGGGCCACAGATTGCGCCAACACCGCGAGGCGCTGCTTGCTTTTGCCAGCCTGCTGGACGGCATGGACGATGAGTTTGAGGACATTGAAAGCGACGGAGAGGCCTGGGACAGGGGTTATTCCAAGCAGCACGTCGAGCAGGGTTTGTAGAGCAGGTATCATGGAGGGGAGAGAGAGATCGGCGTTTGAGAGGCTTCGAGAAGCTGTTCGTCGTGTCAGAAAGCTGTTGTGGCCGGTGACAGTTAACGGCAGTCCATGCAAGGGGGTCCAAGGATAAGAATAGCTGACATCACGTAGTGGGGAGGGTCGTGAAAAAAAAAATTTGTAGGTCAAAGGTTTTGTGCTGAAAATGAGTTGGAATTTGATTTTGAGACGCCCGGGTAACTAGAAACAAAGCATGCACTCCTCGAATGCCTCCTGGAGGGTGTTTTCGGCAAGGGGGAATCGGGATTCGGAAAACGGATATAGGGTCGAAACAATTTTTTCGACCCAAGTCAGACCCCCCCTCCCCCCAAAAAAGGGAAGGAGTTTCCCACCCCTGGTAGCGTGCCGCAGATCCGGAGCGGCTGGCATTATACGGTGAGCTGGCGTACATGAGCTAATTTACACACTCTAGGCCCGTCTCCGCCATTTTGGACCACGCTTTCCCTCTCTACATGTTTCACAAATCCAGTTCTTGGGCAACACACCCTCATCCATGCAGGGAATGTGAAACTGTAAACACTTTTCAATGTAAAAAGACTCGGAAACGCGGTATTAACTCACCCAGCGCGTCTCGCAGTCTTTTTCGGAGCACTCGGTAACCACGGACTTGTCCACTTTCTCGGCTTCCGAGTAAACCTTACCGCAATTGTCGCAGCCGCCGAGATCAAGCAATTTGGGGGCCGAGGCTTGTGTCTGCTCCGGATCCCAAATTGGGATAACTGCCCATTCAAGATCGCACGTCGACAGAGAAGTCTCTGAAACCCTAGAATTTTTTTTCAGCCGTCCTCCTACCCCCCCACCCCATATCCGAAATTTTAATGCCGGTTCCCCCTTGGTTTTCGGCGTTGTTTCGGCGTTGCGGCTTTGCGGGATATTCTGTGCCAAATTGGGGAATTTGATGGTACCCAAGAGCACGGCCACCGATGACGGCCGATTCGGCATTGACTCCATAGAAGGCTCAGCACAGCCTATACAAGCATGGTTCTTTTTTAGGACCTACTGTTCCATTTCATTCAATTCGTACGGCACTTTGGCATGTGACATCAAATACGAAATGATCCTTTCGTATGCGGGCTTGCACCCTGTGTGACTTACGAAATTTTTCGTATAAAACTGCCCCGCAGGGCCCCTCGGAGCGAATTTTTTGTGTTAAATTGGTGAGAACCTTTCATATTGAGCCCTTGTGACCCTGTGACCTGTGAAATATTTCATAGATCTTTAGGCTTGTGACCTGTGACCATACAAATTGAAGGAAATTGAACAGTACTGTACTATTTCATTCAATTCGGCAGGGGGTGTTACGCGTTTGCAGCCCCGTCCGAATTCTGGAATTCGGACGGATGGGTAGAGCGGTGTTAACAAAATTCGTACCGGGCGCAGACGAGCCCTTGATTGTGGGGGAGAGCAAGGCAGATAGGAAGGACAAGAAAAGGAAGACATCCATTTTAAAGCCGCAGCCAGCAAGCCTTTGACATCGCGTGGCAACCGTCGGCTTACCGCAATCCACATTTGACATTTGACAGTGGTACTTGGTAATTGAGGTGTGAAACTTGTCAAAAAAGATGGGTTAGTGTGTCAATGTTGCTGACAAACGGGGAGCGAAAAAAATTAGATTTAGGCCATTTTCAGCCAATTTCGAGCATTTCAGCATTATGTTTTGAAAATTCAACGAACCCGGCCATTATGCGCTACATGTCCGAAAATATTCGGACGAAAAGGCCAGTGTTATGCGTTACATTCGAATTGAATGAAATAGTACAATAGCACCGCTACCTGGGGGAATGATACATCATCTACTCTCAGGAGAGCAATGCCATGATACATCTAGAGCTCTCGCGAGAGATGCGTACATGATGTATCACACGAGAGTACTGACCGTTTAGGTAGGCTTACCACGCGGTACCATCAATGTTGGAGGCAAGGCTGAGCTCGTCGTTGTCAACGGCGTCCAGGATGTCTGCCATTGTTTGGCAAAATCCTCAGGGGCGGGCTGACATAATAGCCCAGATTGGCAATTCTCTCGTTTTGCATCCGCAAATCGATCGCGCGACGCTGGTCGCATTTCGGGACCAATCGCTCTACAAAATTGGGCAGGTGTGTGCATTGCGTGTGACTACGACACATGTACAAATGGCGCAATATGGGTCAGCGAATAATATATAATATTCAAAAATTCCACGAAACCCAGTACCTGCTCCCTTCCCCGTCCTGGGCGCTGCAGCCCCGACACGCAATCGCACACACAGCCCTCATCTTGGCCTCGCGATGCGCGTGCCCACTGCCCCCTGGGCATGCTGAATGCGGGGTCGCCGTTTGCCCAACCTGACCATCCTCGCCGCACGCCCAGCTGCCCACGCACTTGCGGTACACATCGCGCTGGATGTGCCCTACACGGACCATCAGTCCACCCTCTGGCGTTGGATCGCGTTCCCCGGCCCTGCATTGCCGCCGCGCGACCCGCTTTCTCACATCCACATCAAGCTGCGGTCCGCTGCTGAACGCGTTCAGCGTGTACATCGTCGCGGTCATGCTTGAGCAAATGGCTTCCTCCGCCCGACATGTGCCGATCCCCCGAGAACGCAGGCGTGAGAAAGCTCCGATCGTTGGGGCATTCGGCGTGTCGAGAACCAGACCCAAAGTACACACGCTGCGTACCAACCGCGTGCGCAGAGGCCGACCGAATGTCGCCTGACGCGTTTGGGCTCGAGGGAGGGCAGGAAAGAGAGAAGCGCAGATGCAGCTACGGGTTTGGGAGGCGTATCAGGGCGCGCGTCGGCGCAGTAGCAGCGCGCCGTCGGTGCATGTAGCGGACGCAATGCCGTGCATCTGAGATGTAGGTCAGCACAGTTTTCCATTCAAAAGCACGCTCGACCCGTTGTGGGTTAGCAGTGGAGGGCGCCAACAGCGCAATAGAAAAAGGGCTGCGAACGATGGAAGGAGCGGAAAAAGACTCACCCTTTCCCATGGTTACTTTCCGCGCGACACTGACTGGATATTGTCCCGCGACTGGGAACCTTCGTGAGCACTCGGCCATCCACAGCTGACGCCGAGCGTTGGTGACTTTAGTGGGCTTCAGGAAGCGTTGAGTGCATCATGGCTATCAGCTACTGGTAGAGGAACGTCGACAGCGACCGTTGAGCTTGCGGACAGAATCGAGTGCGAGGGAGAGAAGTCGACAAAGAGTGCTACGTGGCAGAAGTTTGACAGCGGCATTCTCCGCAAGGGTGATTCGGGTCACTCGGGTCACATTCCGAGGTGTATGAGCTCAACAGCTTTTGCTTTCGTTTCGTGTTCTGCCTCATCCGACAAACATTCCGAAGCGGGCAATTGTCTTGATTTCGCGACCCAATTCTTTCTATCAGAAGTTGGAATTGCAACTATAGAATTGGCTGAGGAAACTGAAAACCCCCGAATTTCACCTCATCCTGTTCACCATTTTTCTAAAACCCGGTCAGTTTTGAAGAGAACGAGGTGAACCAAATTGTCCTATGGAAGATTAGAATCTGGGATGAAAGAATACCTGAGAATTCTAAAAACCCTCAGATTTCTCAACCATTCCTTCACCGTTTCTGCCTATCCCAGTCAAATTCGAGGAGGAGACGACGAACCGAACAAAAAGTGATAGAAAGGTCTGCAATTATCAAGTAAGGAGAGACTCGACCATAGAAAGATCGCAAACCGTGCAATTTGGTGAAAATAGACACAAAATGGGTTGAAAGAAAGCCAGAAAATTCACAGTAGATACTTACATAACTAATGCACACCATATCCAAAATCCAGATCAAACGAGCAAGTATTGCGAGCAAGATAAAATGGCGAAGGCATCAATAGCCATCAGCATTACCCAAAGTAGTAACTCTCAACTGTTCTCAATAACTCGCTCGACAAGTCTATGCACCTACCATCGGACAACACGGGAAATCTAGTAAATTTCAAAGATGGATCATGCCGCACCCTTTCAACGTCGGAATGAAGAGAAACAACTTGGAATTGCGTAACAATAGCTGGAAGACCGGATTTTCGGGTAAACACAGGTCAACTTATTCTGAGATTCAACGATTATGTCAAACATGTATATTTTGGAATGTAAGTTACATGGACTCGCTACATAAGGACTACATCTTGAATATGCATACACGGAGATCGCAAGCGTAATGAAAGGGAGGAGCGGGGGAAACCAGCAACAAGATGAAAGGGGTGCGCTGAAAGGCAACAAGCTCGCGAACACATCGCAGGGAGGATGGCACAGCCAGGGGACTGCGAGATCCGCATGAACTAAGCGGCTGTGCTGCAGCAGTAGCCCAGCATGCGAACCAGGGCTCAGACGTCATCACACGTAGAACTGCGCGCAAAAACAGCGTGGGACCATACCTGCAAGCTCGGACTGCAAATCCCGGGACAGTAGCGCATGCCCTAGCGGGGCGTGAAGGGGCAGGATCACAGGGGAAAGCTGCAGTGCTAGAGCGTGGCAGGGGTAAGAGCTAAGAGCTGGCTACAGCATGCACTTAGCGAGGCACTGGAGTGGGGAGGGCAAGAGGCGACGTCTGCGGAACGCGTTAGACGCTCCAAAACAAGAATCCAGCGCAGACCGGGAAGCACGAGGTGCTTGGGATGGGAACAGCACACGACGGGGCGCGCGGGGCCTCGTGGCCGCAACAGCGAGAGGCGCACAAGTCGCAATAAACACTCGTTGCGGCCATCATCAGCTGAAGCAGCGGGAAGGGTGCGGCAAAGCGGGCGGGCAGGAGCGCCGTGAAGCTGCGTGGTGGCCGGGCGAATGTCACCGAAAACGAGGAAAACGAGCGGGGATGACGTCAAGGTACCTGCACCCGGAGAGCGGGATTCCAAGACGGTGCATGGGAGCGATCGAGGGCGACGGAATGCGGCGGGATCGGACGAGGGTCGGGCGGGTAGTGAGGCGCACCGAGAGGGGTAGCGGCAACAAATACGGCCGGAGGGGATGAGCATGGACGCATATGAGTCGCTCCGGACCTGCGACGGCCCGTGGTGAGCGCTGGGAGGGGTGCAAAGCGGGGGCATCCCTGGCCGACTACAGCACATTGGGCGGGCGGTATGCCACAGAAAACGGCCAAAGATGGCGGGCATGGGCTCGTTTAAGCGGGTAATGTCCTCTGATGAGCCGCGATTGGTGCTGAATGGCGGAAAGGAGCAGCGGGAAGCCACGGCGGGAAGGGCGGGGCAAAGCAGCGCACCGAGCGGGCTACGGGTACCCAAAAGACGCAGAAGAGACACCAGATTCATCCCAAATGGCAGCGTCAGGTCACAGAAGACAATAGAAGCCGCCGAACGGCGCTGGGAAGCGGCGGGAACACGCAGCTAGTGCGAAAGTATAAGGGCCCACAACGACCCAGATAACGGGCAAGAGGGACAGATATTCGAGCCAGAGGGTCGCAGACACGTATACTCCAGCCCTACAAGCCTACATAGGCTGCCGGGGCGGCGGAAGGCCGAGCGGAGCCTGAGGAAGAGGAAGCGGGTGGGAGCGGGTGATGCCAGCAAAGAGCGTCCGGAAATAACAGGAACAAACACACCGCCAAAATCACCCCTATCGCGACCCCAGTTACATTGTCTGCACGCATTTTCTCGCTTAGCGGATATGACACTGAGGCTCAAGACATGCTACTCAAGGTACCCTATGTCCAACTAAGCCGAAAACCAGCGGGCGGAAAATGCCATTTTAGGAAGGGCGGGCCCCCACACCGCCACGCGCCAGCAGGCGGCGGGGAGCAGCGAGCGGGCACGCGGAGCGGGAAACTGCCCCAAACGGGAGGTCTCTGGTTTGATGCATCATGGCGCATTTGTGGCGAGAGGTCTAGATACATCACGGCTGATCTCTCAGCGAGAAGACCGTGATGTATCGAACTGCCGTATAGGCCTGACAATAGATGCATTTTTGACAGATGCGAATATTGGGAAACGCAGTGAATCACATGAGACAAGATGGAACACCCCAAAGTACAACTTGCCTCATACTCCTGACTTTACTTTCACTTTACCAACTTTGAAATCGAAATCGAAACCATATCCTTCCACCTGTACACATTGACAATTCAAACAACACGAGCTGAAGATTACTTTTCAATCTGGTGATCGGAAACTCGAAAGTCTGTCACTCACCTCAACCCACCTCATCTCACCTTGAATGTACGCATTGACCTCAGATGAGAAGGTAAATTTTCTCCACACGCATCGCTTGCGCTAAAGGCTGGCCAAAATCTTACTCATTTGTTTCTTTTGGCAGTGCAACCATCCGTTCCAATCTCAACCCTCTCTTCATTCCGAGAAACCACTACAATCCGCTCCTGTGGATTTCTTCGTGCTATTCTAGACTATTCTACCTCACGCTGTGCCTGGCTCTCGCATTCTATTGAATGTCTGTTCTTGTCTCGCCCTCCTCGTACGGACTTGGAGATAAAATAAGATAAGAAAATAGGTTCATAGCAGCACCCACAGACTGGTTGTTTTGTCTGTAACAATGGGACTTGCAAGCCAAAAGACCATAGCACACCTGTGCTGTCAATCTGCAGGGGAGGCAACAAGCGAGGTATCTCTGTATTAGAGAGCTTGAGTCCAAGTGGCATGCCGCTTTTATTACAACTTTTGTGTGCACCTCAAATTCATACACCCAGATGCTATTATTGCACCTTGTTAATGCCCTTTAGAGGAAAAAAGAAAAAGGCGGCATGCTGCTTTTTGCACAACCTAAAAGTGGCATGCCACTTGGGCTCAAGCTCTCTATTTTCGCCACTACTAAAGACATACAAGATATGCCGTCGCTTCACTCCGGCTCGAGTGACCTTATTCCCGAATCTCTTGCCGGTTACACAACCTCAGTGACACAAACCTTAATATTGCCTGTGTAGACTCGGAGGCGGAACGTCAATGTTGGAAAGAAGAAATTGAAAACTGAGCGCTAGAACTCACGAGTTGTATCAGATTGTGGCCCAGAACGTAAGAATTGTGGCTGAATCCATACGGATGCGTCTCGGCGGTTTCTGGATCTTGCGAAATTCAGTGAAATCCACACCTACCTAGCTAGAAACGCGTTGGTTTACATCTCAACCACCACAAATGGGATATAGTACAAGCGCATGCCGGCGCTTTGCGCCGGCTCCCACTTGCTTCTGTCGCATAATGACCGGATAAAGCTTGATCAGTCATGATCAGGGGAGAATGAGTGGGTGTTTGCACCGAAGGCATGGCTCTGGCCTGCCCTCGGGCAGAACCTGTGTTCACTGGTGTGGGTATTCTTTTACAGTAAGCGGTTACTGGGCCATGACATGGGCTCAATCCATGAGGTCGTTCGATTTTCTGCTTGGCCAGATTATATTCTGATGCTACATACAGAGTCCGTAGTAATTACAGCAATAGTTCTTCCCAAACGATATTGGCGGTGCATGTTGACGTATCATCTTCGTATTTCAGAATCAACGCATTTTGGGAGTTAGGGACCCGAGTCATTGCCGAGTTAAGTTGTCCATTCGAGAACACCTGTTTTCGTAAATCGAGACCCAATTTCTGGACGGTGAGGCCTTGGCATCCATTAAAAGTTGTTGCATAACACAGAGCTATTGGGACTTGTTTCGGAGAACAGTGAAGTCGAAGCCATGAGGTTGAAAATGGTCGTTGATGCGAGGTATGTGGATTCGTATCTGATATGGGTCAAAATTAATCCGAGAATTGGCACGGTTCACGTACAGGATCAATAACCTTCCCGGAAACCGCGGAAGAGATTGTTTCAACTTCAACACTATGCTGTAGAAGCTTCCGCACAATGACTCGTGTATTTTTGGTTAGACCTCGGGAAGCGTCGAAGTTGCGAGTGAGTCTGCAGATGGCTCTGACCTTGAGAACCAACCTGTGTGGAGGTATTCCCGGTTCCTGGAGTGAATTTAAGAATTCCGGGTCCGAAAAGACTTCTTCGTTGGTGTCATCACTGCTGCTTCAATTGAATCACTGCTTATACATATAGCAATTACCATCGCCTGGCACTGCACGTAGAATGGACGCATCGAACTCGTCTACGAATGCGTTGAAAGGGCTAAGGATTGCCTGTGTGATGCACATAGCTGGATCCGCCACCACACTCGGAGGATAAACAAAGTTGATGAAGTGTTCAATAGATTGGGTGTGCTGTAGACGGTGGAGGTCGACTGAATCGTGAAGGCGATCGTCCCCAATTGAATCTAGGAACAATGAAAAACCCAAATCCGACTGTTGACGCATTGACTTTTCGAGTTTCAAGACTTCAAAGTGACGGAAGATTGACAGAGTGCGCACGGAGGCCCCGCAGATGGCCGTTCGCCCTCCAAAACGAACCACCGGTGTAACCTAATAAGTATTAAAACTTGTTCTGCCGGCACAGGGTGGACGTACCTGGCGGAAGTCCCCGACTGTAATCAACGCACGCCCTCCCCAGACCCGATTTGACCCCGTTAATGATCGCATAAGACGGTCTGCACAATTGAATGCTTTGAAACGAAGGCCTCCAATCTCATCAATGACATGACACTTGGCCGCTAGAAGGACTTTTGCACGGTCGCTCCTCAGTCCAACAGATGATTGAGGTGAGGGTTGTACTCGTCCACCGGAACCCCTCAGAGGTAAGGAGTCGTCCTACCGCCAGAGTAATTTTTCGCAGCAAATGCTGATGATGCAGATAGCAAAACGATCTCATCCACCTTTCGTAGGGCGCCGATCACAGGATAAGAACATATGTTTTTCCACGTCCGGCGCCTCTGATTTTTTTCGTCCCACCCTCCCATTTCCATCTTTGAAGGTTACGCTTTAATTGGTTGGGGTCTCATTCGTCCCTGACCCTAAACAGTCTTGGCATAGGCCATACCGATCCGGCTGTGCCCGCGTCCCGTTATTTCCATTCGGTTTTTGCCGACGCCTCTCTCCGCCGCGTCGCAAACGGCAAACCCACAACCGACGGGGCAGCCGAGCCCCCCGCACAAGCACAAAGAACATATCTCCCATCTCCTCATATACCACTTGTCCACCCGCAGCTCGGATCCAGCCGTGTTCTGTTAAATGGTGCAGTGTAACCCGCGCAGTTGGGAGAAGAAAGACAACAAAAACACGAGCCTTTGGAGGCATACAAATCAGATGCCATTCTAGAAAGAATATCGTCGAATCTCGAAGCCGAAGACAGGTGGCTGTTTGGAAGCACTTGCATCGGTTGTGATGACACAGCACGAGAGCGTCGAATTGAGGGACCAGATTATAAATGCCTTCAGATCCACGAGCAAAACATCAAAAGCCCTGTCAGCAGGTAGGTGGGTAGGTAAAAACGCCAGAAGCCCTGCCAGGTAGGTACTTAGGTAAAAATGTCAGAAGCCAGAATGGGGAGAAAACACCATCACCCGTCGCAACCACGAGGTATGCGACCACGAAGGATCAGGTGCCTGAGCAACAATTAAACGTAAACAAAGTCGTGAGTGAGATCCGCAGCAAAACACCGACAAAGAGAAAGAAACCATGAGAATGAATGCTAGCTATGTTTGGGTTGCGCAAGCGGTATCAGTTTATTAATTGAATAATCAGTTCAGACAACCAACTTCAGCTCTAGGGCAGCAAGGAAGAAGGTCAGGGATATATGATTGTAAGGCAACGCGAGAACATGCATATGGCGGCTCACAACGGACAAAGGAAAGAACAGCGAGGGACACAAAAGAGAGAAAGGATAGACAGAAACAACCAAAAAAAAAAAACGCAAAAAAAGGGTGGAGGAAGGAGAATAATTGTGTGCTTGCATCTCCAATGATTCATGCGGATTCGTGCGGCTGAATCCTCGAGAGCCGGTGTCGCAGGGTGTCAATATAGGGTAGGTGGAGGGGGCCTAGCGTAGGAAAAGGCTGGCCCTCTTCTCATTGAGGTGGATGCAGACACACTCCACACTTGACCGTCGCGACTTTCTATCAAGAACGCAGCGAACTTCGGAATCAGAGTTCGCGGATCAAGTAATAAATTACTTGTATCTGTAAGATTCTCTAGTGAATTCGGTTGAATGTGTTTCTTTACTCCCGAATGCCGGTGTTGAATAATTTGCGATGAGCACAATCCTTGGTGACAAAATCTGTAAATGTGTGGAAGGCGTGTTAACCTCAGTCTCCCGCTTTGTGGGATGAAAGACTTTTATATTACAGCACTTTGCGGAACATAAGGCGCGCACTGATTTTTCTGCCTTTTTGGGCATTTTTTGATCCCCACGACTGGGATGGCTGCGGCAGCCTCAGTTCAGGTCCGTTTGCCTTGTGTATATGCCCAAACGATGCGCATTTCAAAGGCGCACCGGACTACCTCCTCAAAATGTCCACCCCACCCCACCAAATATTTCTCTGAGTGACCTAACAGATTTTCTGTCTCTGTTTCGACTGGGACAGGCGCACTGTTCTCAATTCTCATCCGTTTGCCCTGAAAACCGGCCCATTCGAACGGCATCGAAATTCCGCAGGGGATAGATGTCTCACAATTTCTTTCTCGCGTAATAGGATCCTGTTTTAGCCCAGCAACCCCATTCTAAGTGCACCCTTGAGAAGAACACCTATAGCATTCGCCTTACTCCCCCAAACACCCTAGTTTTTGGATATGCCTTTTTAGACGTGTTTTCTAGAGGATAGCCTCCTCAGATTTGGATGTAGAGCCCAATGAAAAATTGGATTCTCGATTCCGCCTGTCAAATATGGTTGAAAGTGATTGTCAGTGAGAACTCTTGCTGTAGCCAATGCCTGTGCAGGGTATCTCCACTCCCAGCCCAAGCGACACCTCAGCATGTTTATAATAGGTCTTCAGCCCCAGAAACACGAAAAAGGATTCCAACTGTGCTGCACGACGCGCCCGAGCACATCAGTCACATTGCACGTGCTATGACCAAAGTCACCTTGCATCTTTTCTTTCTGACGACCATGCCTCGCAAGAAACCGGCCACGGCAATTCGGAACCACTACTCGAAAGATCTGAAGGAGCGCGTCATATACCAGGCCTACACATTGGGCCACGATAGCAAAGACATTGCCCATGCTCTCAATATGCCACTGCGTGTCGTTCAGCGCGTCAAGGAAATGTGGGCAGAAATTGGCGAGGTCTGTCGTGATCGCAGACATAAGGGGCGCGCTCCTCTCATGTCTCCCAACAATTGCAAGGTCAGCCCATCCCTCCATCTCTCCGCCGGCATTTTGACCCCTTGCATCCAGTTTGTGCTCGCACTCCTCGATCACACTCCCGACATGTTCCTTGACGAAATCCAAGAAGCTCTCTTTATCCAGCATGATATTGATGTTTCTCTGGCTACAATATGCCGTACACTCCGTCGTCTGGGGATTTCCTCCAAGAGGGCATGTTTTTTTGGCGGTTTATCTTGACAGTCTCGGCCTGATATTGGTTTGATAGCTGTCGCGTCAAGCTGCGGAACGCTGTGCACATGCACGGCGTGATTTTCTCATGGAGATTAGCGACGAGCCGGCAGATCGCATCGTTTGCGCAGACGAATCTGCCATCAACATTCTGACGTCTTACCGTCGCAACGGCTGGTCGATGAGAGGTCTCAGGGCACGCAAGCGTTGTCGTTTTGTCCGAGGAACACGGTTAGTACCATATTGCATGTCACCCGGCGACCATTGTAACGAACCTTGAAGCTATTCGTTGCTGCCTGCAATCACTACTGACGGGATCATCTTCAGCCACATCAAGGTTGGCGGCTACAATGGAGACCAGTTCCTCTTGTGGCTGGAGGGTCTGCTCAAGGTCATGAACCGATATCCCGCTCAACATAGTATTCTTGTTTTGGATAATTGTCGTATCCATCATGTCGAGGGTGTCGAAGAAATGTGCGCTGAAGCGTAAGTGTTACTTCACTTACCGACTCGTGATTGACTGTTTTCAAAGTGGTATCAAGCTCGTGTTTCTCCCACCATATTCCCCCGACCTCAACCCGATTGAGGAATGTTTTTCGTACATCAAGTCGTACATCGCTCGTCACGGTGACACATTCAGAAACATTGTTGAAAGCGGAGATGAGACTGATCCGTTCTTGTTTCTGTACGGTGCGTTAGATACTGTGACTGCAGAGGCCTCAAATGGGTGGTTCCTTCATTCCGGCTACTAGTAGATATTCATGTAAAGGGAGTCATGGAATGAACGAAGAAATTGCGAGACTACATATTGAATAACAACGAAAGGATGTAGTAATGATGATGGATGAAGGTATAACATGAAGAGACGTGAAGCGACGGCACCATATCACCATATGAGCACTCAGGCGAGGGACCGACGGTGACGATCCACCCGCTTGATCTCGTTCTTCACCTGCGTCATGAGGTAGGTCGCATTTCCGTGGGAAATCTTGGCAACATGAACAAGTTCTTCTGCCGTTCGGAGATTGCGGATCTCGTCAATGTTGTAAAAGTCCAGTTGATCGAATGTTGATATATAATCTAGCAGGTTTCTGCGTGGCTCGTAGCCATCCAGTTCATGGAGGAAGGCTGAGATCTCTGGATACGGGTTAAGGATACCCATTTCCGGAGGATCGCTAGACGGGGCAACCGCGGGAAGGACGGACGCGGATGTGGATGTGGAGGCGTGTGAAGCGCTAGGATCTTGGGTGTATGGAACAGCCGTCGGTACGACAGGCATGATTGGCGGCATGGGGGGCATGTGAGAATGTCCCGGCCAGGGCATGTACGGATAGCCCATCATCTGCGGTGGCATCATCCCAGAAAACAGGCTCTGCATTGCAGGTCCACTGGCAGGAGGTCCAACCTCGCCGGGCATGCTTTTGAAGAACATCCCAAACAGGTTCTGCCCTGCAACGTCACGCGGTGGAGTTCTGAGGGTGACACCGTTCTTTCGAAGAGCCTGCCGAGGGGTATGTATAAGTAAATGAACAAGCCGAGAATTAGGCACATACGAGAGCTTGGGCCCATGCCCGTCTTTGGCCGTTCGTCAGATGATGGTGAGTTCCCGCAACAGTGATCTTGCAAATTTCGTTGGCCCGCACGCTTGGCAGTGGCCATAGTGATTGTCGAGCTGCTCCATGGATTTAATTTCTTGGTCCATAGTACCCAAACCTTCATCAAAATCATCGTCGCCCGACTCGGCATGGTCCAAATCCAACATTGGTGCCTTCTTGCTGCGCCCCTTTCCAACCGGTGCCTTGGTTTTTCCTCGTTTCGCAACTAGCGAGCTCAGATACTATAGGATTGATTCAGTTTGTTAGATAGCTGTCACCTTCGATGACATACCTGTTCAGACACCAAAATCATGACAGGGATCACCGTACCCGCCTTCTTTGCGTCCTCGGCCTGCCGTACATCCTCCAAGCACCCCTTCCAATCCTGCTCCGTGCCAAGGGACATTTGGGGAACATTTTTGGTCGCATTAGACAATTTGTACGTCAAGACGGGTTTACGTGCGACATCGGTACATCCAACAGTCTCATAGATTGCGGCGAGCGCCTCACCATATTCGGTTGCATGTGTAAAGGTAATACGCTGATTCCCAGCATCAGAGGCTCGTGGAACATTCAGCACAAGCTCTTGGAATGGGAAAGGATAAGCCTCGGAGAGAAGAGTGAATTATACGTGAATACGGACTTCTTCCATCAAGGGACGGTTTTCTCCGGTCCGGGCCCCTTGCCTTTCTGTGTCCGTGACTTCTTCTTCGGCGGCTGCACATCATCGCTGTCAGAATCACTGCCAATGGTAGCCTCCGACGTCTCATCATTGTTCGGGGAAGCCTTCTGTGGCGCCTTCGAAGCCTTCCGCGGCGCCTTCGAAGCCTTCCGTGGCGCCTTCGAAGCCTTCCGCGGCGCTTTGCGCTTGACAGAAGGTGGGGGGGGTAATACTGCTGGAACGGGTATTGTGATCGAAATCAGATGCTGTAGGACTATCGAGATTCGGAGCGGCAGAGAAGTCGACACTGAGGGAAAGATCAGAAACAGAGGTAGGTTCCGGGGAAGATGGCTGCTGGGTTTCCGTGGTATCGAGGGTGGCTTTGGCGAGTCTCCTGGACTTCCTACGCGCTGAGGCACTCTTGGCGTCGCCCATGATCGTCAGAAGGAAAAGATGCAAGGTGACTTTGGTCATAGCACGTGCAATGTGACTGATGTGCTCGGGCGCGTCGTGCAGCACAGTTGGAATCCTTTTTCGTGTTTCTGGGGCTGAAGACCTATTATAAACATGCTGAGGTGTCGCTTGGGCTGGGAGTGGAGATACCCTGCACAGGCATTGGCTACAGCAAGAGTTCTCACTGACAATCACTTTCAACCATATTTGACAGGCGGAATCGAGAATCCAATTTTTCATTGGGCTCTACATCCAAATCTGAGGAGGCTATCCTCTAGAAAACACGTCTAAAAAAGGCATATCCAAAAACTAGGGTGTTTGGGGGAGTAAGGCGAATGCTATAGGTGTTCTTCTCAAGGGTGCACTTAGAATGGGGTTGCTGGGCTAAAACAGGATCCTATTACGCGAGAAAGAAATTGTGAGACATCTATCCCCTGCGGAATTTCGATGCCGTTCGAATGGGCCGGTTTTCAGGGCAAACAGATGAGAATTGAGAACAGTGCGCCTGTCCCAGTCGAAACAGAGACAGAAAATCTGTTAGGTCACTCAGAGAAATATTTGGTGGGGTGGGGTGGACATTTTGAGGAGGTAGTCCGGTGCGCCTTTGAAATGCGCATCGTTTGGGCATATACACAAGGCAAACGGACCTGAACTGAGGCTGCCGCAGCCGTCCCAGTCGTGGGGATCAAAAAATGCCCAAAAAGGCAGAAAAATCAGTGCGCGCCTTATGTTCCGCAAAGTGCTGTAATTCTAATCATTCTAGGTCATTTACTATTGTGGTTCAACACTCCCTTCAAAAATTTTACAGCACTTTGCAGAACATAAGGCACGGATGCTTTTTCTCTGTTTTCAACAGTTTTGACTAGAACACGCGCCACGGGGTCAATTTTGATCGGATTACCTTGAGAGTCGGTGCGTTGGAATCGCGCTGGAAATCTACAGGGGATCGAATGCCGGTTTTTTTAATGTAATCACATAGTGTAAAATCTTCCAAAATATCATGGTCTCCAGTAGGACAGGTGTAGCACAATGAATACTTGTCTGATTGACCTAGTTTTTGGATATGTTATGTATCTAGGAGGCTACTAAAGGATGACACATGTTCATAGGCAACATGCTGAGTGAACATGATTTGATGCCCACTTTAGGTAGGACAATATTCATGTCCCATGATAAGTAGAGCTCTGTATGGGACTTTGGCTATACCCATTCTTATAAACCTCATGGTCCTCTAGCACCAGCTAGGACTCATGACATATCCAAAAACTAGGTTAATCAGACAAGTATTCCTTGTGCCACACCTGTCCTACTGGAGACCATGATATTTTGGAAGATTTTACACTATGTGATTACATTAAAAAAACCGGCATTCGATCCCCTGTAGATTTCCAGCGCGATTCCAACGCACCGACTCTCAAGGTAATCCGATCAAAATTGACCCCGTGGCGCGTGTTCTAGTCAAAACTGTTGAAAACAGAGAAAAAGCATCCACACCTTATGTTCCGCAAAGTGCTGTAACATAAGAGCCGCGATCTCGGCTGTCTCGGTTTCGGCCGCAAAATGCCCTGCATCCAACAAAATAACCTCCGCCGTTGGCAGATCGCGCTTGAATGCCTCCGCGCCGGGTGGAATGATGAACACGTCATTCTTTCCCCACACCGCTAACAGCGGTACCTGGCTCTTGCGGAAATAGTCCTGGAACTGAGGGTACAACGCGACATTGGTCTGGTAGTCCTTGAACAGGTCGAGCTGGATGTCGAAGTTCGCCGGGCGCTGCAAGAGCACCCAATAGAGCGTGTACGTCTCCGGCGCGATTGCGTCGGGTGCGCGCGATCCGTGAGTGTACTGCCACTTTGTCGTGTCATGGGTGAACACCGCGTCCTGAACGATCTTGCGATTCTCAGCTGAGCCCGATGCCCAGTACTTCTGGATCAGCGCCCACGCAGCGCCTAGCCCTTTTGTGCACTAGACCACGTAAGACTTTTGCAAAACATCCACTTATTAGTGTCACATCTTTTGCAAAAATTTACGCTAGTGAGCGTACTGCCACCGGAGGTCCCAATTGGGAAATGCAAATATAATGTCACTAGCCGGGATTGAACCAAAAACCTTTAAGTGATGGGCATCATTCTGCCATCACTATTACCATTACACCATCATAGCTATGTGGAAACCTCTACAAAGTCAGCTTAGTCCAACTGGAAACTCATAATAAGCCTTGCACTCACCTTGTACAGCCTACTTAGGGCCTGGTTAGGGGTTAGGGTGGTTAGGGTTAGAGGTTAGAGGTTAGAGTTAGGGGTTAGTGCCTTCTTCCCAGGTACATTTATTTTTTTTGGTTAGAGGTTAGGGTTGGTTAGGGTTGGTTAGGGTTTTTATACACCCCAGAATAAATAATAAGCAGTGACAAACAATGTTCAAACACCTAGGGCGGCTTGCCTGCCCTAGGTGTGGGTATTAGCAGTCCCAGGTAGGGTAATCCTAGGCTTACCCTAGCTGGGAACCATTTCCTGAAAGCTATAGCTATCTTAGAGTAGTGGTAGTGACCTTGGCTATAACTATTATCTAACGGTCACAAGTTCAATCCTCTTTTTGGCCACTTTTTTTTTGCATTTTCATGCCCCATAAGGCTAGTGTCAACTTTTGCAAAATATGCGACACTACTTAGCATGGTCTTTTGCAAAGCTCTTACCATACCAGCTGCTTTGTGTAGGCGTTGCCATTCTGCGAGACCATCGCCGTGATTGCTTCGGGGCGCTGAAGCGCAAGGCACAGCAGGACAGGCGCGCCGTAGTCGAAGATATAGACGGCGAAGGATCGGATGTGAAGCGCATCCAGGAGCGCGCCGATGGTGATCGTGCGTTCAGCGAAGGTGTACATAGCTGTAATTGTGCTCTGCGGGAACGGTCATGAACCCAAAGCCAGGAAGATCTGAGGCCACGATACGGTAATGCTGCGATAATGCGGAATGAGGTTACGGTATTGGTGGGAAGATGTGGGGAAGCCGTTCAGCAGGAGGATGGTCGGCGCTCCTGGATTGTTCGCAGGGGATGCGGTCCGGTAGAAAATGGAGATTCCGGAATCTAACTCGACGGATTTGATTTCTGTGGTGGACATTGCTCTAGTTAAACTGGGAGTAGAAGTCAGATGTTTAGGGTCTCTCGAATCCACCCTCCAGTCTATATAGAGGTGATATCCGGGCGAAAGACCAAAAATAGACCGAGTTGAATAACACTGCATTCAGGCCTCTGATCGGCAGAGGCCGCCGAGCATTGCCGCCATCTGTCTACCTAAGCGCCTACGCGACCGGTTCTGCCGAGGTCCGGTCGCGTAGGGTAGACAGATGGCAGCAATGCTCGGCAGACTCTGCCGATCGGGGGCCTGAATGCAGTGAATGAGCTGAGTCAGGACTTTGTAAGATTCGTAAGGCACAGGGGTGCACAGTCAATGCGCTGGAAAGCTTTCGGGCGAGGAGCTAGACTAAAGGGAACTCAAAATATCCGGTTGTAACATCTCAGTTAGGATGCTGTCAGAATTCGAGCACGCTTGGGGAAACGGCTGCCCCCGTTCTTCGTGAAGACTAACATACTGGTAGTAAACGCAGCACTCAAACATGAGACTTGCAGTTCACTCGACGCAGAGCTGGTAAACCACCATACATGTTGATTTTTCTTTTTTCTTTTGAACATGCCGCTGAAGCCGAATGATGAGATCAAATAATTAGCAGGCAGGTTAAATCTCCGCTGAGCCGAGAGGCGGCTCAAGTTGTATTGGCTGAGATCCAGCTGCTCCGAAGTGTTACACTTCTGTTGCGGGAGCTATATGTCAAGGAATTCCCCTCCAGAGCTCATAAAACGGGTGCTATGGATTCTGGAAGACAAGTGGAAGGAGGCGAGAAGGACAAGGAGACGAGCCAGTTGGCCAAGTTTGTGCACTGTATAGGCAGCGGTGGGCCACCAATGTCGTTTTACTCGACAATCCTGACAATACGGATCAGTTGTAGAAGGATGTACTAAGCAAGTACAGTCTATGGGCAGCGGTGGCCCGCTGACAGGTCATTTTTGACTAACTGGCGAAACACAACCCGATTGAATTCACACAAAGGCGACCCACTGTTCGCTCACGAAATTACACTCTCAGTTGTTCTGCGCAAACCACTACACAATGAGCCCCACTGTTTCTCAGAAAACTGCGGTAAAAGTTGTCTTAGTGCGTTCTTCTCGTCTTTCAATATCAAGGTCGATTGACTGTCATGAAACAGGGTACAATGAGCTTCGGCGACCCTGGAAGCGAGGGTGCACGGGTGGACAGCGTGAAGGATGTCGAAACCGCACTCGACAGTCTTCTCAAGCACGGGCATTGCGAGGTGCGGACGCTGGCTCGATATTTGAAATCCATTGGCGCTCAGTGTAATTACAGGTCGATGCAGCCCGTATCTACTCGCGGGGGACAAGCGAGACTATTCTCGGAAAGGTCAATTGACAAGACAAAGGCATATCAATTTCGACAAAGTTCCTTCCTCTTTATTCAGTGTGTACATCCAGTATTGAATAACGACTCACATTCAATCGACAACAGCACTTGCTGGATGTCACCGCTGCTCATTCGCCGGAGGCATGTTCTATCTTCTTCGGATTTTGTGTGCATTTAATAGTGAGATTTTGGTCTGTAGGGTCTACGCAAGATCATCGTGGAGTCGCTCAAGGCTCTCAACACCGAGTGTGTATCCGCAATGCAAAAGGCTTGACTTCCAATTCAACAGCGCTTATAGCAAGCTCGACATTTGGTATCTCCACGCACCCGACCGCGCCATTCCGGAATTCCTTACGAGGTAACCCTCAAGGCCATCCACGAGCTGTATCGCGAGGGACACTTTAAGCACTGGGGAGTCAGCCACTACACGTCGTGCGTGATCGAATCGATCACTGTATCCGATGAAGTTGGATGGACTGTAATTTATGCCCGTTGGCAGTTGGGAAGCTGTGTCGGAAAAATCTTTGTTGCCATATCAGGTCTGAGATCATCTGACGACCAAATATGGCCATATATTGCCCGGCGGGGGCAATATTAGGTCTGATATGATGAGCTCAGATCATATAATATGAGGCCAGATCCCATAATGCCCGTAGCACAAAACATATATTCACAATTCTGTGGTACACAACTACTAGTTACCCGCTCGTAAAAACATGTCCCCGTCAATCAGGTCGTTTAGAAACGTCAAGGATGGCTTGCTCGCCTCGAAAACGGGGATCATATGCGCCCCACGAATCAAGTACTTCGCCATCACAAAGCCGAGCGCTTTCTCCTCGTCGTAGACTCGGCAACCGGCCCATTTGGTCTTCGGCACCCATTTGCTTGGTTTGAGCATACGAACCACGGCAATATCATGTAATGATTTGTCCGGGAGCCGGCAGCGAAGTAGTTGCACCAGGTGTGCGACAGTGAGATCCTCGGGCTTACCATTCACAAGGACATGATCATAGCGCCGATTGTTGTGGAAATTTGGGTTGCATCTCAGAATGTCCGTCTTCCCTGTCCAGTTCACACAAGACTGATATTTCAGACGGATGCAGCGATGGGGTTTAATCTGAAAATGGGTGAGTAGAGTGAGGATGAATGTAACTAGGTTACAATATACCTCAATCATATTGTGCGGTGTGGAGGGGTCGTATGGCCGGCGTGTGGAAATCCGACCACACGCTGGTTTCGGCTCTACCATCTTGCTATTTTTATTATTAGTTACATAATTGTTTGTACTGTAAATACGCGCCGGAGGCGCCAGCAAATCATTATCCCACGTCTTACGCTCATTTGTGCGAGCCAGTGCGGGCTAGTGCCCAATTATCGTGTCACCTTCGTCCCCATCGTCAAACTGCAAAACCACGCAGAACGCACTTCGGCGTTCTAATCATCTCCGTACCTCGTTTTCACGCTCCCACACGCACACGACCCATTTCACAGCCTACCGATACCCTCGTCTTTCACGGATTTATCAACCTAACCATACATCGATTTCATTGGACATATATCCATTCCTCTACTCTAAAACCGACCGACCACCGACCCACTATCAGAATCCACCTCCCGGGCAACAAGCTCTTCTTCAGTGGTGACCACCGCAGGGGGAGGAGGTTATTCTGGGGTGTTCCGTGTGGTCTGTCGCCCATTCTATCGCCTTTTAATCCCCTATTTTCCCTTCATCATGTCGACTTCGCCTTCATTCACCCCATTTAATTATGTCCCTATACCGCGGCCTCAATCAGCTGACGCTCCTCGCTTTGACGGCACGAATCTTACGGACTTCCTCGACATTCTCTCACGCCACGGCGAACGTACGGGGCTCACGCTCGACGAGCTCACCCCTCTCATCATCGCATACTGCACCCCGGACGTTCGGCGAGTCATCCGCTTCAGCCCGGAACTTCGCCACAATGCAAGGAGTTGGCAGGATGCCGTCTCCGAGCTGCGGTCGCTCTACGGCTCGGGCGATAACCTCGTGACGTACACCATCGCCGACTTGTGCGAATTTTGCCGCGACATCTGTACGGGATCACCCTTTCGTTCCCTGTCGGATGCGCAGGCGTATGCACGTCGTTTCATCGAGATTTCGGGGTACCTTCGCGAGTTCGGGTTCATCACCGACGGGGAAGTCCGGGTGTACTTCGTTGTTGGTTTACCGGTCGCGACTCGAAAGGATGTGGAAGCGCGTCTCCCTGATGCGAATCGGGGGACAGACTCGCCTCCAACGATTCGACAAGTTATGAGTATTTTACGCGACCTCCTACGTCGGGACTCGTTCGAAATGTTCGTAGCCAATCACCTTCTTCCCACACGATCCACTCCGCCGACTTCATCTTCTGACGCACCCATTCCCGCCGCCTCACAGTCGCGAGCCGAATCGACACCCAAACCACGATCTCGTCGCTGTTTCGTGTGCGGTGGAACGGGTACCCATCGACTCAGTCCCAAGTTCTGTCCACGGACATGGGAACTGCATCGAGCGGGACTCGCTAGATTCGACCCAGATGGACGCCTCGTTTCTCACGATGGATCTGCCCTCCCAATGACGCGCAATCCGGGTGGTGTTGCAGCTCACCTCTTCGCTTCTTCGGATCGTTACCGCCGTCGCAGTTCACGCGATATTCCCCAGCCTCTATCACCGTCTGTTCATCCCGTTGATATCCCAGTGCGAGACGTGCCGTCGAATTTAAATCCCCCGCAGTCCCCAATCGCATTTCGCCGACCTCCATCGCCCGGTTTACCCCCAATTCCATTCGCATCCATTCCATTCGACGATTCACATTCACCATCACGTTCCGATTTAAATCCCCCGCATCGTCCGTGTTCGCTTCGCTTGCGCAAAGCCCCTATCATCGCATCCGTTCGCATGCGTCCATCATCCCCCGACGAAATTCCTGAGCCTCATCCTCCGCCGTCGTCGCAGGCAGAACAATCTTTCACCGGTCTTCATCCGCCTCCATACCCCAAATCGAACCCCCCGCATTCGCTTTCTTCCAATTCTTTTCCGACTCCTTCTTCCGTTCATCCATCGCATGACAATTCGGCGCCGGGACTTTCGTACTTCGGCCTGGATCCCAACCAGCTCGTCTCATTATCGTTCTCCGACCTTCTCAGGATCTCGCCCCCCATGCGCGCGAAAGTAGCAGCATTTATTCGCGAGCTGGATTCCATATCGGTTTCGAAACCTGTTCACGATCCGAGTCCTTTACCCGTTGCACCATCGCACGTACCCCACTCTTTCAAATCTGCCAGAAAATTATTCGCTGCTTCCATTTCACTATCTTTCCTCATCCTCGTTTTTATCACATGCGCTCTTTCCAGCTACATTTCATCTTCATCCAAGCATCTAGGATATTCTGGCTACATCACTGATATGACTTCTTTTCTTTTATCTCATGTTACGCACTTGCTCATGGACTGCATTCTATTTTAGACCTCCTACTTACTTTCGGCCATACTCCTCATAGTTCCTGGATGTCGGGGTCGACATCAAAATCCCCCGCACTGTGGAGGGGTCGTATGGCCGGCGTGTGGAAATCCGACCACACGCTGGTTTCGGCTCTACCATCTTGCTATTTTTATTATTAGTTACATAATTGTTTGTACTGTAAATACGCGCCGGAGGCGCCAGCAAATCATTATCCCACGTCTTACGCTCATTGTGCGAGCCAGTGCGGGCTAGTGCCCAATTATCGTGTCACCTTCGTCCCCATCGTCAAACTGCAAAACCACGCAGAACGCACTTCGGCGTTCTAATCATCTCCGTACCTCGTTTTCACGCTCCCACACGCACACGACCCATTTCACAGCCTACCGATACCCTCGTCTTTCACGGATTTATCAACCTAACCATACATCGATTTCATTGGACATATATCCATTCCTCTACTCTAAAACCGACCGACCACCGACCCACTATCAGAATCCACCTCCCGGGCAACAAGCTCTTCTTCAGCGGCTGCAAAGGTGGATCAACCACGAAGTCGTTGAGGAAGACACGGAGTTTAGCAGCAAAGTTCTTGTCCTTCAAGTCCTGTTGAAGCTGCTCTGCTGTCGTCCATTTGAGAGGGGAGCCCAGAGTCCACTGCACATCTGAGGCATCTTCGTCAAACATGTCGTCCTCTTCTTGCGCAACACTGTGTAGCGCATCGTACTCGTCGATCGCCATCCGAATCCGAGCAAAGGCCTCCTTGTTTTCATCAATACGAGCGAGCTGGGGGTTCATGTCTGAGCATGGGAAAATTCAGGGAAGTTAATAGCTACGACCTGGGGATCTGTGTTCTTAAAGTTTGTTTGATTGAATGCTTCCTTAACCTCTTGATGAAACCCTTCGCCCGGACGCGTCGAATATCCGGCTGGCGGCCCTTTGTCTTCGATGTCAGGGATCACATGGGCGCAAGCGTGCTGCTTGTAGTATCTGAAATCTTTGCCGTACTGGTCTTTAACCAGCTGTAAAGAAACAATTTTTGAACATAACAAATACAGCTCGGATGGAGGATGATAATACCTTGCAATACTTCTCGTATTTGGCCATATATTTGCGTAGCCGCGCGATCATGTCCTCCGTAATGCATTCCAGTCCGATCAGGAAGCGGTAAAGCTGATAAATCCGAATGCAATGGACGAGAGCAGAATCCGCAGGCAGTAGCTGGACGATGCACGGTAGAATACACTTAGGAACATCAGCTCCGGTGTCAAAATGGAATGGCAACAATAAATACGAAACATTTTCCTAACGTCACAACAGAGGATTACACAGATGGTCAGGCTTTTCTTGATATTTTGAAGGTATTTGGCCACCGAGGAATCTTTCCCATGCTACACCGGAACGTTAGCAAACTCTTTAAGGAATACGTGACAACTTACTTTAGTGTGAGACGTCCTTTGAACCCGTTCTCTTTCAGAACCTCAAGTAGCAGCACCCAAAGATGCTTCCCCCATTTCCCACTCTCGTCCGAGTGAAGGAGATCGTAGGAGTTAGCGCTATATGGATCGGAATTTGGCAACGACCAGAAGAAGTTCTAACATAAAATTAGAACGAGTTAAAAGGAGTATTTGAACCCACCTCTGTTGCATGCAAGCCAACCGATTGAAGAATACGCTCACTCTCAGTCTTTGTGGGAGCAGCAATTGCATCTTCGTAAAACTGTTTCATAGTCTCAGTGGTGCGTAATGGGAAGGTTTTGGATATTTTATCCAAGTCGTTATGATGAACCAGGCAACGGGGGCAAGGAAAGTTTGCCAACGTAGCACGACAGGCCGAGACGGAGCATGCCTCTTCTCCATCAATGGATGTGATGGGAACCCCAGGATAACATACACGCTGGATGCCATCGCCGCAGGTGAGCAACTCGCCGTGCTTGGCGGGTCCGAGGAGAGGCGCAAATATTATTTTGAAGACCTTGTGCATGACCTCACGTTTGAACTGCGCCCAAGCAAGAGTCTGATCCGCATTTCGATCGGATGGATCAGCAGGGTCAATGGGCTGTTCAAGACGTTAAACACGAACGGAAAACGAAATTAGGCTGCACACCATAACCATGTACACAAAGAGAATACCTCCGCCATTACCCGAGGCGTTCCGTATATTGCTTGGCAAGAATAGGGGGCGAAGCAAGACCGGGTGCTTTCTCACACGCTTCGTCACCGTCCCCTTGTCCAGCCATAGCGAAAGCGGGACATAACAGTGCGGCATTCTCGGAATGTGCGGAAGAGAATTCTGTATATTCCACCATTTATTTCCGGTGTAGGCCTCGTCGAAAAGCCGGATTTCCACTCCATCTTTGCACACAAATTTCTGTGCAGGATACCTAGTGCTTTGTAAGACGAGGGCAAAGGCGAACAAAGAATTAAATATGTACGAAAAAACAAAACTTACCAATGAATGTGTTCTGTAAGAGTCGGGTCGGACAGCAAATCGACCATCCATTGCCATGGATCTCGATACTGGAACTCAAACTTATATGTGGTTCCCTGGAAGTCGGCTTCGACTTCGCCCCTTTGAAACTATATGCCGATGAGAACTCAATAAATTTGGATTGACAAAGTGTTCACTTACTTGTACCACATATTTGCGCGCTGCAGCGAGACTTTTCTCCATATGTTCATAGTTTCGAAAGGTGATATTCGAAGGGGAATTGGACCAGCCGGCTTGAATTCCAGCTAGCTGCGTATCTACCCATTTTCGTGGCATGTTTGGCAGTACTACCGACTCCGCGTATTCAAAATCGGCACGGGTGCGAAACGGAGCCCACGCTTTGCATGCGGGTGATGGAACTGATAGTCTCTGTTACAGACCAGAAACGGATGACAAACAAGTAAGTATCCGTATATGGTCTGTTAGTAATCACGACCCCATCAGGAAGACACGGACTGATTTTTGAACACCGCGTCGCGATGCATACTTTGCAACGATAAATCTAGAAATATTTGGAGACATAGAAAACTCGAAAATAGTCAGGGTCTTCACTCATCTCTAAGGAGCTCATCGAGTGCTTGCGACCATATATGATCAACTTGCCAAGGCAAAATTTTTGATCAAATTTCAGGCTGATCTCGTATTGAGGTATTGGCCCCCCGTATGGCTTGACTGTCGCAGTAAGAAATGATTATATACACCTCCTGTATGTGCATGAATATTCTCTCATTTATCCAGCGCCTTCCGGCTGCGGTACAAAGGAAAGAACACCTGGTGGCACAGCCACGCAATTGCGTAATCAGTCGGTGTCTTCCCAAAGGGGTCGTGATTGCTATAAGACTAATGGAACTGATGGCTGAGGATGAGCTGCAACTTGTTCGGGTCCTGGGGTGTCTCCCGGAAGGTCGCCGCCATCCAGCGAGATGTAAGATGTCGTCCCAGATTCATTGTGAGGGTGCGGGACAGTCTTAATGTAAAATATCGAAGCTGACCCAGATTTATTGGAAGCATCAGCCTCTGTTGGAGCGTCCTCTTCCATTGAGACTGGAGGTGGGTCGACATCCATAGCGTCTAGAAATTGCGCATTGTTGAAATTACCCAGAATTATTCTGTACAATTACTTACCAGGATTATGTTCCCCGCTCACCGGGATATCTTCCAACTGCTCGCACCGAGCCTTTCGCCGTCTTCGACGTTTCTTCGCCTCATTTTCGATGCGGGTGCGTCTCTCACAAGCTTCCTCGTGGTTACTGAAGCCTTGCCCGGTGAATTTGCGATTGCACCATCCACACACATACTCAACCACCTTTGCAGCTCGGGGCATGAGTGAGGCAGAGCTGTCACCTGCTCACGATTGCTTAAGCAGAATGCGTCGAGACAGTCCATGATTCTTAAGCCGGATTAAGCCACTTAAGATAGTTTCAAATTGTATATTGGTATAGTAGTCTGGATATACTATGGCTGCTTAAGCCAGCTTAAGCAAGTACCGCTTGAGCTAAATCCCATATACAGACTATTACTACACTGCTTAAGCAGCTTAAGCTGCTCAAGCTGGGCTTGAGCAAGTGCACTGCTTAAGCCCCGCTTGCACCCAGTAATCTTATGGTAAAATTCGATTTGAGTCGCCTGGCTTAAGCAGCCAGCGTCGGTCGCCAATGCATGCGGGCGTTGGGGGAAGGGGGCAGAGCAGGCAGCCATGTAAGCTCGCTGCCGTCTCGGCGCAGTTGCTCGGTGTTGCTGCCACCTTGGACTTGTGGCATAGCATGGAAGTATCTGGAGCACACCAACAATAGCAGAGATAGGAGTCCAGAGCAGCTGGACTGCCATCGGTGTTCCAAATCGTCCAGCAGATCAGTGCCTCGTAAAGATCATGATAATGTCGGCACAGTTAGTCTTGTGGCAATCACGCCCTCTTGGGAAGACACGGACTGATTACGCAATTTCGTGGCTGTGCTACCGGGCATGTTTTGCTTCGTATCATAGCCGGGGGGGGCTGTATAAATCAGAGAATATTTATACACATACAGAGGCTATATAGAAACATTTTTTACTGCGAAAGTTAAGTGATACACACAGCGGATATCTCGATACGAGATCACCCTGAAATTTGATCAAAATTTTTGCCTCGACAAGTTGATCACATACCGTCGTGCGCACTGAATGGAATGCTTAGAATCAAGTGAGGACCTATAATTTTCTCGAGTTTTCTATGCCTCAAAATATTTGTAGGTTTATTGAACAAGAGTACACGTCACAAAGCGGTGCTCAAAATCAGTCCATGTCTTCCCAAAGGGGTCGTGATTGCTAACAGACCATATACGGATACTTACTTGTTCGTCATCCGTTTCTGGTCTGTAACAGAGACTACGGCACAGTGCTGGGAAAGAATGAGAGGCATTTGTCAGGGATTGAATATGAGTCAAGTGGACATGCTTACATGTCAAGGGAAGGCACAGTTGTGTCTAGGTGTTGCGGGAAGTGGTGACAACATGGTGGTCGAGAGAAGAAAGGCGAAGTTGCCACTGATTGGCGAGAGATCATTGATCACCGATCAACGGCAGTGCCGCTCTTCTTTGTCTTTCACCTTTAGCCGCTTTTCTGAGTTTGACCACCACCTTGACACTCTGCCACAGTTCTCTACCCCTCCCCTCTTCCATCGTGCCTTGTTTATATCTCTTCAATTGCTTCAACGGCTCAAGCCTGGCCTTCGCAGCTGAGAGCTCAAACTGGTGGTCAATCTGACCCGGCGCCAAACATCAATTGATTTTTGCCACCTTGGCGTGGTGCCTGGGACAACTGTTGCCATGTATGCTATTCATTTACCTCTATTACTGCTTGTCCGGTCCACTTCCCATTTCCTCTTTGCCACTTTTCGGTGAGGACATTGAATGCACTGGAGCACTATGGCCCGGGTTTATCTCCACCACTTGCTTCGAACATGGCCAAAGGACAAGACCTGGACTACACTTTGCTTTGGTGAGTCGCGCGATATTACCTAACCCGGCACTTGCTTCGGTGTCCGGGTTGCTTGAACGACCTTGTGCTTTGATGTTGCTTAAGCGGCTTGGCATGCTTAAGCAGGTTTCATCACTATTAGCTTGAGTGGTCTTTGTGTTTGCAGCGATGGTGCTTGAGCAGCTTAGCCGGCTTAAGCGAATTAAGCACAATAACTAACTTAGTGGTACGGTAGGTGCAATTACCTATATACAATATTTGAGACGTGCTTAAGCGGCTTAAGCTGGCCCGGCCCATCTCAACGTAGTTTGCTTAAGCAAACGAGAGCTGGTTTTATGGCAGAGGGAGACCGTAATAGACGGAACAAAATGTGCGGAAGATTCAGGTTGACAGAGTGGCGGTGCTATGACATCACGCGTTGTTTGGCTCCACATTGACACTTTACCTACACCATGGCTGCTTCGCGCAAGAGAACCCGCATCGAGGATTCCGACGATGAGTCGCAGTCTGACAGGGAATCCCCTTCACCCACGCGCTCCCCCAGTCCCGAGCTGCGGGATGATCTTCCTTGTATTAAGTAAGACTTTTTCCCTCGCCAAACTGTTTCACACTTAATTAATAGTCCATCAAGGCCGCGCGATTGCAGCAGCAGAAGGCCAATGATGCTCGGAAAGAACTTCGGGCCGCGCAGCGTCAAATTGCGGATATCACCAATCAGGACGACACAGCACCTAAACGTGGGAGGAAGAAGCGCAAGATGGTTCACGGTGGGAGCGACGAAGAGACAAAGGAGGTAAAGAATCTCGCACACAAGTTCACCATGATGAAGCTGCTATGGATCCCGGATTTCAAAAAAACCGCGAACACGAAGGTTGACGACCAGTATAACCCCCTAGAACGTTTTGAGAATGCGGCATCCAAGGTGCAGGGAGAGTGGGCGGATCTGTTGGAAACATTGCCCGAGAAGTTTCACGGGGAGGTAATGCGTTCCGAGTGGTTCGTTAGGGAGGTGTGTTACCATTTTTCTGGGGCATAAACGATGTCCAGTTTCACGTCGCTATGGGCACGCAGCGCAGTAACGCTGCCGGCCGGGTTCGTCGCGAGTGTGGACCCGAGATCTTTGATTGCACGACCGCCGATCTGTCGACTTCGGAGTCTCGCCGGGACAAGTTTCGCAAGCAGATCGGTTACGTAGAAGATGCAGAGGGCAAATCGCATTACGAGGCTTTCAACGTCGACCTCCTTCACAAGGATTACAATGGATCATTCGACATCAAAACAGTATTTCGCGGCGCAGCGCTTCATTTGGTACGTTAAACAGATTTTTTGATGCCGGCGTTGACGTGTTCTAGGCTTTTGCCGGCCTTACACGCGGACCAAAAGCAGTCACGGCGATGAAAACCGCCGACAAACCCATCCAGGCGACGGGGAAATGTGTCTCCCAACTTTGGCACCTTGATCACAGTACTCCCGGCTGCATTGCCGCAGCCGGTATACTAGTACGTTCCTTTTCCGCCTCTGGCCACTTTTGTTAATCTTTACTAGGTTCGATGGGCAGCTTCTGCTGACACCGAGCCTACCCCGCGCGGTGCCGAGACCGGCATCAATTGGCAGGCCGACTTCGAGAAGTACATCGCGTATCTTCAAAATGGCCTTGACAAGCGCAAGGCCTCTGTTCTCAAGATCTTTCGTGAGTGGGATGAAATCTTCTTTCTCGACACAGACTGCAGCCTTGCGGCAACTGAGGGGGGCGAGGATCATGCTGACAAAGATGTGATGGACTTGTTGAATGCGGATGAGGAGGAGGTGCCAGAAGGTGCTGAGTAAACTGCAGTTCTTGTATTTATAGCCCAATACACGAGTGCGGCACATATTTGAGTCTTTTGAGTTGTTGCGGAGTCTGAGTGATGTAGTGCATCAAATCACCTAACTTCATACTGTAGTATTTTATTCAGTTCGGTGGTCACGGGTCACAGGCCCCCAAATCCACGAATATTTTCGTGGATGTCACGGGTCACCGAGGCCGACCACGAACTTGCAAAAAAAGTCACAACAACGCGCAAAATTAGGCAAAAAAATGCATTTTTCTTCTCCGGGGGTGCCTCGGAGTGTTTATTGCTGTGGGGCTCACACAACTGACATCAAACTGCCATGTCGTTCGTTGACATGATCGGGATCGGGAGTAAATCCCGCTCTCTCTCCCACTCAACGCTGGACGGCTCACCCGGACGATTCGTCGCTGAGATTAGATTCATTCAAGACTGTAAGTACGGTACACTAGTACTAAATCCCGGGTAAAATCAGGTCCTCATCCATGTCATTCGCGTGCCGCCAAAAATCAGCATATCTCGTGTTGGGGCGGTGCTTGCGCTTGTTCTCCCCCTCTGGAATTGCTTCAGCATCGGCAGGGACCTCGACTGCAACCTTCGCATCGAGGTCCTCCGCGTCACCTGTCGAAACAAGCCCAACACCGGGTGTACCGGTCTTGGCTTTCTGTTGCCGACCTTTGTGGACACGGTTGGTGACGACGTGCTGTGATCCGACTTCTCTTGGCGCTACCATAGATACATGCTGACCGCACGAATGTACATATTTAAGTCAGAAATGGAGTTTGGGTAGGTCTAGGGACCGAATTTGGGTGTTCCCGACAAAAACACGAATTTTTTTCTTGTGTCACGGTCCCCAAGGCTGATCCACGAATACCTAAGTTCGGTTTTAGGTGTCACAGGTCACAGGCCAAACGAATTGAACGAAATGCTACAGTATGTTCGGTTTAGTCTACTGGTTATTGCCTTAGTTTTACTCGTAATCAAGACATCACGCGTTCGAATCTTGCTGTTCTCACCTACTTTAATTCATAGAAACGTTACTGACTTCCTTAGCTTCGAACACTGACTTCGCCGTAGAAAGATAAGAAGCAAAAATAGGGTTCCCCATCGGCCACAACGGCCAGGATAATTATTATTTTTCTCTTCCTGGCCGGTTGACCTTATCAGGTGTGATATTGAGTCATTTTCCAGATATTGAGCCCTCAGACCGATATTGACCATAAGGTCTGATATAGTCTGATATAGCAAAATGGTACACTTCCAAAAAAAATATGGACCCCTTTAATCTGATGGCCTTCGAGCGCAAAATATGACCATATATTCTCAGATAAGTTAACAAAGATTTTTCCGACATGCAGAGATCGTGGGTATCTGCAAGCAGCACGGGTACGTGCAGCTCTCGGTGTACCAGGGGATCTACAATGCCATCCACCGCAACGTTGAATCCGAACTCTTTCCCGCATTGCGCAAGTTCGGAATCGCTTTCTACGCCTTCAACCCGCGTGCGCCTTGTCTTTTCTATTGTTCATTCATGACTTGGATTTGACGACCTTCCATTTCCAACGCAGTTGCGGAGGGATTCTTGACAGACCGCTACTCCACCATAGATGCCACACCTGAGGCGGGGGATCGTCTCCATCCTGACGGTTTGGCGGGAAAAGTCAGTCTGGTTCATCTCTATCCGTGACGGGCATTTCTAAACCCCCCGCATAGGCGTTCCGTGCCAGGTGTGTTTGCGTTCTGGTTTCGGATATTCCATCCTCATCGCGGTCCTCTCGCTTTTCCAATTTCCATCCTTTATTGCGTACTGTAACTTCCCCACATACTTTGCCGTCGCCGAATGTCCGCCCGTATTGGACCTATACAGGTACTGGAAGCCTGTCTTCTTCGACGCCCTCGAGGAAGTGCGCACCGTTGCAACAGCCCATGGGTTGACCATGGCGAAGGTCGCATTCCGCTGGATCGCACATTCCTCCCTCTTGCGCCGCGAATCAGGGGACACGGTGATCATCGGCGGGTCCAGTTTGAAGCAAATCGAGGAGGTATGTTCTTTCCCCTCGTCCGGTATCCGAGCTGACTTTATTTGGAACTCAGAACCTTGTGAGCCTTGAGTCGGGGCCCTTGCATGAGCTCCATGTCAACGGATACCTTGAAACAGGCTGACTTGATTGCACAGCGGCTGAGATATTGGCGGCTCTCGACGCGGCATGGTCGGCTGTGAAAGCGGTCTCGCCCGCCCATTACAAGGACTTCTAGTTCTCCACCGAATGGGTAGTCTCTCGCAGCCAGACTTCAGTATTACTGAACTCGTACCTCGTTGTATTGTGTATTGAACCGAATGGGGTACACATGTGTATAGGACTAGCAAATCCTCTATCCGGGTTATCACTTCGCAGAAGTGCAAGGCGAAAGACAGCATTGGGGTGCCATGCGAAGGTCATCCAATCATGAAGGCGTGAATAAATGTGCGTCCATCCATCCTCCTCATTCCCGTTGTTTCCTAGTCTCTTATAAACAGACACTATAACATTATCAACTCGTACCTCGTTTGTTATAGTTGTTTCCCACTTTTACATTGTTGTTTTAGGGAGATTTTCGCAAGGGCTCTTTCATTGGCTGTATTGAATGAGCAGCACGCTGCTGTCACCACCAGAACGACTCAATCCCCGATTCAGAATTAATTACTTACATACATGTATTTTCCTCATACAATATGTGGTGGCTTTGAATCGACATTGGAATATATACTGTAGTATTACGACCAAAGGTTCACGGGGTGTCACCCGTCACCTTAAATGTTCACTGAACTTGGTGTTCATTCCTCGGCAATCACGAGAAAATACCCATATATGGTATCCCGGCGGATGCCGGTCAAAAAATTTGATGTTTTTTTCGCCTATTTAGGCCCCAAAATCGCCAAGTCACCGTCACTTAGGTCAGAATTGTTCAGTTCACGACCACCTGTCACCCGTCACCTGAACCTTTGGTCGTAATACTACAGTAGAGTGCAAAAGGCCTTGTGGCACCGAACCGACAGTGGCGCAAGTGGAGTGCAGATACGCTACAGTGGCGCGACATCGCCGAGAGTGGCGCAACTCGGATGGTTGCACAAGTAACTTATGTAAACTAACTTGCCCCGTCACAAGTAACTTGTAGCTAACTTGTGGCGGGGCAAGTTAAATTTACCCGCACCGTTCCGCATAAGCATAAGTTCCGCACAAACAAGTTAACTTAAGTTCAGCACAGGTGAAATAAGTGAATTGCATGTTAATGTTCACAGCCTCTGTTGCGCTGTTTCGTGCCACTCGGGTGCTTGATTTCACTGTAAATATGAGTTTCAAACATGTTCATTCTGCCTGGTCTGAATCTAAATCACTGTTTTAACAACCAAGTGCAGTGGAGGTGAGTGTGGTTTGTTGACCTTGCACTGAACCATTGCATGGCTGGCAGTCAACTGGCTGGGCTCTACGACGTCGAACGACTTGGGTAAACCACAAGAAAAGCTTCGGATGCCTGCACAAGCAACTTATGGAAACTAACTTAGACTGCGAGAAGTTACTTTACTTTACTTATGGCGGGCCAAGTTACTTTTGCAAGTAAAGCAAAGTAAAAGTTCAAGTAAAGTACAGTTACACGCAGTTTAAGTTACAATAAGTTCCGCAACGTTGAAACAACTTAATGGCATGTTAATTAGTACAGTCGCTCTAGAATTGTTGGGTGTGTTCCCGGCCAATGATGTCACCTCTTTTATGAGTCCTGGCAGTGTAAACCACTGCTCCAGGTACCCGGAGTGAATGCTGGCGGGTTGCTGTTGCGAAGCCTCGTTAGAGGTAAGTTAGAAAGTACAACACTTACTTGTGCGAGTTGAAAAAGGTGACATACATTCGTGTGAATATGCCAACAAATCGATCCTTCGAAAATTTCTCACACCAGCTTCTTCTCGACTTTCATGGCCATTTTCTCACAATTTCTAGTTCATACTGGTAGTAAGAAAGGATGCATTGTTTGCTGACTGAGTTTTCGGAGGTCACCGAAAGGGATGTTCCTGTCGATTTAGGTGAGCGCTAAAGACACAGGCGACTCGCTCCAAAATTGCCGTAGAGTGCTGCTTTCTATCTGAGGCCTACTTGACTTTTGGTTACTGCTGAAGACTTGAGCAAATATGGTTCTCCTGGATTTCCCTTGGTTTATACACGGCTCTCATTTGGCACGAGCTCGACAGACTTCATAGGAACTCTACCACTTACAACATATCATTCCGAGGCAACATAATTCTGGACTGGCATCTAGGTACATACACAAACCACCCAAGTGGCGAGATAAACAGATTTCAAACACACAATGTTCACTTGCTGCACGTGTTCCTGCGTCGCCTGCCAGTTCTCCACCTCAGCCAGATTTGTCGGTACCTGCAGGTGATCCAGTGAAGGGTGAGTCTCTCTGACCTTCGACCCCACGTGGTGCTTCAGTTCCGGTCAGTGTTCGCATTTTTCTAAGGATGTGAAGTTTCTCATTTTTCAATTTCAAAGACCATGCTGGCTCCTCTGTCGAGTGGCCAACTATTAATGGAGCGCTGCCGACCTTCAACGCATTCCTGCCTTGCGACTCGCCAACCCGTGGATCCAGCCCTTTGTCCGATCCCCCTGCCTCGTTGATGTAGGTTGAACCAGTGGAGGAATCCAATGTTGGAACACAGCCAGCCAAGAAAAGAGGGATTAAGCGGCGGAGGGAGGATGGTCCAGACGACGAAATCGGTCCCCGAGCTGCTTCGAGGGCTGATAGTGCTCCTACATGATGGAGCACTCGGACCCGCGCACGGAGGTAAGGCCAGATGTCCGAGAGTACAATATGACTTGAAGGGGCATATTATCCATGGAATCAAACTTATTAGAGCTCTTTGAATGCTTCACCAACGCTTTTTTGACTTACCTTGGATGTAACTTGGGTCTAACTTAGACAAATGGGCGAACTTGGCGGTAATGATGCCATCTGATGGCATAAGTTACTTTGGTTGTGTTAATTTGATCTAACTTGGCACGCAAGCTAACGGAAGTTAAACTTAAGTTCCGCACAGTCAATACAAGTTACTTGATGAACTTCAAACGGTTTCAACATAGATTCAAGCTGGGGCAAGCTGTATTCCCAAATTTCTAACAGATGGAATAATCAAGGAGCAACGACACCTACCATCGCCACCAATGATGTTGAAGCGTCGCAATCCCCTCGATGCATCGTCGACACATTGAATTGGGGTGTAATATATGGTTGATTACACGGTAGTCTCGTCTTCTGATCCTGTTGATGGCCAATTGAAAGGATGGCACTTCAAGCTTCAAGTCGCTGAACGAGAGCTTGTTGCCCGGGAGGTGGATTCTGATAGTGGGTCGGTGGTCGGTCGGTTTTAGAGTAGAGGAATGGATATATGTCCAATGAAATCGATGTATGGTTAGGTTGATAAATCCGTGAAAGACGAGGGTATCGGTAGGCTGTGAAATGGGTCGTGTGCGTGTGGGAGCGTGAAAACGAGGTACGGAGATGATTAGAATGCCGAAGTGCGTTCTGCAGAGTCCGTAAAAAGTAACTTATGAAAAGGAACTTATGCGGAACTTGCCCCTTTCGGCAGGCGTGCCGCAAGTTAACTTAAGTTTTCCCACGGGCTGCAAAATCAACTTGTACTAACTTGGCGGGTCGCCTACCTGTCTTATCTGTAAATCTTCCGGGAAACCATTTCAAACCCAATCTATCACACCCTCCATCCCACAAAGTTGCATCGGTCCTGTCACCTATGCGGCACTTGTCTTGCTGCAGCGCCTAAAAGTGTGTTTCCCCACCGTGCGCGGCTCTTCCGACCACCACCTCTTCATCTTTGTCTCCAAGGTCATCTGCAACGACACTTACTCGAATAAATCGTGGAGTATCGTTGCGCAGGGCATGTATACCCTGCGGGAGATCAATCAGATGGAGTGCGAAAACGTGCAACTATCTCGATTGGGAACTCACCGATAGTTGGCCAGCAACACCAAGCGACACCGATGAAGCCATAACCGGGCCAATTAGGTAGGTTTTCATGCTTCTGCCGTTCAACACCGCTTTCACACCGATCTGTCTGTGCCATTCACAGCTATTATCATATTCTGGTGGCATTCCCAGCGAGTCAGGATCGTGTTTGGTACCGACATAATTGTATTAAGTTTTAGATATGCAGGTGTATGCGCCTCTGCTGATGCTTCTTCGTGCCATACTGCTTTTTCGAGGTCCCAAGCAATATGGTGCTCAAGAAAGTCCGCCCGAATCTTTGGTGTACGTCTCAATCACGGGAGCCCCCATGATACATTGACAATCTCTCCTCCAGTCGCGTTCCTCATGTTCGTTTGGGGGTCTATCATGAGTACGTCAAAACATTCACCGCTCAACTCTGAAATCTGATTGTCAACCGCGGTGTCCATGGCGGCTGTGAAGCGCTACGAGCATCTCGTAGTCGCGCGGTTCTTCCTCGGTGTTGCGGAGGCTGGGCTACTTCCGGTGCGAATTTAATGTCTGAATATTTTTCCCTTGAATACCGAGACTTTTTAGGGGGCTACGTTCTACCTTTCGCAGTGGTACCCCCGCCGATTCTACGCTCAACGCATGGGACTCTTCATCGGCGCAAACACATTGACCGGCGCCTTCGGGGGCTTCTAGCTTTTGCGATTCAAAAGATGGACGGGTGCATTCAGCACTACACAAGCCCTCGCACACGGGGTTGAACTATGTGATTTCAGAATCAGAAACCTGAAAGGGTGGAGTTGGATCTTCCTCTTAGGTATGTGTGCCCATAACTCGTTCTCAATGTATTATTAATGCATTCTTAGAGGGGCTCGGTATGTATCCGCCTGACTGATGTTACCGCAATTCAACCTCAACTCAACCATATCCAGTTACGGTAGTCATTGCTGTCCTTGGTTTCCGGTTCCTGCCCGATGTGCGTGTGCTCAAAAATACCTCTCTATGCCACTGCGACTGCGACTGCGACTGCGATGCTGATGAATATTCACTCACAGTATCCGGACAAGGCCAAATTCCTGACTTCTGCCGAGCGCCCATATCTGGTCGACCTCGCGAAGGATTCCGCAGGTCTCTCGAAGAAATTCGAGATCAAATTCTTCTGCCAGGCGGCGGGGGATTACAACTTGTACCTATATGCTCTGGTGTTTTTGAAGTACGCTGCCGCCCTTTATCTTTGGTCCTCTCCTTGTCATGCGAACGATCCCGCTCGTATGATATGTACATAGATCCGTGATCCCGGGGTACTGTTTTGCGTGCAGTTGATGTCGGCCCCACCATACATCTTTGTGTGTCTCGTCACCGTCGCTCTCTCACGTATTTCCGACAAGACCAAGATGCGGTAAGCATCAATCGATCTGAATTTGGCCGCAGAATTGTTTTCTAAATACATGAACGCAGTGGGCCGTACATTCTCGGGGTCGCCATCATGGGGATCATTGGGTACACAATCTGGTTCGTCGGCTCACTGTTGGTTTTTCCGCTTGGTTATCTATACCTGGTGATCGGCCTAGGGAATCTGGGCGGGTGTGTTTCTTTCGCGACGCAGGCTGCAACGACTACTTGAACTGACCGATCAATCCATCTAGTGTGTGCTCATCGTTTGTATATTGCCCCCAAGACAAGCTGACGGTACCAGCCCGGCCACAGAACCGCCATTGGCTGCCTCTGTCTCTTGTATGCCGACCTTTCGCCTTTTGGGAGCTGGAGAGCAGCGAGCTGACATCACTATAGATTCACAACAGCGCTCTTTATGAGCCGGAACTATCGCCGGTTGAATGCGATCAAGGCGGTGCAGATTGAGGAGAGCAAAGGCGAGATGGACGTGTTCGCAGACATGCGGGATGCGTCTCCGCATTATCGGTAGGTCCCTTCATAATCTCTTCGCTCGCTTTGGGTCTGATTGCTTGATAGGTATCTAATTTAGAATGGAACGATCATGTACCAGGGTTTATGGGAGGATTTCGGAGGATAAATATAATTTCATTTCATTCATGTTGGACACGCAACTGTGGGTGAATCCGACGTCCCTATTGAGAGATCCAAGTTGGTTCCTGTGAACCCGGAGAAGATGTTTCCAGACAGATCGTCTGTATCCGTATGCGCCAATACCCAGTCAGAGACTCCGCTTCTCTGCCCTTACTTCTGCGTCTATCGTCACCAACCGACTTGAACAAAACACCTCAGCTTGCCATTCTGGTTCATGTTCAACAGTTGACCGGCGATCAAGCCGAACATCAAATCCTCGGTATTATTCGAGGTCTTGCGTACGCAGGACAAGCACAGCCACAACAGAGGAAGCGGGCTGACTGTGATCCCTGCCATACGAGTTATGCCATGCACAGCATCGGCCTCCCCCCAAGTGTACTGGTGGGTTGATAGTATTGTACTCATTTAAATTACAGCCTTCGTCTGCAGGTGTCTCATGTTTCTTTACCAGATTAATAGTAACCAATTCCCAATAGCCTGAATTAACTGCAAGCAACACTAACAACTTTATTTTAGGCAGGGCACAAGAAAAACAGGATATGGATGTTGAATGTGACCACTATTGATTCGGATGTGATGGAATCCCGAGATTCAATACGCACTAGGGCTACTTCATGCTACTGGTTCGGGCTGTGATCGGCAGAAAGTAAAGTAGCTGTCCAATCCTTGGTACAATTTTATTTTAGGCACGGCATAGGCAAAACAGGATACGGATGTTAAATGTGACCGCTATTGATTCGAATGTGATAGAATACCGAGATTCCATCCTCGATAGGGCCATTTCATGCTACTGGTTCGGGTTGTGGCCAAGAAAAAGTATAAGTAGCCGCCCAATCCTTGGTACAATTTATTTGGGCGATATCCAGAAACTTGAATTATAAGAAATTCGGGTGTCTCATGAGAAGAAAAAAGCTTAAAGTATGAGTTATACCGTGTGAAGCACCGGTGTGGCAGAGCCGGATGGCCGAAGTGTGGAAATCGTTCACACGGATGGTTGGATGGCTACTCAGCTGCATTATTTGCGGCATTTTTATTTCTTGCAGCCTCTTCTGGTGCAAATACCAGGGTTACATTGATACTTTTCATTCTTCTGATTTTTTTGGGCTACTAACTACATTTATTCTTTCTTATATTTTCGCAGATTCGAATCCACTATGCTGACAAAGCATTTGGATTTGGTGTACAGCCACCCTTCCCACGATCGCTTGGCACAAGTCCGTCGGTACAGTACAAGATCAACTGTTCATTTTGCATTTCAAGACAAGCCCTGAATGAGTTTTGGGCATTCACTTCCAATATTTATTCAACATTTCCGAGCTGCGTGCTCGGACGTCTTTTATAAAAAGTTGGATTTTTGGTTATGGTGATGTGCATTTTCGTACATATGATTTACCTATCCTTTCTTTGACAGGAATTCAGATGGCGAAGTCAGTTCCGAAACCCATGGTTCGTAGGTCGTGCACACAAGGGTGTTGTTGGGGCCAACACTGGAACTGTTGGCAGGCAGTTTCCTTGCTTATGTTGCATTTTTCCGACTGAGTCATTGCAATCTTGCATGCCATGGGTGTAGGGATTGATTAGCTGTCTGGATTCTTGGCTTTTGCCTTGACATGGGCTACATACATTTTTTTAGATATTGCAGCCCCAGCGGTCTTAGAGAACGGACGCGCTGGGTCATTAGGTAATTAGGTTTGTATCGGATCATGAGCAAAACAATGCCACATCTTAGCTTGCCACTCACCAGCCACTCGGGCGGACCCATCTACCTCAAATTGCCTTGCCTGGGCTCATAACTCTTCTCGTGTGTTCTCTCAGGGGTATCAACACCTCTGAGCAGTATACCTTTGTGTTCTCCGGCTAATCGGCTTAGCCTCGCGTGGTCATCTGACACCTCAGCATTCAACCGTGCTTCTTGCCTCTGTTGGGTTCTTCTCTTTGCGCACAAAGGAGAGAAACTTCGCTTCTCAATACCCACGGTTGCCCTTCTGCAGCCACTCCCTACCTTCCTGCTAGTATCTCAGGCTGCACGCCCGAGCCATCTTTCTATCCAGGCCTACAGTTCCTCATTTTCCGTACCAAAAGCCAACATTACGACACTTCCTATCTTACCTACCCATATTGCTACTTTGCCTACTCCACTGCTCCATCATTCTTCCATTTTCCTTTGACCTATCCCAAACCGCACTCCAGGGACATCTCCCTACTTCACCGGCCTCCCCCCAAGTGAATTAACTGCAAGCAACTTGACACTAACTTGCCCGCCAAGTTAGATCAAAGTAACAAGTAACACGAAAAAATTAACTTCTGCCGTCAGATGATCAGCTACTGCCCATTCACCTGTTTCTCCAAGTTAAACAATACAGTTCTCTTCATTAACTCCAAGGTAACAAGTTAACTGAAGGTAACCCAAGCTGACTTGAGTTAACTTGAGCTAACTTAAGCTAACTTGCGGGCCAAGTTAGACGAAGCTAACACGAGCAAACTAACTTATGCCATCAGATGGCATCAGTTACCCCCAAGCTCACCTGTTTCGCCAAGTTAAACAATACAGTTCTCTTCATTAACTCCAAGGTAACAAGTTAACTGAAGGTAACCCAAGCTGACTTGAGTTAACTTGAGCTAACTTAAGCTAACTTGCAGGCCAAGTTAGACGAAGCTAACACGAGCAAACTAACTTATGCCATCAGATGGCAATCAGTTACCCCCAAGCTCAACCTGTTTTCGCCAAGTTAAACAATACAGTTCTCTTCATTAACTCCAAGGTAACAAGTTAACTGAAGGTAGCCCAAGCTGACTTAAGTTAACTTGAGCTAACTTAAGGCTAACTTGAGCTAACTTAAGCTAACTTGCAGGCCCAAGTTAGACGAAGCTAACACGGGCAAACTAACTTATGCCATCAGATGGCATCAGTTAACCCCAAGCTCACCGGTTTCTCCAAGTTTAACAACCCAGTTCTCTTCATACACTCCAAAGTAACAAGCTTACTCAAGTAGCCCAAGCTAACTTAAGTTAACTTGAGCTAACTTAGGCTAACTTCCGGGCCAAGTTAGACGAAGTTAACACAAGCAAACTAACTTATGCCATCAGATGGCATCAGTTACCGCCAGGTTCACCGGTTTCTTCAAGTTAAACGAAGTCAAGTCTGGGGAAGTACTTGGAATCTACTTTACCAAACATTTCGGAGGTATTGAGAAGCTAGCTACCAATCAAATAATGCCCCTAGGTCCGTCTCACCTTAACTTAAATGACCTTCAAAACATGCTACCCATTCGACTGTTGTCTTGACCTATAAGTTAAGAAGTGAACTGAAGGTAGCACAAGTCGACTGCGAGTAACTAACTTGCCCGCCAAGTTAGATCAAAGTAACACGAACAAATTAACTTAGATGCCATCAGTTACCACCAGTTTATCTGTTTCTCCAAGTTAAACAACCCTGTTCTCTTCAAACACTCCATTCATCGAGTTGAACTGCAAGATGCTAAGTTAATTGAAGGTAGCCAGAGCTAACTTAAGCGAACTTGTGGGCCAAGTTAGATCAAGTTAAACGACCAAACTAACTTATGCCATCAGATGGCATCAATTCTCGGCCAAAATCAACTTGTATGATCAATTCATGCAAGTTAGCATCTCGCAAGCCTCAAGACATTCAAAGACTCAAACTGAGAGTATTCAATGATTAAATAACATCTGCACATCAAGTCAGGTAATATTTTGAGCTGAACATTGGCTGGATTTGATTTTTGGGGCACTTCACATGTTCGGAGATGCAATCCAGGTACAGCTGTCATCAGGGAGCACCTGACATGAAAAGGTTAGTTCTGATGTTTGAGCAGTCATACACTGAAGGAAATCCCACATGCCCTTGATCATCCAAAGTCAAAAGCAAGTTAGTTCACCTTTGGGGCAAAACAGTCACCGCACCCAGAACGAGCACCACACAAGCACCCATGCAGCCCAGATCTGACGTACAAATAATATCTTGCAAAATGAACTCAACCTCGATGTCCCACACCTCCAATGCATCTCTTCGCCAGCTTGAACTTGCTCCCAGCAGAACATTAGTCACGACAACATGGATCATTGCCTCAAAGCATCATAGAACTGCAAGAGACTCATATTTGAGGTGATATTAGGTGCTAGGATGGCACCCCATAGGCACCGGGATGAAAGAACCATTAACATGTAACTTACTTATTTTAACTTAAGTTAACTTATTTGTGCGGAACTTGTACTTGTGCGGAACTGTGCGGGTAAATTTAACTTGCCCTGCCACAAGTTAGCTACAAGTTACTTGTGGCAGGGCAAGTTAGTTTACATAAGTTACTTGTGCAACCATCCTATACCTATCAGGAAATACCTACTTTCCTAATTCGGCCTGATCGCCTCCAACCTGAGGAAATCCGGCTGAATTATCTCACTTAGTTTCATTACCTGTCCTTGGACGTTCAAAATAATTTGGGGGTAATCGGAGCTTATTTAGCCAGCCTTTCCAAGGAATTAGCTACCTTTTGATGGACCATTGGTGGCTGAAGTGCTCTTAAAATTGGGACGGGGAATGCAATGCAAGGACAGAAAATGTTAGAGTTTGGCGGTATTCGGGTGCGCGCTGCGAGGCGCAGGGATACTTATGCGTGGATCACGGCGCTGGACATCCGGGGGTATCGGAGATGTAAGTGGGGCGGTATAAAGCCTCGCGGGAGGGTGACGTGGCTTTTCTTCACTTGTTTGACACTACTTTGTACTGGATTTGTACTACGGACAACAAACGACATTTTTTCTGGTTCGGGAACGTCTTGCGGTAGCTGGGAACGGACAGCTATCTTTAACAGAAAAATCTTATCAAAGTAGGCACTACATACACATGGGTACATTATATACAACTGCCTAACATCAATCTTCTCGTTATATATCAGAACAACAACGAACCGACATCCTACCAAGTGAGGCGACAACATGAAAGTAATTACAAATACTGAACAGCGGGCTTATCCTGTATATGCGAGTCATACAGCGCCAATCAACGCCTTTGACTACGCACCATACATCCTGGACAATTTTCAACGGCTGGGAGATGCGCTGTGAAACGTGGGGTGCCTGCGAGGTGAGATTTGGTTAGCAGAGCCCATGGGTATGAAACGAAGAGGGCCATACCTCGTTCGGCGCACGCATTGATTGAGAAAAACTGACCAGAACATTGAATGCAAGTCAGCAAGCAAGGGTGGATGAGGGAATGAAAGAACATACCTGACACCGGAATTATGAAGCATACAGTGAGGCGGGCGGTAGTTGAATGCTGACACATTCAAGTTCCAAGTGCACCTGCAATGTGAGACTAAGTGCCACAAGAAAACCCACGATAATCCGCCTATGATCAGTGGCCCTGTACATGTCATCTGCGACGGTCGAGGATAAGGTTAACCGAGATACGAGAACACACGCTATGGATTCTGCCCCGGAGAACGGAACAGCAAAACGACTACTAAAACATGCTAGCATCAATAAAAACAATTCAGATGCAATATAGAATGTGTGCGTGTTAACGTACTGCGCCTGTCCCAGTGGTGCGCCGCTAGTTTCTTGCGGAATATGATCACGGTGACGATGGGCAGGAGATCTGTGAAAGAGATTACAGCTAATTGCAGTACCAATGGCGCGAACCAAAAAATTCTGTTTTGGGCCATTTTCAAAGAATTCCTGATATCTCAGTCTGTTCTTTGCCGATTCACATGAAAACTAGATATATCTACTCTGCAAATTCATGCGCAATTAGTGATGGAAAGAAATTTGTGAAGATGTTATTTTTTAGGTACCTTCTGGTTTGGGGCTGTTTTTGCACCGAAAGCCATCTAACCTGCCGAGACCATGTTCCAGTGGCCTCATATTATAGGATGGACAACATATTCAGCTGAGGAAACACGTGATAGAGCCAGACATATATGAAATTCCTAGATAAATGGAATCTTTACAATATTTCTCAATGCCAAAACTGGCAAATGTATCTAAGGGAATTAGAAGGATTGTAGATACTTTATTCGTGGTTCTGGCTCTATCACATGTTTCCTTAATTGTACATGTTGTCCATCCTGAAATATAGTTGGCTGCTTGAGCATGTTCTCAGTATGCTAGACAGTTTTCGGTAGAAAGACAGCCCAAACCCAGAAGGTACCTAACAAATAATATTTTCGCAATTTCCTTTCTATCACTAATTGTGTGTGAATTAGCTTAGTAGATCTATTCAGTTCTCATGTGAATCAGACATTCACAACACTAACTGGCTGTAGGCTCACTCGCATCCAAGAAATTTGTGAATCTCTTGGTCTTTTTGGGCCAGGAAACAGCAGCACACAATTCAGAGCATCCAGGGAGCTATGATCCGACTCCGCAGGCAACACCCAAAATCTGGGGTAAGGGAGATGGTCAGCCTCTTGTTCCATGACGAGAATATGAGTGTTTCACAGTCTGTGAGCCGGAACTTGTCAAGGAAAGGTGCCAAAACCGTCTTTGCCGCAAGCGTTTCTGGGCAGCTGGCGCGAATGACCTCTGGGCCGTTGATCAACACGATAAATGGAAAAATAAGTTCAGCTTGGCTCTATATTTTGGGGTTGATCCATTCATTGGGCATATATCTTGCGGGAATCACCCTTTTCCCGCAATTTAAATGAACTGATTAACGGCGCCTCTTTTGCGGGAAAGGCATCAAATCTGGGGCGGACGGTCCGAAAAGGCCGGCATATCTCGGGGCCGACCAAAAGTGCACTTAGACCGCCATATATGTAGGCATTTTGAGCCCTAGCGTAACTTAGCCTAGAATTTTTTTTCGGCCACCCTCGGGATCCCCCCCCCATGTACATAATTATAACGCCGATTCCCCTTGTTGACTTCCCCTACCAATCACGACTGGTTTCGAGCCAAAGTACGATATGATCGTATCAGCGGTATCGCGCAGGTCACTGGACTCGACTTTTATCTTTCCCTCCGCAGCGTGAGGCTCCGCTAAAACAACCAGATTCTGGGCTTGAACGTCTCACTTTGCTCGCTCAACGGCTGCTGATGCTCTAATTGGATCAGCGCCGCTACTCAACTGTGCGGGACATAGAGGGGCCAGACGCAGGAGCTCTGCGGCACTGACTCCCGAATACTACATTCGTTGAAGGCGTCAACTTCGTACCCGCTTTGGATTCCAGAAATGGAAATAAATCGGACTCGGTTGTATCTATGTCCAGATAGAGTACCCGCATGTGCTGCTCTCAGCTAGGCTGTCGCGTTTTTTAATCTATTGGCTTTGTTGAGGCCACCAAAAAACCGGCACACCTCTTGATGACACTCCAACAATTCCGATTATTATCATGATTTAATCCTCGGCCACACTTTTTAATCTGTTCGAAAGTGTCAGAGGACATTAAAGATACACGTCACAGCCGTCGCATCCTTTGTTTCGGTTTTGTTGAAAAAGATGAGGTGCGTTTATATTTACCTTCCACCAGTGAACTGAAGACCCTGAGAGCGTGTCTAGCTTTTACATTCCAAATTTATAGGGCACTAGCGGTTCGCGGCCGGCTTCGCCGGGCCGCTCTCCGCTTGGCTAACAACAGACATCAACGTAAAAGGAGATTGCCGGCGGAGTTTAAAGGCTTCGGACAGCGTAATTTTATAAAGAGGAAGATAAACCCCTCCAGCGACCCACTAGCACCTTCTGGGAATACCGTAATCGCTGTAACATTGGTGGGTACCTTCATTGCAGCGTCTATATCGCTGAGGATTTTTTTTTTTTTTTTTGGAGGGACAGACCCATCCTCCGCAATCGGTATCTGAGCGGTCCACCGCGTGCTGGTTTCTACTCTATCGAGAACAAGGTGAAGATAAATCCTCGAACATTGCTGTTTGACATCCACCCGATCTTTAATTGATCGAACTGTCATAACTTCTCCGGCGTCCCGAAAATTAATGGTAAGCATCGAGTCTCGGGTTTGATAGATGGCAGTTCACTGCTGAACAACATTATTCAATATCATCTGGTAGGTAGGTCTTGAAGCGGTTGTGGTCTGCGGGCCACCGCAGTAGATGTTTTACAGCCCACGACTTGACGGCTGTCAAGGATCCGCTTCCACGTTTCATTATGCAACACGTATATGGACTGCAACTAATCAAACAATGGCTTGCTCGCAATACTAGTGGATCCGGGGATCGATTCTTCTTAATTGCGGATCGCAGCAAGAGGGTGGAATCATGACAACGGTTCTAAATTGGTGAGTTTCATGAACTCTAACCAGTCCCACATCCCTAGACCATTATCGACATCAGGAAAACCGGATGTAACTATGGCCGCTATGCAGTGCTGTCAAGTGCTGTCAAGCGCTATCAAGCGCTGCATAGCGCCCCTAGTTACATTCGGTTTTCCTGATGGATGGCAAAGTGTTGCAACCCGGAAGCGACAGTAGGCCTGTCAGCTGCGTGGATATTTGATAGCTGTAACTTGAAGGTGAGTCACGACTTTCAACTCAATTGGCCAGTGATGCAGAATGCACTAAAAAAAGCTCCCAACTCATTGCACGATAAGAAATGGTGCCACGTCGCCCGGGGGTCTCAAATGAACGCATCATGGTAACCCACTTACAGCTGTCCGGCTGTGTTCTACCACACGGACATATATATCGTGCCTTCGAGACCGCTTTCCTCGCGATGTCGTCCACAAACTTTGACAAATGCCTGGTCACCATTAAGGCCAACTCCACACTCTGGCGTACGGGCGGTACTGACCTGCGGGGGAATCTCGTCGATGATGTCTCCCAAGTCGTAGGAATGACATATTCCATGTGTGTTACACAATGTGGGACTGCTCCGGTGGCCTTCAACTTCCCATCATTCTCCACGCAGTTCAGCTCTTTCATGCTCCCCTTCCTAGCACTTACGGCCCAGTTGCCGTTCGGTGCTCCCAATCACATCGACAATTTCTCCACTATCATGTTGACCATTGGATCTCCGACTCTGGCTATATTCTCTCTCATGATCACAGTTTTCAATTCTCGCTGGATCAGGTGGCGCTTTGAACGCATCGTATATCCGAACAGCAAGCAGGCAGTAGTCATTCTCGACAACCTACAGGAGTCCCTCCTTCGAGTTAAACGAACAAGTTTGCATGGCCAACTTCCCTTGCTAGCGGCGCAAATCGTCCTTCCGGAAAATGATCAATGGTGGCAACGTGGGGCAGCGACTTTGACATTCACCCATACGTGGTCGATGGCCAACATTGCCTCTGTCGGATGGGCCGTCATCGCCTATATTTTCACCATAGCGTCAATGGACCCAAGCAATATGAACGTTATCGGTCCCGCCGTAGCGTGCGCCTGGCTTTGGCTGCTGCCAGTTGTGGTTGGATGGCTGCAAACGTCACCGAACTGCGACGAAGTGAGGCTCACGACCAAACTGGCAGCATTGAATGCAACGGCTTATATTTGTCCACCTGGTGATAACCCAGCACCGGTACCTGCCCACGAAATTACGGACGAATATGCCATAGAGGTCTGGCTCCCACACCGCCAACACGTGGGTCAACGAGGTGAATCAACACTCAAGTTCCACTGTTATTTACATTGACGAACTTATACCAGATTCTGACTCATCCGATGAATCGCGAAGCCCACCCTTCTTTAATTATGCGCGGATGTTTCCCTGGGCTCGTTCAGTGGAAGAAATTGCACTGGCATTTGAAGCTGCGTCTATTCGGGCGAGCAAGCGCATGACGGTCGATGGAACTCCATGGACGCCCTCCGACCCTGGTGCGTCTGTGCTCCCGTGCAACAGGATCGGGAAGGCGGACAACGTCGCGATATACATCCAGCCGGAGGGCCAACCACAACCGCAGTGTAAATGCTGGGCTCCTGGGGTGTGGCGTAGGGTGGCCTATTCGTCCATTGTTGCCTGCACGGTCCAATGGTCATGTACAGGCTCCGCAGTCGTGGCAGCGTGGATGACCCCCACTGTTGGTCTCGGGTAAGTGCTCTCAGCAATCTCATCTTCACTGCCGGTTTAAATTTCCACGTAGATGTCACAGTGCTTCATTCCTCCTGTATGGGGGTTTGTCCACCATTTCTTTCATCACGATTCTGGCAGGCGAAATCATAACACAGGGGCATCATTCTACCAACCCTCAGAGTTACTCGCTTTCCGCTTCATCGCACACACGGCATGTCAATCTATCAGTACTATGCGGAAGAGTTGGAAAGGTAAGACGATGTCCATCAAGTCTCCCTCTAAAATTCATACTCATCATTCTGGCAGATCATCGCCTGGGTGAATGCGTGCATGTTCATTGCACTGGACCTGCTTAGATTTGCCAATATATTCGACAATTGTTTCTGCGGGAGTTCTGTTATGGGGAGAGGTGCCCAACGTGCTTTCAACATTGTGTCGTATGACCATTCCATGCACTTCGAAAATTGGTGGATTTCCTCCATTGCCTTTGCGACCATGGCTGCATTTTCGCTTTGGATCGCTGTCTTTGTTCTCAAGACTAGCAAGAAACCCTCTCTTGCCACGTCTTGACACATCACTCTTATATTACCATTTTTCTCTGACAATCTGGCTGTAACTTGTATATGTATGTTGTATCTCCCGCGCACTTGCTTCATTGAACTGTAAATCTCTTTCAACGTTCGTAAAATGCACTGGAAAATAGGTGTCAGACTCTCGAATTCACAATACGATTGACAGGCAGGTGTCGTTCTTGGAAGCTGGGATTGTTCCTCGTGGATTTTGGCACTGTTCATTTTTCTTCTTATTTCCGCATTAATTCCTCTCCAGACTTTTCCACAGACTGGTTGAAGCAAGATAAGATGATTCGGCCTGATCTTGTTTGACATCTGGAAAACACCCCATGTCTACATCGAACTACAGAGGAGAGGCTAGGGGGAACGGACTATACTTGAGGATTGAAGCTGACTGAGGGAGCAGTTGCAATAAGCTGGGAGAAGATGGCAGTCGGGGGGAGAGAAGGATTGATCGTCAAGTTGGGCTTACCTTACTATTTATATGAAATCCCACTATCAGCCGTCAGCCGCCAGCGCATCGGAGACCACATGCGGGGCGGCAACACTATGTGTTAACAGTGGAGAGAAGTGAATCTGTAATAGAGCCCCGGGTTCTAGGTAGAGCACAGTAGAGCAGGGTGTCTACGGAGCTCTATAGAGAAGTGCTGTCCCTACCGGCAATTATGTTGTAACCAGCCAGCTATGACGCGGTGAAACGGTGACTATGGGGCTAGCGGTGAAATGACCACAAACCAAACCTTGTAAATGAATACGCGGTTCGATAATGGAACTATATCAACTCAAACACTATAATCCTCGTGCAAGTTCGGGGTTCCAACCAAGTATAGATTGTGGCAATTTGAACTTTAGTTCTCTTTTGGAAGTAAGACTTTATAGGTCTACAAGTCGTATAGATAAATTGCTTGAATCCGTTCTAGGCATAATCGCAGATAGACAGACAAGATTTTATGTCAACAGTTCTTTAACGTAAGTCTTCATGAACTCGGTCTTCCCCATTGTCAGCCACTTTGCATGCATCAGGTTGAATGCATATTCTTCAAGCGGAAATGCTAACCTGGTCACAGCATTCCTGGCCTGTTCCTTCACAGTGAGCGAATTCTAAACATCCGGAGTGAAGAAATCGATGGGAACGTCTGGGGGTAAAACCAATCTGATATCGGAGGCAGGCTGCAAAGGGTTATGCTGGCGTACAGCAGGTTTCCTGAGATTTGGTTCATTTAGGCTGACATTCTGGGCTAGAACTTGTACTTCTGGCTGCCTTTCGCATTTCACTTCCGGTATTCTTCGGCGGGGATGTCGATGTTTTCGGTGAAGAATCGGGTGACAATGGGGTTGCGCCCAGGCTTCTGGCGGACCCAGTGTGCACTGCACCATTGCCATCTTGCTTGTTGTCGGAATGAACCTCGTCGACAAATGCCATGCACTGAATTGGCTTTTGCATATTGAGCCTATATGCAGTGTTGAATCGGACCTTGGCCACCTGCGAAGATGAATAACCTCAGACGATGCTCAAGCAAGGAAAGAGAAGCTCACACGTGCACGAGCCTTGGACGCGGTGCTATTCTTCTGTGACTGGCTGAGGCTCCCAGGACATTGCCTCTCCATCTTTGTGTTCTGTGCAAGGGTACCATAGACATAGTTGTCGTACATGTCGCAGAGCATTTCGTAATCGTTGGCGTAGACATTGTTGACTTTCAAAGCCATGAGCCCAAGCGTAGAGGACAGAAATTAGAATGCCGAAGCAGCCAAGTGGCAATGGAGCTGGTTTTAGGTGGACTGAACAGGGCCATCGACATCTGGTCAGAAACCCTGGAGCCCGGCTTTGAGTACCATTGTGAAAGCACAGCTGAGATGCTCGGCAGGAATGCGAGCGATGTCAGTTGCAATTGGTCCAGAAAGATTTTTGGTTGTTTCTGACACTCGTCGCAAGTACCGTGGCCTCCCAGATAGCAGTCCTGGAGGTGGCAACAAGGGCACGTATATGGTGACAGAAATTGTCGACCTCGTCAAAGCGCTTGCCGTAGTGGGTGAGCTTGTCTTTTGCTGAGGGGAGGATGTTGCTCTGTTTGACCAGGCTGCACAACGCCCGTATGAAGCGCTGGAACTCGCACTGAAACGAAAATTAGATGGTCAGTGTTGTCGCAAGACAAAGGTAACACAAAGACGGACCTGGGTCAGCTTTGACCCTTTGGGAACCTCCTTTGGCTGAATCCCCCAAGGCACGCACAAGCGCTTCTGGGCGGTCTCTTTGTTCAACATCCCCTCAACCTTGTCCTCCTCCATTGCGGGATCTGTAGCGCACCTGGTTAGCAACAGTTGTCAATGCATGAGACATACCAGCCGTACCTGAAGCTCCCAGCACCGTACCAGATGTACCCTGCCCGCCGGCAGATGCAGAGCCAGCTGGAGTCGAGCCTTGGGGAGGAGGTGCCGAGTCCTGAGTGGCCTTGTTACGTGGCTTCTTGCGTGCAGTCTCCAAATCAGAGCCTTCTGAGGCACTGCCGGCCTTGTGCTTGCCTTTGTCTTTGTCTTTTGCGGTGAATCTGACTTTGGCTCATGTTGTCTTGGTCTTCGGCTTCTTCTGGGACAAGGACTTGGATGGTGTGTTCTTCGTCATTGGGTTGAGTTAGAGCAAGTAAGAGCAGAGACGGAGACCAAGTTCAAAGAGGAGGATGGAAAGACAGAAAGACAAGTCACGTGTCAAATCCAATCATTGATCTTGCAAGCGCGAGGCAGAATAATCAGCAAAAATAACCCTGACCAACAACATTGTGGCCACAACATTTGCATTGAAGTATTGCTGGTAAGACACTGCAATGCTCAAGACGTCGGCAAGCTCAGCAATAGCAAAACGAGAACAAGATGGCAAGAAGAGAGATGCACGGTGACAAGACTCGGAGCTTCATTGACGTGTCGCGCCGAGTTCCAAATGATCTGTTCCCATGCAATGCCTTGGCAAGTGCCTGAACAGTGTCATGGCAGGTGCCATGGCAAGGGCCCGGCCTGTGCCATGAACTCGCTCCCACGGCGCTTGCCGCCAGTGTTGGGCTGCGGAGACTAATGAGGTTCCGACAGCCTAAAGGCGGCTTTGTAGCCTTTGCTGCCCCCAGTGTCAATTCACACCAGCAATATATAATCACCCTGTGGGGCCCTCCGCGCTTGCATGCTCTATCTGTCTTATCCGAGAACATGGGCCCAGGTTCTTGGATAACATAGTTAGGGGAGGGCGTTTGATCAATGAAGTGGAGGTATCCCATGAAAAGCGCCATGCCGGAGTCCATAAGCATGCATGGTTAATCGCAGCGGGACCGCCCTTCCGCTTCGGACTGTTGGTGGTGAGAAAGCAAGCTAGTGGGAGGCTGTGTTCGGCAATCACTGCTCCATCTGTCTCCTTTCGACCACCGTCGTCTAAATCCAGGTTAGCGATTTCTGTACCTTTCGTCGCCAATATCTGAAGCTTTACAGCTTGGCGCAGCTCTGCGTGAACGAGATGGCGCAGACACCACTCGTGTCACTCCCTGCAGTCTCTTCACCGCCGGATTTGATCCACCTATTACGAAATAACGATCCTCCGCAAGAATCCCAGATCCCCCTCATTCGCGACATAATATCCGATGACGAGAACCGTATAATCCTCATGGATGCAGAGATCATCGCTTTGGAAACCCAAATTCACAACCTAAACGCCAACCTCGCGCAATCCTTACAAAAATGAAACGACGCCGCGGTCCGCGCACACCAGCATCGCTCTATTCTTTCGCCCATTCGCCGTGTACCCCCCGAATTGATTTGCGAGATCTTCGAACTTCTGCACAATGGCAAGGCCGGGACGAGACCTCCCTGGTATTTCGGCCACATTTCTCGATCGTGGAGACATACAGCACTGTCCTTTGAGCAATTATGGTCGTTCATCGTCGTCGGATCACCTCCTTCTGCGAAATCGGACGCTCTAGTGGCTTCTATTGAAGCACAGTTGCAGCGATCAGCACACGTTCCGTTGGACATCTATTTCCCAGACGTTCGCAGTGAGATGGATTCTCGGGTGCTGGATTTGGTCCTACCGCGTTGCAATCGCTGGCGTAGCCTGTGCCTGGATCGCCGCACAAGACTCCCCGAGTGTAACGTGGTGCTGGACTGGCTTCGCCCTGTCGAAAGGCACTTGGACCAGTTGGTGAAATTGGAGGCACGGCACTACTGGATTGCCATACCCGACATTTTTTCGACCACCCCCCGTTTGCGTGAAGTCGTTCTCACCAACAACAGGCTTGACGAATCTTCGTCATCAATCGTGATTCCGTGGCAGCAAATCACGCACTATCGAGGAACATTCAGCTCCGAGTGTCAGCTCCAAACCCTTACAGTTGTTCCCCGTCTTGTCGAATGTACGCTCGGTTTCCGCGGAGCTCTGAACTTGGTACCCCCGATAACCGCCACTTTACCCAACCTTCGTCGCCTTTCTTTGGACATGCATACTGCGGTGCAAAATATCACGGCATCGGTGCTTGAGGACTTGATTTTATTCTCAGGCACAAGGCGAGAACTATCGTGGATTCTCCCATTTCTTCCTCCATGCTCCTCAACACTGAGGAGGCTGGCTCTAAGGCAATCCACGATCTGCCTGGAACTTATACCTGTCCTCCGTGCGCTTCCGCTCCTCGCGCATCTCGTATTCGAATACGATTCCGGCAACAATGCTGCACAGACCGACTTCTTCACAGCCCTATCCACAACGAATGCCACATCTGACTCCTTCATCTGCCCGAATCTGACCTCGTTTGTTTACGGATACCGCTTTCGAGGTCGATCCTCAAAGGTTGCATTCTTTGCGATGGCCGCATCTCGTTTCCGACCAAACTCGGATGGTTATCGTCCCTTGTTGTGCCTCCGCCTTTATGCGGCCAGGTACACTCCGCTAGAGGACGACATACAAATCAAACTGTTGCAGGATCAAGGGTTTGACGCGGCTTTTTTGGATGAACGTGAGGCGCAGCTGCTGAGCGATAATATGTTTGTCTTCTGACACCAGTGACCTTTATCACAATTGGTGTTGGGCTTGTATATCTTTCCTTTACTGAAAATAGGGGACCTCGTATTACCTGTCATTGCTCATTGTTCTTGGTTTCTCGTAGCCTGCTCTCCGCGGCATGGGTGATCTCCCGGTCTTCGGCAGCACGTCGATCGACTTTCTGATCGTGTTTGAACATCTGCAACTTGCCCTCCCCCCTCGGCCGCCTGCCAGGAATCGCTCAGCTTCTAATTCCATTTCTCCCTCTCCGAATTCGGAAGGTACTTCTCACTCGAATGCTGCGCACTAGACACGCTGGCCGCCTGCTGGATTAGATTCCTCATCACCCTCGGTCATAGCGACCAACCATCACATTCTTCAGGCTAATGCCCCAGCGGGCCTCGTTTCATCTCGTTCATCACATTTTCACCTGCTTGCTCCATCACTTCGACTCCCGATGATTTTTTTTTTCATTCTGGTTACTACATGTCGACTCCCGCTATTCAGTGTGCGCCATGAATGTACGATTCGGTTCAGACTTGGAGTGACCTAATATCTAATCGGGAGCAACAGCTGGACCGAACAATTGTCTGACTTGATTAATGATTCATAACACAGTGTGGCGAACGAACGTGGGATGAAATTGGTATGTACTCAGATGAATCTCAGCTTCTTCGTGCGTGTTAGGCGCCGCTGAGGATTTTCCCACTATCTTTAGTAGTGGGTCTTGGGGCGCCATAAGTCTTGACTTGGCGGCGGTGCCAGCTGAGTCCCAATCATCCCACCCTCATTTCCTCGGCATCCCACCCTCCATGTTTCTTCGGCACTCACTCCATGCCGCTATTTCTGCCTCTTTCGAGTTGACACTCATCGCAACAGCTCCGTAGTGAACAGACGGTTCCACAACTACTCGAGCGTCAGCTCCAGATCCACATCACCCTCCCACCTTGTTCTGCGCACCAGTGTATTCACTCAGTCCAACTGTCCAAGAGCAGTCCTTGGACTCCTTCAACATCACCCGATCTTTCGGACCAACGACCTTCATCTCTGCATCGAATGTTCGAAGTCGCTTCCCTGGCTTCTCTGCCGCTACTTCCATTGCCGCAAGACGTCCAGTTCACACCCGAATTCGTTCGTGCGTCAGTATCTGCGTGGACGAATTCTACCCGCTAACCCTGCATCCCGCGCTCATTTTTTCGGCACTCGCTCCATTCTTCCTCTTTTAAGTGGACGTACATCTCCTGATACGCATTAGCCCGCAGTGAACCTCGACGTCCCCTGACTCGCTCCGTGCTGGTGTCCAAGTCGACACACGTCTGATACACATCTGCCCCGCAATTAACCTCGGCTACTCAAGTGTCAGCTCCGGATTCGCAGCGTCCTCTTGCTTCGCACACCCATGTCTCTCCTCATTGCTCGTACTCAGCCCACCAACATCCCCCGATCTTTCGGGCCAACCACGTTCATCTCAGCTCCGTTTGTTTGAAGTCACTTCCGGGTCGCTTTGCCGCTACTCCCTTTGTCTTAACGCTGCACACACTTCGTCGTGGGGTTATCTACACTAGGAATAGGCTACATACGACAGGGAGGGTGTCGTATGTAGCCTATTCCTAGGGTCCCCCCCGCGTTTTGGTGCAGATGAGCGTCAGCAAGCAGGGGGTGAAGCGCGCACGTCGACGTTGAGAACGCGGGACCCCAACTTCCTGATGTGCTCCCAAGGCGAGTGCAGCGTCAGGGGGTCGGGGAGTAAGCGAAGTGGCGGGCGGTTTTGCGTGATGATGGTGGATGTGAGAAGACTCCGAAGAGTAAATGCAACAGCCTGAGATCATTGCACGTGATAGACGCGTGCAACTACGCGTCGCGTGAATTCAAGACCTGGTGCACGTACCACCGTCATTGAAGAACGACATGCCTAGGCGTCAACACACCCCGGAACAGCAGGAACTAGGAGGTATAACGGGAGCATGGAGATAAAATAAGAAGAGGACCTTGATCCCATGACTTGCGGCAGTTACGAGTTATTGCCGAGTTGACAAGGGCTGGACAAGGATGACGCCCAGGATGGGGTTCATCTTGTGATGGAAACGAGAAAGACAGAAATACAACGGAGAACTCACCCCGTGTTAGCTTGGTGTGGGGCAGCTGGTCAAACACGTGAATTCGAGCTTCGAAAAATAAGCACGTTCGCGGACTGTGCGGAAAATCACACGGCGTTACATACGAGAACGAGTTGACCTGGCGTTTGATTCATGTCGCGGCGCCCGACGACAAGACACCGTTCCCGACCCGAACGCCAAGGACCGTCAAAAACAACTCCGGTATGTTTTATATAACAGAGGCCTACCTTGACCTCAGTTGGTGTAAGAACGACGCCTGCGGTTGAAAACGTGAGACGGGAGCGGGAAAAATAACGATATAACATACACGGTAACCCAATGCGAACATTGAGCGGCGTTGAGGGCGTTTGAGGGGATCTTGAGTAAGACGTGCCTACGGTTGATAGATATCTGAGTAGGTTTTCGTAGTCAGCAAACAATTGAGGGGAACGAACAGATGGCATACCTTCAGAGAATGTGGCTCGGAACAGGATTTCAAACAGTCTACACGGGAAAAGAAAGCAAAACCTACCTCGATTGAGTTGTGCACCGGGAGAATGGTGGTGGAGATTCGAGTCAGTGACGACCAGATAGAAACCTTGGGGTAGAGGCGAATGAAGCGGGGCTCCACGAACAAACCCTGAAACGTCAAGTAAGCGACAGAGAATGGAAGCGTTGTACATTCAGATCCATACTTCCCAATGGAACGCTGGAGACATACATCGAGGAATCAGATTCAATCAGGATAAGAATGGGTAATAATGAATCAACGCATCTGGATTCGGCAATGAATCGAGGATCACGAACAAGTGAAGCTGATACTGAAAGGTAAAATCAAATATAAATGAAAGTAAAAATACACACCGCAAGCGCTCAGTGCGGAGTCGCCCACCGATCAAACTAGCCGTGGAGTCGGCGCTCGAGTACACAAGAAGACTGGCCATCGGAACGCTCAGCCAGAGTTCTTCAAACCTGATTCTATTTTGCCCGCCGCAAACTCGCCATGCGTATCCGGGCCTGAATCTTCTGAGTCGCTTCGGTCCTCGACAGGTAGAATGATGGGAGGGAGGAGAGGGAGCAGAAGAGGCACTCGATACCGGCAGAGTTCTGCACGGAGATAGTGATCCTGTCGTTCCTGGCGCCGCCTTTGCCAAAGTTGTTGTTCTGGCATGTATTTGTGAGCCCGAAGTTACGGGGTCTTAAGCCCAGGTGGGGTACCGACATGGAAGTTGAACGCCGCTTCGGTGAGTCCTAGTGAAGCCGTAGCCTAAAAAAAGGAGGGAAATCAAGGTGGGAAGGAGGGGAAAGAGAAACGGGCGTAAGATACGACAGATCGTGATACTGTTGACTATGTGAAATGCATTGACCCGGGCAGCGTTAATGTTCGCGGTGGTCGTCGGGGCAGTCGTCGCACTCTGCGGATAGCCTAACCTAACCTTGAACGAGATGGGGTTTTCACCGTTGCACACCAAACCAATAAGAAAAAGGATGGGCAAAATATCCGGCGAAAGGATACGCACGCCATGGTCCTGGGCGCAAAGTATCAGGAAAGTGAACATGACAAATTTCCTAATCGGGCTACGTGGTGGTGGTGGTGCCGTCGGAGTGCCAGCCGTCGGGGTTACGAGGCGTTTATTCGACTGAATACCAGGGGATCTGAGATCTCTCAAACAACGCACCTAGCTGGGATTGACGGTAGCGAAAAGTCAACGTGTGATGGAAATTTGATGAGCCCATCAAAACAAACTCACTCAGCGTATCCTGCGGGTCAAAGAGAGTCTGGAATTCCGGCGTCGGGATCTCCTTCTGGGTGGGGAGGACGAGATACTACCAACGAAAACCCCCAATTAATTCTGCTGACATCGGCGTTGAAAAGACAGGGCATACCGAGGTCTTGGTGGCACAGTCGGTGAGGGAGAGGACATCGCCGGTTTGCGCGTCGACGAACGCCTCCAGCCACGCGTTGGTCTCAGCGTTCTGGATCTGCATGACGTGCGTGAGGCGGACAGAACCGACTCCGAGCGCTAGGAACTCGAGCGTGGGTGGGTGCTCGTTGGAGGTCCCGTCGATCGTCTGCTCGGCCGACGCAATTGCATCCTCGAGGGAGAGGTGGGGGTCGAGGAGGCGACGTTCGCGAGGGACATGTGAGCGAAGCTCCTGGAAAAGGAGGAGAAGGCGTACTGGTTGGCACGAAGGAGCTCCCGAAGACAACGACCTGGGAACGATAAGATTAGTCGATTGATTGATCAGCTATTCGGAGCACACCTTGTCATCCTTGTTGAACGCTACGTTGGTGAGAGCATTGGCGACGGGGATCCCGTCCTATTATCCATTAAGACGCCCAGCTCGCACGACAATAGGAACACCCTTACAATCGCCTGCCGCACAAACACATGGTCAGACACTTCTCCAGCACAGCTACACTTGAAGGAGACGGCGTCGGCGCGAACGTCGAGGTGTGCCTGAATGAACGCGAGTGCCCTGTCCGCGATGGAGGCCTCTGCACGCTTCCGAAGTGGGTGCTCGATACCTTCCCCGAAAGTCTGCAAGGGGATAAGAGAGTGAAGATAATTGTGTGTATGGACTCACCTGGTACGTAGACTCGGGATGGAAGGTGTTGAGTTGTAACCCGCGGCCGGCGATCCTCAGACGGTTGGTCGCGTGCTTCAACGAAGCCGGCCACGGGGCGGCGAGGACGGAAGAGGCGTACACGATCGCGAGGAAAAGGGCCGAGGCGAAGAACTTGTTGAAGGCGACCATGTCTGTCTGTAATGCAGCAGCAGAGGTGCGTGGGTTGTGAGGAGGGTCTCGCGCTTTTATGGCGAAGCCTTCGCCGGGCCCACATGCGGGGACAATAAGATAGAGGACGATGTTGTCGATTAGCTACTATTTAGGAAGGCCGACCCTCGAGGCGACATCATCTGAGGAAAAGAACAATAGGCGCGGGAAGATTTTTTCCGTCCGTGCAGCAACCAGGAATCCAGATTTCACACGCAGATGGATCAAGACACAAATGGTGAAGAGCACCGACAGTGGAAAAAAGACAATATGGGCCGTGACGCGCTGCCAGCAAGTGCCAGGTCGAGGTGAAGGGGAAAGAGAGCGTGGGATCCCGCCATCACCGATCACGCATCAGCACAGCATTCGCTCTTGCTTCCCACCGCCATGGTCGGCGCCCCGTGGCTCGCAACTTCAAGTTAGGCCAACGCGCGTCTCGTGCCTTCAACATCCTAATGGTATAAGTCTCGGCTGCCCGATTCTTGAACCTCAGGCGGGCACTACCACCAAACGTGCAACTTAGATTCACTGCCGCGCTCTCGAAATGAGGTGGCAAACCAGCAGGGGAATGGGATTCAAACGCAGCGTAAGTGGTGAAATAATCACAAGGCAATCGGCAACAGCAACGACAACTGCAACTGCAACGGCCGTGGGAAGCAAGTATTAGGGGAAGTCAAAGCGCTCGATTCGACGGCCGATTCTGTTGCCGATTACAGCCGATTCTGAAATGAGAATCACGCAAGAATCGAAATCAACTTTGACCGCCCCGATTCTCACCACGATTCTGACCTCGATTCTGCGTAGACTTAGTGTTGTATACAAGTTGTATAATTTTTTTATTCAATTGAATAATAATTATTGCCTGCGTTACGCGACATTGCCATTTGTGGCCTCACTGTCTCTTTCTTCTCTATGCTAGACGTTATGCCCCGGCTTTCCTCGCGGCAGAGTCGGGCTCGTGACGTTCTCAAAATCTTCCTCGAGCACCATGCAGCGCGCCTCAAGGGAATTTGGACCCGAAAGAAGAAATCTCAACGCGCTTTTGTACGCGCAGGGATGACTCCAAAAGAAGCCGACGAGTTGATGGCGCCAGCTCCCATGCTCGATGAGAGTCTGTCCATTTCCATGGCGTCTTCAGACATCGATATTGCAGGCAGCGTCTCCTCGATCAGCTCGAATTTTTCCATCAGCAGCAGAGAGGACAGTGCCAGTAGCGAAAACTGGTCAGATATCCTTGGCTCCGACTGGCTTCGACGTCGACCTTCCTCAGACTCTTCTGCATCCTCGATATTCTCTCAGTCCACCACCACTACTGATGACAGCATGCCGGACCTGCACGACGTCGGATATCCTGATTCAGATGACTCGGATGACAGTGACAGCGACAGCAGCATGGTCAGCGGCTCGGGGGAAGACGGTGACGACGAGGACGAGGGATGGTCGAGTTTGGACGCGATGATGGAGAGTGGGGACCCAGGTCCGAGTCGCCGCACGAACAACACACTGGACTGGGGCACGCCACACGCTGGAGGACATGTACACCCATCGCTACGAGATGCCGCGCGACACCTTCCCGCGCGGACCTGCTTTCTTGCGCCATGTTCTGGGCGTGATGAAAAACTTGCGCCCAGATCTCTTTCGCCAAGAACTCCGTCTATCTCCCCTTACCTTCGACAAGCTCGTCGACAAACTTACCAATGACCCCGTCTTCTCCAATAACTCGGACAATGGGCAGATGCCGGTCGAAGACCAGGTCGCCATTGCCTTATTTCGTTTTGGGCACTCGGGCAATGCTGCTTCCCTCCAGAAGGTCTCGAATTGGGCTGGCGTAGGCAAAGGCACCATCACGTTGGTGACACGTCGAGTAATGACGGCTGTCTTGCGCCCGGGGTTTATGGCAGAGGCAGTTCGCTTGCCGACTGTTTCCGAGAAGGAGAGGGCGAAGGTATGGATCGAAGCACACTCGTGTAAGGCGTGGAGGGATGGGTGGTGCATGGTCGATGGCACACTCGTCTCCTTATTCAATCGACCGTACTGGTTCGGAGAAAGCTACTTCGACCGAAAGTGCAATTACTCACTCAATATCCAAGTACGTGCTCTGATTTCATTCGACGGCACATATCTGATTATCTTTTGATGTAGATTGTCTCCCTGCCCAACCTACGCATAATCGACTTCGGTTACGGGTTTACGGGCAGTACGCACGACTCGACAGCATGGGAAGAGACACGTCTCGCAAAAGAGCACGCCACGCTGCTTGAGGATAAGGAGTTTATTTGGGCGGACTCGGCGTATACTGTATGAGATTATGCATATTTACTGCGCCCCTTGAAGTGCTCATTGTATGGTAGCTCGAGAAATGGATGGTTTCACCGTACAAAAAGCCACAGTCTCCTCGCTGGCAATGAAGAGTTCAACAACCACGTTTCCATGGTCCGCATTCGCTCGGAACACGCAATCGGCTTCTTGAAGGGTCGCTTCCAGTCGCTAAAAGGTCTGCGCGTCAGCATCAAAGATCAAAAGACTCACAAATTCGCCACGTATTGGGTGGCGGCCTGCATCGGGGTGCATTCGTTTGCAATGGAATGTGAGGACACAGAGCGGGACGTGGAGGCCGAAGAAGACGCCGTAATGGCAGACCCCTTCATCAATGAAGGGCTTTCTTCTTCATCCGACTCCGACGCGAACGCGGCCTACGCTCCACCTGGCACACGATTTCACGCAGGGAAAACCAAGCGGGAGGACCTCAAGCGCCGTTTATTCAGAGCTAAGGAAAAGAGACGAAGACATCGTGCTCGGAGGCAGTGGCAGGAGCTAGGTATCAGTAGTGATGAGGAGTAATGACTGTGTGCGTGTGGTATCAAAGACGGTGTGATAAAAGAAGGAAGACGAAGCGAGACCGAGTAAGGACAGTAAAATGTGCGAATAGGAAATCAAGTAAGGACAGTAAGACGTGCGAGTAAGGATGTGGATATGGATCAGGGATTGAAGCCGCCGGAATACGGGGGGAAGCCCAAGTCGGCGCTACTTGGGAAGGAGCGAGAGGGCCCAGCTGCCGCGTTGCCGTTAAAGCCGTCGAATATGGGGTCGGTGTAGTCGGGCTCCGATGTGGACGCGGTGGACGTGTTATCAAAGAAGCTGGCGGCGTGGGAGGTCGAGGACGTAACCCTAGCCAACCTTAGCTCATGCATCACGAAAAGTGTGCCGGGATTCCGAGGATGTGCCAAGGCCCTTGGAATACCCATAAGCCCCCGCAAGGGTACTCAAGGCTTGGACACACCGCACAAGGGCCCTAGAACTCTGATACGAAAACCACAAGGGCTCGGAAGGGGTCCCAGGCTGGACTACATTACGAGGGGCTAGCTAGCCATCGGGGCGCTTCCAAGTGCTGCTTAGGGCTCGGACTCTACTTGTACACATCTCACGAAATTCCAGAATAATCTCAAAGCAGTTAATTCACGGACTAAATCTACGAGTACAGCGCGGAAGAAGTGAAATACAGCGACGATGCGATATGAGTTGCGCGAGAGTGAGATACAGTTATGCGAGAGTTTTACTGTTGAGCATAGCTTCAGCGACCATTCGTTGCGCATGTGGAAGAACTTACCAATGTGTGAAAGCCGATACAGAAATATTCTGGGCAGAGAGACATTAGTGAATGGATCCAACATCTAAAGAGATTTGGGCAACGTACAATTGAACTCTTAAAGTCGTTTACAGCTAACGGGAATGAGAGTCAGCGATGACCACAAACGGATCGAAGTAAACACACCAGGATTGGATCGTCGGGTTCATCAAGAAAGAGCTGGAAGAAGGGTCAGAGACGAATAAATAATTGAGGACCAGATCGCACCGTGGCTTTTGTCGGAAATTATGAGCCTGTGAATATACTGTTAGTCGGACATGGTCCCCGTCATCGCGAAGGACATACCATTAGTAAAACGAAAAGCAATGGGTGTTACTGCAGACGTTGGTCAGAAAGCAGCTGTGAACAACATCAAATGAATCCACCTCAGGACAAGGCCGGGGTTGCTGAGGGTCCACGACGAGCGGCGCGCTGCGCGAGCACATCCTCCTCGTCGCTAGATTCATCGGAGTCTGCGCATTGGGCAACGTCAGCATTGCCAAATACTTCGCTGCAAAGCACGATCAGATGGAAGTAAATATTTTCGAAAAAAGGACACACCGTTGATACCATTCGAGTGTTTCCTTAGCCCATGGATCGTCGGGGATGGCGAAAAGAGCGACGATGCGGTCGAAGACTTTGGTGTAATCATAAGAGCCGTCTCTGGGCACCCACTCCTTGGTCCCAAGCATCGTGCGTGCCTGATAAATGTCAAAAATGTATACACGAGATGGAGACTCATACCTGGACACATGCGTAGCCGATCATCTCCGGGGAGACGTGTAGATGATTATGAAGGCGGGCGTTGCATGACGGGTGTAGACTCTTCTCCACGCCAACAATGGCGGTCTTCGGTCCGGTCCAAATGTGCCGCAAGACCTATCGGTGGTGAGCGGCATGTACAGTGCTGTGAGATAGACTTACACGAGGGATTACCTCTCCGCGCAACAAACCCTTGTCGAGATTGGTGGGATCGTACGAGTCCTCGGCGTAAAAACACGATGGGTACGTTCGGGTCTTGAGCGGCACCTTGCCCTCGACAATACGCTTGAGAAACCTGGGACACAAAGGTAAGATATGTATATGGCGGACAATAATAGCTTACTCGGTGGCGGCAGCGTCAGTAGCAGACGACCTACAGAATATAGAATTAGTGTGAGTATATGCGCGAATGAATCCACTTACGATGCAGCGCCGGCGTCGGGAGCAGACGGTCTGCAGAAAACGGAATTAGGATGAGTATATGCGCGGATATATACACTTACGATGCAGCGCCGGCGTCGGGAGATGCTCTGCAAGAAAGAGTTAATGTGTGGATGTATGCGCGGATGTATCCACTTACGCGGCACCAGCATCCGGCGGAGGAGACGATCTGCAACAGAAAGAGTTAGTGTGTGGATGTATGCGTGTATATCCACTTACGACGCGGCAGACAATCTACAGAAAACAGGGTTAGAGTGTATATATGCACCAATAAATTCCGAACTCACGTCGTATTGGTTGCGGGAGCACGACCAAATACAAGAGGCGGGAGCTTGGCGCGATCTGCACAACCCAAGATTAAGTACCGAAGAACTGGGTGATTGAGGCCACGGTCAGATTTAGACTCTTGTTTGGGGATTGGGGGCGTCAGCACGTCTTTCAGCGGATTTGGAAGGAAGTATATCAGTTCGTGCTTGAGGCTGTTCGTATCGCTCGTCCGCGCACTAGTAGCAGCCTCGCGCATCTGTGCAACGGTCAGTATGCAGAACTAGAGGAGTAGAAGACGACACACCACTTTCACGAGCATCTGCCATTGCTGGGGCTTGACGGTGATTTCCAGGTAGATTTGCTTGATGACGGGTAGAAGCTCAGGTGCGATGGAGAACATCTTGTCGAACGCCTTCACGCAAGCGTCTTGACGCTCAATTTCCCTGGAAGTAACAGGACCGTCAGAGTCGGAGAAAGATGGGCGGGGGAGTGTACATACGCTGGCGGGACTGACACAATGTTCGATGGGCATGTTGCCGGTGCAGTTCCCCAGTGCTTATCCGGTCCATAAAGCATGACCTCGGTGAGGGTCACGTAAGGATGCACAGCGCGCATGAAAAATTTGCAGCAGGAGATCAGTTTCTCGAAAGCGGACATCGTAGCACTGGAACGTAGTGAGAGAAGAAGGATAAAAGAGTAGTAGGGCACATACAATGAAGGTCTTTTCCGTTTGTTGGACTGGATGGCGCCGGGTACTATCATTTGGGCAATTTCGTCGTACTTGCGTCGTAGAGAGGGAGAGAGGGAGTCGGGGGTAGGGACTGTGGGGGCGGCAGAGGAGGAGGGAATGGGAGTGGGATTCGTGGACATGGCGATGGTCGTAGTAAGAGAGAAAGAGGCGCACTTGCGAGACCGTAAATAAAGGAGAGTGACGGTCACGTTACACGTGCTCGTGACTGACGCGTCCAGATCAGTTTCGGTTTTGCGTTGCAGTCCCCAAGAGAGTCCGCCCTTGATAAGACCACTCTTGAAAAATAATAAAGCAGTTTACAAATCAGTACTGATCTGTTTTAGATGCCTCATAAATAGCCCTCCCTTTGTATAGACTTAAGGATTATTGTTGTGACACTTTTCTCATGACGGTTCTTCCCAAATCTCGCGTACAAAAAATCTGAGAATAATCGAGGGTCAAGATACATATTCAAAGTATCACAATGAAGCGTAGCCCAGCGAATCCATGACCTCCTCGTCATCGCCAATGTTTCCTGCACCATCATCAACACCTTCCTCCTCCTCTTCTGGCACCGCTTCCCCCTCATCCTCCTCGTCGTCGTTGTCTTCGCCATCAAACTCATCTTCTGAGTTGGAAGAGTTGCTGTTTACGTCCTCCTCCTCCTCTGGCAAATCCATCTCTTCATTTTCTGCAGCACCGCCGTTATTATTCATCTCGTTCTCGGAGTCGACATCCATCTCGTTGTCAGGCTCGGCTGTCTGGCGCTCGGCTGCCTGTCCGGGGGATGAGGAAGCCTTTGATCGGTGGCCGACGGCGTGATTGCAGTATCGCATGAACATGTCCCTGTCGACAAAACTGGCCATTGTAAGTAATTGTAACGGCAGGAGCGGGAATGAAATGACTTACCAGTTGACGTAGTAATACACAAAGTCTTGATCATTTTGCTCTGGTCGTCGGGCCACTGATTTGGGGAGCAGCTCGGAGGTGAGGCCATGGTAGAAGGCAGGAATAAGGTGAGAAGCGCGTATTACTTCGGAAGGGTCAAGGAATCCGAAAGCATCACGCTCGCTGGAGCCCAAAAACCCGACACGATGCAACCTGCGCGCTTTCCACCCGGCCCTGTGGTCAAGATCACGTCCGAACCATCGCACCCACAAGAATTCCATCCGCTGAGTCTGCCTGCTCTTGGATCTCGACCCAACATGGCGAACATCGGCATGGAAGATACCAACGACCCGCGCGTACCAATAGGGATGGGAGTTTGAGCTGTCGTCGTCCTCGTGGCCCAAGACCATGATGTCAGAGTTGGTACGAGGATTGATACTGTCCTGGTCCCGCCCAAGATCGTAAGTTGTATAATTGATCCGCATAACTTTGTGCGCGTAAATGCGGTCTTGCACAATTGTGACATCAAGGAGATCTTGGTCGGAGAATCTGGCCTCGTCCCCATCGTACGGAATGTCCAGTAAACGGGACAGGAGGTGAGATTTGAGATCAGGCATGAAATGCTATGCTCGCCGTGAGCAAAATATAGCAGCATTCATCAGAGACATACCTCGAGCGCCGGGTCTTCTTCAGTCCCGTCGATGGTGAGAAATTCGTAGAGATCGATAGGTGCTCGTTTTGATTCTGAGATGTGATGATGCTGACGCGGTGGTGTGCAAGGGAGGGGGTCGACTGTTGGGTGAAGGTTATTGACTTTGGTGGATTGTGTGTCAGCAGGCGCGGCTGCACTCTTTGCCGCGGCAGCATCTTTCATCCTGCGATTCATCGCGGTCAAAATGCGCCCCCGACGCTCATGAGCAGCGATTTGAGGGCCAACATTTCTTTTGTTTGTGCGGCTATACATCCGTTTGACTTGGCAGTGTGCAAGTTCTCCCTGTACGATAAAAGGAATCAGTTCAGCGCCAAAGAAAGTATTTTTAACTGACCGTGGCCGTGGAAAACGAATCAGTGGTGCCCTTGCGAGGGATGGCGCTGGGATAATGTCCAAAGTTGTGCCATTTGTACGTTGTCAAATTCCAATATTTGCGTTTTTTTTGCATTGTTAACAGGGCGCCCAGTCTTCTTGGCTGCTTGACGCCGAATTCGACGGTTAGACTCCTTCGGAAGCTCGTACGTCTCGTAGGCTTCACACGTCACACGTAGAAATTTGCGGGCTTGAGTACCGAGATCCGTCGTGACGTTTTCGAAACATCGGAGTGATGAGCTGCTGTGCATGCGTAGTTTTGCATAAGCATGCCAGGTTGCGAGCGTGAAACAGAACGACAAGACAATAGAGTTGTGGGGTTCAGGCAGTAGTCCCTCTACAGCCGGAATAAGGCACTGCGGAAAATTAGTCCAAGACCAACGTGACAAGAATTGAATTTACTTGAAGTATGTCCTCAAAATCACGACCGGCCATCTTCTTCATATCCGAGACATTACGATGGAAACGACGTATAGTGCTACGGCCAAAGGTGGGAATCTGGCGAAATCTACTTGGGTGTTAATAACGGCATTCATTGAGAAGATCAGTCCCACCTCCGATTGAGCTCATCCACTGTTTCAATCCCGACACAGTACAGAATCCGCACGAGGTGGGTGAAGAAGGACTTGACGACCCCAAGTTCGACTTCGTGGAGTAAATCCGGTACAAACATCGAAAATAAATCGAAGCCATGCTCGGCCAGCTTCGAAACGCATTCTAAGTGATGGTTAAAAACAAATTGATTTTATTTAAGAGACTCCTTACCCGAGTAGGAACCCACGATTTTTCTTTGAGGTTGCTAGTAACTTTTGCCCCGCCTATGAGCCATCCCTTCCCAAAAATCCAGCCGCGTACACGTTCAATCGTCTCACGCCAGGTGCCGTTGTCTGTCCGGAGGTTGCTGCGGCGACGCATATCTGCCTTGCTTCCCATATCCACGATCTGCTCCTTCTTGATGTAGCAGCATGGACACGGACAGCCACCGAAGTACTTGATTGTCGCGAGCAAGACCCTGAAAATATTATCAGCTCAAATGCGGAACAGAAGAACAGAAACCGTACTTCTCCGGATAATCCGCGCCGTAAGTGAAAAAACGAGGGAAGATCCGACGTTCAACGCCGTCGTAGCATTTGACAACAATTCCGTGAACCCAGGCATGGATGAACTCTGGTGTGAGGAGCAGATCCCATACGCGATGCATAAGCTCCCGCTTCAGGTGCGTCAGGATCTCGGAGGAGGGTGGAACCTTAAATAGGGATCGATAAAAATCGATGATAGTATCGGGGAGCTAGAAATATTATATGAGAAATGAGAAGTCAATTGAATGGAGCCATACCGAAGGGAAGTACGCCTGGTGATGGCCTGCTTTTGAGGTCGGCTTAGCACGGGTATACTTGGACTGATTTCCGAAGTATGTGTACAGCGGCCAGAGCGACGCGTCGCCGAAATTAGCCAGGTGAGTCGAGTCGGACCAAAACATGTAGGCGGCGATGATTGTTTCGAGATACGGTTCCGCGGTCTGAGGCAATTCATTAAAGTCTTTGAGCATTGAATGTGAAGTGTAAGCCTCGTTGTAAAGGGATTCGTGTCCGGCTGGGAGTGGCGGGAGGCCGTTTGCGTCCACGGGGACGTCGACGTTGATGATTGGTGTGTCAGGGTTATCTGGATTATGCTTCGGGTCCCACCGCAAGTCGAATGGAGTTGTGTGGTATTGGAGGAAGTCCGGACTTTGGAACGCTTCGACCAAGACATCGAGAAGCGGGCGGTAGAGGATTCCGGACACCTCAAACTCGGGTGCATCAACTTCGGGTACAGCGACCTTCGGCGCGGGCAGCTTGAGCTTTACCGATCCGACAGACCACCCGTCCGGCGGTTCTCCCGGGAGAGCATTCACAGCATCGTCGAGGCGTTTGTTTTCGCGCTCCGCACTGAATCCCTTCAGATGCTCCTGTTCAAACTCCTTGTGCAGCATAACACCGTGCACTAAGGAATTCAGTTCCCCATTAGATTTGAGGTTCGACCCGGAATGGAACCATGTCATGAGTCGCGCGACGGTGGCGTTCAGGAATGGAAACCAGGGAGCCGTCGATGGGGAGTCGGGGAAGGGTGCTGGCGGTGGAGGTTCGGCGGTGGATAGAGTTGACGACCGGCAAAGGTCATCGAGGCAGATGGAATCTTCTGGATCGTGTGTGGGTCGCTTGGGAAATACTTTATAAACTCCAAATGCATTGGGCTCAGTTTGTACCCATTTAGGGGGGGAAGAGGTACGGGGTTCCGGAGCTGGTTCTGGATCCGGCTCTGGAATGAAGACTGGCGGCGGCGGCAATGGAGTCGGCGGTTCCGGCAGCTCATCGCGGTACCGTGCGGGAAGTCGGTGGCGCCGCGCGGGACGGCCGCTGGGACGGGGCGGCAGCGGGCTGGGGGAACGTGCAATTTCAGGAGATGCCTTCGCAATTTCTAGTTAGAATTATTCGGTAGATCCAATGAAATAAAATTACCTCTTCCGAATTTTGTTGTAAACCGAGTAAAGCCTGTGTCTGCGCCAATTCTGCAGCAGCAGCTACCTCAGTGTTATGGGTTGCCAAGGCCTGGGCCGCAGAAGCCTGAATAAATTCTGCCCTCTTCGGGCATGCTGATATATGTCGAGCGAAGCCTTTGGGACCGTAAGACTTTTCGCAAAATGTGCACCGAGCCATGTGGACCAAGAGAATAAATAAAATGGCAGGAAGCCAGTATTTCGAGTTCATGCGCAGAAACACCGAGGTTCCAACTGATCAGACGCGTCGAAAAAGATTAGCCGATAGGTCGCGATCGATGATGGAGAAGATCCAAGTCCAGTTCGGGTGCAGGGGCGGAGGTTTGATGTGACAAGGGTTCAAGGCTGGAGATCCCCTTGAGAGACTTCCTCAAGGCTTGTGGGGCCTCTGTAAAGACTTGAAGCCGCCTTGGACGTCGCGCTCAAGACTTGTGACGCCTTGTGACGCCTTGCCGAAGCCATCAGTCCTCGGACATTTTCGACACTTTTAGTGATGTGCTGCTGCCGCATCTTCAGCTCCTTCAATCGGTACTTCATCGCCCTCTCCTCGCGCTTGCCTCTCTGCTCCTCTCGCAGCCTATCCTCACGCTTCTCGCCCAGCCGACCCTTGACATCTGCGATCTTCATAGCCTGACGGGCTCGCAACGCCGCAACCTCGAGCTCCTGCTTGCGGGTCTGTTCTTCGGCCTTGGCGATGTCGCTGAATTCAGCGAGCTTTGACTTCTTGGCTGGTTTCGCGTCGGCCGGAGCAGCGGTACTCGGCTTGGATGTACGGGGTTTAGCAGGGTTTTTACGCGGTGCAGGCTTCTTCTGCTTCGCATCCGAGTCGCTGACCGAGTCCACTGGGGCCTCCAGGACCACTGGAGTCTCGTCGTTGTCGCCGTTGTCGCCGGCGCCGGCGCCTGGCGTTGGGAGGGGGGAGGAGATGGAGGGAGCATAGTCAGCGTCGCTCCCGACCTCAGAGAAGGTGCGTTTGCGAGTCTCGGGCTCAGGGGTGGGCTCCCATTCGATGGGGCCGGCGTCATTGTCATTCTCCTCCTCCTCTTCTTCCGCCCCATCGAATGAGTCATCCTGCGCGGTAGAGTCGGGCAAGATAATGTCCGTGTCGACATCTGTGCCACTGTGGCCAAGGCCAGTGGGGATCACATTCGGGCGCTGCGCTATGAGGTCCCGCATATCAAGGAACCAGGGGCAAGTCTCCTGAATTTTTTCTGCAATTTCTGTCAGTACTAATAACGCTCAAGATGCAGGACACGCACCCCACTTGTTCGTGAAACCATTGGGACGAGACATGTCGACGTCGCTCGCCTCCTTGATTACGGTCGGCGGGATGGTCGCGGATGGTTTTGACATTTGAGTTTTGATTTTTGATCTTCGCTTGTGTACCGAGTTCCGAGATTGATGCGGTAGTACACGAACATGTGAGGTCGGGTAGACCTCTTTCTATTTTTTTTTATTCATCGCGCCTTTCCTCCCATTTCGGATCCATTCAAGGCCTTCAAATACTAGTGGGATACTAATTTTGAAGAAATATTGCCAAGAAAGTAAGCAGGGAGTGCTGTGTAATTCGCCATGAAATTTCACGGGCATTTGAGTGGCTGTGTGACACTTGACATGCAACTACCGATCACCGATAGGGGTTTTCATCCAGAGCCCTACCACGCAAACATAGAGCACACAAGTAAGTTTATGCATTTTTTCATGACTTCCTTGAGCATTGCACATGTACATATACTAGCTAGCCCGCCCCATACTCCTTGTGAAAAACTAAAGGTAGGACTTCTACATAGCGCGAGCATTCATTTCCTGGCGAACCAATGGAACCATTGCATTGAATATAGCCCACCCAGAAAGAACCTCCAACTTGGGAGAACCCAAAATTGTGTATATGTCATTTGCAACCACTGCAAAGTCTTCCGATAACCAACGCAGGGCGTCCTCTCGGGGAGTGTCAATCAAGGCACGGAGTTCATCAATGGCCTCTTGCGTGACAGGGATGGCCAGATTCTCCAGTCCGAGTTGCTGTTCATGTACTCTTGCCGGTCTCTGGACCTCTAGATATGTTTTGTGGTTGGGTCGCGCTCCAAACCGTGCTAGATGGCCCTCACGTGTTCATGTACTACCACATCAATCTCGGAACTCGGTACACAAGCGAAGATCAAAAATCAAAACTCAAATGTCAAAACCATCCGCGACCATCCCGCCGACCGTACCTTGATCCCAGCGCCGGTTTGGCCTAGGTCGATGATGTGCTTGCGAGCGGTCTTCTTCATGCTGCATGCGAAAATGAGTCGGGATGTATCCAAGGAAGGTACGTAAATGCGCAAAACACATACGCGGCCAACCGGTTTTTAATCTTGTTGGCCCAGGTGAGCCTCGTCTTTGGGTCTGCAGCAGCGGCAGTGATCGCAGGCTCGTATGTGGGGTTCTCATCGAGAAGTAGCTTGGCGAGGTCCCAATGTGCGTCGACTTTCTTCTTGCCCCCTCCCTTTTTAGTTGATGCATTAGGGCCAGGCGAAGGGAAGAGGGCCTGCTTGATGAGCGCATCCTGGAAAATGTACGCAATGAGCGAGACGCTGAGGGCGGGATCCTTCCAGCTGCACAAAGGTAAGCAAGTGAAGGAAACGGAGGGCACAAGGCTTACTCGACCTCCATTTTTGTCTCGTCCTCAGCTTCGTCCCCGCCTTCGCTATCAGCACTGCTTCCATCGTCTATTTGGGCTTTGCCCTTTTCAGTCTGCACCCTTTTGCGCGCGGGGGGTTTGATAAGCTTGGGTGCTGGCTTGTGCACGGCCTTCGGCGCTTTTTTTACTGCTGCAGCAGATTTTTTAACGGTACCCATGTGAGAGGATGGACGAGACAGGGAATAAAGTGTTTTTGCATAACATAAATAAAGAGATCGGGGAACAAACAAGCTATACCACAGCTAAGTGTAAGGTTAAGGTTGATTCCGATTCTCAAATCCGATTCTGTGCTGTTCCTCCTCCGGAGGAGGAACTGCGATTCTCGCCGATTCTTGAAAATCACGATTCTCGGTCCGATTCTGGCATCAGAATCGCGTGCCGAATCGGCAACAGAATCGGCCGTCGAATCGAGCGCTTTGACTTCCCCTATTGAATCGGGACGTCGAGGAATGGGCCCGGCAAAAAATAACTTGAAATTCGGATACTGTTGAGAAGTAGGTATTCGGAGCGGTGAAATCAAAATGAAGCATGAACCGCGACAAGCGAAGATCGAGGGAGTCGCACAAAAGTAACCAAGAGCTAATGGTGAGCACCACTGTCGCAGCCTGCAGAAAACAGGCGGGGTAAATCCAAGTTGACCAGAGTACCCGAAATTTGGTCTACTTTGCATTATATACAAAACCAGAGGGTCTGGCCGTAAACGAGATGGCACCGGAAGAATATTGGGTGAAATGGGTTCAGATATGGAGTGTGGAACGTGGCGGCTCGTATATACCTCCTTGCCTGAGATCGAGCCGGTGCAGGCCGTGGTTCCCTCTAAATGAGCGTGTATGCTGTCTTTTGCCGCGCCATTCTTGACTCCGAGTGAGGTCCAGAACGGGTGGCTATGTCCTGGCTGAGCCGCCGGTGGCTCTAGCAGTTTTTTCTTCTTCTTAAATTCAGAAATGAAAAGCGAGAGAAAGAAAACTACAGCTCTCTGATGCTGTGGTTTAAAAATTCTGCATCGTTGCCAGGTGCGCTGAGAAACAGCGTCGGGAAACGGTGGAGATTGGCGTCAATTGGGTGGCACTGGGTGCCGCTGACCTACCAAACGATTCAGGATGCTGCTAGGAGAGGACAAAACATATTGTTTGGGCTCCTGCGACCCGGAGTAAGTTCAGGGTATGTGGTTCCATGCACCGCCCGTTCTGCTTGTGACATCGCAGAACGTGGCAGATCCTTTCGAACACCATCAGCAGTTTGCCAGTGGTGATGAAAATATTTCTGGGTATTGTTCATTTGGAGAATTGGTAGAACTTGTCAAGTTTGGACTGATTGTGGTCGCTGGACTTCTATACCTGTATGAGTGTGCGCCGCCGATGATTTTCTAGGTACAGATCTTATCTATGATATTTGGGGTGCTATCGATACTTGACGACACGCAGAGTGGAGTGATGGTAAGTTAGCAGAACAATTCACATCGAGTGACTCGACCGATACCCCACAATACTCACGTATTTGAGCCACCACAGGAGCAATACAAACTCCAGCCTACAATTCCCAGCTGAGATTTTTCATCGAAGAATCGGGCATTGAAATGAACAGAGCAGGCAACAGTACCCGGAGGAGACACGGGATTCAATTGAAATGGTGCATCGGCGATCACGGTTCAGACGTCCAAAACTAGACATGGGTGAAACGGAGAGGCTTGAAAACACGCTCAGGAGCACTTGTTTTTTTCACTTTCCTCACGATCCAATCCAAGCTCTCCACTAGCGGTGCTTCACTCTTGAACTGCATTCGAGTTTTATTATTGTCTGACCTGACAAAGACCATCCTGGGACAGTTAGTATTGACGTACGATGGTGCGAGCAAATACTCTTCTGTCGTCCGATTGCAGCGAGTTCGGACTGCGAGGTAATGTATCTGAAATCAGCGAAACCTGCTGAACGAGCATAGTTTGTCTGAAGGAGAAAATAAAACTCCGACTCTTCCACCGTTTACGGTCCAACGCGGCGGCATTATTTTGCTCCCATGGACGGCGGAAATGGAAGCGTATGGAAGGAAACAGCGTGATGACTGGAAAGTTGAAGGAGTGAAGCGCAGAAACAGACCCCGATAAAATAGGAGAATAATAGAAGTGAGAGTTTACTCAAATGATACAACGCGGGATATTGGGATAGAGAATCAGTATATACAGAACCAAGCGATAGAGATGAATCTCAAACACCTGACGAACGGTGCCGTTGTCAGACGCAGGATTGACGGAGCGTACACTAAATGGGCTGGGAGGATTGATGGATGAGGAAAGGGGTGGAGGGAGAAGACGAGGACAGGTACGAGGCGACGGTCAGGACAATGAGGGCATGAGAGACGAGGAGGAAGACGTCGCGAACATGAGGATCAGGAGTGCGCCACGAAGCGCGCATGACGGAAGGACGAAGAGCAAGGAGATGACGTCGGCAGATGATCGGACACGCGCAGAGGGCGGCGCAGCTCGAGGATGGGATGTAGATACTGTGGACCGTGAGGAGGGAAAGACGTTGTGATGGGGGCGGAGGGAGCTGCGAGAGACTCGATCGAAAGAGCGGTATTCGGAAAGCGAAGACTGTAGCGGATACGTGTCGAAGTTACCAGGGGCAGCGACGGGAGAAGGGACGGAGGGACGAAGGGAACGAGGAGATGGAGGGAGGGAGGGAGAGATTCGTACATAGGTGAGACTCGTGGAGGAGATGGATTCCAAACTTAGAACAGGAGGTGGGAGGCAGTCCGATGAACGGAGGGACGCGATGGGTGAGGTGAGGCTACGAAGACGCGCAGGCAATGGCGGAAGTGGGGCGGCATGTGACACTGAAGGATAAGTAGGAAGAGGTTAGCGAATCGCACGTCGGAGTCGAGGGTGAACGGCAGGCTGGCAGTTTGGCACCATGCACCGGACGGACGCACAGGGAGAAATATTTCAGGACGTACGCGCGCGCAGATTCGTCGTTCTGGGTGACACAGACTGTGAGTGGCGAGCCACAAAGATCGTGTGTACTAGCGTCCCAGCATCAACGTGGACGAGCAGGATGGAACGGAGGGAACGGCGACAGGCGAAGCTCGAGAGAAATGACCTGCAGTAGCTTTGGTGAATCGCGATGTCGGAATTGCCTGCTCCAGAGCGCACAAAGGAGCGGGCACACGATGTGACGAATATAGGTATACGCGTGCACGCCCTCTAAGCACTACTGGGATAGGGGCGACGGGATGCGGAGCCATGGGGACGAGGCGCATGGGGACGAAGGAGGGAGGCGGAGTCAGAAGAAGGATGAAAGATGAAAGGCAGCAGGCGGATGCGACGATGGTTGCAAGGTTCCGGCGCCGAAATGTTGGAAATGGGATCGTCGCGCGACGCGTCGCCCGGTTACCTTACCTACCCCCCTATCCGTCGCACAGCTTCGTCTATATATTCGTAGACTCGCAAGCCAGTCGACGTCCACTCGGTTACAAGACAGAGCGGGTGGGAACAGCGACGGATTAGGATAGAGAACAAATAGCTACAACATCGGAGCAAATAATGATGGGATGTCAAACAACAGGTAACCTTGTGGACGGACTGGGCCCGCATGTCGCCTGTTTCAGTGATGGATTTCCACCCCGCCATTTCAGACCCTCGACTTAGAACAAACGCGCCGAATACCTTAAAAAAAAAAGTCTCAAAGTACCTTAGGCAAAGATGGATAACTTTGGATTCTCTATCCATTGATACCAATATGTTTTTGGATGGCAGAAAAAATGAAGGGGGTATCAATGGATAGAGAATGAAAAGTTATCCATCTTTGCCTCAGACACCCCCCGGCTCTGCTGCGTAGTTCGTAAGTTGCAAAAGTGTCGTTTCCATTTTATTTCTAAGTCAAGCGTCTGAAATGGCGGAGAGATCTGCCATCTGCCAAACAGGCGACATGGGGGCCCAGCCTGTCCCGGTGAATGCCTGAGTTTATGATGGCATCAATTTCACCGGGCCGGGCTGGTTTCACGAGCCTAATATATTCGGCCTGTATCCCCGTATTTCTTTAGTCCTTTGTATCCCCCGCGCTCGTGTTGCCGCGCCCGAATACATTTCCCTGCGACTCACCTTTGTGTGCGACTTCGACTTTCACACGAAAGGTATCCGAGACGACAGGGATCTTGAGCAAAGGCGTCGAGTCGTGATATGCACACTCGCTTCACTCCCTCTATCTTCCCGAGCGCGCTGACCGCCAGTGCTGAAGGTGGTGGTAAGACCGAGCAAAGCAAGAGCCGAACCGGCACTCGGCATTATTACGGTAGCCGTGTGACGCCACGGTTGTGACGACGTCACATCAGTTTCTTCCTTGCTCCCAGCTTTCATGTCACCAGTCGGAACGGAACCAGAATTGGATCCAATACTGCGGCTTGGGAATATCAAGAACCTCCCGCCGCTATTACGCGTTAGCTTTTCATCCTTACCGATTATTTATGAGTGATTTTCATTGGACTTTTAAAAGAGGGTTGCGAACGCCGCCGCACAGGGATCCCTGGAGAGTCTACGGCGTCTACGCAAAAACCTTGTAAACGCGTCTCAGGATGACGCTAAACTCTGCATCCCCATCTTCTACGCCAATCTCGATCCCAAAGGAATTCCGAGCACCGATGAACTCGATGCAGCTACCAGAGACGACTTTGTCGTCTCGGGCCTGAGTAGGGCCTTCATCTCGCTCCTAGCTCTCAAGAATTACGAGAAACTTCCACCGAATATCTTACCGCCTCTGTGGCCTCGATCCTGGGCTTGGATTCAGTGTCTCGACAGATACCACTGGCTCTTACCTGCCTGCGACACGGCCGACGAAATTAACAACCGTCTGGACTATTTCTGGATCCTCGACCGCTTCTATTCTGCCGAGGAAACTGGTGCTTCTGTGGACCAGACTCCTGGGGTACGCGTTCTGGTGGCACAGGTGTGGGCCACCATGCTGGACCACATCCGTATTTGTGGTGATATTTCGGGGATGCGCCAGCTTTCCTATATGCTGCGCGGACGCGAAAAGCCCGACTACCAAACGACACCCGTTGTGGAGCCGCATCACATCGCACATCTCGAGGAATTAATCGAGGGCGCAGGCGGCGGCTGGGACGAGTTCGCAGCGTTGGTGGTGGAGCACATCATTCTCACCTCCTCCCGCGCGGATTCACTTGGATTTTTGGCGGTGATCCTCATCGTCTTACAGGATGCACAGTTCCGGAGAGTACTCGGCGAGCCCCGCGTCTTTGTCTCTGCAGGTATTCTGGGCGCCCTCGTGAACGCCGTTTGCGCTGTCAATTCCAGGGGACACCACGAGTTTTGCACCCTCCTGGACATCGTCTTTTACCTGGTCGGAATGTGGATGGTCTCAGACATGAGTATCATGATCGCGGCTCTCGAAGCTGGCCTCCTCCGCGCAATCGTCTCATGCAGCGCTGATTATCCCCGCATGAACAAGGTACACGGGATACTCCAGCAACTGCCCCAGGCCACGATACACTATTATGTTCTGCGTGCAATGCGAAACGGCATGAAAGAAGTCGAAGATATCGTTTCTGGCGCAGAGTTTGTGACCTCTCCCATGTGGGACGACTGGAAGAAGCTCGCGGACTTGATCTCTGAGCGCGGTGCAATTCAGACTAGGTGTGACTCTGGTGTCCACGCATTACTGAGGGCTTGCGACAATGTTATGGTCCGTCTTTTCCCCATTTACGCTCTTCGTTTTCAGCTGAAACTTTACTACCATTCAGTGTGGTGCCATCCGCGATAAAAACACATTCAGACGGTGTTCTAGGTGCCTGCGGCACTATCATTGCTCAGAGGCATGCCAACGCTCAGATTGGTATGCTGGTGGTCATCGTCGAAATTGCAGCACATTCTGCGATTGCAAAGGTACGTCTCCCCATCTTCCCCTTCCTATCTCCGTCCTTCTCACAATGACACATATACAGTTCGTCTACCCACCCGTGCCCAAAACTTCATCCGCACTCTCCTACACACAGACTACCTCGCGCAAAAGCATACCATCTTTCTCCTCCAGGTCAAATTTCTCACCGCGCACCCGAATCAGCCCTTCTACGTCGGGGGACGCACTGTGGTGCGGGTGTACGCATTGGAGGATAGCGGCGGCCCGTGGGGCATTCCCCGTGATCAATGCAACAACGAACACTTGATGCGCGCGGAGCGCGGCGGGGGGCGCATGGTGCTGCATTGTGTGTTCGTGAGCACGGGGGAGGCGAGCTATATGCGCTGGTTCCCTCTCCGCATGACGAGCAGTGTGCTGGAGACTGGGGTGCGTCGTCTTGCCAGGGAATTGGAAGGGACTCGGAGGAGTGACTTTGATGCCATAAGACCACGGTTGATGCAGCAGATTGCGGCTCTGGATGCAGCAGCAATGGGGAAAGTGTTGGAAACACATTAATGGTGCCGCCGTCGATGGTATACGCGATGTAAGTTCGGGGCAACCCTCTCTCCGTACCGGCGAGCTGGTGATTCTCGGAGAGCCATATTATGTGCAACTGTACAATACAAGCACCATGTACAGTCTTTTAGCATCTATTGTCTAAACTGAAACTCTCAAGTCTCCAATACTATTTTCAGGTCAAACTTGGGGGCAGAACTTGAAGGAAACCTCGCAAGCTTCCAGAGCTGTAGATCACTGGTAAGAATTCAAAGGAATAAATACTCACAACATTTTATGCATTTTTCACACTGGAACATCAAACTGGAAGGTTGTATGAACGTTCAATCATCGACGAACAATTTCAAGTTGGGTGATCCCATCAATATTGTCCAAATTAGGTAGTTCCTATCAACTTCGTTCCCAGAGCTCCCAATAGCTCTTTCTTGTTGTGGAATGATGTTTTCAGGCTGTTTCAAGACTGTTTGAAACTTAGTTGAAATGCTGGTCAAAAAGTTTTTTAACATGCTATGTTCCATAGCGTCCGCCTGTGTACGTCTTGTCTCGCAACGCCATGCCTTATACCAGTAGTTGCTCGTAGTGTACCAACCAATGTACATTTTTCTGTCTATCCTTCGTGTCTTTGAGTGGCTTGGTGATGTCTTTCAGAGAGTCTTCCTCAAGACTAATTGTCTCTTAGTGTTCTTTCCTAAGAGATATCTCTTGGCCAAGATTTTGTACATATGTTAGCCAAAGACGCAAATCTTGGAGAAAATCACGTCTTTGACGTCTTTGCCGTCTTGGCAAAGACTCCAAAGACATCAAAGCAAAACATGCTGACGTGTATGTTAGCTCAGAGTGAGCCGGGACAACGAAAACACACTGAATGCGAAACATTGAGCCCAAGTAGGAATAATGTCTCCTCTCATTCCAGGTGGTGATATCACCCAATAAGACCATTCTTAGCTTGAGCACCACACTTTCATCAATATTGCTAGGGTACTGCACACTACAAAAGGAGATCATCGATAGATCTATGCTTGATCATCACAAGGGTCCAACAAACATGAATAGTTGTTGTGCATCAGGTCCACTGGAGCCTCCTATTTAGTCTCGGTGCCAGCCTCTCACAACATCCCATTCTGGGAACCCTGTTGTGAGAGTCTGGGCTAAAGTGGCGCAATTAAGCGGACCCATGGCCTATCAAATTTCTCGAGTTTTTTCCCACAGTATGTGCCCTGCTGTCACAGACCACATTTATTGTTGTGTGGGGCGTACAATCCTCGAGCACTAATGATGCTGTAACTACCGGTCCAAAAAGTCCCGAAAAAAATCTTGGAATGTCTTCTGAGTGTAAGGATCTGTCCTATCCACTTTTCACTGCCATCCGAGGCCCCAATAGCCCGTAAATTTCAGGTGCGTCTCACAGCTGTCAAACAGCTGATGGGGCCCCTATAACTGTTCTGCAACGTGTTCTGCACGTGTTCTGCACGCCCTCACAGTCTCTTGCTGTCCACTTGCATGTACAAAGCTTATTCTCAGCTTAATATGTCCACAGAATCAATGTTCTAGGTATTTTATGGTAAAATAAATGCAGCACCACACTACCCTTAGTATACTGGACCTGACTCGGAATCCTCCTCCTCCTCCCATGACTGCACCAGTGCATCCAACTGCTCGAGAAGAGTGAGCTGTGGATGTTCATTATCCAATTCAAGCTCACAATCCAGCCGTATTAACTCCTCTTCCACCTGTCTATTGTCCTGCTCATTATTGGGCAAGTCTGAATTGGGCTCAATTGGAGTCTCTCTGTTATGGCGACTTTGAGACCGCAGAATATGGTGACGAAGGTGCTGTTCATGACCTCCATCTTTACCAGCAAGCTTGTGCAATCCAATTTGATACAAGTCAACCACAAAGTGATTTGATGTTTTGTCCCAAGCAAAATTGAATATGTCTGACTTGCAAAAGTGTTCAAGAAGGGGTTTAACATCATTATGCTAGGACACTTTTGCATGGTACTGATTTTCATCCTCTACACCAAGATCCTGGAACATCCTTTCAGTCAACTCTTGAATATACCCAATTGCTGGAGTAATTTTTTCTAGCAGCTGTGGTCGTGCATTGACCCCACTGGTATGTGATTTGATGTCCTTGTTGAAATGCTCAACCCGGATATCTGTCTCCTTGAATTTAGCAGGCTTTCCCTGATTATTCATGAACATGCCAGCGCAAAGAATGGGTGAAATATCTGCAGGCCAGTCATGAATCAAGTTATGCAATAGTTCCATTGACTCATTGGCATGATTGAAACTGCCCCCAGCATAGAACACTGGTGTCCAGTACTTAAGCATGTGCTTTACTCTCTCTGGATGACCATGCTTGATGGCATGACAGATCTCTCGTACTGTCATAAGATCATGCATTAAAAGCACTGCATTGCCAGATACTGTTGGTCCTTCAAGGGTTTTGTCAGGGGAACCCCCGCTGTAGCCCCTGTTTTCCCCCATCCCCACCTCCACTCCTCCCCTTCTCAGCTTGACCCCCAACGCTCACCATGGCATACAGCCTGTGACCAGGCCCGGGAGTACTGCCGATCGATCCGATCACGGTGGCTGTGTGAGCTGGCATGACACAGCATTCCCCTGCTTCCAACGATGCCGTAATCATGACGCACGCCTCGCTTAAATATGCGGAAAAGCCGTACTTTTACCCGAGACGTGCGTCATAGCCTGATCCCTGGCCTGCCCATTCTCGTTGGCACGTGCTATGCGACCAGGCCCGTGATCATTGTAGATACCTCCGGACACATGCTACTGGGTAGTTACCAACTAGTATATAAGGTTTCGCCTAGCTTGGGAATCCTCATCCTTTCTTCTCTTCGGATTCCCCCGCTAGGTGCGTAGTATTTCCGCTCCTGTATTTTAGTACCTATATTTATACTTCGGATTCCCCCGCTAGTTCCTGTGCCCTGCACCGAGCTTAAGGTTGCCCTTACAGCAGAAGAAAGGATCCAAGGGATCAACTGGTCAAGATTGGGAAGTTTGGTGCAGGTACGGATTCGGACCACTACTCCAGTGCTCCATCCTCCCCCACTTCAAATCTCGACCCCTCCTCCGTTCTGATGGACCAGCAACCTGCCCCCCACTCTGTGCAACCCGAGATCCCGAGTGTTCACACTCCGGATCCGGCTTCCGGAGTCATGGACCGGCTTGCCGCTGTCAAAGGCTCTCTTGATGCCATCCAAAGTGCGCTCAGCCAGCTATTGCTGGGCACCCAAAATCTGCCGCCTGCCCCCACCCCTGCCGCTCCGGCTCCGGCGCTGGGTCCAGATTTCTCGGCCCCCCACCCAGCTCAAAAAACGGTCCTCCGGCCGAACCCTCCGGCTGTTTTTGACGGCGACCGGACGCAAGGGAAGACATTCCTCTACTCCGTCCTCACCTACTACAAGCTGGTTCCAGAAGCTTTCATGGCGGACGGGTTTGTCTCCCAGGAAAAACTCGTCCGGTTCGCCATGTCCTTCATGTCGAAGGGCACAGCCGCTCGATGGGCAGAACGGCATGCTTCGGCCGACCCGTTCCCGTTCCCCACCTGGACTCGGTTTGAGGCCGAATTCCGCCTCCGGCTTGTGGAAGAGAACGAGCAGGACCAGGCCCTCACCAAGCTTGAGTCCCGCTCGTATTTCCAGGGCTCCCGCAACATCTACCGGTACATGGATGACTTTGAGGAACTAGCCATAACGGCCGGTTACTCAGATGCTCTCGTCTGGGTCACCAAGTATCGCTCCGGCCTTGACCCGAAGATCAACGTCGCGATTACGACGTCCGGGACCGCCCCTGACCTCACCGACTACGATGGCTGGCGTGCGCGCGCTTTCCGGCAATATGAAGCCTTCGCCTGCGCCCCGGCTGGGAATGCCCCAATCCGGCCCATGGCCGCCTTACCTCGGCTGCGCACAGCGGGATTATTCCCAGTCCCCCTGCCCGCACGTGCTACGGTCTCGTTCGCCCCGGCTCCGGTGCCCACGCTCCTGACAGTTGTTCCAATGGACGTGGACCGGACCCGGGCGCGCACCTTCCCGCGCACCTGTTTCCGATGTGGGATAGCCGGGCACCTCGCCCGTGAGTGCCCCACTGCATCCGGCGTCCGCCATGCAGACGTTCTTGACGAGGTCGTCCGCCACCTTGGCGATGATCTTCTTGAGGAGCTGTTCGCCCGGCTCGCCACCACCGCCTCACTTCCGGACGAGTCAGCTAGCGAGGACACGGACCCGGCGGGTTTTCCTCTCTCGGCCGAGTGAGCGGTGCGCCCTCGGTCGCGTCCCCTAATCGCTACGCCCTCCTGTATTCAGATAATGACAATACATTTGATTCAGAGGTAGTAGTGAGAGGCGCACCCCCTGTCCCAGTCTCCGTCCGAGTGACGGAGGCTCTTCCTTCCATCCTGGAGACGGAAACCCGCACTGCCCCCGAGCCGGGAACGAGGGCAGTGACGGAGGCCCCTGTCCCCGAGCCGGGAACGAGGACAGGCTCACTTCGGCGTGTTCATCGCCCGAAGTGGGAACGGCGACTTCCCCGGCAGTACGTCATCGACTCTGTCGAAGGACGAAACTCCCTGCACATCCCGTTGGACCTGCAGTCTGTCGAGACCGCTGCCCGGATGTCGGTGAAGGCTCTGGTCGACTGTGGGGCGACTGGAGACTTCATTGACTCAGAGTACGTCATCTCTCGCAAGCTTCCCATCCAGCGTCTCTCGCAGCCCATCCCGGTTCTCAACGTGGATGGCAGCCCAAACCAAGCGGGTGGCATCACCGGCGTAGTTGATATGGTGGTTGACTACAAAGGACACGCCGAGCGCATCCAGCTTGCTGTCACCCGGCTTGGGAAGCAGCACGTCATCCTCGGTTACTCCTGGCTCCAGAAACACAATCTGGAGATCAACTGGGAGACCAAGGAGGTTCGCATGACGCGCTGCCCGACTGGATGCCGCACCTGCCGGGACGAGCTGCGAGCTGTTTGAAGGAATGAGAAGCTTGCCGCCTCAATCCTTCGGCAGCTGCGAGAAGGTCCGACCCCGTCTATCTGTGCCGTGGACTCCGAAGAGTGGCACGGAGACGACGGGTACGATCCGGCTGACGAGGACGACTTGCCAGAGCTGTGTCCGGACTCGGAAGACGATGATGACGAAGAGGACGACCTCAAAGAGGGTGATCGCATTCTGTACACTGTGTTCGCCCCCGTCGAGGAGATTCGTGCTGGTAGCACCGTCTCGCAGCGCCTTGCGGAAGCCTACGCCCAGAACTCTGCGCCCGCCGGAACCGATGTTCCACCCTAGGCTGCGGACTTCTCTGACGTCTTCAACAAGGAGTCCTTCGACTCCTTGCTGGAGAAGCGAGCGTGGGACCACGCTATCGAACTCGTCCCGGATGCGAAGCCGGCCAACTGCAAGGTCTACCCGATCTCCCCGCTCGAACAGAAGGAGCTCGATGCCTTCATTGCGGAGGGGTTGAGTACTGGCCGCATCCGTCCTTCCAAATCCCCGATGGCGTCCCTGGTCTTCTTCATTAGAAGAAGGACGGAGCCCTCCGGTTTGTCCAGGACTACCGGGCGCTCAACGCGATGACCGTGAAAAACCGGTACCCCCTCCCTTTGATCAACGATCTTATTAACCGTTTGAAGGGAGCCCGGTTCTTCACGAAACTCGATGTCCGGTGGGGTTTCAACAACGTCCGGATCTGGGAAGGTGACGAATGGAAGGCCGTGTTCCGTACGAATCGGGGGCTTTTCGAGCCACTGGTGATGTACTTCGGCCTTACCAACTCCCCGGCCACATTCCAGACGATGATGAACGACATCTTCCAGGACCTTATCCTGTCTGGAGATGTCATGGTCTACCTGGACGACATCCTCATCGCACATTCTGACCTCACCCGTCACCGCGAAATTGTCCGGGAGGTGCTCCGGCAACTTTGAGAACACCGTCTTTTCCTCCATCCGGAGAAGTGCGAGTTCGAGAAGTCGACGATTGAGTACCTTGGCGTCATCATCTCGCACAACCACGTTGAGACGGACCCTGTCAAGGTCGCCGGTGTCGCCGCTTGGCCTACGCCTGAGAACAAGAAGGACGTGCAGCAGTTCCTCGGCTTCACGAACTTCTACCGGAGATTCATCCGGGCGTTCTCAGACGTCGCTCGGCCACTTTTCAACCTGACAAAAAAAGGTGTGGCCTGGACCTGGACTGCTGCCTCGGCCGCCGCGTTCCAAGCCCTCAAAGACGCGGTGACCGCAGAGCCTGTCTTGGTCCTCCCGGACGAATCTCGGCCCTACCGACTGGAGGCGGACAGCTCCGACCGGGCAACCGGAGCGGTTCTGTCGCAACAGGGGACTGATGGAAAGTGGCGCCCCGTTGCCTTCTACTCCAAGAGCTTGAATGACGTCCAACGGAACTACGTGATCCACAACAAGGAGATGCTCGCGATCGTCCGAGCCCTAGAGGAGTGGCGACACTTCCTCGAAGGCGCGCAGCACCCGGTCGAGATCTGGACGGACCACAAGAACTTGGAGTACTTCCAGAAGTCCCAGAAACTGAACCGGCGGCAGGCCAGGTGGTCCCTGTACCTGTCCCGGTTTGACTTCGCTCTGTTCCACCAGCCAGGTCGCCTCATGGGCCGCCCGGATGCGCTCTCCCGCCGTCCGGACCATGGCGCCGGATCCGAGAACTCTGATGTTACGCTCCTCCGGCCGGAGCTCTTCCGGATCCGGGCAATGGAGGGCATTGCGGTTGACGGACCCGAGGTTCCCCTCCTGCGCGATGTCCAGAAGGCGTTTGCGACTGAGCCGGAACTCGAGGACCCCGTTGCACTTGTTGCCCGGGAGCTCCTCAAGAACCGGAAGGCCCCCTCTCCCTGCTCAGCCGAATGGCAGATCTCGGACGGATTGCTCCTGTTTCGCGGTAAGATTGTCGTACCGCGGAACAAGGACCTTCGACGCCGGATTATGGAGCAGCACCACGACACACGGGTCGCCGGACACGCTGGCTGCTTCAAGACGTTGGAGTTAATCTCCCGGAACTACTGGTGGCCCCAGCTGTCCCGACACGTCGGTCAGTACGTCGGAACCTGCGACGCGTGTAACCGGACGAAGGCGCTTCGGCGACTTCCCCACGGTGAGCTTCATCCGACCGAGATTCCGGCCGAGCGCTGGGACATTGTCTCGGTGGACTTTGTAGTCGAGCTTCCGGAGGCGCACGGGTTCGACGCGGTTACGGTTGTTGTTGACGTCCTTGGTAAGCGGGCCCACTTCAACGAGTGCCACACCAGCCTCGGTGCTGTTGGAGCTGCCCGATTGTACTACCGGAACGTCTGGAGGCACCACGGAACCCCCCAGAAGTACATCTCTGACCGCGGTCCGCAGTTCATTGCCGAGTTCACATGCGAGCTGTGGCGCCTCATCGGTATTGAACCCGCTACCTCCACCGCTTACCATCCGCAGACCGAACGCGTCAACCAGGAGCTGGAACAGTTCGTCCGTATCTTCACAAGCTACAAACAGGATGACTGGGACGAGCTCCTGCCGGCAGCCGAGTTCGCCTACAACAACCACATCCACTCCTCGACGCAGCAGGTGCCGTTTATGACGGACACTGGCCGTCTCCCTCGGATGGGTTTTGAGCCGAACGGTATGCGCTCTGCCGACGAGTTCGTCAACGAGTTCCGTGACCGGATTGCCGCTGGAGTGTCCGAAGCCAAAGCCGCTCTCGTCAAGGCCAAGGACGAGTTCAAGCGGTACTATGATCGCCGGCGCGTGCCTGCACCGGAGATCAAGGTAGGCGACCGAGTCTGGGTGGATGCGTCTGACATCAAAACGACGTGTCCGTCACCCAAGTTCTCGGACAAGCGGCTCGGACCCTTCAAGGTCGTGAAGGTTGTGGGCAATGGTGCATACAAGCTGGAGCTCCCACCACGTTACTCTCAGCTCCACCCGGTCTTTCCGGTTGTGAAGCTCGAGCTTGCAAAGCCGGACCCATTCCCAGGCTGCCCCCGGAACGACGAACCACCACCCGTCCTCCAGACAGATGGAGACGAGAGGTGGGAGGTCGACGAGATCCTTGAAGCACGAGTCCGATACGGCAGCCTCTGGTACATGGTGCACTGGAAGGGTTACGGCCCGGAACACGACAAGTGGGTAAAGCACTCTGACGTCTTCGCCAAGGACGCCATTGATGCCTACTACCGCCGCTACCCCAACGCTCCCCGCCGGATCGCCTCGGCTGCCTTCGACTCGCTGTCCTTCCGGAGGCGCGACAGGACCATCCGCTTCATACGTCAGGACACCATATTCCAAGGGGGGGGTGATGTCAGGGGAACCCCCGCTGTAGCCCCTGTTTTCCCCCATCCCCACCTCCACTCCTCCCCTTCTCAGCTTGACCCCCAACGCTCACCATGGCATACAGCCTGTGACCAGGCCCGGGAGTACTGCCGATCGATCCGATCACGGTGGCTGTGTGAGCTGGCATGACACAGCATTCCCCTGCTTCGTTGCCAACGATGCCGTAATCATGACGCACGCCTCGCTTAAATATGCGGAAAAGCCGTACTTTTACCCGAGACGTGTGTCATAGCCTGATCCCTGGCCTGCCCATTCTCGTTGGCACGTGCTATGTGACCAGGCCCGTGATCATTGTAGATACCTCCGGACACGTGCTACTGGGTAGTTACCAACTAGTATATAAGGTTTCGCCTAGCGTGGGAATCCTCATCCTTTCTTCTCTTCGGATTCCCCCGCTAGGTGCGTAGTATTTCCGCTCCTGTATTTTAGTACCTATATTTATACTTCGGATTCCCCCGCTAGTTCCTGTGCCCTGCACCGAGCTTAAGGTTGCCCTTACAGGTTTTAACTTCATTGGCCTCAAGACAATCCATTGATGGCATTAGGAAATCGGAAACAATTTTTGCACACAGGGTATTGAAGGTGACAGGAGTCAGATTATGTTCTTTAAGCTTTCCAGGAGATGAAACTTTCAAAACAACCATTGCCGCTCTGAGAACAAGGGCACGAAGCACCACATAAAAGAATATGAGCCATGCATAAAAATCGATTTTCCGTAAATTGATATTTCCTCGATTTGGAAGTTTTCCCAAGAGTGTTAACAAATTGACTGCATCAGCATTAGCCCCACCCCAAGTGTTCTTGCCAATATTTTGGATTTGATTCATGACAAAATACATCAGGCCACTCAAAGTCTCAAAATATGATAAGTGATCAAAGCGATATTCAGAATGGTCCATGGCATGTTGATCTTGGGCAGCACGTTCATGGGCAGTAGTCAGTCGGTCACCAAGTAGGAAGAAGTTCCTTGATTGGAAGGTTTGCTTTGGGATTCGCAGGACATTTCGAAAGTAATGCTCCATTACTTTCACATTCCCTCGAGTCGAGCTTTGTTCTTGATCAAAGGTAAGCAAATAATACTCTTCACTTTGGTAAAATGGGAGTGCATGCAGATCTGTGATACATTTTACATGTTTGTGATGTTCTAAGAATCCTTTGACCTCTTCTGACAGGATATATGCAACATGCTTAAGAGCATAGTCTTCAAAAATTTGCTGATCACAAAATGTTGGCACAATATCTTCCAAAGACTGATGTGGGGGAAGTCTGTGACAAGTTCCAACAGTCTATGCAAAATTATCAATATTTGCAAGTTGGCCAGCAGTTGTTGAAAGTGAACCAGGAGGTAGATTAAGAATCACAAGTATTGCTGGGACTTGGTCATGCATCACAGTCCCGTGTGTTGCAGATGTCTCCCAAACTTTTCCAGCCCAATTAAAATTATCATTAGGCAAGAGAATCAATTTTGTGGGATCATTTGCAACCTGTCTAGCAAGCTGAACACCATCCTTAGATATGCTCTGCATGGCCTTGGCTTGATAGAAGTAGCTAGAACAGAATGCATAATGATTTAATGCCTGAACAATTTGACAAGGCACATTCACATCCTACAGCATTAGAGAGTTCATAGCTGCATGGAGATTGGTTTCTCAACTGCGCAAATTTAAAATCATAGATGTTACAAGATGGACCTCCGGTATCTAGGAGCGAAAGAAATTTTGTTGCAAAGCACAACAGGTTTTGAGTGGGGATTGGCTTCCATGGGCGAGAAACATAGGCAAGGGAAGAGAGTGGGAAAAAAAAACCCAGGAACATTGATAGCTGCAGCCTCAGAGAGTGTAGAGTCTCCTGCGGTTTGAAGAGCTAATGAGTTTGATCCCCACGATAATAATGCCGACCAGAGAACTGGAAAATATGAGAGGAGCAGAAGTGACAGGATTTGAGAAATGCCGTTGATTTGACCATGAGAGGACGAAGATAACCCAGAAATAGGTCAGATCCAGGTACCCCAGCAGTGGAGAGAGTGTTGAGAAACCACATGGGACCAAGAATTAATTCGAGTTTGAGCAAAGCGGGCGAAAGATCAGCATTCCAGATGACAGCAGAGCAGCACCACTTTTAATGTCAAGAATTGTTTGGGAGAACTACGTGGCCTCACGGCCGGATGAACAGAATCATGCTACGCCGTAGCCAACAACTGCGATCTGCGGTGTCCTGTCAAGAAAGAACTGCGGTAGGGTCAGCTGTTCCGCGGCAAATGAAAAGATCGTGTTCAAAAGCACAGAAAGCCGAGGATGGAAGGGGTTAACCCAAGAGGAAGAGCAGAGGAATAGCTAAAGGAGGACAGATATATATATAGGTACAGCACAGCCGAGGAGTCATTTGCTTAAAGAACAGTAATTAATTAATGGAGAAAGCAGCAACATGTGCAAATTGATGGGCACCGCCGAATGAGCAAAATCTTAAAGAACAGTTAATTATAGTGCGACCCTAAACAGAGAATTAAAATATGTCTATGTATAGTAACTTGAGGATACAAACCATATCTGGATTTCGTTGAGACCGTGCCTGAGAGGATTTTTTCTCAGGCAGAGATACCTCTTTTCCAATCACTGCCTGGAGAATGTTCTGGAGGAGTGGAATTGTTCTTTCATAAATTTGGAGTAGATGAGGAACTGAAAAAGAATAGAGGCGTTGTATGTCAACTGAGTGTGCAGGAGCACGGAGATACAAAGCCTCGTGGTAATGATGCCCTCGTGAAGCATTGTCTGTGAGAAAGCTGGTGTGGAGGGGTCGGATGACCGGCGTGTGGAAATCCATCCACGCGCTGGTATCGACTTTACAGTAGTTTTATTTTTACCATCAGCCACAGCATTGTTTGTAACGTAAATATTGCCAACTCATCATCTTTTGACCACAAACCACCATCACGCGACCAGTGCAAGGCCAAGCGCCTAGAGGTAGCATCGGAGCTCCTCGCCCCTTACCCCCGTAAAGTCGCCAGTGGGCAGTATCGCCACCCAAACCCCTCAAATCACGCTTTACGACGCTGCTGTCTTTACACAGCATTTTCCCCAAAATCATACTCTGTTTTACCACCGTTTTCTATGAAGGCCGACATCGGACAAAAATAATACAATTTGATAGTCATTCACTATCCTAACTGAACTCGAACTGTCCTGATCCATCCTAGCCGATCCGGCGGAGTCATCACCGTTCCTCCTCAATCCTAGTCAATTCCTAACACTGCCGCCATCAATCCTAATGATAAGCCATGATTTTCTTGTTGCAGGATGGCCACAAAATTGGGAAATAAAAGTTTCAGTTGCTGTTGTTTTTTTTCGGTCACTGATGGTCATTGCCCATCCTTGCTACCCCGCCCGGCCCGATCAAGCAACAATCAGCACAATCAGTGATCACACGGCAATCACTCAACTGCGACTCGAACATGGTGCCTTCAAGTACCGGAGACCTCTGAGGGTGAGTCTTATCCCTCTCCACCCCGCTATGCGTCTGAATCTGCAGCTCGGCCCTCGTGGCGCATGTGCTGCTCTTCCCAATTGCCCCCAGGCCTGTAATGGCTTTGTCTCCGAGAACCCCGACGGATCGCCCAAATGTTCGGTGCGTGAACTCGGTTTTGAACAAATCAGCGAGTGAACTCACACTATCAAGGACTTTACCAGTGCTGAAGTGCTCTGTTTTATTTGTGACCATCCATTGGTCACTCATACTCCAGGTCCCGATGTCGTCTCAACCCAAAATAGATCATTCGCCCGAGGCAGATCTATCGATGGACGTTGTGTTTCCTTCTTCTCGGTGGGTCTATTCTGTCGCACACATTCAAGTCGAATCAATTCCCACATGGCTTACAGCAAGAACCGGTCTGGAATATGTGCATGTCCTGTGTCTGTGGTCTTACCTGGTCGGCCCATGCTGCTCTGATGGCTGCAACTCCAAACACCAGGTTGATTCTATCTAAATGCTCATTAAAAATCTGATCTTTCCTTCTTCAGCTCGGAAACACCACTGGCGTCTTTCGCGCCTCCGTCCGCTGCCTTGTCGGCAACCTCCACTATGACCTCACCTCCGCTTGTTCAGCATCGGCCCCTGGTGGCTTTCAGTAATATCTCTAGACCGTCGACCATCTCTGTTCAGAATCACCGCCAATCGGCCGCATCGTCCTCTTCTGTTGCTGCCGGTGTCCAACAAAGCCGCCGGGCGTCTATTCAGCGATCATTTCACCCCACCCAACCTGGAAGCTCGACAGCCCCGACAGCTCTGACTAGTCCTAAAAAACGCACTTCTGGTCCTCCCCGTTCGTTCTCCACGCCAGTTGCGCCACTGGGCTCCCTAGCCGACTTCAGCCCAGTCCCTGTAGTCACATCCGTCAAGCTTACGGTTGGGATATTGCCCAAAGTGGTGTGTTTCAACTTCACCCCGCTCTACATCTGTCAACCAAATTTCTTTCAGCTTTATACCTCTGATTACAATGACACAGTCGATCTTTCCCCCCGTTATTTCTGGAAGACCAGTGGAGACCTTGAGAAAGTCCAGAATGCCCTCGACCGTGCGAATCTCGTATTCACCGTGGACGTCGACATCACCGGTCCAATCTTTGACGCCGTCGACACCGCCTTCCAAAATCATTGCCAGATGAAGAACCTCGACTTTGCGACTTCCCCGGATCCTCCTGCTGCTATCAAAACCCCAAACACACTGTCTTGGGGCCTCCTGGGCCCCCGAGGCCGGTGAGTTCTCTGTTTGTTTTGCACAGAACATTGATTCACATCTCAACCCACCTCAGACCGACAGGTCGTACTTGGGTTGAGGATCCAAAATCCTTGACCCGCTTTACCTTCACCCTACAGGCTATTCGCAGCACACCATTCAGTCACACACCAAATAATCTCGGGGACGGTCCTTTCATCTTCGTTGGTATGCTGTTCGTCTTCCTTGTGTACATTGAACTGACAAGGTTATTTTTACTTGGGGGGAGGCCGATGCTGCGCACGGCATAACTCGTACTTTACTTTTTTGTTTTGTTCTTCAGGATTACAGTCAGTCCACTTCTCCTTACAGCATGCACTATTTATTTGAATTAATGTTATTGTTGCAGCCCAAATACTCACTGTGGTTATATTATAAGTTTATCAATCATACATGTACATTGTGGCTGTGCATGTCTTGCGTACGCAAGACTTCGGATAATACCGAGGTTTGATGTTCGGCTTGATCGCCGGTCAACCACTGAGTTCGCGCAAATTTTGGCTCATTAATCATTCGTGTGGAGAACTAAGTCCCAAAAAGGCATACTTGAATGATCCTAGTTGATTCTTATGATATATTGTTGTTTCGGTCAATAACTGTTATGATCTTGACTGTTATTATGATTTCTCACATCCTATCAGTTTTCTGTCCCGTCAGTCCATGTCACTACTTGCGGATCATCTGAGTTAGGAGGCCTGAATTTTTAAAGTTCAACATATGTAGCAAATGGCTCATACAATCCTGATTCCTATGCATGCTTTTAACTCATATAATTCTTTCTGGGAATTCATCAAACAGGTAGCTTGAAAAATTCAAAGTAAGTTGTTTATAAAATCAAAGAATCCTAATTACCATTGTGCATCCCAATAGAGGTTATTAGCAGCCCGTAAAGAACCACCTTTCAAGACAACGAAAGTGGTTGCTTAATGTAATTTCGCTTAAAGTCAACTGCCCCACTCCACCGAGTTTTTAAACCCTCCAGTGGAGAATTATGATGCAGAAGGAGATTGTGCCAAAGATGCCGCGGCAATTTCTGGCTTAACAAAAACTCGATTTTTTATTTGAATCAGACTAAGGCCCCACAAAATCAAAGTGATACCAGCTGCTAATAACCTGTATGCACAATCCTCCCTTGATGTTTGTTTGAATGACTGAAAATCTTTAGATATTGTGTTGCTGTATGAGAACTACGGATGTAAGTGCAAACAAATACAATAGAGGGAATGGTAAGCGACAAACTGTATTCAGATTTACCTGGACTTTGGAAAGCTGCACAGGTGGCACACAAGTAACAGATGGCCGAGGTGTGTTGTATGGATAGGTGGTTACGGCTGCCATTCGGCAAAAAAGGGATCGGGCACGGATTGGCTGACTTGGGTGAATGATGCGAAAGGATCTTGAATTTGATTGGCTGTAACTAACTCCCAAGGAGGCAGTTGCTCCAGAAAGACTTAGTTTTTTCCCTATCTTGATATTCATTGATCTTCATAAATGAGGTACCAGAAATCAAGATTGCGAGTGGTATTGTGTGCACTACTGTGCACTTGAGGCTTGGAATTCCTGTACTCATCATCTGAGATACATGGTGGGTCTTCCTCTTTCTCTCTTTTCTCCCTCTTTTTCCTCCACTTGAAAACTGATTTTGACACCCTCTCCACAGACATAGTTAACGAGCCCAAAATTTCAGGTGAATATTGGCATGTTGAGTGTCTGCCTTATGGAGCAGATAACAAGAATGCCATTCAATGGAAGTAGACCAGGTCAAAGAGTTGACCAATAATGTGTATGCCAAAATGCAGGTGGACAAATATGTGCAAATCCAGAATGGTTAGCCTGTTTCGCAGCATGAGGAATGGACATCAAACCGAGGGACATCAATACAAAACTGTAAGTCGGATCAAATAACACTCGAAGAGTGCACAAGATGCTCCGCCATTGTTGGAGTAAAAGAAAATTGTAACAGACCAGGCTGTGATCAAAACGGATACAATGGATTGGATCTAAAACCACGCATACAACGGTGATATTGCAATCGGCTATAGTTACACCGTAAGGCCAAAAATACATCAAGGACAACAATTGATAAAAAATGAAAGAGACAAAATCTCGACACCCGCAACACAATTCATACTGTATCAATTTCTAGGAAGCCATCACAATTGACCGCTGAGTTATCAACAAAAACAGTGCAATAATAAGAATGGAACACTGAAAACAGACATTTCATCAGGCGGAGTAAAAGGGAATCACATGTCTCAACTCAACTCAATTCAATTCCATTAATGAAGTGAGAGATAATTTTGAATGTTACCTTGCTGCCAATCAGCTACAAATAAGGGAATGGAAGGCCATGAAGCACCCAACCAGTCTCTTGTGTGCAATATGATAGTCATGTTAATAAACTGAAAGCCTTACCAAGGCATATAAGCACATGTTGTGCTGCTGGAGCCCGATTATTAAGAAGCTTGATCCTTTGTTTGGTCAAGCTTGGTTGATGTGAACACGTATGTGGAACATGTGATACTGTTCACTCTGGCAGTATGAAAATTCCATTTCTACAGTAAGAAAACTGGTGGTTTGTACTGCCATAAATACATATATAGACTATGCACATCAAGCCTGCCCTAGAGTTGTTGCCAATTAAGCTAGATATCTGTCGGGAGGGGGAAGGGAAAAAGTTGACCCAGGAGATTCGAACCGGGGGCATCTCTGTGGATTACATCATCACTAAAATCATTAGATTGGGGTCTTAAAAAGACTTCAAAAAGCTAATGAACTCAGCCACTATTTTCATTAGCATCGTCAAAACGCACTGATAAAGTTTCGCCAACTCAAAACCTGGATCCGATCGATGAAAAGAACGATCACTTTACTACGTAAAGTACTCGTAAAGCACCAAGATTCCGGAACCTTCGTGGACCCATTGACTGTCTATTCAATCCACCAGACCGACTTCCGGAGCATGTGCTCATTCACCACTGTTTTTCTCGTAGAGTTCTGCATCCGATTCTTTCCTCCCTTAGCAGCGACCCTTCTCCGGAATGCGGACCGTTGTGCGGGCTGCGTGAAAGCTCTGCTCACTCTCCGTCCCCTCGTATCCCTTCACCCGATGCATATGTTATGTCGGACAGCGATAATGACGAGGTCCATGTCCAAACACTTCCCTGTTCGTAATCTCACTATTATCACAGTTCCCAGAGGTCGAGGTGCTGATTGAACGGGTGTGTTTTATTCACCATGTTGCGGATCGTTCCACTGATGTGTCAGTAGCCGCTCCCTCCCGCGCGAACTTTGCCTCTGGAAATGGAACCCATACGTGCCACACCAATTGGTATGTCACAGCTTCGACAGTTTATGGAGTTTTCCCTGATCCGTGGCAGGCCCAGGCCCAGGTTGAATCTGTCGGTTTTCTTTTGACCGCATTTTAGATTGCTTTATTCATTTGATGGTAGCCCATTCCTCGCGATCTCGCTGCCTCGCCTGACGATTTGGCTCCGCCGCATGCCGTACCAACAGCAAGTTACATTTGCGAGTATTATATACTGCTCTAATCCTACAATCTTAGATTGTGACTCAATCTGTTCGACGTCAGCAGTGGCAGCAGGTAAGCCTCCAAACAAGGTATCGACATTGCTGATAATCATATCTACAGGAAGCGACAGCCACCGCAGTCAAGGTGTCGACGACCACACCGTTTATTGCTGGTCCACTTCTCACATCCGCGATGGAATTGGGTGTTACATCCTGCAAGGTGGGGTACCGTTCATGGCATGTTAGGAGACCAAATTGACGTCACCGCCAGCCTCGCTCATTCGTTGGAGAAGGCGGAGCCTTGGATCTCACACTCCAGTCCATGCCCGGTGCCGGCGCCTACTCCCTTTCTGCGTGGCAAGACCACATTCTCTCACCTCGAGACATGCACGATGACGACGATCGCATCGTCATTACCGCTCGATCCGTCGATGAGGGTGCCCGAGTCCTGATCATGGTCGCTCTCTGGATTTTTTCTGGTCGCCCTACAGGTCTCAAGTTCAAGGAACTCCTTCAAGAGCAGTTTGCATCGCCACGCCCAACCGTTGACGGCACCATCCGAGATCCAATCGCTCTATTCGGACTCCATGTTTCCATGTATGTGTCGTTTTTCCTTGCTGAGTGAGAGAACAGTGTTTAATTCATCGCCAGCGGACCGGGGGTTGGGAAAGGCCCTCGTAATGAGGTCGTTGCACGAGCCCTCAAAATTGCGCTGGCAGATGGCCATTACTGGACAGAGCGGGAGGCATACATGACCCTTCGCTTACATCTTTCACGCACACCTATTCCCCACCGTTCATGTGCTCTGAAGGCAACCGGACTCCTCCTTCTTCTCCATTTTCTCTTCATTGGTGCTCCACTTCCTGCATTTCCTTTTCTTCTTTCGACCTTGTTCAATGGTCGCCAAACGGCATCGAAGTTTGATCTTGCATTTCTTGCGCACTTTATTTCGGCAGATTCACTTTCCTTGGTCAAAAGGATCGAGCGCGTCCCGTTGAATCGTCCAGTATATACTTCACAGGCAGAGGATTCCATTGAGTATCAGTACTTGTTGAACATTCCAGAAGTCGATGTGAGTGATTTGTTTTACCTTTACAAAGTGCCAACACTGATGCATGATGACGGATCTATGACAGCCGAGCATGATTGCCCCACACCGCTCTCGCCAGGAGCACGATGGGGTTTGCCTGTCTATCATCAGCTTTCTGACGCTCGGCACTGTTGACATTGAGCACCACCCTCACTTCCTCGCACTTTCTGATGGCTTCAATGCCTGTGTGGAGGCATTTGGTGGTCAAGAGCACCCGCATCATATTCTGGAGGTATGGACTATATGTTTAGCGACATATTGTGTCGGCTGATTATTTCTCAGTGGTTTGCGACACCCTGCCGGGAGCTCATTATTGCCTCCTACGATCGCAAGATCAGCGGACCTGCAGATATTCTTTCTCATCTCGACTTTACGCAGACCAACCCGGCCGACGACGTATGGGGCGAGAACACCGAGATCGTCGTGCTCATCACACAGTTCATCACTCACTATCTTTCCGAGCCTGGGAATCCTGCCGATCCAACCGAGTATTTCATGCGCTGATGGACGAGGACAGTGATCCTGCCGACACCCTTTTGCGTCCCAAGCTCTTCCTCTCTGTCCTTACCGGCTCTACGCTACTCCCAATCAAGCCGACCTGGAAAATCAAGGTAGGAATCTTGCTGAACATTTGAGCTTTTCTGATCCAATATTTCCTGCCAGTGTCTCATCACGCACAACTGGAGCCAAGAATATCCCACAATTGATGCCGACGGTCAGGAGGACTACGGACCTGATGTAACTATCTCGTTCCGTTCCTGCTTTAAAACATTCTCGATCACGAACAATGCCCGCCTGCGCTGGCTTCTCATGAAGGAGGACCCGAAACCTGGGAGCGACACCGAGTTTGGCAGCTACATCCATGGCCAGCTTCTTGCGAGTCGGGAGGAGTACACCTCGTCGTAGCCCCATTGTAGCCAGATTTGATGCGAGTCTGTGGAACCAATATATTTTGTGTTTCAAGGAATCGTTCTCTGGACAGAAAGACATAAATACTTTGGCCGGGAGCATCACTGCCGTCATGAGTGCGCCCAGTCGGCACAGCCGACGTCTCGGTGGTGAACCTGCAACCGGTTATGTGCCATTGTTTCACACACAACCTCTTACTCCAACTCCTGAGGATCAACCGGAACCAAACTCTCATACCCGTCAGTCTCCCTTTATCCATCGAGATAACTCGTCTCTTAAGCTGCACAATTTCTTTTTGCTCAGATTTTCCAACCATACAACCACCTGTAACTGGCAGGCATGTCCTCGTGTTTATTTATCGGTAGATGGACTCTGACGCCTTCAATTGAACATAGTGACCTCCGATATCCGCCTTCGCTTGAGGGCAGCTCCGTGGTCCCGTATGAAGAGGAGGACACCGTGCTTGACATAGGTGTTGCGAACACTGCCTATTTTCACCAGCTTTTCTCTGAGTCAGACCGCTCGATCCAGAGTTACCAGAGTTACATGTCTAGTTCTCCGCCTCCGTGCCTGTCTCCTGCTTCTGAGGCCAGCCCGGACACCCTTGCGGTAGAATCCTTGGTCGACATCGACTTGCTTGAAGTTCAAGGCCATTCAACTTCGGATAGCCTGCACACACTAGAGAGAGATTACTCACCGTTCCATGAGCATTCCCCAGTAAGACACTCTCTGACGTGTTGACATTGCTGAATCAATCCATGATAGCTGCCCGTACAGGCACCCCACAGCCCTGCCCCGCAGTCCGATCTTGCCCCTCTGCCTGGTAATGGGAGCCTTGCTCAATTGCGTTTGCGCCGCATCTTCAGTCCTGTCCCTGCCACACATTCGAGCTCCAATGGTGCTGCAGTTTACATTGGCTTCCCCCTTTCCGATCATCCCACTCGCCGCAATTTCTTTGAACCTGCCATTCCCGTGTCTTCGCGGACCCCCCTTCTCAGTGATCTGCTTGGTGCGCTCCGCAGTGCGAACACTCCAGTCAGTCAGATTCTCAACCATGTTTGTGCCGGCCTTGATGGCACTCCATTTCACATCGCTTGGTCTAAACTGATGCTCGAGGTGCACGAGCCGGGATATTGTGCCGTGAGCAACGGTTATCGCGAGATTGGGTTACTGCGGGACCACCTGCATGTGTCTGAGGTCACTGTCGAGCCAGCGACACACAATAACACCAGTTCTGTGACGTTCCAACTCAATAATCTGGGTGTGGAAACACCACTCTTTGTGCTTTATTGCTTTCCAGCAGTGAGTTCGTTCCCTCATGATATATTTCCTCTTGCGATTAACTGACTTATCTTGGAAGGTGGTGCCTGTTCCTGTGGCGCCTACCGTTTCTCTGCCGCACGCCCGCACGCCTGCGGTTCGTGCCCCACAATCACGATCACGATCACACACACCTGCTCTAGCTGCGGTCCCCATGCCCTCGATCGCTGACGTTCTGTCGAGCATCCTAAAAACCAGTCTTGCTCTGGATCAGCACTTTCTCGCAGATGGTTTCCGTCTCGCTGAACTACTCGACAGCAATTATGGCACCGCATACCTGCAGATCCGGCAGGCACTCCTCATTGAGAGTGTCTACTCTCGAGGCCGTGCCTTGATCGCACAATTGACCTCACACGACGTGGCAGCTTGGGCAGGTATCAAGCCCGCGACCTACGCCAACAATCGCACATTTGTAATCACCGCCCGCTCTACCCTGCAATTCTTGCGTCACCGTGCTGCCACTGACGTTGCTGCGCAGAGCAGTGATGTCCGAAGGGAGGGAAGAGGCGTTGAAGGACTTTCTGAGCAGGTGTTTTTCCGTGGATATACTGACAAGCGAGTGAGACGCAGCGGATTCCCCCCCAGAATCTCTGAAAGTTGGATCGGCCCCTGTTGCTGATCTCAAAGCCAGGATCGAGCCATACTTGGCTCAGGATTTGAAGGCATATCGAGCGCAACGCCTAGAGACCTGTTAGAGTTTCCAGTGTGTTCTGTATTGGTACTGAAATCAAGTCGTACTTCACTGGTATCCATCACAGAGGGAAATAAATTGTTATATCCGGCTAGTGTATTGTGAGCCAGGTACATCTTGATTATATGGCTGGGGATCATAATACCAGAACCCCAAATTCAAGGGGCGCGCTCGCACAAGAATCCTTCACAAAGTTGACGTGCAGATTAGATCATCTGCTTGATTGTGGTTCCATAGATATTACAAGACAACCCTCCGAGAAATTGCGCAGAAGATTTGAGTTGAAGCCCAGTACCCCAGCATACAGAATATTTGAAAATCAGATCGTGCCCAGGAACAATGTCGAGGAAGGGCGAAGTGGGTGAAGGAATGGGATTCAACAATATCTACGAATGCTGTAGGCATTGCGGCGCAGCTATTCGTGGGTTCTTTGAGTGTTGAAATGCGGCGCAAAAATGGAGAAGAACAGGAGGGGTGAGACCAGATGAGGATGAGACCAAAGAAACACAAAGAATCGCGAAAGTAATCGTTAAAGAACGGTTAATTGACATCTTCTCAGTCCATGCTAGAGCAATAGGATTCATGCGAAAGCGGGAGGAGACGTGATTGCGGCAGCGCTAGCATAGAAATATCCCAGAATTAGTAGAATTGAGACGGTAGCCAGCAGCAGATAGAAGGGTTGAGGAATCGGGGCTGGAATCAATCCGAAAATAATGTTGCAAACACAGTAAGTTGAGGAGGATGGAACCGGGGAGAAGATTACCAGTTGGAGCGAAATGAATGCTGCCTTTTATAAATTAAGACTCCTCGGGAGGATTGCGTGGCCGTCCGGCCTGATGGCAATGGAATCGGCTGCGCCGTAAGCAGCAGCAACTGCGATCTGTCGAGGGAAAACTGCGGGCAGGTCAATTTTTCATTCGCCTGGGGCTATGAAAATAAATTTTCATCACAGTTTAGGTTCACTGGAAGTCGGGCCAAGGCAGACGGTTTTGGTTCAGATTGCGTAGTGGTCATTTGACGTTCAGGAGTGAGGGCTAGGAGAGAGCCGGGCGGAAGGAGATAGGTTAATGAACTGTGGCCCAGGCAGCAGTTGCTGCGATGAACTGCGACTTTCCAAAACCTGCCAAAAGAGAACTGCGGGCTGGTCTGCTGAGTGAATTTGGACGGTGCATACTGCGGCACAGTTCGGGAAGTGAACAGTCGAAGAAATGGGGAAATGGAACGGACCTAATGGGGTCCAGGAACACGGTGGGGATGGAAATACAACGGTGACTTGGCCAGATGGAGCAACAAAGGTCAATGGGGCAGTGGTAAAAGCACGGGAAATTGAGGACATATGGAGCTAAGCAGAGACGAAGAGCAGAGGAAGAGAGAAAGAGCGTGGATATATGGGGAAAGAGCACAGCCGAGGAGCCATTTCGTTAAAGAACGGTTAATAACTCACATTTTCACCGTTAGACAGACATAAAAATAGGAACAATTCAGTCCAACCTGTTTTCTACGTGATTAATCGGCAAATTGCATCGGAAACTGAACAAAAACAGCTTCATGTTGACTTCCCAATTTGGACGACTTCTGATCTGTCGGATTGCATGTGCAAGGATCCACCAGCCAAGATATCCTGAGCCAGTAAAAGACTGTATTAGATGCCCTAGCACCTCTAAACACCATAATATTGATACCCAGGACTCACGAACCCAACGTGAGCCCACACTCAATTTACGCCTGTTTGCTGTACTGATGGCGATCAGAAATAAATTTGTATGTGCAAGGGATCCACCAGCTAAGATATTCTGATCCTGTGGAAGACTGTATTAGATGCCCTAGCATCTGTTCAAGCCATAATATTGATACCCAGGACTCAGGAACCCAACACGCGCCCACACTCAATTTACACCTGTTTGCAGTACTGATGGCGATCAGAAATAAATTTGTATGTGGAAGGGATACACCGGCTAAGATATTCTGAGCTAGTGGAGACTGGACTGTATTGGATGCCCTAGCATCTTTATAACCCATAATATTGATATTTTGCAAGGGCTTGTGTACCGAAGTGGAAAGGGGAGCGTACAGATTTGAATGAACTTGAACTTGATACGCAGCTGTGAAGACTCGTTAAATGGGCTAAGGGGAGTTGAAAGGTATTGATAATTCATTAGGAAGATCCAATTGAGTAGAATAGAATGGGGCCGGATCGACTCAGCTTACCTCCACTCACATCCGTGAGTGGTGCGGATCCCCAGCCACATGGACAAACCTGCAATGCAACAAGAATAAGTGTAAGTGGCTCGAATTAAGACTCGACAATACTGGCTTGAATGAGCTAGACACGCACCTGTACGTGTGAATGTTTGAATTTTGGTCGTGAGTGGTGAAGCTAGTTGTGCAATAGGTGAGTTGAATGGTGTGAAGGTGGTAGTATAGTTGTAGAGGTGCACCTGAGGATAAGAAAGGCGAGATAAACTCGCATACAGTCAGGTCCAACCAAATCAAGCGACCACCACAGTCGAACTCGAAGTCGAAATTGACACTCGGGTCGGTGAACCAATATCAATTCGGTTTATACCAACGTATTGAGCTTGAATCCAGTTGAACTGACGAGATTAAGTGAGAGGTTAGTTCAGGGGGGAGGGAACCAATTGAATTAAGGGACAAATACACACCTGGCAAGCGAGTCGAACGGCTTGCCTTACGTCTGAAGCCGGGGTAGTCAGAGATAGTCGGTGTTTGAGGGAAAATAGTCAGTTCCCGAGACGAAAGTTGAGTGAAAAATATATAACAGCGAAGGGACCTTCGAATGTACGTGGAATAGCAATAAACATGGCCAAGATGAAGCGTGCGAGAATATCGAGTTGGTAGTTGAGCTATCTGCGATTCAGTTCAACGAAAAATGAAAGAATGAAAAGGGTTCAAAGACGAGGATGTATCCGATAATATTCAATATGGTGGCTGCATATTACAGTCATCCGTCCCTCGTCCCGTACAGTCGAGGCTTACGAATTGCCATTTGACGGCCACGGGCTGCTCTCGTACCTCTTCACCCCCTCCTCCCCAGTTATGTCCTCGCACCCGCACCTCAAGACACCGTCCTCCGCCTCCGACCATGAGGACTCCCCGCCGCAGATTGATTATTGTGCCCATTTCCTACTTGTCATTTCGACAACCGGGTACGGTCGGCGGCATGGTCGCGGTTGGTTTTTGATTTTGACCTCGGACTTCGGACTTATGGCTTGTCACCTTTGGCAGTTGATAAGTGATGCGGCACGGTCACGTGGTAAACGAGAGTCACGATTCTGAGCGCGCAACTGTCGCTCATGGGATGTAGCTTCTTTCTAGTGTAATTCTAAATAATTTTGAGTCAATAGTATTATTTCTACTACCTGGTCATGTGAAACTGATCAAAAGACACCAAATAACGAAGTTCAAGTTCTCAAGAAACCGTTTGCATTGCAAAATCCCGAGGAGTAAATAAAACTCTTAAGCATCATCTTCTCGGTCATTCGGCGCGTCAAATCCCATTTGGATGCATCGCTGACCACACTTGTGCTGATCAACAAATGTTTTGATTCTCACTTCTCCATGATCCCCCGGCACCACTGGTACTATAGCAGTGTCAGAGCAGATTCAGGATGGTATTAATAAATCAAAGACAAACCCTTGTAATGGTACGAGACATTAGGTCAAATAATATGGATGATTTGCTAGACGTGTTATGGCTTTCCGAGGCTAGAAAATTATTAGAAAGTTTTGGTAACTATTTTGGAATACAGGCTCACATTGAATATCAGCGAGGACTAGAGTCTTATTTGACTGACAGTCAAATTTAGGCGAAGTGTTTGAACAAATTAATGGTTGCACCCTGCTTGTCAGAGTAGCGAGGATGTTCAAGGGTCGCAGAGAACTTCCGGAAGTGAACATTGCCCCGTTCCGGCTCGAGAAGCCAGGTAACAGACGAGATAACCATATTGTTCACCACACTCTCGTCCTTTTCCCCGTCCAAAAGTCCGATATATTCCATTTTGTTAATTCCAGATGCAGGAGAAGGGATAAACGTGGGCTTCTCAGATCTCTCTTCTGAACCAATTATCCCCTCTCGAGCAAGAATAAAATCTGTAACTTCGAAATCTTTAACAAAGTCAGGAGTCGCTGCACCTCGGAGGAAGGTAGTCTCACCAGAGATATCGATTTCCTCCTCCTGACACTCCTCCTTGAATTTGTGGAGGAAATATTTACCACGACCAAAGTGATTCCTTCTTTGACAAGTTCATCGCGGTTGACCAGGATACTGACAAGCGTTCCGCGGCCAACGGTGTAACAAAGCTTCGCTACGTAGGCCAATCCCTTGTAAGGGACAGCTCTGTAAATGAGCAACGAAAGTAGCACACCTTGAACACGACCTTTGACTTCCCTCGACTCATGTCTTCATCCTGAAGCATCGCTGGAACTGCATTTTCGCTGCTCCAAGGAAAGGTTCGGATACCTGTCGTGCAATCGGCTGTCTGGTTCGCCAAAAACAAAGTCACAGCAGTTGCATTAATTGCGGGAGCATTCAGAATGAATGATGACTTGAGAGGACGTGCACCGGCAGCTGAAAAACATTGATAAGACATTGTAGGCAAACATTTCATTCACACACCTAGTCTTGTACGCTTCAATGTCGAAGCACAGCCAGGAATACTGTTACTTTCATCTCAGACTCGTTTTTTTGACTTGTAAAGGGATTGGGGCGGTGCAACTGAAGTACGAGCACAAAACTTGGATGTGGTTAATTTGAGAATGGCTGGGAGACAATGATTTCACCACACCTTTTCCAAATCAATGTGGGCCTCAATGTAAACTGTTGGAAATTTGGAGGGGACGGTCTTGTCAATATTTTGGCCACAATCCCTCAGAATGGTCTGTAAGACGTCCCTTGTATCCCCCGCGCTCGTGTTCCCACGCCCGAATACACTTGCCTTGCGACTCACCTGTGTGTGCAACTTCGACTTTCACATTCTGTATCCATGACTGTAACTGCAGCGCGCTGAATCTTGATCAAAATCACAACACACGTCTACCACGTGACCGTGCCTCAAAAATCAGATCGCCTCCCTAAGGGATGAAATGCTAGAGCCATTGTGTGGTTGGCTCACCCACTATTTTTGGTAGAAGTACATTTGTTGAACTAATGCATACCAGTTACTTATTTAATTATCTCCGTAAGTAACAAGCCGTAAGCCCGAAGTCCGAGATCAAAATTAAAAAGCAACCGCGACCATGCCGCCGACCGTAACCGGGTCTGTTGCGGGAAAGGTGTGCAGCTGAATTCAGGGAGGAGCAATAAGTGAGTCGATGGTAGCGGTGTTGGATGCGAAGTATCTACTACTAGGGAAGAAACTGAGTATATACGGATCTTGTACGGATCAATGTTACAGGGCAACCGAACACGTAATTCCGATCAGTTGGTTGATCTTCTCTCTTCTCGCCCCATTGTACCTCTGTGAACCCATCCTCCCATGCCCGAAGTCCGCGAAAGCGAAGCGTCTTTTCGAATTGCCAATGCTGCAGTCACCAAACTACTTGATGCTGGGGTACACTTGGCTGTCGAAGGAATCGAGATCGACGCATCTGAGAAAGAGGCCGCTCGATTTCGTAAAGGCCACCCAGCGCACGATGGCTTGCCCTACGAGATAGAATCCGACTGTACAGTCAAACGTGGCATCAACAAAGCTCAGAGCCCGGTCTATCCGCCAATGTGGCGCACTACCAGCAAGACTAAATCAGCTACCAACCTCGTGCAAACCCTGGCTCTCAAAGGCCTCTCCTACTCCTACCGCGCTCTGATCCTGGATCTGGGCCCACTATTCCTCTCAGTAACCGTATTTTTCCCTCAATAAATCACCCTATGCTCATCACTTCCGGCCAGGCTAGATTCAGTGGTTAACACACACCTCGGTGCAGATGTATCCTCGTTCGGTCTACGAGTCCACAATAAAATTGGTCAACAAGAATGTGGGTCTTCAATGGTACCTCCTCCCACAAATTTGCTTCTCATTCACACTTTCCAGCTCCGTAAGGCTCGTGTTGGTATGGCATTCGTCTTCAAAGACCATGTCTTCGCCTTCTTGAGTTCGGACCTTGTATTTCAGGTATGCTACGCCCACATCTTCATTTTTATTACAGTAGAGGATCCTGACCATCGCCTCTCTCTTTCAGCCTACATGGGCTACTTCGCGTGCAGCTCTCCCTCCCCCTCCATCCGATTTTTATAGCGCCAACTGGGATTTTCTCGACTCCCTTGCAACTGGATCAGAAGCCGCCCAAACTGCGACCGGAATGGTCTCGCTTGCGATGTTATCCGAAGTACCAGAGATGTATTCCTGGGAATTGGTGTGTACACGGTTAATGAGCTCTTCTTTCTTGCCGGTAATATCATCTGAGACTCCAATACTGCGACAAAACTTACCTTAAAAAAGCAGGACTGTCACTACTGCTGACTGAGGCGGAGGTGTTCTCAAATCCCTCTCGCACCGCTCGGTTCGCTGCAGCCTATCTTCAATATTTGCATCGCTCTCGAACGGGCCTGAGGTATTTCCTCTTCATTGCGCTCAACAGTTATCATGCTGACCGTTACGACCAGCGACCTACTCCGTCCTGCTATGAAGGATGGGTACCTAGCGCCAACAGTCCAGCAGAGGATGCGCTACCTTGATTGGCTGCATGTCTATGCTAAGGATCAGACAAAACTGCCAGCTCGTATGGCAGTCCTCGTCGATGATTACACGGTACTTCCTCTGTTTGAGTAAACAGATGGAAACTGATTGTACTTGAGGACCAATTGGAGGATCTCTCAGGTCTGCAGATGTGGTTCCGATATGATATGGGAACTCTGTACGACGTCTTCGAACCGACCTACGTTACTGAAGCTTTTTCCCTTCCCCATAATCTGGGGCACCTCATCTTCGGGCATGAGACTTGGGTTGAATTAGGAGGGAGATTGTCTGATGGCTGACACTTTGACTTCCCTCTTTTCTGATGAAGGTAGGCTCAGTCAGAGCTTCAGCTATTTGCGATCTCAGCCAATCTTCCTTGCAGGTCTGCTTGATTCACCTACATTTCTACGCCCGGACCACTACAGTCCGCTCTTTCTGCCGCCCGCTGATATGAATGCGTATACTCGTCCACGTCGCTATATCCATGCCTACAGGGCACGCAAGCAGATGTGGTCTATCACCCCCTTTCCCCTGAATTCTCAAGGACGCTCGGAGATCGAGTGAGTCAGGTTTTCCCTAAACTTACACTTTGTTCAATACCAATTTCTTTCCTCGGACTGATCCCTTTTTCAGGGATGCCGTGGCCATTTGCAAGGTTGAAGGTAAATCCTCAGGTGCAGGGATGATCACCGAGGTCAAAGGCGAAGCTCGACGCCGTACCCTTTTCTCCTACATTGTGCAACAAACACGCATGGTGGCGATTGGCCCGCTTGAGTATTGTGGGAATGCCCACCAGGTGCATATTGGCAGCTCAACTGTGTGAGTTATTAAATTTGTCTGGTATGAGTGGCCTCCTAACTGCGTGTATGTAACAGAATTGCACCTTGTTTTGGCGACCCAACTCTCCCTGAGTACTTTGCAATCCGGGACTTGAAGACGCGTATACTTGCGCCAGTTCTTCCAGGATCTCATCGTCCAGCACTATCTGCAACTGAGGAAGCCGAACTTGATACCCAATTGGCCGAGTATTCCAAGGCTGTATTGCGAAAGCGTGCCCGTGATGGTGAGGGCGACGAGAATCAGCTTCTGGGTGATGTACCCGCAAAGCCCAAGAGAAACAGGCTGAGTGCGGATAAGCGGCTGGCATTGACGACCGTAAACTAGATTTGTATTTCATGAGACCTGTGCAACCACAAATAAATTCAGTGTGGGTTTAAGTTGGGTTTGTGACTCTTGGGTATCAATGTTATGGCTTGAACAGATGCTAGGGCATCCTATACATACTTTTTCTGGCTCAGAATATCTTAGCTGGTGGATCCCTTGCACATAAAAATTTATTTCTGATTGCCATCAGTACAGCAAACAGGCGTAAATTGAGTGTGAGCTCACATTGGGTTCGTGAGTCCTGGGTATCAATATTATGGCTTTCAGAGGTGCTAGGGCATCTAATACAGTCTTCCACTGGCTCAGAATATCTTAGCTGGTGGATCCCTTGCACATACAAGTTTATTTCTGATCGCCATCAGCACTGCAAACAGGTGTAAATTGAGTGTGGGGCGCGTGTTGGGTTCCTGAGTCCTGGGTATCAATATTATGGCTTGAACAGATGCTGGGGCATCCTATACATACTTCTGCTGGCTCAGAATATCTTAGCTGGTGGATCCCTTGCACATACAAATTTATTTCTGATCGCCATCAGTACAGCAAACAGGTGTAAATTGAGTGTGAGCTCACGTTGGGTTCGTGAGTCCTGGGTATCAATATTATGGTGTTTAGAGGTGCTAGGGCATCTAATACAGTCTTCCACAGGCTCAGAATATCTTAGCTGGTGGATCCCTTGCACATACAAATTTATTTCTGATTGCCTTCACCGCAAACAGGCGTAAATTGAGTGTGGGCTCATGTTGGGTTCGTGAGTCCTGGGTATCAATATTATGGCTTGAACAGATGCTGGGGCATCCTATACATACTTCTGCTGGCTCAGAATATCTTAGCTGGTGGATCCCTTGCACATACCAATTTATTTCTGATCGCCATCAGTACAGCAAGCAGGCGTAAATTGAGTGTGGGCTCACGTTGGGTTTGTGAGTCCTGGGCATCAATATGACAGCTTGAACAAATGCTGGGGCATCCTATACAGACTTCTGCTGGCTCAGAATATCTTAGCTAGTGGATCCCATGCCCATCCAAATTTATTTTTGACTGCCATCAGCACTGCAAACGGGTGCAAATTGAGTGTATGCTCGGGATGGGTTTGTGAGTCCTGGGTATCAGTATAATGGTTTGAAGCGATCCTTGGGCATCTAATATAGCCTTTTACCGGCTCAGAATATCTTAGCTGATAGATCCCTTGCACATAGGAATCAATGTCTTTCCGCCAACAGCACCACCTTTGTCCTGTGGTTGAGTGGTCAAATGGGAAGATGTGCATCTCTCAAACGCAACTAAATGTTGAGTGTACCCTAGATATCATATGGAATTCATTATTATATTAAAACTCAGAATTCACAGATCTGAACCCCCCCTTGATTGCGCCAAGGAGCTATGTGAGGCGTGTGAGGAATTGAAATGATTGGTGATGCCATCACTTACAGCTTGCCCGCTTCCACCATGGCAGCGGTAGACAAAGCCTGGAAAAAGAAGTACTGCCCCCTCATCCTGCCTGCACCCCAAAAAGATATCAACCAGAATTCGACTACCGCACTGCCGCTTTTGAAGGTCTCGGACTTGGCCGTATTCAGCATGGACAGTGAATTCGAGTTTGGTGCTCGAATCCTGGTTGGCTTGAAGGGTAAGACTGCTCTGTATACACGCTGACACCATGCTGAAACTGGAAATATTAGATCATGTATTCGATGTGACCTCCTTGAAGGATTCCATCCGACCCAAAGGCCATTTTAGCATCTATGCTTTCAAAGATATCTTGTATGCTTTGACAAAGAATAGTATTTTGGAAGAGGACGTGCAGGTCGTTGGTACTCAGACCTCTCGGCTCGAGAACTGACAGTGCTCGACGATTGGGTTTCCCTTTTCCGGTGTGTTTTAAATTTCCACCCGCCTCGGTCGCTTATAGCTGACTTATTCGCACAGACACCGTTTCAAAATTGTGGGCAATCTGATCGTATAGAGATGTACAAGTCGCTACACAATCTCGCCTTGTTGAATCCCACGTGCAATCTGCAAAGCCCGAACCCAAACCAATCTACGTACATTCATATTTCGAGAGAACAAGTCAACCGATGTGGAAAGCTGTTCGTCGAGACGCAGGAGCTGCGCCGGGGTGAAGGGGCAGCCAGGAGGGTCGCACAAAACCTCTGAGAGATTCGCAGGAGTGCTTGCCGATGCAAAGGGGTCGCTGTTAGTCGCCCGCTCATGAGGATTGCTTTCAAGCAGATGAGCAACGAGGTTTGGCTCATCGTTAACCTCCCAATCAATACCATATTCGTTGATGTTCTCAATCCCCTCCTCCTCAGGCGTCAGGAAAGCAGAGATACCACGAGGTCCCTCGCGAAGCATTCCAAAAAGGAACAAGTCCCGCGGACTGCGCTCGCGTTGGCGGCGAACGGTGAGCTGGTGGGAGTTCCATGCCTCTGCCCAGTCCTGTGCGTCCCGATGGACAGAAGCGAGGAAGAGATGATGAAGGAGCCATATATGGCCCGAGCGAGTGGGATTAAGGCCATGATTCGTCTCGAGGTCGAGGAAAAATACCTTCCATTTCTTCCCAAAGCCATGTGTCACATCGTACCAGAGGCGTTCGATGCGGGTGTTGTGGACGCTTCTGAGAAAGACAGAAGGAGCAGAAACATCAAAAAAAAAACCGAATGCAAAACGAAAACAAGCTTACCGCCCCCAGATGAAGGATCCGCGGCCGCTACCATTGACTTCTTCCAGGTATATCGCGACTTCAATATTTTCAACACCGTGATCGCCGCGCATGCGACTCGGACAGCCATGGGTAGCAATGATGTCAAGGACCAACTGAAGCACACTTGCCCCACGGTTGTTGTCGTGCACTCGGATACCGAGAACAAACCGAGAATAGCCGTCGATGATGCAATGTATAATCATCTTGTAGCGTATAAGGCCTGGCAAAAAATTGGGGAGAATCAGGAAGTATTAATGAGCCAGGAGTACGCAAAACTCACCGTGCTGGCCATCCAGATGTGCTAAGGACATTGGGCCAGGGACACTGTACTTTTTGCGACTGATTTGGCGGTCTCCGAAGATGGCCGGCGCCCCATGAACACGCAGGTACGAAGAAGTGATCCGCTCGCGGGGAACACGATATCCTTGAGCCCTCAGGTGACCCCTAATCATGCGCCGGCCAAACTGAGGAAAGACCTCCAATATGGAAGCCACCAGTTGATCAAGATCGGTGTCTGAGACCATAGACACCGGCGGTGTGGTCGAGGTATGCACTACCTCAACGGCTCCGATTGCATTGGTTCGATGTTGGAATACCGGTGGTCCCGGTTGCGCAAGCCCAAGCCGCAAAGCTGAACGGCAAACAGTACGCGAACACACCCCAATCTCAGGTGCAATACCCCGTGGGGCCCCGAAGGTCAAGTGCAGCCCTCAGAAACTGTGGGTCAATCTCAACCCGTGGACGGCCGCGTCGGCCGGTGCGAACACGCCGAGCCACAACCAGCTGGGGGGCATCAGGCGGATCAAGGGATTCGTAACAGGCAAGGTCGAGCGCCGTGATCATGTCGGAGATGGAGGTCTGTAACAAGCTATATTCGGCGGGAGGGAAGACATTCTGGTGCTGAGAAAAATGAGTAGATGTCCAAGAAATAGATGCCCATGTACCAATTCAGCAGCAGAAGTGAGAGTCAAAGCACGGTCCCGGACAGCGCTCAATCTGGGTGGGTCTCCCACCATAACATGCAAAGCAGACAGGACATCGTCATTGAGTGTGTGGTATGCTTCCCGCAGGTTGTTGAGCCTCACTTCGGCGTCCATCAGCGGCGGTGAGGAGCAGAAGGGAAATTCTGAGAGATTGATTTGGTCGGAGGTACTTAATGGAAAGTGTCCGACCGGGCCGAAAATGTTATCACATGCGACTCAAATCAGGACCCGTAAGGAATCATCAGGACAGGTTGGGATTATCATAACGGTGAACTGTGAAAAATTAGGATGCCTTAGGATGGTGTTGATCTGCAATGACAATGTCAGGATCCCAAAGATTAGGATTGGCCGGGATGTTGTTAGGATCTGACTATGACTGGCAATGTTCAGTTAGGATTGATGGTGATCTGTCAGGATGTACGATGACCGGAAAGGATTCGTGAGGATTGATTGTTACACATTATGTTCCCTAATGACCACAAGGCATACTGTTATTTTGTCCGTCACCGGCCACCAAAGTTTTCGCACCCTAAGGCTCGAGACCAGTTCCTTATATTTATCCCTCGCATTCACTCTACGGTTACACGGACTACCGACCCATTTCCTGAACCTACAGACCGGGTAAAACCCCCTTCTTCAGTGGTGACCACCGCAGGGGGGAGGTCTTTTAGAAGGATCTTTTGGGTATTCCGCGTGGTCCGTTGTCCCAGCACTTCATTTCCCATTCATCCTTCGCTCCATGACGGTTTCTACGTCGTTTCGCACGCAGAACGGCGCCACGTCACACGTTTCGGACGATTCGCATCCCCACGGTGCGTCGCCTTCGGTACAGGCACAGAGCACGTCGTCTTCGTCGTCTTTCATCTTCTACACTCCATCCTTCGCATTCCACGCCGCATGTTACGTCCACAAACCCGCTCGTCGCGCGTCCCATCGCTCCCACGGACGTTTCACATCCCCACGTCACTTCGCACCTCGAGCAGGCGTACGGCTCATCTACTTCGTCATCTACGTCCCTTCTTTCGCATCCCACGGCCACTTCTTCGTGGTTCCACGGCGCTTCACACGAACCACATCCGCGCATCGCACCGTGCTCCGTGCGGTCACGCGCATCGTCCCCGCTGTCGCCCACGCTTCACACGTCACATTGCAACTCACCTTCGACTTCGGCCCCTCGCAAAAAGCGCTCGCGGCGCTGCTTCGTGTGCGGTGGGACGGGGAAGCACCGTCTCAACCCTCGTTTTTGCCCACGGACTTACGAGCTCTTGTCCAAGCATTTGGCAACGTTTGACGCCACCTTTCATCTCGTTTCGTTCGATGGTTCGCCACTTCCCATGACACGGCACCCCGGCGGCGTTGCAGCGCATCTGCTGTCACCTCGACGTCTTCTTCCTCGCACCATTCGCATCTCGCCTCGCAGCGCCTCGAAGTCGCCCGGCGGCTCTCATTTAAATCCCCCGCACGTTCCGCATGCCCCCCGTGATCCACACGCTATGCCTGCACCCATGCCTTGTCGCGTTCCAAGTGCTGCACCCATCGCAAATTTAAATCCCCCGCATGTGCCTCGCGTTCCAGGCACACCAGTCGCCCATCTTCCCCCGAGCGCTGCCCCCATCGCGAGTTTGAATCGACCACACACGCCGCATTCACCAGTCGAAACTCCACGTAGCATTTCGAGCCCAGACCGTGGCACCTCAATATCAAATCCCCCGCACGTCCCCGCAGCTGATGCCATTCGTTCTTGCATCATCGGGCCCAGCTTCGATTCGAATCCCCCGCACGCATCGCATCCTAGCGCCGTTCTTCTGCCTCTCATTTCCGGTTTAGATCGCAGCATCGAGTCCAACCTACTGCACTTTCCGCCCGTCGAACGCCTTCCTTCGCCACCTGTTTATCTTCCTGTTCCCCATCCCGATTTGAACCCAAGCGCAGATCTTCCGCACGACGATTCATCTCCTCATGTTACATTATCCATTTTCGAGATCCTCTTCATCTCCCCTTCAGTTCGGACCGGGCTTCGAGAGCTCATTGACGCGTTGGACCGGGGGAAGGTTGGATACGAGTGGCCATCGACGCCGGAACTACGCAAGGTTTTTTATCGCATTTTGGACCGGATTGTTGATTCGTTATCATCTCCTCCTTGATTCGTTTATTACGCACTCATCGTTCACGTCTAGTTACCTTCCTTTATTACCTTTACTCATTCTTGCTGCGGCCATCCTCCTCCTTCCCTTTTATAAACCGATGTCGGGTCGCCATCGAAATCCCCCGCACTGTGGAGGGGTTGGATGACCGGCGTGTGGAAATCCATCCACGCGCTGGTATCGACTTTACAGTAGTTTTATTTTTACCATCAGCCACAGCATTGTTTGTAACGTAAATATTGCCAACTCATCATCTTTTGACCACAAACCACCATCACGCGACCAGTGCAAGGCCAAGCGCCTAGAGGTAGCATCGGAGCTCCTCGCCCCTTACCCCCGTAAAGTCGCCAGTGGGCAGTATCGCCACCCAAACCCCTCAAATCACGCTTTACGACGCTGCTGTCTTTACACAGCATTTTCCCCAAAATCATACTCTGTTTTACCACCGTTTTCGCACCCTAAGGCTCGAGACCAGTTCCTTATATTTATCCCTCGCATTCACTCTACGGTTACACAGACTACCGACCCATTTCCTGAACCTACAGGCCGGGTAAAACCCCCTTCTTCACTGGTTTCCTGGCTGCAGATATCAGCAGCCTTAGCTATGATCCACTGAACAATGTCAGGATCCCGTGTGACCTTGTCTCCAATTGCAACATCTAGCAGATGGACATGACCACTAACTCCAAAGTATGTGTTCCTCCAGCCTTTGATTACAGAGTCATCAGAGGTAAACAGCTCTGTGAGGAAATCATGAAGTGAGAACTTCCCAGGAAGGCCCTCCATGAAGTCAAGAATTTTCCGAGTCTTCTGTGTATTCGAGTTTTTGGGAGCTCGAGACATATAGTTTGGATCAAATTCATTAGGAAAATCATCTGATTGGAGGTCCACAAAGGGTATACCAGGCAGAATAATATCCGGAAGTGGAGGCCCAGGGGGGCTTGATACTGCACCAACAGTGCTCACAGCATCAGATTCTTGGTTAAAATAGTCATCGGAGTTGAGCTCGGGATAGTTGTTGGGCCTAAGAGCATAATTCCGAGCCATTATAGACACAGATCAAGAGGATAAAGGCTGTCTGGAGCAATTGAAGAGCTTAGTACAAGCAAGTGGACAGCAAGAGACTGTGAGGGTGTGCAGAACACGTGCAGAACATGTTGCAGAACAGTTATAGGGGCCCCATCAGCTGTTTGACAGCCATGAGACGCACCTGCAATTTACGGGCTATTGGGGCCTCGGAAAGTGGATAGGACAGATCCTTACACTCAGAAGACACTCCAAGATTTTTTTCGGGACTTTTGGACCGGTAGTTATCACACAACAATAAATGTTGTCTGTGACAGCAGGGCACATACTGTGGGAAAAAAACTCGAGAAATTTGATAGGCCATGGGTCCGATACACATTCCCAAGTCATATAGCACAAGTGACACTGGTTACCGTGGCCACAGCACAGAAATAACACTGCAATAGCATTGTAGACTGCTGAATTTGAACAAGAGAGCCCTTTGTTCAACGCAAAGAAATGGAGTAGAGGAAGCTCCGGCAGTAGTGTTGAGATATCATAGCAGGCATTGATCCGAGACACAGACACTTGTGATTCAGTGTTTTGAGAAGAGGGTAAATGGGCCAAGACTGTTGGTTTCAGCACCAGGATGCTTAGAAGATCCCCGAGAATCTACGTGGCTGCAGCTTCATTGGTAAAAGAAAGAGGCTGTGGCGTAGCCAGCAGTTGCTGCAACAAACTGCGTCTTTTCAAAAACAAACTGCGGTCATGTCAGCTGTTGAATTGCGAGATTCTTTGGTATAGTATAAGGTGTTGAACCATGGGCACATGTTCAACTGAAAATGGTTGAGTGCGGGCTTTTGTGTTGGGGATATCTTTTGTTGCGGGCTCAGTTGGATCCTGCAGCGTAGTTTGCATAGTCCGTGATTGATGCAATGGGGAAATTAACCGTTCTTTAAGCAAATGGTCTCTCGGCAGTGCAATTGCCCCATGCAGGTTCAACTCCATTGGTTTTTCCTCTCGTCCCATCCTGCGGGTGCTGCACTTATGCCCCATTGGTGTACCTGTCATGAATCGCCCGGGTTCTACTTTTTCGCGCGATGTGTCCATACGGATACAGACGTGTCTTAGCGGCACGGGACTCATGATGCCACCACGTGACCTTCTCACGGTTGAAACCCGGCCTCGGATTCTAAAAGCTGCAGACTCGGGGAGTCTGCACCACAGGATACAGAAGACGTTAGGGACTAGGAACCTGCGGACGCACCAACGGCTGACACAGAAGCATACACGAAGTACAGGAGTGGTTGCAAACCGATCGGGGTTTGAACCACTGGATATGATGACACTCAGGACTAGGAAACCCGAACATCAGGTCTCCTAAGTCCTCCGACACCACGGAAACCAACACAAAGGAGTCTAGGAGTGTCAGCATTAGCACTCCTTAATGCTGCGGTACAGGAACTGATCACGATTGACCGCGATCACCTTAATTTATTAAAAGCCTATATAAACACGGTAGAATCTCCATGTACAGTGGATTCTACCTCATCTAATCTCAGGCTTCCACCTTGGCTTGACATAGGCATTGTCTCCACTCTGCCCCGCTTCCTCCACATTGTACTACGGGTTGTATCCATGCCCCAGGTTGTATACCTGAGTGGATATCACACCCTCTTCGACTCGTTCCGGGTTCCGCCTCGCATCCCGATCTACGACATACAGCCTCCTAGGGAGGACGCCATACGACTGGTCCCTACTGCTCGGGGAACACACGAGCTATTAAGCGTCTATCGGGTTTCTCCTGGTTGGGGTTCTCGCCGGGTTACTCGTTGTTTAGCCGACCCAGAGGCCGTTGCTGACAGTACCCAGCCTGTCCCTGTGGTATTCAATCGCAATGGCTCAGCTGACTATGTTTCCCTCAAACCACCAGCGGACCGCAGCTTCACGCAGCAAATGTCTCACTGCACCGCTGTTACATCTGTAAAATTCTCACTGCACCACATATTTTCTCACTGTGGCCGTTGTGGAAGTGCCTACCTAATATTTCTTTGGGTGGAATCAGAGCTCAGACTCCCGGATGTGGCTGTGCTCTAGCGTCTTCTGAACCAGTGGCTGTGGTTTGTGCTTTCAAACATCATAACATCATGTCCACCCTCTAGAATTTTTCACCATTTATTGTGGACTTTTTTCATCTCGGAAGGGTTCAAAGTGCAGCCACTGGTTCAGATGATGCTAGAGCACAGCCACATCCGGGAGTCTGAGCTCTGATTCCACCCCAAGATATAGAGAGAGGCTCCGTTGGTTTGTGAGACAGCTGCGATTTTTAAATCTATGCCCGACCCTGTTCAAAAGAGACACACCAGGGGCAAACCCTGACGCACCTGGATTCCAGGTGCCTCCGGGGCATGTTCTCTGCAGGTCATGAACTGGTGGACAAAAGACCAATAAAGGTCCTTGGGTGGACAAATAATTAACAAAGGTGAGACAAAGGGCAGGCAGGATTTTCACCACCCAGCAAATCTTGCCTGTCCTTTGTCCCTCCTTTGTCTGTTCTTTGTTGACCTAAGGACCTTTGTAGGCCTTTTGTATTCCACATTGTAGCCTTCGGACCACATGCCTCGGAGGCACCTGGAATCCAGGTGCGTCGGCTTTTGCCCCTGGTGACAGTACCTACCTTCCCCATCACTCGCTTCTTCTTTCCCCTCCCCCATCATCATCTCTATGCCGCAAGATCTTCATCCCCCGTTTGTTCAATACACTGCTCGAGTCCATCCCCGCAAAATTCAACGAGCGGCAATGAGGCCCAGACTACTCCACTTCAAATACCCGGCGCGGCAACTCTAGTGGCAATCGGCGCCCGGGGGAATTCACTGTGATGTCAAGGCTTCTGGGATATCCGTCCGTTATGAGATGCTCAACACCTCCGGCTGCAACAAGATCACTATCAAATCCTTGGAACTTTCTGAACGCGGCAAGCCTTTTGCATGGTCTCTTACCAGCAAGCTATTCCGGCCATTCACGATCCCCATGCGCAAGACCTTGGACGCAAGAGTCTGGATGGGCTTCTGATGCCAGCAAGAAGGTTCTCAATAATGCTTCCTGGCTTCGAAGCTGCACTATGATCTGGTGTGCTCGCTCCTGTCGTTTTGCTGTGCGCTGATCAAGGAGTTCATCAATGGTTTATTTTATTGCCGTACATATCTCATTGAACCCGGAGCGGAGCACTTCGCTGACGGTTGCCTTCAAAGGTTCAAGCTAATTGCCTCTCTTTGAGCATAGGAAATCATTTGGGGATTCGGTTGGTACGTTACGCCCAGCAATTATTCACTTCACCACCAGAGAATTGATCATTTCCAGTTGTTCGTTCCCGGGGGGCGCGGGCGTCATCAACATGATCGGCATATTTCCTTAGCTATTGATGCAAGCAAATATTCTGTTCCTCTCCTATCATACCGATTAACCTCATTGTCCAAACACCATTCGAGGCTGCTAGCGCCTTTACTCTGGCCTAATATTCGCCATAAGGTATGCTGATTCTCCATGCTCCAGTATTCTACTCACCATCGTATGTCTAGCGCCGGTGCAGACCAGTACATCTTGCTTCATATTCTCGCATGTGGTTCTGACCATGTTTCCCAGCTAGATGATTCATTTTTATACACACTCGACGAGCGTGCTGACTACTACAATATCAACACGATCCTGGATACACAGTATGTCCCTTCGTGTCCCACAATTCTCTACATTCTGATTTCGCTGTATAGTGACGATCGCGCTCATGGACGACACTGTGTGAAACATCCGCGGCGTAAGCATCCCCCCCACGTTCAGTTGTTCACTATCGGAGTACTCTCGTCACATATACTTCTGTTCTGTGTTGTTGATCCACATTCGTACAATGTGCGCAGCTGTGTTATGTCAGTTCAACGTACTTGCCTTTAGACTTGGGGGGAGGCCGATGCTTCGCACGGCATAACTCGTACTTTGAGATAATTCTTTCACTACACAGCCAGAGGTTAAATGCGCCCCAGGTTGACTCGAAAAGGATGAGATCAGGGATGATAATGCAGATATCCCCCGTTCAAAATTTGTTCAGTCAAGGTTAAAATCCAGATTATGGCCCCACCTTGAGTAAAACATGAAACCTCCGTCTAAGTGAGCAGCAGGCCGACCCGAATCCATAATCTGGGCTAACCTCAGTTGCCTCAGAATGCTGTTCTGTGCGCTGCAGCCGGTGAGTCATATTGCGACATACTGTTGATGGCATCTTGAACCTCTTCTTTCCTCCCTTCATGTTGTCTCCCTGCTGCATTGTCTGTTTCCTTTGCTGTCTGCTTAGTGTTCACACCCAGATCCCAAATGTCTATGTCTGACGACGTCTAAGCTGTGCATGTGGCTCATCTGCCTCTTCCTTCAAGGTCTCTTGCCATTGTCAGACTGTAGTCTGCTTATACTGGGCACCTACAACTATTGAATACCTTTCAAGAAGCAATAATTAAGACACCCGCAAACAGTGCAAGGCCATTCTCAAAACTTCAAGGCATGAAAATGTCTGGATCAAGAACAAAAGCTGTTCAAGGACCATGTCAATTCTTCAACAGCAAGATGGATTTTGGAGTTCCTTTTAACTACTACCCACCAGTCCTGTGCACTGTTCCTACTGTCTGCACCACCGCACCCGCAGTGGACCGACTCCCCGTGGCCCGTGCAGCCACTGATGCGAAGGCATGTCACCACCGACATGACATGACTAATATCCCGCCTGGTGGCATAGTGCATACACAAGCACAAGATCCATGGTTGGCCTGGTGCATACAAGGTATGTGGTGTGCTTTTGTTCTCAAGACTATATATGGGACAGGCATTATTATGTATGACTTTTGTATTCTGCTATCAACAAATGAAATTGGTTTCTATTGTTATTGTGGCTCATGCAGCACGAGGTCGGGCAGGGGTTCAAAGGGAACTGATGCAGCCCACAACTAAGCTCACTAAGTTAAGCCCCAGCGCAAATTTTTGAAGTCGGGGTTAACCCCCAAAAATAATGGATCTGGGTGAAATCTGCTGTTTATCACCCTGACTGATACGGTACTCAACTGAGGCTATCCTGTGAATTCTCCACACACACTCAATAGATTACCTCCCCGTGTAATACCCAGTGTTTAAATAGACACATATTATCTTCACTTTCATTGATTGCCATGATTGCCGATATGATTTCGATGATGTCCGATCACGGCATCTGGGTGGAAATTGTACCGTTGCAGCCGACCATCAAATTTTCGGGATTATCCGAAGTCTTGCGTACGTGTCGTGTGCACCGCCACAACCTGAAGTTGAACTCTTGAAATTTTATCGCGGATTTCTGTAGCCCCAAACTACTCAAACGTAACTAAATGTATGGAGTGGAACCACTTACACCCTCAAATGATGTCCAAAGGTGTTGTTGGATGGTAGATACTAAAAGCAATACTCCCGATTAAATAAGGTACGATTTCCCAATGCTGCCCCAAGCACATAGCTACACAGAAGTGAAACAAATTGTTCACAATTTAGCTCTGGCTGAAGCTGCTTCTTATGTGCCGCTCCACTCACGTGCCCTATTTTCATGCGCTCATGGCCCAATCATCGTCCAACCGTCCCACTAGCCTTCAATTTGATGTTTTACTACAGTTCCTGCTTTAATCAAGGCCACAGCATCCTCAACCCTTCAAAATGAGATACCTCGTGTATTGAGCAGATCCCTCCAATCAATTTGCCACAGACTTGGCTCTGAAGCCACCAAATTCGGCCTGTCTTCTCATGTTTATTTTCAGATGACGACGGCAATCACAATTTGGCTCCAAACTCTATGTACCGCCCATTCCGAGCAAACACGGGGCCAACTCTCATGCGCTCAATGTCCGCTCAAAAGAACCCCCGTCTATCATTGCTATGCTTTCCTTCCCATCATCCTCATCCTCCCCATCTCACCACTGTCCTCCCATCTACACGGTGCTGAACAGTCCTCCTCAGACAAATCGGGTGGGCCCAAAGCTTTTAGAAGTATAAACCCCTCTTGCCGCCCTCTTTGACTCAATAAGCCCCTGAATGACCGTCCTCGACCGAGTCAAGCCCTGAACAAGATATGGCATGAAACAAGTCAATGCTTAAATGGTGCTCACTCTCACTCTCCTCGAAACTTAGCATCGCTCTGCTTTTCTTCGGTGTGTTTGTGAACGGCCGAACATCTGTCTTCATGTCAACAGTGTATCCATTAATGCGCCGACTGTCAAGAATCAAAGACACGCAACTCCGGGTCAAGGCTCCCTCCACCCGCATCCAACATTTGGAATACATCCTATGACTTGGCTGGATAGCAAGATGTGTCGGACTTCGGAGCAACAGCCTATCACAAAGTTTCAGGACATGCGAGCCCTCCCAATTATTCAACTTCGGGTCCTTTAAACTGTAGCGCTGTGTACCTCCATTCTGAACAACGAAGGTGACATCAGGCGAGGTTCAGTTCGGTATCTGTCTGATATTCCCTGTGTTCCCTTCGCTAGCTTCCCATTCAAGTCTGTCGGTCTTTCCATATCCCTATTCTCATTTTTTGGAAGGAATATATTGATCCAGTTGGATGGTCCCCATGTACATGGTGTATCGCCCCTAGATTTACTCTTTCGGATACTCAAGAACCCCCGGTCGTCACAGAGGCTTTCAACATAAATCAAGTGAGATTCGGGATATTTATCTCAAGAACTGTTCGTGTGTACACGAATAACCTCTCCATGCATTTGATATGTCTGATCAGAACTCAAAGATCCTTGGATGCCTGGGCAATTGAGTACAACTGTATCAGGGTGCGTACCCTTCACTGTGCACCATTGAATTGTGCTGCCTGCGCGGTTTATTCTGCCCCATCCACTTCCAGGACCGCCCAGTTTCATTAACACACGTCGGCCGATACTGTCAAGGGTCTGTTATGCCGATTCAAGGTTTTCAAAAGTCCAGCGATGTTCCCAGTGAGGCTGCTCGATTTTACCTCGCTGTCATACTGTGTGCCGAACCATAGGCCTGAAGCTGTCGTCCTTCCAGTTTTCATGCATCCTCTCCCTCACAGTCTCACTGTGCGCTGCCAGGGATCTTCGCCCGCTTCCGGCATGTATGCTGCCCAAAATTTAGTAACTCCTCTGACCGTTGCTCATACACGCTCAGCGGTTTGCGAGGTGACAAGTTGAATCAATTTTTCGAGGTCCCGTGCTAGACGGTTCGCAATGGTGAGTTCAATGTTGGATTTTGATTGCCCAGTGAGTACTCAGTCGTCCCACGTCCATCAAGCCCCGCATCCGCACCGAATGCAACGGTGTAACAATATTGATTACCTTTGTTGCGCCAGCCAAACCAACCGACACATAGATATGTTTCGATGACCTATTTTATTATTGTAGGCATTCGGCTCAGTCTCGACATATTGCAGATACAGGTGTACACACTGTCATCGAAGTTCTATGCAATCCCTCCCACCGTCTCATTGAATATCTCCGTGACTTTGAATTACTGGAATGACTCCGCCTCGGAATATATGTTCTCTTCTATTCACGCTACATTCACTGGCGATGCGTAGTGCAAACTGCGATTGATGCGAAGGCAAAGTTTGCAGCTGAGACTGAAATAATCCATGGGACGTGCTGTATGTAGTGAATAAATCATTATTGCAATAAAATGCTTTCATGGTTCTGAGTCAACATGCGTATTTCAACATGTCACAGCTTCGCTCCGGCACAAATTCAAGCTGTGACATGTTGAAATACGCATGTTGAGATATGAAGATGCCCAAAAGTCACCCTCAGACAACCTATATACGTGTACAATAAATATAAACAACACGACGGTTTCGAATCCAGCCCGTCCTACTAGATTACATAACGACTAAATTCATTAGATTGGGGTCTTAAAAAGACTTCAAAAATCTAATGAACACAGCCACTATTTTGATTACACGAACTAAACGCACTGATAAAAGTTTCGCCAACTCAAAACTCTGGTTCCCGATTGATGAAAAGAACGAGTACATAAAGTACTCGTAATAATTGCCTTTGGGTTTGACATGTACATGATTCCTTCCATTTACCTATCATTCGTTTCACGGGACGCATGGTTTGTCGAAGGGCCATTCAAGCACCAAACGAGTTTTCCGTCAACTCGGTCCAAGAATCCGGATCTGAAAGCCATGCTTATATATATATGTAACAAACTCATAGGCTACACTTGGTTGGAACTGAGGTGAGTTTGAACTTTGATATTCACTTCGGCGCTGGTGAAGATCAATTATCAGACTTGCCTACAAATAACATGGAAGCCCAACTTCTGATTCCCTTCGTCTCCTTCTGAGTGTTTACAAGCGCTCGCCGGCGCTTCGCGCCGGCTCCCACTTCTGCCGGAATGATAGATTAAAAGCGGAGTTTAAAAAGCTTCGGACAGACGGACAGGCTTAATTTTATAAATAGGGAGAAACTATCAATCTGTTAATGCTGCCTCCCTCTGCATCTCTCTCTGCTCCCAAAAAACAGAGGCACCCGGGAAGTTGTGTGCCTCGCCGCCACCGCCTTTGTTTCCATGTGGTGAGAGCCATCTGTCAATGTTAGCGCCGAGGATACCGAACGATGATCGCCGGTGGGCCAGTGAGAAAGATAGGCGATGATTAAGGCCAGGCAGACAGGCGTAATGTTATTTTATAAAGAGAGAGAAGCCGGAGCGAAGCGACGGCATATCTTGTTTCTTTGACTATTTTGACAGCTTAAACAACTGGAACCTGCCTTCCTGCCAATCAGTTTTGTCATTCATTTCTTTAACAATTTTTCCAGCATAAACAACTGGAACCAGGTTTGTGATTCATTTCATATCAGCTTATTCTTCACCTTAAACACCTGTTGTCCCAGAATACTGCCAAGGCAGAGGATGTGGATGTGGTTATCCAGTGGGAGTACAATGCACTCTTAATGTCCTTTCCTTAAATACAATACACTCTTAAAGAACCGGTCTCAGATCCCTTTTCCAGTCTGGCACCATTTTCCAGTCCAACACCATTTTCCAGCGCAACACCATTTTCCAACACCATTTCCCAGTCCAACACCATTTTCCAGCCCAACATCATGCTCCAACACCATTTTCCCTCTTAACACCATTTTCCAACACCATCTTCCACCACCATTTTCCTTCTTTACACCATTTTTCAACACCATTTTCCCTCTTTACACCATTTTCCAATTTCTTTACACCATTTTCCATTTCTTTCCCTGTTCCAACTTCTTTACACCATTTTCCACCCTCTCCCAACTTCTTTAAGCCGTTTTCCCCAGGGAAAATCACGTGATTTTCTGGGATTATATACATAGATACCCGAGATCTGGATTGTATATATAGTTGGACACTGACGTGGGAATCCTCAGAGCATCTTCTCTTCGGATTCCCCTTGCCAGGTGTGTCATGTTTGTATTCTTAGTTTACTTCTTATTTATCTTCGGATTCCCCTCACCAGGACACTTGAGCATTCAGGCCGCGAGGTTGCCCTTACAGCATAAGCCAGAACTACACAATTACTTGGCTCCAAACCAAATCTGCTCACAATGTGAACCCAGAAGGACCATGCTAGCCTCCCTACACGTGCTCAGACTGAATCCTGTATCCTCAATGCACTGAAAAGCTGCTAATCACGTTTGGTAAATAAAATTCGCGGTTATGCGGTCTGACTTTTCACATCACACAAAAAAGTCGCAATTTCCCTGGTTCGTTCTATCACTAATTCCGCACGAATTAGCCCAGTAAATGTATCCAGTTTCACATAAATCAGTCAAAAACCCACCAAGATACCGGTAATTCTTCGAAAACAGCTCAAAATGGAAAATTTTCGTTTGCACCTTCGGTACTGTTATTAGCTGTAAAATCTTTACAGATAAAATTCGAGCTCATCACCAAATTGCGGCAGTGGGCCACAGATAAGTTCAATGAATACTCAAGGGCACAATTGAATGGCACATAAAAAAGGGAATGAGGCCGCAAAGCGGCCGACCAGTCCCTTGTTAATTATTCATGTTTCTCGTTACTGTCTGATGGAATTGATCAAGGGAGGTGTTCAATTCCCTCGGTAGTGTCCGCCCAAAGCTTCCCCTTTTTTTCTCCATTCTACCAGTAGTCAGCACCTCCATTTTGTTCCCATTTCATATTTTATCCCAATTCCAATTATAGGGATCAAAATATCTCTTTCGGGAGTTCAAAACATGGGCTTATACAGTGAGCCCACATTGGGGACCGTGAATTCACCATTGAATTCAACCGCACATACATAATTTTGTGCAAGGTGGTTGAGATAAGCCGTTGTGGCTACGGGAGCCATTTATTTTGAGCCTTTTCCGAGTCTGGCCTACAATCTGGATACTGCCGAGAGACTCCAATCCGATAATCATTAGTTCCACGCAGCAGGACACAGACAATGATTTCCTTTTGTCTGTCAAGCGTCCTGGCCACTGGTCTCTGATTGGTGTATTTTATAGAACAGTAATACCAGAACGGTCAATACTTAATACTTCTAGGAAATCATCGACCCCATCGTCGCTCCCTCCGACCCAGAAATCATCAGCTTTCATCATTCTGAAATTGTTTCAACCGCATACAATGTTTCCAAGATGATTCAGTACCTTGCTTCGATTTTTCCTCAAGCTCTCCCAATCTGCGATCGATTTCTATGATACTCTTGCCCTGGGACGACCTTTCGAACAGTGGTCGTGCTTCAGTCCAAAGCTTTGCTGCGATAGCAAATTCTCTGTTTCTGTTGGCAAGATCTGCAAGACGTAACAAGCACTGAGCTTTGTCGTGATGAACATCCATCCACGTGAACCCCGCTAAGGCGACTGTAAAGAGGCTGTGTGCTGTCTTGTCATCACCATTCATAAAGAATTGATCTCCAACACATGAAAGTGCTTTGTGGAGTGCCAATTTTTCTTTGGATCGTTGTGCATGACTCAGATATACAATTGGCCATATAAGTGCACCATGCCAGCTCTGTTGGCAAGCCAATCTCTCCAGACAGGAGGATGCAAGGCTGTCAAATGTTCCCCAAGTCATGTTCAGGCATTCCTGGAAGATTTTCATGGCAGACAGAACATCCCCCTCTTCTTTGAGTAGGTCTGCTAAAATCATTTCACAGAAAATTGTACCCCGAGAATTTTTCAGGGTCTTGAATATTTTCTTTGCTTTATTCAGGCTGTTTCGCACATCCAACTCGACTCTCCCAGTTTTCACATCAATCACAGCAATATTGGCCAACAAACAAGCACGCATATCAGGATCATGACCGGTATTTTTTAAAATTAGCATGTTGATCTTTCTAATGTCCGCATACTCAGATTTCAGTAGATGAACCTCTGCCCTCGTCATGTCAACAATGGAATCGGTGCGGCCTCCAGACAGGCCGCAGATGGTTAGCAATTTTTTTGCTCTCTCGAGGTCATCAATGCAACTGCTATAGTCACCCAGTCGAGTTGCGCATTGAGCTCCGATACACAGTGCCATTGCCTCTTGATCTGGTTCGGCTGCAACCCTGGCCAAGCTAACTGCTTCATTTACATGTCTTTGAGCAGTACGGTGCTCCCCAACTTCTGCTTTCATCGCAGCGAGTTGGATTAACACGGTGCATTGTACGTGGGTATCTTCACAACATCTCGACACCGTGACGGCTTTTTCAAGTGATTCCAGGGCAGCAAATGTACAGTTGTCGAAATAGAGCTGATAATTGCCGGCGGCCATGTGGAATTCGGCTATCATCCAAGTCCATTAGAGACATAGAGGTAAAAAATTATGCTCCACCCACAAGTCCGGGATCGTTGAATTGGTTGCAAGCAGACATGCCTTGAGCGATTACTTGTTCTGGAGCATCCACAGGATGCACCATGCTGATAGAAGCACTTCTGTAATGAAATCTACCTCTATCATGGGGTCATTGAGATTTGAGAACATCCGGAGAATGTCATCCATTAACGGTGTACATCCGCGGTTAGTGACTCTGTTGAACATGTTTAGAGCAATGATTCCGCGCGTAGTATCTGCAAGATTCAAGTCATCTTCGTATATTCCACGGTATAGAATTTGGTGCAGGTTCGCAAGATTTAATGTTACTTGAGTCACAATGCTAGCCTTCTCATCTCCGCGATATCTCTTCAATAAGTCCAAGAGTGAATAAAAGTACCTCCGAAGCGGGTCCGTAAGAGCCTTGGTAGGAGGTGAGGATTGTATGAGGTGCTCCCTAATCGGCATGAGGGCCCGAAGACGCTTCGTGTTGTCACTATATACCAAGGAAGTCGCCATAAGTGCCGCCTTGCAGGTCCTAATGTTTTGTATTGGCAGATTGCTTTGGAGAAGTTCAACATCTGACAACCCATCCGGAAGGATTGAGAGGAGACTCAGCAGCTCCCTGGCACCAGACGTGAGGCGGGGACTTGAGAGGGACAATCTTATAGATGCATCCAAGCTCGATTTGCGGTCATTACCGGCGGAGAGAAAAGCTGTTTTATCTGTTGCCAAACGAAGCAAAACATTGGCACAACCTTCATAGTCCACCTGATGAGCGAGGAGATCAACTGCCAGTGGTATATTGTCGGTCCAGGAGAGAAGCTGGGTGATATCTGTATGGTCATCGGAATTGCCTGTAATATCCGTGAAGATTTGGCGGGCAGCATCATCGGACAACGGCTCAAGAGGGGTTAGAAACGGACGAGTCCATGGAACTTTTGCGGGTCTTTCTGCACCACGCATAGTGATCTATATCATATTTCCATCTCAATTGAAGCCAACGAATGATTTAAGACGTACCATCAGGGCAACATGAGGAATATCGGTGAGGAGGGAGAGGAACTCTTCAACTCCACTGCGAGATTCAATTGACTCCCACGGAGTCTCCATATTGTCCAAAACCAAGAGACATTGTGACCCTCTGGAAAGAAACTGAACAATGGCCCTTGTGAGGTCCCTTCCTGGTTTCAATCCCAGCTGCATGCCAACCAGTGCAGTCAACTCAACAACGGTCGTCGCAGATTCAACGCTAATGAAATATTTGTGCTCGAATTTACTGGGAATATCGGGGTGATGCAGTACGGCTCTTGCTAGTGATGTTTTGCCCATTCCACCTCCACCAAGGATGGCTACCCGGGGTAAGTCGCGACCAAGGATATCAATAACCTGCTTGAGTTCCGATTCTCGACCATGGAATATCTTGGGGTTGGAGGGCAACATAGTGAACGAATTTGAGCTTGGAAAAGATAAGCAAATGTCTTGAGGGTAGACCGGTCCTGCATACCTATTCCCATTGCCTTCCTGGTACACCTAATACTGATATCGGCAGTCGCCCCAGTGAGACAGAATGCATACTCACAAAGGATGATCTGTTGTCTGACAATGTTACTAGCTCATTGTGCATATCATCTGTCTTCTGGTTCATCTCATGGATGCTGTTGAAGGTTGTGGCGCCAATGTCGATCTAAATCATGTCAGACTCCCTTATAGTGTACTTGGCTCTACAACACCGACTTTGAACACTTCGAGGGCTTGGTTCAACTCAGAATGGCACTGCTTGAGCAATATGTTCATTTTATGCTGGCGGAAGAAGTGTTTGATCTTGCTCCCATCCTGCTGGGCTTCAACGTATGTGTGTATTTTGAACAGAGTTCTAGGGCAGTTGCTAGAGTGATGTTGGCCGCCCGAGGATGGAAAACACATACCTGGAAAACCTTCCAATGTGATCTACGGTGGAGGGGTGCAGGGACCCCACAGGTTCACCATTTATATGGAGATCCACGATTGCGTAGAGCACGCGGTGGATATTCTCTAGCAGTCGAAAACAGTCATCCCGATTCCTCTTCACATCCTGTTGACTCCATCAGTCGCTGACTCCTGCAGCCGATGAAAGCATCACCTGAACCGCAGCGATCAAGGAGAGAGTGGTTTCGTAAATGGGCTGGGCGAAGGAGCTCCCAAATGCGTCATTGAGCTCATCAAGAAGTCTCAATGCTGAGGTCAGATAGGCTGTGATAGTGTTCAGGCGAGTTGCGGTAACAGTCAGCAGGGACATCGTGAGTGAAGAGCGGGAACATGGTAGGGTTCATTTATATACACTCTTTGGGCGATGTGCTATGGGCGCATATTAGACGAGATGTAGCATAGTCTGAATTGCATGGTATATCCATCCAGAGACTTATATGCTAACGCGCACTCCCCGCAGGGACGATTTGGGATTGGCGTGAAGTTGCCGTGCGTCATTATTTTGAACAGAGTGAATTATGGGGTTGATGAAGACATCTTTGGTCAGATTGATCCCACGGACCGGTACATACTCAAATGAACCCCTAAAATGCACAGTGAGAAACAATAGTCAACCCTAGTACGGCGGTTCATCTTGGATCGAAAATACGAGAACGATGAGAAGAGCGCTTCAATTGCTCGAATCGTTTTTGGTTTTGCAAAGCGCGATCGGTGGGTATGTGAGTCATGGGTACGGTGCGAAGAGCGCTGCGAGGGTGCGATTTTGGCGCAGGGCTGGGGTGATACTGTAGCGTTTCGACCAAAGGTTCAGGTGACGGTGACACCCAGATTTTTTTTGATGTGTTCAAAAATCGCTATAATTCAAAAGAAAATCTTTCGGCCATCTCGGTGAGTGAAAATCCTAAAAATAGTGAACCTTTGGTCGAAACACTACAGTACGCCTCCCGGTGCTCCTCGCGTCCGCATCTGTTGCATCTGCGTCCCTCCTCCGCTCAGGGGAGGAAGCACTGTGTTCAGGAGGGTCGTCTACACAGCCCGCGGGACACGTGTCGATCTCTGTGGATCCTGTGCAGATCCTGGAAAACAATGGCTTGCCGACGTCGGATCGGCAGACTCGGCCTGACATAGGTAGATCTCTTGTCGACCTCTTGCCAGACGTGCGTCTGCAGGGCCTTGCCGACCACCTTCCGCAAATGTTGGCAGATTCGGGTGTCCTGTGCTGCTGGCCTCCCCTCCATCGCTTGTAGCCTGCCTCAAACCTCTTACCGACCATCAACCGACCATTGACCAACATGACGGCAAAATCCGAACTTGGCGGGGGGACGATGCTGCGCACGGCATAACTCGTACTTTTTTTTGTTTTTCATTATTTCTTTAACTACAACCTTCTGCTTTGCTGGATACTATTTCTCCCCAGCAGAGAAGCCTGTCTGTTGGTCGCTTTCTCAGAGCTGTATTTTAGTTCCTTCAGCTACAAATAGCACTTGAAGAGACCTGACAGGCTTGTCTTTGCTGCCCTCTGTAACTGCATCTCAAATCAGTGGGGAGCTTATTGCCCAGACGAACCTTCTGTCTGTGCACAGTATCGGTTTCCATTTTCCTCGGTTCTCTGGAATCCTGCGTGCAGGCACTGCTGGACCATGAACGTGGCGCACCATCTAAGCCCGAACTTGTGCTCGGAGTCTAAAAAACTGCCATCAGACTGGCATTCTTGCTCCGTGCTCTGGACCACCCTCACGCGTCCTTTCTTCTTCTTTAACGGCCGAGTAACAGGCTCCCGCATTGCGTGCGCGTCGGAAGCCCATCCGCTACAACCATGTTTTTGATTCCAGGGCAGCTATCTCTCTCCCTCGACTGTGAATCCCAATTCCCTAGCAAGTTTCCGCTGGTTCCTAGATCTTGAAACTCCTTTGGGAGGGTGCCCTCTGCACTCTGGACAGTGCCGTTTTACGGAACACTGTTAGCAACTTGGGACAACGCGAAAAACTAAAAACACCCATGCAGGGACACCAGAAATGTGTCTCTGGTCCTCATCCAACAATCTGCGGCGTGAATCGTGAATTCGCTGCGCAATTCTCGCTGGGCTACCTTGCATTTTTTTAAAAAACAGAGGGTCTCGCCGTAAACGGGATGGCACCGGGAGAATCTTGGGCGGAATGGATTCAGATTTGGAGGGTGGAACGGGGGGGTTCGTATGTACCTGCTTGCCCGAGATCGGGGCGGTGCAGGCCGTGGTTCCCTCCAAATGAGCGTGGATGCTGTCTTTTGCCGCGCCATTCCTGAGATTCAGAACGGGTGGAAATTTGGAAATGAAAAGCGAGGGAGAAAGAAAACTATAGCTGTCTGATGCCGTGTTTAAAAAAAAATCTGCGTGGTTGCGAGGTGCGCTGAGAAACCGCGTTGGGAGAGGGCGGAGATTGGCGTCGATTCGGTGGCAGTGGGCGCCGCGGACCTACCAAACGATTCAGGATGCTGCTAGGGGCCGTTCTGCGGGGTCTCCTGCCGCTTTCGATACTGTGCTGGTAATTGAAGACCCCTATCAGTATGTCCCTTCATCTGGGATAACTGGTAAGTAAATTCAAGCGGGCTCACTGTATTCCTGATGAGCTGATTATTGTATTCTCAGGTCTTCCTCCTGCACAAATTCGCATAATTTTCAGTCTTCCCCCTCAATTCAGCACATTTGCGCACCCACTCACATGCATCGAGTGGTTTACACCTCTCAATGATCCTGACCCAATCTCTGGCATGTACACCACCCATAGGTCAACCTGTAACCACACCCGCAGTTCTGCAGTCATTTGTGTGGAGCATATGGTTCGAGCTTGCCATCTAATGGCCAAGTGCGGTCAAAGTGTGGCAGCAAGATTGATCCCAAATGGACTTGTTCATTGCATTTTTGAAGAGTTTTTTAAACCTAAATGTGATGCATTTAGTGCTGACATAATACCTTTCGACTTGGAGATTCTAATCTTCCACTGCGCATCTTGAATCTCTCTCCACTTTTTTTTTGACTTTTGTGAGTCTGACTTCTTATTCCTGTTTCGAATTTAGTGTATCATTTCATAAGATTGAACAAGCGCTCGCCGGCGCTTCGCGCCGGCTCCCACTTCTGCCGGAATGATAGATTAAAAGCGGAGTTTAAAAAGCTTCGGACAGACGGACAGGCTTAATTTTATAAATAGGGAGACTACTCGGTACCCATTTCTACCTGTTACCTCAATGTTTGCATGTTTTCAAGTGATTTTTTGAAATAAGTGGCATCCCATCCGCTCAGATGCTGCCAGGCTGTATAGTGTTCAACTCACTTCATTCCCTCCACAGGCGTAGAAAGAGTCAGTCCATCTTGAGAGTATTCACCTTGTTTAGTCATTCCGGATTAGCCTTATAACATGTGTCTCAGTTGATCGCATACACGTCCACGATGCTGAATTTCATATTGTGTCATTTTGGTAGCCTGTAGCCCTTAGTGTTGGTCATATGTTCGGGTCAACCCAACGGGTTTGTGGGTCGGGTTGGTCAGGTACGGGTCGCGGGTTGTGGTCAGTCCTGACCCGCAGAGACCCGGATCTGAGCTGCAGACCACCGGGTCTGGTGGCCTACACAAGCAAGGAGTTTTCCGCACCCACTAAGTATCGTTTCTCTTGATCAGTTGCAGATCTATGGATGTGTTGAGCATTGGACGGGCTGGAAAGCCCCACCACCCTCTTGAGGACATGTCAACGGCCAGGTGAGTATTTTATTTGAAGGGGTTCTGACCCGTACTCACCAAGTTCCATGCGAGTCCGTTTTGGCCAAGTAGTCACTATGTTCAAGGGTGGCCTAAACACAGTTTGAGTAGTTGAGTTTAGATATGCGTAGACATGTTTAGTCGGCCACACAGATCCCGTTTAGACGACTACACACAGTGTCCGGTGAACGATGTGCTCCGAACTAAACCCAAACAACACACTTATCACCCAAATACAACCCAAGTCTTTCCGGAATAAGCGGTGAGGCCTACGGAAATAAGACTAGGATCGGAAATAGGCCGATCAGCGAGCGCAAGAGCCAAGATTCAGACGAGTGGTAGTCCCTTTACAGGTCCTAACAAGGTTGAAGGGAAGGTATGTGTTTCCCTTAGGAAGATGAACCTTCACTACAAGATATCACCAGGAATTGACCTGAGCAATAATCGAGCGGTGGAAATAAGATGGTTTAAAAGCTTCGCAGCTTATGAGGCAGCAAGTGTTGAGAGTAGTGGTGGTGGTGGTGGTGGTGTCATCCGACGACGTGCAGGAGACCTCAGATAGGTTGACAATATAACAATTCCAAACGATAGCAAGCCCGAAGCTTATTTCCCAAGTGCCGATGACGATAGCTGATGATGATGACGGTAGCTGATTCCAAACACAATTCAATTCCCAGATGATAGTAGCCTCAATCACGTCCAAGACATTTCCAATACCCTATTCCTTATTCCAACCCAAGGTTTCCCGTTGTTAAAGTCCAACGACAATACACACTGAGCCAACCCCAGAAATAGCCCAATCGCAAGCGTTCAGCCTACTAATACACGGGTGATTCTGTACCCTACTCGAGATAATGTCCTGACTACTTATACAAACCCCAAAATCATATGCAAGTCCAAGAACGAAATAGAAATTAGTAAAATAGCCCGAGTTCCCCTTCCTCAGCCGTTTATCCGTCGGAAGGGCTCCCACGAGCGTATTGCCATTGGTTGGTGAACAGGATGATCGTGATGTCCGTTCGAGCAGTGTTGGTCAGCCTAGGGGTTTGAAACCTCAGTCTCTTGGCTGACTGATACCAAGTCGTTCGTCCTATTTCCCGCTGTCCCTAGTCCTCTCCCGCCTTCGTTGACCATCGGGTAATGTTCCCCTGGTCTCCAGCTCCTCGTAGATACCCCTAGTGAGACTTGTCCCAGAAAGGGTTCTTATTTCCCCAACTCTGTCTGCTCGGAATAAGAACAATCCCATCAGATCTCCTTAGCCAACCTTCGCTAGTCCCGGAACTTCACCGGAACGTATATCCCCGGGCCCTGACGTCTGTCACATGGAAGTTGTACGGCCTATTGGTGCAGAAATAAGACTATTCCCGCATGCCCTTGTTATCAATATGTCCAGCCTATTCCATCGTGTGGAAATAAGACCAGAAATAGTCTCTAAAGAGGTTTGTGGGCTACACATTCCTCTACAGTTTTCGAGGCGAGCACTGCCAGTCCGCAGGGTAGTTCCCTACCCCTTGTACCCATTACTCTGTGATCACAACCCATCTGGCTATACCGAGACCGTAGACGGATTCCAGACAGTTCACCAGGTAGCTGGGTGTAGCCGAAGCGTAGACAACTACGCAGAGTCTGTATATGTCAGTGTAGTGAGGGTAGGTACATCCGCAGAGCTGCACAGACCAGAGTTTCTCTTGCCAGCTCAACATCTGCAGCGGTTGTTGTTACAGTATCTTAATCCTGTGGAGATGACTACACAGACCTACCACGACCTACACTGACCTACGCTGACATGCACTGACATACAATGACCTGCCCAGAGCTATACAGAGCTACACAGAGCCTGTCCAGCCACCTACACAGAGCAATCTGTAGAGGTCTGCATAGGTATCTGAACCAAGCCTCTGTGCAGGGAGGGTCTGAACGCAGTGAGTGACATTGGTTTCAGCGCTGTGGCCGCATTCGGTGCCCGATCAACCCAGTTTTTGTTCTGCCCACCGAAAATATCTGAGTTAGAGCTGTTTTTCTCCGGGGCACAGTTTTGTTCAGTGACAGTATTGACGGCATGTACACGTTCGGCATCGGGTGGTTTCCAGTGTGTTCAAAAAATTCGAAGAACATCCCAACAACCTGGTCAGTATTTTATATGAAAGAATTCGACCTATACTGACAAAGTTATGTGAGAAATTTGCCTCAAACCTTGACCCGCGGGTCAGCAGGTAGGGTACAGACCCATTCCCCACCGGGTTCGGGTCATTTCCGGTACGGGTCCAGGTCAGTGCCTCCAGAGCCGAATTGAAAAAAGAAAGTACGAGTTATGCCGTGCGCAGCATCGGCCTCCCCCCAAGCGAGAGATTTGCATCAGCCCATCAGAGTTCAAGAAAATCTCGGCTAAAAATCTGCGAATATGCTCTATTGACTGGGAATAACTACTTGCGATGGGGCGGCGGAAGGTGCATTATGGGCAGTGTTGATTCCGTCCATGGAATCGTTTATAACGTGGAAACGGCACCCCAAAAGATTGAAGATGCCTCGTGGTCCCAATGAGCCAAACTTACCATATTCTAATTTCCACACAGAACAAGGAATTCAAAGTATGATGACAGCCCAGCTTTGACGCTGACATTGATATTATTGCAGATCAATATGCAAGTGCTTCCCCCTCTGGGAGGACCAAAAAGTATGAATTTCAACCTACGATTCAACCAGAACTAAGCTGGAATGCAGTAAATTTTAGGTTGACTTTCAACCGCCGTAGGTTACAATGTAATTGATGATAGGCTGACTGAATTAGGTTGATGGCCATCCAAAACGTCTGTTTCATCCTACGGCCTTCTCGCAAATCCTGCTGAGTTTTAACCTACTGTAGGCTGAGTCGTATAACCTATAGACAACCAATTAACTGTTGATTTTCAAGCCCACTCTCAGGTTGTTATTCATTCAAAAACCGCCACATCTTTCGCACATTGTTGGTTGTAACATCGGTCATGTATTGGATGAATAGGAGTGCATAATGACAAAATCTGGCTCATAAATGAGCTCCATAGCTACCGAAATAACAGGCCGCGGGTTGGGTCGAGAGCGCGGCCAGGCCGTGGGTATCGATGTGGCTATGATTACGTTCGTTAGTGACAGCGTGTAACACAGTGACCATCTCGTACCTCTTGACTTCTCCCCTCACCCGTCGTAACTGTCCTCGCTGCCCGCGTTGGACATCGAAGCGTCGTCGTCGGCGGCGTCATCCTCGCTGTCCACCACCGCCTTTTTCTTGCCCTTCGACTTCGACGAGATCTTTGCGCGCTTTCCCGCCGGCGCAGCCGTTTTCTTCTTCTCGGCAGCTTTGGAAGCTGCCCCAGCCTTGGCGAGCTTGTTCTGGCGACCACGAGGAGCAGAACGCTCGCGCTTGGATGCGTTCGCCTTCAGATACCCGTACTGGGCTGGGACGGGAATCCATTCGTTCTTGTAGGCGTTGTTGCGTCGATTTTTGATGAATTGTTTGACGAGCTCTTCGGTGGCCCAGTCTTTGTGGAACTCGGCGAGGTATGGATGACGTTTACGAGCCTATATGAGCCGTGAGTCCGCTTCGCTTTCCGATGCTAGTGGGTTTGGTAACGTCAAGGTAACATGGCTCTCTCCATTTATACTGAGGTTTCTCCGATGCCAAGTGCACATTTCCCTTGAACAAAGTCGCTGCAACGGCCACCTAGATACGAGTTTTCGAGTCCACTGTTCATGCTACCGTCGCTTTCGAAAATGCGTTCTGGTGGATGTATGCCCGTGGAATTGAACTTGATACTTGAATTCATTTCGACAGATGCCTGCAATTGGCCGACCAGGACTGTCCGGTTGTTCAGGTTGGCCAACATCGACCTATTACGGCAAAGAGTCGGTGCTAAGGGGACAGATGATGATGTGGTGACTTACAGTGTATAGATTCGTCCAATAGTCATCTGAGACCAGGAATTATTATGGAATAGATGAATGACATGAAGGGATGAAGGGCTTGCCTCGATCATCACAGCCGCTGGGATGTTAGTCAGTTTCAGCTATGAAAGTGTTTTTAGTGACGTACAGTTTGTTTCTGGCTGCAATTTAAACACAACGAGGTTGACAAGACTGATGAGAGGGTGAGTGTGCAACCCCGGCTGAACTGAAGGTACGAACGTCATCATGGTGGTGATTGAACCATTCCGGACAGATGCAATGGACAGACGGTGAAGCAATCTGCCATTCAATTAGATGGACTGAAAGATATTGGTCTTTGAGCGTACTCTGTGGTGTTGAAAAAGTTCGTTTTGAGTGTGCGGAACGTCCATACGAGGACGCCGGTGATAATCACATCCGCAGCAGCAGATCCAGACAGCCAGACTGCGAAAGATTCCCAACTTTTATCCTGGAAGATAGAATTCGAGCTCACTCGTGACATATCTAACAACAGCGTCCCGTCCGGTATATGAGGGGTTGTTAAAGATATGGGAAGCGGAGGCACTCGCGCCGACAAGACCCGTTAAAATGAACAGTCCAATCAAGGGCGGCCAAATCCATTGCTTCGTCCTGCATACAATTTCAGCGTCAAATCAGCAAGAACTGGAGGCATTACAGGTTGAAGACCATGCGAGTTAGCCAGATCTGGACTATTGTGGCGGTTACTCCGGTCCCTTTTTATCGAATGAGGTAAGAGGCATATCCAAATGTGGGTCTCTCAGGAAAAGGTGCTACCTATGATATAGACAGAGAACACCCGTGGCCTAGGGAGACATAAGGCAATGGTATATATATGCACATTTACTTCACTCGCTGACTCTTGATGTAAGTCTTGCGGGGAAAACGATCAGAACTGGGTGTGGTGACTTTAGTTAGAACCTTACTTCGTTGCCTACAAAGGAATTAGATCTTGTAAAAATCAAGTAGCTGAACGGTGGAAATCGTGGGCTTACCCCAGTGAGTTATCAGGTACAAGTAGTTCACCGACAGACACGCAAAGACAGTCATGAAATCTGAAGCTAAGGCACCCAGCACCGATAATCTGTTGAACCATGTGTCTAAGGGTGTGATCAGAAAACAGTGAATGAATACATGGAACATGGTGTGCAACCTTTGGGATATCTCGTGAAATATCTGTATGTCCTGCAGATTTTGAGTAACACTATTCTCAAGAAGATGATGGAACAGCCGTACTGAACGCCCCTGTGAAACAAGGGTTGAGCGTAAGTTTAATCATCAAAGGAAATAACGCACTTAAGGGTGAAGAGGCTATGTCATGGTAGAGTTGGCATAACCTTTCAACAAGAAATTCAAAAACAAAACACGCACACCATGTTGGCCCATGAGGCGATGAGGAGGCATCTGGAAAGAGTCGGTTATGATTTCCATTATAGAGATTGAGAACGCACCCAATAGTGAGATCGAGGGCACCCATAGCTGAACAGAGGGAAGGAAGGATAGCTTGAAGCACTGACTGCACCGTTATTTATGAAGGCTTCCAACTACGCCTCTTTCTGGAAGAATACCCTCCTGACATAGTGAATGGAGGATAAAATAGGAGTTTCATGTTCCCTGGCAAGATTGAAACCTACATTCGACTTGTATGACTCTCGGACTGCCAAGGCGCTTAAACTGTGGTGTATTCAGACGTTCCTCCTCGTGGACAGGCACCAAGTGCGGGGCAGTTATAAGGGCTGTGACGAATTGAGATAATTACACCTCCGCGGAGAATCTGAAAAAGAGATACATCTTCGCCGCTCTGAAGGCATCTTCCGGTGAATAAGAATAGCCGAGCGCTTCGGAGTGGAGCCACGAGAAATTCCGGACATACGGTTGTGTGATGCCTGTCCATGAGGAGGAACGTCTGAGTACACCACAGTTTAAGCGCCTTGGCAGTCCGAGAGTCATACAAGTCGAATGTAGGTTTCAATCTTGCCAGGGAACATGAAACTCCTATTTTATCCTCCATTCACTATGTCAGGAGGGTATTCTTCCGGCAAGAGGCGTAGTTGGAAGCCTTCATAAATAACGGTGCAGTCAGTGCTTCAAGCTATCCTTCCTTCCCTCTGTTCAGCCATAGTGCCCTCGATCTCACTATTGGGTGTGTTCTCAATTTCTATAATGGAAATCACAACCGACTCTTTCCAGACGTTCCTCCTCGTGGAAAAGCACCAAGTGCGAGGCAGGCATGAGGGCTGTGACGAATTGAGTTTATTACATCATCGCGGAGAATCTGTAAAAGTGATAGATCTTCGCCGCTTTGAAGGCATATTCCGGTGACGAAAATAGCCGAGCGCTTCAGAGTGGAGCCACGAGAAATTGCTGACATACGATTGTGATACCAATGACATTAAAGAGGGACAGGGAGACGTGACGGTGTTGTTGATCCGATGAGAGAATATGGGTAAGCCAGGGTGAAGAAAATAAAATCTACGTAAAAATATCATGAGTCCCACCTCATATATAAGTCGGGTTATCTGACAAGCTGAGCGCGAGAACAGACTGCGTCCCGCGACGGGTTGCAGAATGCAGGGCGCCAATGTTGATGAGCTGGGATAGGTGAAAGTATCACCAAGATGTCAGAGCAGTAGAAGAACCTGTTCAAAGCCAGGACTGCCATGGATATCTATAGGTCCGCGCTCCGAAGAGATCGGATGCGCCTTGATCTACAGTAGAGGCTGCGCATAATCTTGTTGTACTTGCGACACAGACTGCCTCTTCCATTCTTCCCGTGACATGCATCAGCGCCTGACAGTTCGAATCATGAACCCTATTCCTTGAATTATAATGACAGCAGACTTGGAGCTCAAAACGTTGTCGGTTTGCTTGATTCTACGCCTCGTTTATTGATCATTCATTGCAGTTCTTGATCGACATGGTGGTGCACGGGCGTTACTGTCATGTACAGCTGGGCATACGTGGCTATGATGTGGTCACGTCGAAAGTGGGCTCGGCATCGGCTCAATAGCCGTGGGTCCTCCCCTGTGTTCCGTTCATCAATCGTCCGGAACTAGGATATCTCGTTTACCCGGGGCTACACCGCCAATCCAACATTTTGTTCATCAAACGTCAAGGATGAATGTGACGGAGACATTTCCCAGGATGTCCGGAATATGTCGTAAGGAGGTTTTGAGAACGTGCAAAGCAAAACATCTCGTCAATGCTTGGTCAAGGTTGTCAGCACGTTGCCTAAAGCTCTGTAATACGCTGTCGGAAATATTCACCGAGCATTTTTGGTACAGTAGGTATTCAATTGAGCAGCTATATTGGTGTGCCTATTCGCGATTTGAGATGGATGCATGTACTATGTAAGTAGTTACATGCAAGGAATCAGAAACTGCCATGATCGACCACGTCCGTGCGCATCAGAACAAACAAGTACAATGTTGGTGCGCCCACAATTGTCTCTTGTCCTTTTCTCCCCTTCTCCCACTTCCGTTCTCCCCCTGCTTTGAATCCAACTTGCAAGTCAACTCGTCATCCAGCCTGGCCGCTACCCCGGGCCATCTCAGCCAAACAAGCCTCAATCTTGGAAACTGCTCAAGCCGGCAAGATGGCAACTCGTAGTCTCTCCAAGAGTCCAAATGTGTATTGGCGGCCAAGGTGGATCCCTTCAAGCCCTCAGCCTCCTTCAGCCCATCTCCCACGATCCATCCAAGCCACGATCAAACTAGCCCAATATTCAATTCGCGATGTCAGTTTCAAATCACCCCCAAGTTGCCAAATCTACCCTCAAACCTCAAGCCTCACACGCAACCATCTGTCTGGCCCCCCGGACCACTGACTGCCCCGCCGCCGCCGCTGTCGCCGTGGCTTCCTTAAAAACACCGCCTTCGACACCACGCATTGGATCTCCGAAGTCGGCGGCGTCGTTAAAGCCTGGAAAGCAGCCAAGGCTCTAGCGGGCGGTACTCATATAATTCCCTCGCTCAAAATGGCTGATCTGGGCCCTATGGTGCCGACTTACAGACAGACCCGCTACGCACCGCGCGAGGACGATCGCGACAACAGGTGCGACAACAGACACGACCCCGACCGTGACTTCAATTACGCCCGTCACCGCGACTCAGACAACGGCTGGAAGTCCCGGGATGACTTTCGGAGGCGCAACGAAGACTCGTTCCGCGAACGTCGCCCCCCACACGTGCCTCGTTTAAATATTCTTACAGTCCGACCCGTATTAATGTACATTATTTTACAACACTCAATCAATCATTTCTTGGACTCTTGATGCCGTGTTGCTGAAACATCAAATTGAACACCCCGCGATGTTATTAAATTGCGTTGATAAAACATGCAACAGACATCCGACCAACATTGGTCTCAACGTTGTGGAAATGTGATGTTGGCCAAGCCCTGAGGATTTGACATTCTTTCATTTCGCCAATGTATCCGAGAACATTTGATGATGGCTGAATTGACATACGCCTGCCAAACATTTCTAAAATGTTTCCGCCAAATGGCGGTGTAGACGCTTACAAGCATCTTTTTCCCTCTCCAATTTCTCCAATTCTTTCGCTCCCGTTTTGTCGCACGCAAGTCCAATTAATTCCAGTGTTCCTTCCCATATTTCTCGATGGAGTCTTTGGTTCTTCTTCAAAATCGGATTAGCATCGGATTAGCGGTCAGGCTCATGTCCAATCCCTCCACTTTAATTCAAACGTATCAATTAAAGGAAAGTTATAGGTGTGCATCGGCTCAATGGCGGTCGGACCACCTTTGCATTCATCACTGGAGCATGTTTTCACCCGTTTGACCGGGTCGAGCCCTGGCGAAAGCGTTGGAGTTCTTTTTCGTATCCCAGTACTCCGTGCAAGTTGAAGCTCAATCTGAGCAGATTTACCCCCGCTGCGCTCTCCACACCCAACAAGTTCCACGGCTGTCAATTCTGTTTCTTGTGTAATGAAACAAGGAACAAGACTATTATTCAAGGCTGTGAGTGGGCGTCGGGTTTACCGGCCGGTCGTCCGAACACCAATTCTCGTAGATTTTCTTCTGTTTTTTTTACTGTCTCACCTCACTGAAGGTACTGCTGGCACGGTGTTTATATAATCCAGCTAGATATGAATACATGACCGTATGAAAGTAAATGTAATGGGGTAAAGTGCGGTTAAGAGAAAATGAGGGAGGGAATAAGGGATGATGAGCCGGTCGCGCTACAGTCCAGACTCAGAGCCCCATCACCTTCAGGAAAATTACATGCATTACCGCCATTCAGACCGGAAACCCTACACTCATTGATACTGGTGACATTTTCTGTGGACATATCTTCAACAGGCCCTTTAGCAGTGGTACCATCTTTGATATGGGTAATTTTTAATCTTTCTTGATAACAATGTCTGATTTCCGATAGCTCATTCTTGGGAACGGCGACCAGTATGTAGCGAAATTTTTCTACAAGCTTGCTGTGACCGAAAATGATTTTGCTGCTGACTCGGAGGTCGAAGTGTCGGCTGAAGCCAATTGGATTGAAATTGGGGGTGAGATTCAAAGGCTTGCAATTGGAAAATGGATGCTTGATGCCTGCTACTGTCACTGCAAAAGCCGCAAAGATCTCAGGGTTGACACAAATGAGGTTCAAAAACATTATGCTGATTGAGGTGCTCAGAACCTATATAAGACACACAAATAACCCCACTTGACTCGCGATCAGCACAGAAACAGTCCAGAGACTGTTCCAAAAACCAACAAACAACAACGATAATGTGTCTTTCAACAGAGTCCCAGTTCAAACAGATTCACAGAGTTCCTAACAGTTTCCAGGCAGAGCGTAAGTGCGTTTCCAGAATAATATATGATTCAGAAACAATTAAGATTTCAACTAATAATGCTACTCTAAGAGAGTGCATTTGCCGAGGATCCCAGATCAACCCAATGCGCAAGCATATGGCCTACTAGTTTGGGGGAAGATGCTGTGTCCATCGTAGAAATACCCTCGGATACTTCTACAACCGCCAAGACACAATTACAAAGCCCAAAACACAATCCCGATGAGTCAAATGTCCATTTATCCGCCTCTTTAACCCTGTTTCCATCGGTTGTTCTTCCGAGCGTCACCTCCCATTGGTTCCCAACTGCGAGCATGCCATGGTCCCTTGCCAATTACGAAGCAGGAACCCATCAGCAGCACCCCTATATTATTCATAGGGTGTGTTGATCACCGATAGATTGGCACTGCACTCATTCGACCTGTTTTTGCTTCAACTCCACTCTTCCCTCTGTTACAAGTGCGGAACTTGATAATACTCCTTTGTAGGTCTCGGGAGATACCTGTTTCTGTGGGGTTTTCCAGAAAGGGTCCTTGAGAAAGAGCCTCAGAACACCTTTAGAGTTATGATCCGGATCCTCGGAATAGCCGACCACCGGTTTCAGTGTATCCGCATTTGATGGAAACCGGCAACTCTAGCAACCGAAACACTCATGACCCAATGTCCCCTTAGTGTCTCAACACAACACAATACATTGCCCAGCTCCCATTTCCTTTGACCTGTTTCCGTTGTTTTAAGTGGATGTTGGAAATAAGTCAAATGAAGTTCCTTGACTTGTTAATTGGCTGGACATTCCCTTACGGTTTTCAGGGCGAGACTAGCCAATGGACATTCTAATTCCTTAGGATGTTCACCCGTTTCTCTGTGGTTCGCCCAACAGCTACCAGGAACCAGTACTGTTGCATAGAAACAACAATTTCAGCAATCAGCACAATCAGAAACACGCAAAATTACGTGTATCTAACTATGTCCCAATTACTGGCTTTTCAATGCAGTCCCTTGCTAACAATTTGACAGATATTGTGTTCACAGATGCATTTCTTGCTGTCAAGGTGGACCGTCTGTCTACTGCCTCAGGAGTGCATTTGATAACTGAAGACGACAGCTTGACTTGGTCGGTGGAGAGGAAGCACCCCAGAACTGTGATCAAATTTAGTGGTACTTTGGTCCATCACACCTATCACAGAGATCTTCGTAGCGCAACAATTTCCGCATTAGAGAGCTTGAGCCCAAGCGGCATGCCACTTTTTAGGTTGTGCAAAAAGCGGCATGCCGCTTTTTTACAACTTTTGTGTGCACCTCAAATTCACACACCCTGATGCTATTGCACCTTGTTAATGCCCTTTAGAGGAAAAAAAGAAAAAAGCGGCATGCCACTTTTTGCACAACCTAAAAAGCGGCATGCCGCTTGGGCTCAAGCTCTCTATTCACTCGTGTCTTTTGGCTACCGCAAACATACACTTGTCGTTGTGGACTTACAAGGTAATTGTTGTACAGTATGCTTTCACATCGTTAATCCATCCTTCCAGGGACACCTTGCCTTGTCTGAAACAATGATGGTCTCGTCCTGTTTGATTTAATTACACATACCGCGGACGGGTGCGTTGATCAATACCTTTTTCCTCTTGCATTCATTTGTATTGCTTCAGAGACTCGGGAGTCGGGGATTTTGATGGGAATGTATCGAGATGTTTGTTCATGATCACAACTGCATGGATTTGTGTCATTCTCTGTCTTTGGACACTTCTTATCCGCTCGTCATTCCCAAGGATAGATAGGAAGACGAGAACTTGGGAGAGAATAGAGATTTGTCTGATAGTAATTCGAACAGAGAATGAAAGTTCACGACCAGAGTCCATGCCTCGAAATTTTTTGCGAGTTGTATATACCATCTTATAATCACCGAAGATTTGACTGAAAGGTTGCAATGGACAATAATAAGGGCAGGGGAAACAGGGAGTTTGATATTCAACTCAGCAACATCCGACACGGATCTACAGCAGCACCACGAAAACATGACTCTGGTTCAGCCCAATTGTACCCTTGCCAATATGGACAAGCCCCTCTGTGATCTGCATTATAAAGTGGCAGTCGGGCTCTTTGCAGTAGCCCGCAAGCTGCCGTAACATCTGCACCAGCCGGTTCCTGCACCGACTACACCCATGGCAAAAGATAGTGTTAAGCGCAACGGCGAGATTGTTGTCGTGGCTGTACTTTGACAGCGTGTCGAGGATGGAGAGTTGAGGGTTGGGGACGCTGACAAAGCCAATCGCCAGTGGCACAGATTTCCGGATAATCGGTTCGTCATAGTTCATCTTACAGAATGAGGTTAATGAAAGAACAACTCAGATTAGCGGTAAAGCTGATCAGATCGTGGAATTGTTGTAATGACATCTCAGCCCCGACGTCCTCGCTCATAGCAATCATGATCCCGAGGCTCGAGCGCGAGTGTCGCCAGACTCGCGATCTCCATTGTCGTGTCGTCGTTGGAGATGTGCGGAATGAGGAGCTGTAGCAGGTCATGCCCGATCAAGAACACGGTGTACCCCTTGCCAGAGCGCACAGATCCTCGATGGTACCGATGATCTTGAGTTCTGCAGGGGACTCCTCCTTGCCGGCCTCTGGGACGGGCGTCAGCGTCGGCACATCCGCCTCCGTTTCACGGAATGTGTATTTGTCTCCAGGCTCGGCGGCGAGGTGACGGATGTATTCATGACCCCAGGTACCGGGGTCAGCGAGGGGGAACCTAGCAGGACGGAGAGACGGTAACGTAGAGTTCTACGAGGTTGCGTGTCAGAGTAGGTCATCGCGAGGACAGAGAGAATGTCCGCGAAAAGAGACTAGACGCGGCACATTAGAAAGACAGTTAATCGAGAAAAAAAGATGCACAGCTTGTCTGCCGATGCTATGTCGCATAGAGAACGTGGAAATCGGGATACAGCGGCCACAGGAATTAAAGAAGGTTCGAAACTGAGGTCATGGACTGCAAGGGCACAAATGGTCTGGAGGGCTGGTCGATACAGGAGGCGGTGGGAGGCGACGCGATGGGCGGGAGGCAGCGGCGGCGCCTTCAAGACAAGTTGGGGGTGGTGGTGAGGCATATTTAGAGCGCCCACCCGCGATGGCTCTAAAGCCCGCTAGTTAGCCGGGGATACCATATGCATCTCCCTGGCTAACTACCGGGGTTTCTTGGGCAGTACAAGTGTGAAGGGCACCCAAGCCCGCAATTGTATCCCAAAGTAGTAATACTATGAACAAAGGTCATGATGGCATGCCAGCGCATATATAAAGACCTCGAGCTCCCACAAATTTCCTTTCCTTGTCCTGGTTCAGGGACACGGTCCGCCGTCCCTCCTGCTGATCTTGGATACGGTAAGCGGGATGGTCAAGGTTCGTTTTCGACATTTTGACATTTGATATCGTGATCAGTGATCCGGGATACCCGAAAAAATGCTGAACCAATTCATGTTTGGGTTCTTCGACTGAAGTAGGTAGCACGGTAGCGACAGTGTACTGAGCAGTAGACATGAAATATCAATTGAAATGCGGGAGCATCTGGCAAAATATGGTACAACCATTCGTCAAACAAACTTTGGCTCGCCTATCTGCGCATAGACCTCGGATGCCTTGGCATCAAATTCGTCCGGGACCCATCTATAACATTCCTTCCCCATTTTCGGAATATTCTGCCATAGAGCATCAATGAAAGGCTGGGGAGCAGCCACTCCGAAATGAGTGAGACCAAATTTCTCAGGGAAATCACAGATATAATTGGGAGAGAACCCGGATGGCAAGAGTTTGTTACGCTGGGTGCGAATCTTGTGGTTGTTCCAATAATCAAGAAAGTTGTCCAGAGTCAATTGGATGATTTTTGGACACAGCCAGTTGAAGAGATCACTTGAACAACAGTTAGAATGGCAGCAATCACAAAAGAAAATCGGACACACATGTGAAGTTGGTAAGCAGAGTTGAAATAATTGTGCCTCTTGCCACCTAACCTTGCCCCGTGAGTCTTTCATTTCAGTCTATTTCGTTTTTTGTACTTACCAATGGTTTATCAAGGGAACACATCCCACTCCGTCTGCTCGGCAATGTTGCGTGTCAGCCGAACACCGATCTTGGTACCCTGGGGCAGTTCTTCGATGCTCATGATCGCATTCGCGGAAATAACACGAAGAAGATCCTTCAAGGCCCGCCAACACTTCGATTGCCATCTCCTGCTGTGTATCTTGAAGGTTTTATTTCCGTCAAAGATGTAAGTGGTTCTACCGCAGCACATCCCGATCCAGAATTCACCCTGTTTTCAGTTCGAGGATTCAACCGGTGTGCTTGCACCTTATTTTGTCCACACCGAAAAGGAGAATCGCAAGCGGAAGTCGAGTCAGTCATCACGGCCCATGACACCTGACCTTGGCTCTTTGAAGCGATCACGAAGTAAGTTTTTCATTGGTTCATATAGATCATGAATGCTAAATCCAACTAGCCCAGATTTCCGCGCCGGTTCCACTTCGCTCCGAGTTTGGTGACCTGCCGGAGTTCTCAAAAGTTCCTTTCCTCTTTGCCTCTGTATCCATCGCCACAAACGGCGCCGTCACAATTGCTTGGCCAAACCTCGATGATGAAATTTGTGCCCCCTCCATTTGCCTCCTCCAAGATGCTGCATTTGATCAAGGCAAAACCAAGAAGGTTCACAAGGTGCTTATACGTCATTCTTCAAAATCCTGTTCTGACTGTAAGAGTAGGTCATTCATGACGGACTCCCTTGGGTTGCAAAACGGTTCTTCAACATTGGTACTGGGGAAGGACTAGTTGAAATTCAGGATAATTACGACCAGATTACAAAAGAAGGTGCTCGGCTAAGCAAATTTCCTCGAACGATTCATTGGCGAAGCGAAGAGGCAGACTGTTAATATTGAAAATGGTATCATCTTACGATCCCCGTCAATTTGCAGTTTACTAACGACTGTCACCTTCAGGAATCAAAGTCACGGAATTCAAACTTGGTGTTGAGCTAATTCCAAACGGCTCGGGACCCTCCATTGCTTCGGAATTTTCTATGGAGCAATATGAAGCAGCACAATTGGATGGATCTGCTCAAGGTTATGTCATCTGGCTGTTCGAGCCACGGCGCTCCAGTCCAATCAAGCACTGGAGTGGAACAAACACTGCATTTTGACAGGTTCTGGACCCAACTTAGCCGAGATATGACGAGCCGGTCCCGAGGTGCCTCGGCTGACCTCGACACAGCCGTTCGAGGTTAGCCGAGGCACCTCGCGACCGGCTCGTCATATCTCGGCTGAGTTGGGTCCAGAACCTGTCAAAATGCAGTGAAATGAATACCTGGCCTGGCACCAGAATAAACTTGGCAGCACTTTGAATGCATTTGCTCACTACGTGTATTTATTCAGCCAGGAATCAACTGTCCATGCTGATCTTCAAATTATGTTATGATTAACTTTGGCTTGCATTTTTGTACTAACCAGCTTTTCAGCTGCTACGGTTGTCAATGAGAATGGGGGAGGAGTTCAGGTCTTGTTCGATATTATGACTCACACACTCAATGGGTATGTTTCATTGCCCTTCGTTTGGCCTACAACTCAAGTTTAATCTTCGCAGCTTGAGCGGTGTCGGTGACCATGGAAAATCTGGCATAACTGGTTTCCTCAAGAAGCATGAGTGCGGCAACCGGTGTCACAATCTTCGTCTCTCTTGTGATGGTTTTGATTGTGACGAACCTTCTCATGAAGCCTCCGAAAACGAGGCATAGCACTTGATGACAGTGAAAATATGTACGGTGTTTGCTGTTTTAGAGTTATTTGAAGATCAATACATGCTTATTAAGCTTTAAGTCATTTGGAGAGGGTATAACAGATACGAGAAAAATAGTTAGCGGCTGAACATCAAATAGATCACTTTCCGTGGGAAGATTTTTTTTCAATTCACTGGATGGACCGATCCTCAACCGGTTCTAAAACAAGTTGTTAATCTTTGATAAGTCGTCAGTCAGCGAATAAACAGTAGCACGTGGACACGTCCCGGCGTACATATTCTGGGTTTTCGTGCAGTATCTTTCACACAGAATCGTGAATTGGTTCAGCATCTTTTCGGGTATCCCGGATCACTGATCACGATATCAAATGTCAAAATGTCAAAAACGAACCTTGACCATCCCGCCTACCGTATCTTGGACCCCCTCTTGACTAGTATGTGTTACACTGAAAATCGGAGGAAGGCAGCATTTGTGTTCGGAGGATTGCCTACTTTCCTCTTTCCATGTATTTGCTGTGATACCGGGTCCCTGATTTAATAAGTACGTGTTGCACGGAAGTTAATGAAGGAGCGACTGTTGTGCCACCTTGACTACGTGTTGCACCAAAATTGTGGCATGCATCGGAAGCCCTGTCCCTCCAAAAACTCTTGTTACAATCTAGTCTTAGCCTTTGCCTCCCGACTGGTGTTCCTAATGTGAGGACGTAACTCGCCTATGCTTAATCGGGACTCAACGCCCATCGCTATTTGATCGGGTTGTCACGGGATCAGACGCGTGAACTTTCCTCGTGTTTGTCTGCAACCAAAATGCATCATTCACGTGTCAGACGTGAATAATGCGCGTTTTTTACACTAATTATGCTGTCTCCGTCAAATGTTTGATAGTTAAACGGGGGTATGCCTTAGACAAGGAACTCACTCTCAAGCATAGAAAACTCGGGATTGCAACATGCGGCACACATAAGGGCAACCCCGCCATTCCAAGGGTGATCGGAAATCGGTCGAAAGACCGATTAAAACCGAAGGTGCCGGGCAGCTAAACCCTCAGCAATCTGAGGCTATTTCCGGTCATTTGAAACCCTTGAAATGACCGATGTTTCCATAAGGGCAACCCCGCCATTCCAAGGTGATCGGAAATTGGTCGAAAGACCGATTAAAACCGAAGGTGCCGGGCAGCTAAACCCTCGGCAATCTGAGGCTATTTCCGGTCATTTGAAACCCTTAAAATGACCGATGTTTCAGCGACAGGGGGGTGCATGACGCATGACTACCGATTTGAAGGGTAAAAGTCCAGTATTCACTCTTATTCCACGCTGCTACATAACTGCGTGTGTTTTTCGCACCTACTCAATACCCTCTCTTTCTTGCCTGTACCTTACCATTATTTACACCCATAGCTGGCCCGTTTGGTGGGCGACGGGCGAATATATATCATAGGGTCTCCTGTTCAATCGAAGTCTCGTCCATTCACCCGCCCCCCATGTGCTGCCTTCGGAGGCAAAGAGGAAGTGGTCATCTGGACAGTGCTCGTGCAAGACTAGCTATGCTTCCGATTCCCTCCCCGCAGGATGTATCTGACTATGACTTCAAGTCATTGCAGGTTGTTGCCTTGGCTTTTCAATGTTCCTTATCAGCCGGTCCCGATTGCCTGCCGTGACAAGTTTCACCAAGGCGGCGTCAATAACCGGGTCATTCAAAGTCTAGGTATGGAGTTAATGTGGGAGCCGAGTGACATGGAGATTCAAGGCCAGCAACCATTCCCGCCCACTCACAATCCCCTGTATCGTCCCGTTGTGAATTAAAAATACAGACTCGCCACCTAGACCAGGGATTTTGGTCAAAGTGATTCGATATAGAGACCTGAATTTACCGCTAAGGGAATTCGTCTGTGAGTCACAGACGAATGCGTGAGTCAGCCTTGTGAGATTGCGCTGGAACAAGCATGTTACGGTGGAAATTTGTCTAGTGTTTCTTGCTGGTGATTTTACACGTGCTGTCTGGTGGGATTAACAAAACTAGTCCCACCCCATACATCCAAGCACGATACATCCCTCACCATGCACGATACAGTTTAGCAAACACGACACATCCACTGGGAATGTATCGTGCCCGTGCGCAAACACGATACATCGCATTTTACTATCTTATTTCGCTTATTTCGGTCATGCGGGGGTCAAGGCAATATATAGCGGCAATATTGAGAACAATAAACAAATAAACGAGCTCATAATAAACATTCAATGAGTAATAACTTGACAACGAATTGATATTGTGCTCGGGCCCGGCCAAGAAACCAACGTAACCGCCGTGTTCAACCTACTGAAAACTAGTTACGGAAAACTCAAAAAAGCAAGAGAATTAAGGCATACCTTCCCTGCCCTTCCCCTTTTTTGGTAGGGGGTTCGAGATGGGCGCTTCATCTGCAACCCGCTTACGTGTACTGGGAACCCGCGAGCGCGTTGAAGTCATGATGCTGGCTTCATCAACCTCGTGCCGAGGCCCACGACGCGAATTCGGGGCACTCGAGGCTGGTTCTTCTGCCGTGGGGGAAGCGCCCGGAGGTGAATCCGGCGGGGGGAGAAGTCGGAAGTGCCAATCGGGTCGGAGAAAAATGTTGGGAGCCCATACAGGTCCATGAAGTCGTCGGCGGGGTTGTCGAACCTGCTGCCAGAATCGGGGACCGAAGTCCCGAAACTCGCGGAGCCGCCGCAGCCGAGGAAACCAGGAGCGAACGTGGGAAGAATATTATCAGTCACAAATACGGTGTTAAGGTGTTCGACATCTGACAGAATAGTGTTGAATTCGAAATCGGACATGAAATCGAATGTTGAATCGAATGCCGGGTCGGTGAAGTCCGCGGTGGGCAAAAAATAGTATAATGCTTCATACCAGAGGGAGGAGGAGGGGCTGCACTGGAAGAACAAGAGGTATGTTTGAGTGCCTCCATCACCTCCAGGTCGGAGTCCTCATGATTGTTCTCCGGTTCGGACTCGGAAAGAAGCTCGAGCACCTCTCGGCCGCCCTCGTTTAGCGTGCGCATCTTTACATTACCCGGGCCGGCAGCCGGTGGTACACTGACCAGCTCAGGCTCCGCTTTGATGACATCTGGGACTGATGGTGCTTGCACTTCGACTTTGATGTGAATTGAAGAAGATGAGGGCGTGCTCGACAGGTCAGGAACTGGGTTCTGGCCTGTGCGTTGGACATTGACCCAGTCGTGGTCGAGGAACTGGCCAGCATTATCTTTGATGTATGTGGGAGAGAAAAGCTGGCTTGGAGGCATCAGTAGACTTCTACAGAAGCCGTGGCGACGTACATAGTTCCGGAAAACCATCAATTGACGACCTGACAGGCTGTCAAGATATTCTTGGTCGGCGGGCGACCTTAGTTTGGCATCGGGGCCCGGGGCCATTTTGACGCGTTTTTGGTCGTGGGTCGGGTCGACGGGGGCGGGGTGGTGGTGGTGCAGAGAGGAAAATTTTCCAAATGTGACACATCACAGGTGACTGTTCCCTCCGAAACGCGCCCTTTGCCGATGCACGATACATCCCAAAAAGGTAAGTGTCGTGCTTGGTTCCAAACCAACTGCAAACACGATACATTCACTCAATGTATCGTGTTTGATCTCAATGTATCGTGTTCTCTAATGTATGTGGTGGGACTAGTTTTGTATATCCTCCCTGTCTGGCCATTTCTAGCAGAATTACAATGGAATATGGGTGAACTGAAATGATTTCGACAATGCTACGTAGGGATTGGCACAGGTACATTCATCTTGTCATCCACATTCAAGCCCAAGATCAGTCTACTTCCACCGATATATCCCGCAGCGGTCGATACAGCTTCAACAAGTTGTGAATCGTTCAAAAACGGCCTCATCGCATCAAATACGGCGTCAGGTATCCGAATATTCTGCGTCATCCAATCTGTGAGATCCATGGCAGCAACGAGCTGGGGGCCGAGGATGGAAGTGAAGTTTAGTCCTTGCGATGCGAAAAATGGTGGTGCCAGTCGGATGACGAGAAGTTGTTCAGTGGTGAGGCCTTCCATCCGCGCAACGGGCTCGTGTTGAAGCCTGAAGGAGGTAAAGAGTAGTTTGATTCGAGTGAAGGAGCGCACTGACCATACATAAGAACAATTATTCAAGGTGGTAACTCTCAGAATCTATCGGACGCTCGTCAGTTCCATCACACGGAAGTTGCAACCACTGACAACGAGTTCTCGCATGGCTCCAGGTATGCTGTTATTACTCCGGATAACGCCGAACAGATTGGAGTGTGCCTGAGCGAAGGTAGGTGCATTAAGTCTATATATTGACAGTCAGCTATTGTCTGTATCCTGTCGAGAAACTTACAGAACTCCATCCAAATCCAAAAGGGGACCATTAGTCCGTCTGGCGCGAATAGCATCTGCAATCTGAAATATTCGACGGTAAAATACTGCCAGTCGCCCAGAGCTCATACACATACCGGGTCTGTTCCTGGTGGCGGAAAGATGTATGGTACACGAGCCGGTAGGTTGTTGTCTCGCTTTCCCATACTCACCCCGCGCGGATCGGAGTTAACTTCCCCACGGGCGAGGGCGAGGGCGGTGAGGCACGAGATTAGGACTAAGATCGAAGGCTGGAGGAGGAACATAGCACAATGTCGAACACAGAGGATGGAAGACGCTTTATATCGAGAACTAGAGTATGTTATGCTCCTAGGTTTTCGGAAATGTGAGCCTGTATTTAGAGGAAGAATAAGAGGTACAAAATACATCCGCTGTTTTTGGTCAAGAAACAGCCGTCGACATGTTGAATGGAAGGACTCAGGGCCGGTGTGGTCGGCTTCGGTAAGTGCGCTTATAGATGATATCAGGACCTCTGATTTCGGCGCTATCCTCGACACTGGTTGAGTACTCGACCAGTTATTACTTTCGTATCCTAGTACTGTCCTTTCAGTTCACTGATATTCAATTGTGAACCTGCAGAATCAGAGTGCCACTGAAGAACGTTGATTTTCCGAATACAGCGGCCTTCCGCCAGCGGCCGCACCTTAGGAAATATGTCAAATTACCCGGTGTCTACGGCATTTATCTCGGATGATCCTATTTGGCGTCGCAACTCCGAAAACTTCGGTTGTCCACTAGGCTTGTGACCAGCCTGCCTACGAATGGCAAATGAATGTGGCAAGTACTTTGCTGTAGGCAGGCTGGTACAATTTGGGACCCGCCCATGGGCTGAGCCCTATCCTAGGTGGCTGAGATTCTGGTAGCTGGGTTAATTGGTATTGAGAGAACTGGCATTATATTCAAAAATTCATCAGGTGGCTTTCACAAACTCTCTATTTACTGACTGATTATGTTACATTTCCTCACTGATTCCAGTGGAAGTCATGGCAAATGACAACGCCCCGCCCACAACAGAACTACTGTAGGAAGTCGTGTGACTAGCACCATTGCTCAGGGCACTGAGTATCTGCCTCTGCCAAACACCATTGACTAGGATGAGTGATAGGTAAAGAGCCAATTGAAAGCCGTCAGTGGCACAGAAGACAAGAAAAGAAAAAGAGCAAGAACAAAAAGTGAACTAATGATATTCAACCCACGTAACTACTGGAATACCTCGAGCGCTATGAGTGCTCTCAGTGCAACCTGCCACCGATCGAAGTTGCGCGGTCCAGCAGCAAACATGTGCAAAAGCTCAGGGATTATTCCTGACGCAGGATCGACGCGGACTTCCCCTGTTCGTCCCCCGCGGTGTCAATGATGCTGCGGCTGTACCATACGTCGAGCTCACCAGATTCTGTGAATTGTGCCAGGATCTTCGGCACCATGACCGCCGTCTCCTGATGTCGGAGAAGGACGGCCCAAACATCGGTCTTGAGCACATCCTGCCGGAACTGGGCTGATGTCACGATTCAGATCTCTCGAAATCATGCCACACAAATTACCGCGACATACCATTTGTTGCGAAATGTTGGATGATCGATATTGCACTTTGTGAAACTGTAATGTTTTGATTCCGCAGAAGTATAACAAGCTGATCGGCGTCGTCGGATGAGAACGAGAAGGACCTAATGATATCTCAGAAAATGGATGGACGCAGTGCGGTTTTTAGTACGCAGGCAGCTTCGTAATCAAATCAGTGTACGAGTCTCGCAGTTGGCGAGCACTAGTCAAGTCGGAGAGTTTTTGGAGTGGTACTCTGATCAGTGCCGTTCCAACACTCGAGAGGTCGATTGCTAGTGGCCAATGTCAATATGTGTACCATACGCTGGGGACTTACGTACGTTGGTCAAGTAAATTATCGATGAGCTGCAAGATTTCGGAGTCCCCTTCTCGACCTTGCAACATTTCCACGAGATGTGCTATCCAATTTGGGGTTAAAGCCAGTGCTCTGAAGTGCTCTGGGAATCCACTCAGTTGATGTTTCCAGGGGCCCAAGGAAACCTGACCATATTTCAGCAATGAGCAAAGACACTTCAGAGCTTCCTCTCGGACGTTGAGGTCGCCGTCATTCAGGAGCGCGCTAACAGTATGCATCGTCTGCTCGGTAGACGCCAATTTCATCGCATCATCTGGAAAGGTTATGGACACGCAAATCACGGAAAAGTAAAACATGCCGAGCTCCGCAAAACAATTGACAACAGAAACCGCAGCCTTGCGAATCAAAAAAATTGGTATGCTCTAGAAGTGTGAGGGTTTTCCGGATTGTATCCGGTACCAGAATCAGCTTCCGAAATGATTCTTGCACAGGCTGAGAGTCAGATCAAGGGGATTCAAAATAACGCGCAGACTTACCGTATTTCGTCAATGTGACGATACTCTGCAGGGCTTGTTCTCGAATATTTAGATTCGGGTCCTCGAGTCTCGATAGGATCCTTTCGACCATATTTGTCGTGGCAATGGATGTCTGGAGTTGTGCTGGAACGTAGAATGATCAGCGTCAACCATGTAGTATGTATATTCAGCGCTTCTCACCGTCCTCTCCCAGAGCGATAACTGCATCAAGGGCCCCCAGCCGCACCGACCACACTCCGACCTGATCAACCAGCATCTCCCCGATCGTCGCAACGATATCGGAGCGAATTTTTTCCAGTGACGCTTCGGGAGATGTCACGAGAGTGTTTGTATTTGGCTACAATCACCTACAATGATTCATGGCACCAGTAATAACCTGGACGAATCCCTCCTTGAGATTTCTGGACGCTCCAAGGGTGGTGATAATCATTTTCATTGTCGAGATCACTAGGTCAGCCCCATGGTCGCGCCCTGAATACCTCCTGAGTGGGCGGTACGTTAACACGGCCAAAACCCCATATACGCACCATACGATGTGGCCACAAGTCTGACAACGGCGTCCACTATGTGTGTACGCACACGTTCTTGATCATCCATCAAAGAATAAAGGGCCGTCCTCAGACTCTTGGGCGTTATCATAGACGCAAAGAAATTGTCTAATCCGAGACAAAAAGAAGGTCAGCATTACGAACCTAACCTTAGGGGGCTATACTTACCATGTCGAGCCAGAGCGGTCATGGCGTCTGGTATGACTTTCTATACACGATCATCGTCATCTATCAGTAGCGGAAGAATTTTCTCCATTACAGGGATGTCAATGATTTTGCGAATTTCTTCTGCTCATAAAGTCAGTCACCCCACAACTGCACAGATATTGATCCTCGCCGTCTTCGGAAAGTGCCACGATCACTTGTAGTGCTTCGCACCGTACTTTGCCATAACCGTCGGCCAACATTGTCACAATCTGTTGAACTACAGTGAGGGGCAGCTCCTTTGAATGGCCTTCTGTAATCGCAGCTGCGGTAAGATAGGTACCGTAGATTCACTCCTAAGCTCACGGTATAGTTTACTGATAACCTTCAATGCGGCTGCTCGCACGTCCTCGTCTGCATCGTACAACATCGAAAATATTTTTTGCGAATCTTCCGGAGATGTAATGAGCTCATTCGTGCAGTCTAATAAAAGTGGGTGAGAAGACGAAGTGCATGATTTCCAGACTTGCCATGCTTATCAAGTGCGAAAATCGTCTCGAGTGTTCGTTGTCTCACGGCCCAATCAGAGTCTCCCAGCATCAACATGACCTTGGACGTTATCTCCTGTGTGATATTCCCGATGTTGCTTCCTGCTAAAAGTTTCAATCAGTGATGGCCGCATAATTGTACACTCTTACCATTGTCCAAGAAGACATTGACAAAATCCATTGCCATCCATCTCACCCCTGACTCTTTATCACGGAGCAAGGCGAGAACCTTCGCCAGCTCGTCCTCCAAGGGGAAAACTTGACGGGCAGAGGCTAAAGATATAAGGGATTGGCTCTATCATTCTGAACACGGGCTTATGCGCTTACTGTGCTTCGAAATGGCAACAATGGCCTCAAGTGCGGCTTGGCGCGTGTAAGACTCGGGACGTTCCAGCATAGATAATAATTTCTTCCACACGACCGGTGTAGCTACTTTTGAATAGAGATGTTCTTCCAGAAGGTAAGCTCACCGATGCTGGCTTTACTAAGAAGTCTTACGCTGATGTATGGATATTTCGTCGGGGGCCATCGTAGGGGCAGAATCCGTGACGGCGTCGATGAAAAAGCTCAGAATCAGCTTTTAGTTGTCATATGAGATCCGGGAACACACCATCAGCCTCGATCATCCGATTCAAGTCAGATGTAAGCATGTTGGGCTCAGCCGCCTTGTTGGATATCTCCGTATTCTGCTCAAGGAAGCCTTTTACCTCGCTCAGGAAGTAGGCCACAGCATTGGCGGCCTGAATTTCCTCGGGTGGGTCATCGAACATCAGGACAATTGTCCTTTCCAATGTACTGCCAAGAAATCCGATGTCTGTTCCTTTGGATGAAAAACATACAATGACTTCCTATTGGCACTCCTACCGTGTCTAGCCAATTCTAACAAAACCTTCAAGGCCGCTTCTTGCAGGTCCGGATCCGGATCTCCCAGCAGAGAAATGAGTTTGGGGGTCGCCTCGATTGTCCTCATTGCCACGCGGATCTCCTCTGACCGAGAGTCAGCTTCCAGTGAGCGATATTTAGAATCATATGCTAACCATATCTTATGAGAGCAGACAATCCCTGCAGAGTCCTGTATCTTACCATCCACTCCGGCGATTCAAGTGTTGATATCATAGCTTGCATGTTAGCAGGTTCCGCCATCACTAGGTGTGCATCCTCTGATCGTATACATGTATTCAGACACTGAGAGCGAATGTGAATGTAGACGGTCACCATGCTGACAACTGTCACTAATGGCTTTCCATATGACATGTGAAAGCCGCATAGGAATGCTGAGAGTCACAACAATGTGGTGGATTTGGGGCATAATAATCGCAGAGCGGACGTCGCCTGGGTAGAAGTTAAATGCCACACGTGGGAAACAGTCGCATACTAACCGTACTGCAACAGAACCACAAGACAGTTCAATACGGCTTCTTGAACATCATAATCTTCGTCTTTAACCATCGAGACCAGTTTTTCAACAATCATCGGAGTCGTAACTCCCCGGCGAAGCTGTTCTGCAGGGGGGGAGCCATAGCTGTAAGATTTAGACTAATTTAGATGGACCTAGCCAAAGAAACCTACTATCTCAAGCAATGGACCTAGCCAACCACTTGGCTAGGGCCATCCAAGAGGCTATAGTGAGTCCTCAAGCAATAATGGAAAAAGAAATGGCTTGAAACAGGTTTGAACCATGATCCTTCAAGTGATATAAGATGAGGAATCAAGCATTGTTACCCACTAGACTAAGTGGCTGATGTAAAGTATTTTTGTTTCCCAGCTAGGGTAAGGCTAGCCTTACCCTACCAGGGACTGCTCATACCCAGACCTAGGGCAGGCAACCTGCCCTAGGTCTTCGATAGTTGTTTGGCACTATTTATTTTGTGTTTTGGTGTGTTTCAAACCCTAACCAACCTAACTACCCTAACCTCCTAACCAAATAATAATAATATTCCCAGGGCCTAACCACCTAACCACTAACCCTAACTCTAACTACTAACCCTAACCAACCTAACCAGGCCCTATGCGGGCCAGCACAGGTGAGGGAACAGCTTATTGTGTGTTGGCAAGATCACAGTACATTCCTATTACTTCTAGCTGCTATCACTCTTAGCTCAGTTGGTTATAGTGTCACCAGTTAGCTTTTATTACATAAGCTAGCTGTCTTGCTCTGGGTTCAATCCCCGCCATTATCTTTTGCTATTTAAATTAAACCGTTAGCCTATTTTCTTTGGCTCTAGCCATGCATGGCTAGTGCCATGGCTTGAGATAGTAGGTTTCCTTGGCTAGCTCCATCCCCAGAGCCTAAATCCTCCAGCCATGGGTGAGGGGGGTTGGCCATGTGATGGCTTTGAATCAAGTGGAACCCACGGGTGGCAGAGAAGCTGGCGGTAGCATTGACGGTGGCACAGCGGACAAACCATGATTGGTTGTCCAACATTGATGTTATTTTTTCTTGGACCTGGGGTGTGGCCATTGCAGCCTGGATGTTATCTAGTGGACTGTGTGGGTGACAATTGTTTTGAAAATGTTCACACTCACTCTGGGCCGAGAGGGTGAGAATGCTGTCTTTGACCGAATCGTCATCAATAATTCCCCAAAGCAACAACCAACACGTTGATCAAGGTTTCCTTGGAGCGTGTATTCACTGCAACAACGAAATTGTCAAAGACTACGGCGCAAATAAAGAGATCCCACTATCTGCTACCAGGTTCTCGCAAACTTCCTTTGAGGGAAACTGTTCCGCCTTGATTTTCAGGAAATGCGCCTGACTGAAAACGAGACCAATGAACTGCGATGTGACTAGCTTTGGTCTGATATGGTCTGTTTCCTCTCAGTTCTACTAGCCATTTCTCGAAAATGAATGTTTACCCTCGTCCGCCATTCGCACCAAACAACCGATTATGTCGCTGAATATCGCTGCACTCTTGGGGCTCTCCAGTTTGTTCGTAATTAATGAAAGTTGGTGGAGAACGATGTTTTGGTTTTGAGCTACACATCCCAGGTCAATATGTCGGGGGAGGATGAAATGCGAGAGGAATACCATCCCTGCCTAAGGACATGAAAGTCTTAAGTACATTCTGCCGCACAGTGTGGTCGTCGGCTGTTATACAGTCCCAGAGCTTGGGTGTGTCGGGGTTGAGGAGGAGTTGGTCTCTGAACGTAGCTGACCAACACATGAGCACAGTTGGATGCCAGATGTCAGACATCGAAATAACTCACCAGCTTCAGAAAGGTCAGCAAGTAGAGCTGTCCGTTTCTGTTGCACTGGAATTGATTCCGTGGTTAAGCCGCTTAAGATAGCGAATAGATTGAGTTTTAGTTTTCGGGGAATGTTTGCAAACTTTTGCTCTAGGTCTGCCGGAAGAGTGGTCAGTTTTTGTTAAAACGAGGCGTAGTGACTCTCACTTAGCGGAGATGCAAGGGAGTCTCTGTGCACGTGCACAATGACGCGTCCAACGACACTTGGGATGATGTCAAAAATTGAACGAAGACTCTGTTGATGTTGCAATTTGTAGAGTAAGGAAAGCTCCATGAGCGAGCGTCGCAGAAATGGTTCAGCACAAGTCGATGCCAGAACCGGTATATCCCTTTCAAAGAGGCCCGGGGGTTCGTCTATGCCGTGACCTGATAGGATGATCCGCCCCTTGAGACAGAAGGCGAGGGACTGTACACTGAGAGGCATTGAGCGGATGTCCTCCAGCGCATTTCCCGGTTTAAGCAACGCGTGAAGAGACTGAAGTGGGTCTGAATCCACCGATATGGATCCGTCTGACCCTTCAAACGCAGGCTGCGCGACCTGAACGAGATGAAGGAGTGCGTACATCGTTGCGTGTACAAGATCTGTATCAGGTGCGCTTCTCAAAAGCTCCCTAGACAGAAGACTTGCCAGCCTGGTGGGTACCGTCAAGTCCTGAGATAGTTCTGCCTGAACAGAAGCCGTAAAGGGGAGCCCAGCAAGCGCACGAACAGCAGCATTGATCGTCATGCCATCCATCGAGTGCGATAATAGCCAAGACAACGCACACGCCTTGTGGTCGTTCTGCCCGGAGGGGACTGGTCGCAATCGTTTCAGACTCCAATTTCCAGTGAAGACGCCCCGAATTACATGCGAGACTGGCGTACGAAAAGGGGAATCCGGATGAAATGCCGAGAGGAAGCTGTTTCCGATATAGATGGTTCCGACGAGCCCAGTCATCACAAGGATTGCGATGCCTATTGGTCTATCATCGTCGAAGAGAAGCACGATGAGGCCGGCGGCAAAGAGAAAGAAGGCGATGTGGATAAGAATTGGTAGAAACTCGATTATGAGGTGGAGATGCCATTGCTTGATGGCACGTAGGCGCCGCCAATGGAGAGAAGCATCGTCCCAACTGGATCCAGAGACAGTCGATGAAAATTGAGTAACCCAGCCTTTGGCAACGCTGGCACCGAGCGCGCTCACTAGACTGAACATCAAGCTTATGAACCAGAGACCATTCACCCAACGCGAAGACGAGGTAGGCACGAAGGCACCCGATTGAGGTAACTCCGGTGCCGTGGTATTGTGCTGACTTCTAATCAAGGTCACGAGCAGTTCGTTCGTGACGGTTTGTAGGTCTTCTTGCAGATCTTTGCGGATTTCAATGAGAAATGCAGAGAGGATCGCGGAAAAGAGACCGGCCAGCGAAATCACACCGTCATTCATCTGTGCCGGAATACCTATACAACACTCACAAAAATGAGGAGGGGATCAAGATCACTATCAAAGAGCTTCGCGAGGTTTTTGTCGAAGGCATTGGCTAAAGTCATGTACAGTTTCCAAATCTCCGCATTATTAGCGCAGTGCTGCCGAAACGGGCTGTCATAGGCGTCGTCACCTTGAGCACACTCAGCGAGACACTACGCAAATGTAGGATGGAGCGGGAGGTACCTGCAGTTCCGCTTGATGTCTTTGTGCCTCCATCAGCAAACACTTGACAGAGGGGTGTGATTTGCGCTGTAATCCATCGCCATATCGGCCAGAATGACTTGTGGATGGGCCGGATTTGCGATTCGGCGGCAGGCTCGCTCGCAGAGTACTAGGGGGGAGTCAATAACAGATATGGTACACGATTGTTAATTGCGTACGACGATTGGAGGGGTATGGGTGATTGAGGGATCCATGACCCTTGCGAAATGGGCATGCGCGCCTCATGTACTACTCACACCGCTGGTTCCTCAATTTAGCAGGCATTTAAGTTAGCTACGATTTCCTCAAGTATCTTAAAACACATAATGTGACGAGAAACTCGATTTTATATATTGGATTTAGGACTCGACCAAATCTAATTACTAATCTAATCTATCAAAGTCGAAATAAGCGTCCACAAAATTTTAAGTATCACCGCACCTTTCGCCAGCCATGAAATGCAATATAAAAAATGAGGAATAAATGGTCTTGAAACGAGTGCCAAAACTACAGGTATCAGGCTGGTCGATATGCCTGTCGATACTTTAGATTTTGAATTAAGTTTAGAGGAAGATTAAATGAGAAGTATGGATTCTCGTTTAAAGGAGCCTTAAACTGGATACAATACTTGGGGTTTCGGACACCATTAAACCCATCTGCAGATGGTCTGCAGATGATCTGCAGACCATCTGCAGATCATCGTCGTCACTCTCGTCTTTTCGAAACAAAACTCTGTTGCAAATACACGATATATAAACATTGTTCAATACTGTTCCTAGTGCAAGCGTGCGGCGAGATACTGGGCAGAGAGCTCATCGTTCTTCAAAGACACCTTGCGGGCGGCATTACTGAACCTGATCTTGTTTTTCCATTCCGCATATGTGTTAAGCTTCGCCGACTTTGTCTCAATCTCCTTCAATCTTTTCACGAACCACCGCTCACAGTTGGCGTTCCACCATCCCGTGTTAAGCCCGGACGACCAAAAGGCGGTTGGGGTTGGCCACCAGGAGATAAACTTCAATTGCTGTCCGTCTTCTGCCTTGCTGCTCCTTTGTCCTGGAATGAAGTTAGCGTACATCAGCAAAAAGTTAAATAAACGTGCCCGTTTCAACTGAGTAGACCCCGCAAATGAGATTGATCTCATCTGGCGTCAGGGCTTCATGCCACAGCGCTTCTTCCCGATTCCTGCTCAACACGCGCGCTCCAGTCTTGAGGATGTCTTCGGAGGGATCAAGACAAGCTATATCCGCAAAATCTGGAATAGCCGAGCGAGCGAGTCGACCGACGATGCCCCCATAGAAAAGAGCCGCGCGACCACGTGGCGAGCGGAGGAATGCGTCCTGCCGCTGAACATAGACCTCAAAATCAACGAAAGTCGGTTTGTAGCCGGCAGGGCGGCGACCCAGAGTGTTGATAGATGGGGGAGCGAGAGGCGCATGATTAGCCGGTCTCTCCCAGCTGGGGTGAAACTCCACGCCCAATTCCACAAGTTTGCGGATGAGATGCGCGAAATCATGCCCCCAGCCCAACCTAATGATTTGAAGGACGGTGGCAGCGCTCTCCAGTAAAATCGAGGGACCGGGAGCTTCAGAACCGCTGGGACGAATCAAATAGAGTTTCTTGTCCTGCTGACTGATGATCTCGACGTCGACATTCCACTCGAGGGCCAAGTCAGAATCAGGCGAGGTCAAATCACAAAGTTCGGCTTGAAAACCTCTCAGATCGCCCTCGAGAAGGTGCTGAAGGAAGGTCGGGAGTACCGAGGCGTCGGGGACAGTGTAGCTTTCGTCGCCAACGGCCCATGCACATGCTTTACGTTCTATCTCCCGGGAGGAACTAATGGGAGCTACAGGCTCTTCGAAGCCGAGACGGTGAAGGATGGTGGACGAAATGTCTTGCATTCGCCACCCCGGTAGGTTGTCCACATCTCCGTATGGATTCTCGCGATCCAAATCATATGCTCGCTCAAGGACTTGCGTAGCCCTCTCACCCGTCTCCTCCTCCATTGTTTGACGCCCGGGGACATCAGGAATCGAGGGAATGATATCCGCAGGTAAAGCGGGCTGGTGGAATTGGACATAGCTGTCGTCGTAGTCATCGTCATCGTCGTACATTTCATCCGGCTCAGCCTCTTCGTTTGGAGCCAGCGCAGTGCAGAGATCCCACTGATTCGAAAAAGAATCGTAGATGCGCTGGTTGGACGTAAACTCGTCCCAACGCTCAGCCGCATCAGTGTGATTGCATGCGCGCCGGATGAAAAACCCGCCCTCCTCTTCCTCCCATATGAATACGCGCGCCCCTTTCTTGCCCGGTGGCCCTCCCTTGACTGCATGGTTTTCTTGGGCGAGACGCCGGCCCTTTGCCTCGGAAGTCTCATGTTGGGCCCGCTTTTCGTTATGTAGCCTGCGGCGCTTCATGAAAGCATGGATATCTTCTCCATGTTTCTGACCGCTGTCGCGTTCGACAGCTGGGAAGGATATAGCGGGGGGAGTGGAGTCGGCTGGCATTTCTGAGTGCCGGTATGTCGGCGGGGCATGTGAGGAAGGGGGCACGGATGGCGGTGCGCCATCTCTGTGACTTTTGCAGACTGATCTGGTGACCGACCATGGGCTAAAAGCGACCTCGCTGGGAAGGCTTTGTAGATAGTCGACTTCGCCGACATCAGGCATGAAACCTATCTTAACAAGAGGCTCGGGGACGGGCTCGTTGAGAGGAAAACCCTGGCCGTAAAAAAAGTAGAGGGGGACGCGGTGTTTGCCGAGGAGGTAAGGTAAGAGCCAGCGAGCATGGCGAGGGATATGTTCATCGGGATGCGATTTGGACCAAGTGAGGTCGAAGATGCCCCCCATGCGGTCGATGGTGAAATCTCCGACCGCGGAATCCTCCAAGTCGATGAGCCACTGGTGGTGAAGCTTTGTTGTTTGCGACATCTGAGCCCTCCAGTTGCCGGAGTAGCGCGTGTCAAGAAGAATAAACATGAGGGTGATCTTCGCCATCAGGGGTAGAAACGCATCGCGTGAGCGCAGAGCGATGTCTCTGGCGGTTGAGCGCGACTGAGCATTCCTCTCGGTGTAGCGGTAGGAGATGGGGTTTAGGAATGTGTACACCCCTACGGCAACAGGACCACCATAAAGATTCGACATGTTGCGCAGAGTCAGGAGGAGAAGGCTCTCCAGGTGCAGCCAACGGTCAATGAGCGTCTGCTCGAGGCCCCATCGAATCTGGGGAAGTGTTTCGCCGAGCGGGAGGGTTTTTACTTGCTCTATGGGGAGGTTCTTCCTGTTGACGTTGAGGCAGGAAAAGAGTGGCCCGTAAAACGGGTTGAAGCGCGGCAGAAGGACGAGGTAGGGGTACTTGGGGTTGACCCACAGTGGACGCCTGAAGTCATCAAGCTGAAACTTGTACCCGTCGGGGGCGACTGCCTCCTCTTGACTAGGGATGCGAAGCAAAAAGTGGGGGTCACCAAAGTGGACCCCAAAGACGCCCATGCGATTCTGGATGTGGCCGTCAAAGTGCCAGACGTCCTAGGCTAATTAAGCAGGAATATAGGGAAGAAGGGAAGGTTCGTACATGAGGAAATGTGGGTGAGTCCGAAGGGGAGGATTCCATTTCAAAGACCTAAAATGTTCATGGGTCCGATGCTTTATGAGTAGAGTAGAGGACTGTCTCACCAGAAACGATGGGATGGGATTGAAGGAACGATGCCACAGATTTCAAAGCGGATGCGACAAACCGCCCAGAAGCGCGTTCACAATTGCGAGTTGATTGAACGCGGTGCTACGCACTGAATGTTCACTCAAGACGGATGGGCGCGGTGCAAAGCACTGTACGTTCACCCGATATCGTTCGAACGCGGTGCTACGCACTGTACGTTCGCTCGTGGTGGTCAAGTTGAAGCAAATTGTGATCGTCACTCATGTGACGATCGTGACGATCCGGTGATCGTCAGTCAAGATAAGATCTCGGCACTCATGCTAAGTGCACCCGATGTTGGCTGTTGTACAGCTACATCGACTCAACACCGTCAATGCACACCGCCGCCTGAATTCTCGATGTTCGCTGTTGTACAGCAACATCGCCTCAACTCTGTCATCGCACAACGCCGCCTGGATTCGCGTGTGGCGCGACAAGGCCGAAGCTTGAATCCCTCGCATGCACAAATTTTTTAACCAAAATCCAGCTGCTCATGTATTGGCTCGACTATGGGATATTTACAGAACTGCACATAGCTACTGGTCTGTCTCGTGTATTTGACAATCTGTCATACATATTCCATCCAACTCAAAGCGCCATCCTGTCGATCGCCGCGACGAAGAGCCCGAACACTTCCTTCAATACCTTCAGTTCCTTGAGGTAAGCCGGCGACGCTTTCTTGAGCCATCCACCGTTGTAGAGGCTCTTCGGAAGGCCACACGGAGCTTCGGAAGTCCCTGGGGCGCCACTTCGGATTCTCGAAGTGGGGGTGGGACCTCGTTGGTGCTTCTTGAACAACCCCGTCTGCGCATCCACGAAGCGCAAGTACTCGACAACGTGGGGCTCGCGCCAGATGCAAACCTTGACCTTGTAAATGAGGACTTTTGCGTCGTCCACCTGGACCTCATCTTCTTCCTCGGATGACATTCCCTGTTGTCCGAGATGCTGGACCATCTCCAGCAGCCTCCGCCAAGTCGCGACGTCGCCTGTGTTTCCCTCGCCTGTCTTGATCTCAATGGTGGCGATGATTGTTTGAACACGGTCTTCGAATTTCTGAGATACGCTTCAGCATTCTTTCTGAGCATCACCGAGAAGGACTTACGCGATGTTTGGAAGTAGTGCTTCGGCAAGCAAGCTGGTGCTGCTCAGCGGCCTGCGTTCCACGATCTCTTGCCTCTCGCGTCGTCTCCAGGCAGCCTAGGCGTTCATTGAAGCGCGGCTGGAATCCCTTCCAAGCCCCTCGAAACCTCCCCAATTTCTCCCTCATCAGCGCCTCCAAAAAATCGCGCTCAACACCGCCCTCGGCAATTTCTCCATCCTCACCGTCAGCTTCCAAGACTGCGTCGACGACCTTCGCAATCATTAGGTCGTTCCAACGACATTTAGTGTATCCGGGACTAAAATCCCACTGGAAGAGGTCATCCGCTGGATCGGCGAGGCCATCCTCGCACGCAGCAACCTTCGCTGGCTCGGCTGGGTTGTAGATATGGAAGTCGGCTGCTTGCTCTACGCCAAACTTATTGTACGTGCTGCGACGTAGAGCACTCTGTGGGCCAGCTTCGTTCAGGTTCGTACTACATGAAGATTGACATCACTGACATTGATATGGTTCACTAGGGCCTTGCTCGCCGGGGACTTCGGCTTGTTCCGTTTCTTCGGCGTTGCTTTCTTGACGTCCACCGTCACCTCGTCGCCAACAAGGAGCTGCTCGAGCTTGCCAATCAAGCCAGACAACGTGGCGACATCCGTGCTGAGCAGATCCGCGAACACGGGGGTGGCAGCCAATTTCGCTTTAGACTTCGGTTTCGACTTGCCGCTCGGCGCTTGAGTGACTAGGATGGGGTCAAGTGGGATTTCGATAGTGCGGGTGCCGGAGTTGCGGACAGGATCCAGACTAGCGCGCGTCCCGCAACGAGGAGGTGGCGTGCACTGAGGCGTCTTCTTGCTTTGGAGGTAGCTGTAGGCACGGATCTGAATGGTCTCATCTGTTTTCTGAACCTGAATCGAGCTCACCGCTTACCGGAGATTGGTGTTTGATCCTACCTTACGCAGCATGTTCTATTATATTCTATCTCTAGATAGCATGCAAATATTTTATGCACATGCACAACAAGTCAATGTTATTGTTCCTAAGTCATCCATCTCCGGGCACTTTCCCCTTTTGTCACAAAGCAGCGACGGTTTAAAACGTCGCTATTTCCCTTTCCTATCCTCATCTGTTCTCTGCTGAAGCTGTCTGACCTTGTATGTCGGTAGATTCAAGCAGCGAACATCGCTATTTCCGTCACCTCTCTTCCCTACAGAAGCTGTCTGACGTTGTACGTCGGCAGATTCAGTCAGTATGGCGCGGACGTGGCAGTGTGTGGATTGTCCTCTGCACGGAGACACCAACCACCGTATCCCAGTCACTCAGCGGGCCAAGCATCTAGCAGAAGTTCAGGAATTCCGCGACGCTCAGGAGGCCACTGCCAAGGACTTAGATGACCTCACCAATGTCTTTACAAGGCTGGGCGTGACCGACGATGGTCCCATCGATCACCTAGCCAATGTCTTCACGGGGCTGGTCGTCACTGACGATGGTCCAGACGTCAGAGGACAGCAGCACTCCAAGCTTTTTAGCTCCTGTGACGACTTTCAGGACTCCCTCCCCGGTGTCCCACTTGGCTTCCAGCCGCTTTCGCCCTCAGAGGCTATCTCGAGCATTCAATCATTTGTCAACTCCGTTCCGAAGCGCACAGCCCTGCCCACTAGGAAGGAGCGGCGCGCAAGCACCCTCGCCGACATTTTGGGGCGTATTCGCACTGCACAGCAGTCCCTGGATCTTGTATATGAGTTATATGTGACGAACTCCGACCACGACTCTGTTCGTCTTTCGCTTGATGCCGCCGCCGCAACAGTTGTCGCTGCAGGCAAGCTCTTGAGAAGCGTTAAAGCTTCCAAAAACGATAAGGAGCTGGCGAAAATGTGGGATGAAGTCCACGCCGAAGCTTTAGCGCTCGATAAGCTCGTGGATTGTGTTGGGGCCATCGTACCGAAAGCAGATGTCGAGATGAATGAAGTGGAAGTGGAGTACAATACAGGTAAGCCACCACTCCCCATGCCGCTACCGATACGAGTCTCATGTCGATTTAGAGCACCACTTCGAGGATCCTATCGGAGATCATGACACCGTCTCCCAAATTGTGATCTTATTCGCGATAATCTCCAACGTTGTCATCGGGTTGGCCACTGACCCGTGTAACTTCCTCATCGACACGGTTACCCTGATCATCAAGCTCACCATGTCCTTGTGCTCCCCTCCCGGCACGGAGTACAATGCCAAACAGCACGACATTCTTTCCCAGCTTCCGACGACCTTAGAGGACGCCTTGAAAACGTTTAAACTTGAGCCAAAAACCAGGATCCTCGCGACTTGCCCGTCTTGTCATTACACGCATGAACCTCGGGTGAACCGACTCACCCAGGAGCCCAGCTATCCCTCCCACTGCGAAAACTTTATCTTCCGCGACAAACATAGCCCTGCAGTACCGTGTTTGGAGCCTTTACTTGAACAGCACCAGTCCAAACTGCGCCCGATTAAGCCTTTTGTATATCCCGATTTCACCGACCACTTGGCATCTGTTCTGTCCGATCCCGAGATTGCGGCCCTGTGTAATAGCGCTTGCGATAAAGCCTGGGAAGCCGTACAGGCGACATTGTTGATGGGTGGACCGGTGTCACCTGAAGAAGTGAACAACGTCTTCAAGGCGGAGTTCCTTCGCAGCTTTGACGGGCCCGTTCCTGATCAGCCCTTCATCAACAGAGGGGGTCGGATGAGACTTGCGTTCCAAATCTTGTTGGACTTTTTTAACCCGCACGGGATGAGAAAACGCGGTAATCATGACTCTGTTGGAATTTTGGCCGTCGTGAACCTCAATCTCCCTGAGGATATTCGCTACAAGCCCGAGTTCATGTGGCTCAGCATCATTCTAGGTCCACATGAACCCAACCATGACCAAATCGGCTACTACCTCCGTCCCCTCATTGACCAGTTCACCACCGGCTGGAGGCCCGGAATTCGCCTCTCCCGCACCGGATTGTCTGACACTGGATGCTCGGTCGATATCGCTATCGCAATAAACGTGAACGACCTTCCAGCTACTCGTAAGATACTCGGTCTCGCTGGCGTCGGCTCCCATCACATCTGCACAGTCTGCAAATGCAAGGGTGTGGAGACAACACATCGCACTGACCTGGATGATCCCGCTTGGGCGCGAAGGGATGTTCGGGAGCTGCGGCGTTGGGCGTATGCTTGGAGGGACGCTCAGACACAGGCTGAGCGTGATACGATCTTCAAAGAACATGGCGTGCATTGGTCCGAGCTCTGGCGGTTGCCGTACTGGGATCCAACCCGGATGGGCGTTGTCGACTCGATGCACTGTGTTCTAGAGGGCCTGGTACACTACCACTGTCGTAGAGTCCTCAGAATAGATGCTGAAGTCGCCAAAAAGAAGGAGATGGCCGGTATCGCTTTTGACCAGGAATGGGTCGAGTATGATCCTCACGAGTGTCCCTCCGACTATCTGCTAAAGAATCCGGAGAAGGACCTACCTCAGATCCGCCGGATCCAAGCTAAACTTGTCCACTCTCTTCGCGACGACGACGGCGACGTTTCCGAGGACGAGGAAATGCCTGATGTACCTGAAGGCAATTATATCCCTGCGATCAGCGAGGCAACTATGTGGAGCGCACTGCACCGTAACAACCTTGCTGCTCTTCGTTTCGTCGCATATTCCCTTGATATTTCCATGGACGGTGTGAAAACGAAGGCACACTTCTGTGATAAACTTATGACCTGGGTGAGTAAATCTTTCTCATCGGGACACTCGTGCTGACATATGACATATGCTCCAGCGCTGAACCAAACCTCTCAACAGCGACGGCAACGACTTCGTTCCGAAAGCAATCAACTTGAATCAAATCAAGTTCATCCAACGCGTGATTGCGCAGACCGTCACACCGTCCTGGATCAATAGCGTGCCTCGCAACTACGGGGAGAGCAACGCGGGCAGTATCAAAGCGGATGAGTGGCGAACTCTTGCCACCCTGTATCTACCGATTGCGCTTGTCCTGCTGTGGGCAGATCGTCCCGCGGACGAGCATTCAGCACGCCTCCTCGGGATGCTAGACCACAGCATGGCATTATTCCAGGCTGTAATTCTTGTCTGCCGCTACACCATGACGGTTGAGCGTGCCAACACATACCGTCATCTTCTCAAAACATGGGTCGAAGGACTTACTGTTCATCACCCTCATACCCAGAGCCATGCGAAACGGCCAATTATTCACGTTGCATTCCATATCTACGATTTTCTTCTACTTTTCGGCCCTGTGATCTCGTGGTGGTGTTTCCCTTTCGAGCGGGCCATCGGCTACCTTCAAAAGATCAACACCACCGACCGCGTTGGAGGAGAACTCGAGGGCATCCTGACCAAATCCTTCCTACGAGGTGCGACTTTGCGGCGCTGGCTTCGACGCCCGGATTGTCCGGATATCATCAAACAATTCAAAGCAATTTTTGACCGCGCTTTCGGGCAGCGGAGCGAGGTCATGGGCACCTCTCCTCCTCTCGTCAAAGATGGGGACCGTGCACAGTACATGTTCAACGGCACCAGCTTCTCCCGTGCCTCGACGCACCTAGGCAACAGTCTCGTTTTATATTATCCTTCATCTTCGGCGAGCATGCTGATAGCTGGCAGCATCGAACGAATCCTCTCCCACGGAGAGAAGACCTCTTTCATCATCCGTCGCCAGGCTCCCTTACCTCCAGGGCAGTCAGACCCGTTTCTTCGGTATTACCCTTACTTCCCTGCTCAGACTTACTCTTCCGAAATGCAAAATACCATTGATACAGTCCCACCCTCTCTGATATTATCCCATTGTGCGCGGTTTGAGTTCTCGGAAGACCGCGCTGTAGTCCTTAACCTATCTAGAAGCTAGTCTACGTTCAATATATAACAGTTTCCCTTATATTGGCGCTGACTGATGATCTGCAGACGACCATCTGCCGACCATCTGCCGACCATCTGCCGACCATCTGCCGACCATCTGCAGACCATCTGCAGATGGGTTTAATGGTGTTCGAAATCTCAAGTATCGTATCCAGTTTAAGGCACCTTTAAACGAGAATCCACACTTCTCATTTAATCTTCCTCTAAACTTAATTCAAAATCTAAAGTATCAACAGGCATATCAACCGGCTTGATACCTGTAGTTTTGGCACTCGTTTCAAGACCATTTATTCCTCATTTTTTATATTGCATTTCATAGCTGGCGAAAGGTGCGGCGATACTTGAAATTTTGTGGACACTTATTTCGACTTTGATAGATTAGATTAGTGATTAGATTTGGTCGAGTCCTAAATCCAATATATAAAATCGAGTTTCTCGTCACATTATGTGTTTTAAGATACTTGAGGAAATCGTAGCTAACTTAAATGCCTGCTAAATTGAGGAACCAGCAGTGTGACTGTATATTAATAGTTTGACATAAACATGCCCGGTGGCGTGACGCTAACACAACGAATCAGACCTTGAATGGGACTTCACCGGTTCCAATTGTCGCGTGGAGCTTCGATCTAACAAGGGAGATCCGATTAGGAAATCCAGACCGCATTTGGGTCTGGCTCATTCCCAGGCCCCTATTTCACGGGCCAATGTGCTTTCTGCTGCTGTTTCCCATGGATAACACACATTTAGCTTACAAACATGGTTGTGTGGCAAAGTTCAAGCAACTTTATGCTGCCGCAGGCAGCCAAAAATCCAATCTTCACCCTCTTTATAAAATTAAGCCCGTCTGTCTGTCCGAGGCCTTTTCTAACCCTGCAATCTCCGTTCATTGATTCTACTTCTGCCGGTTGATCCGCGCCGCTGCGCCGATAGACACGGGTTGATTTCTGCATACATGCCGCATTCCCGTTGAAGACTCCGCTTCCGCACAATCACCTTTTCATCATTTCTCCGTCTGATATGCTCTTGTGGGGGATCCTTTGTTAACGGGGAAGAAGCGTGAACGTCTCACCGACCAACATCGCGAATCGCCAGATCATCGCTTTCCAAGTAGTTAACTGGAATTCATATCACAGTGAAAGGGCCAATAGCAACTTAGCAGCGCTATTCTCTTTCTTTGTGCTAGAGGTCTTTTCCATTCAAATACCTCATCACATCCGCTCACATGGACCCTGATGCTTCTTTCCGGCCTTGGTCAATGAAATACCGGCTTCAAAAATGGGGTTCGGATCTTTGTTCCACATTATTTGACCCTATGGCAAATCGTCTCCGAAAAACACTCCTCTGTCTTCACAAGTGCTACAAGTGCGCTGTCTACTGTTCTGTATCCAGGTGAATGTCCTTTACAGGATGTCCGAAACAACGTCGGAATTGGGTCGCGGAAGAACGCCGGCGTCGCCTCCGCCGGGAAGCGCAAAGGCAACGACGCGGCCAAGAGGACAATGAAGCCCGCAACGATTCACGGAGGAAAAACAGTAGCGCACAACGGATCTCCCGTTCTCTTTTATCTGCCGACAGAACTGCATAAATTCGGCATCAAGATTCGAATGCGCGAGCTCAGCATCGTCTCAGTCTTGATGATGCCCAACGCTCCGAAATTCGCCAGAATGATGTGGCAGCTCGGCATAATCGACACAACTCTCGGATGATGGAACAGACAAAGCAAAATCTGTGGAATCAAGGTGCTTGAACTTTTTCAAATGTCAATGATTGAACTCATCTCCGCGGGAAGGCACTTACCGGCGAAAAGATACACGATAAATGCTTCGTTTGCGGTCCGAAAGGCGTTCATTATCGTACGCTTCTTCCTGCCTATCCCGAGGAGTGGGACTACAGCTGTAACTTTGGCTGGAGGTCGCCCATCCAATCATGAGCTGCCAAAAGAAGGCTGCGTCCTGCGTTCATGGCGAGGTTGACACTCCCCTTGTCCGTTGGCGTCCACAGCCAGCCTGTGCCAAAGCCTCAGGCGAGTCGCGATATTGGCAGAGATACTCCGTTTTTCCTCAATGCTTCACCAGGAAGTCACATAATAATAGCAGAGATGGGTGAAAAACAGAGATGGTATTGCGCATCCAGCCGGCCGGACAAAGGTACGCAGTAATGCCACAGTCCGCTACTGTGGGAATCACCATTTGAGACTGCTTGCGCGTCCAGGGAGCTGGACAGAAACGCGTAGTAAAGCCGCAGCGCTGCGTGGAGAACCTATTTCGAGAAAAGTGCTGTTATTTCTTGATGTGGAGAGGCTGTTCACGTCAGGCGTCATCCGGCCAGAAACGCGTACTAATGCCGCAGTGCGCGCCAGAGAGAGGACCCCATTTCGAGAAAAGTGCTGTTATGCCAATGAGTATTTGGCCCACTGCCGAGCATTGGGGTCACCGTCATTCAACGAGCGGCGAAGACAAAAAAAACCCCGCAGCCATTCTGCCAGTGGCCTCAACGGGTGTGTAGCGTCACCGGGCGTTCAACCCCAGCCCCCATTGTCACCGCGATCAATCAGCGAACCTGAATAAATAACTAAAAAAAACACCGGCGGTCATCCAGGCCCCCTGAGAAAACCACTCTGTTGTCACTGGTTTGGTAGCGTCGAAAAACAACCACAGATGCCGGTAATCACCGCTCCATCCCCCATGACCATACAGTCTTCAATGGGTTCGGTGTTACTGGGTATTCCACCTAGTGCCTCACCGTCGAACGGCGGCGCCCGAAAGAGAACCAAGAACCGGTAGCCATTCAGGCTCGACCAGGTACGGCGCCACTGGCTATTCTACCCAGCGCCCGTGGCCATTGAGGCTCAACTGGGTCTGACCTCACTGGGTATTTGACCCAGCGCCCGTTGGCGTCCCCGGGTATTTGACCCAGCACCCGTTGGCGTCACTGTCAACTGACAGCACCCGAATAAAAACCCCGCCACCCTACGGTCTTCCATGGGTATGGCGTCGCTGGGTATTCCACCCAGCACCCTTCAGCGTCACCGTCGACAAACGACGGCGCCCGAAAGAAAATCAGGCCGATAGCCATTCCGGCTCGACCGTGTATGGTATCACTGGGTATTCGACCCAGCGCTCGTGGCGTCACTGTTAATTGACTGCACCGAATATAACCCCGCGTGGCCATCCAGGCTCCACCGGGGAACAGACACCGTATCATCCCAGAGTATGCACAGCGCCGCTGGAGCTTCAATCCCGTGCTGAGCCGTAGCACTCTGTAAGGACTCACTTTCCTGTATTCCCCTTCATTTCGTATCTCAAACGCTCATCCTTGAATGCGTCCCATTCCATTGAATCGAGTTCAGGTCTCTGAGCCTTTCCCGCTCAAGACACGTATTGTTTATACAGAGGAAGACAAAGAGAAGGAAAGAAGCCCAGAGAAGAGCTAAGAGAGAACAGAAAGCAGTCAAACAATTCCAGAGGTGCACGTAGTCTGGCGCGCGCACTGCGATTCTGAAGTCGGCGAGCTCGTCGGGACTGAAATGATCGCACAGCCACTCGCCGAGATCCTCGGACTCGGCGAGTACCGGCATGTTTAGCGAGGCCTAACTAGAGCTTGTTGCACAGTTTGTGCCTCACAGCGCTTTAGCTCAAGTCGCCACCTTGACAATGGATTCCAAGATCAGTAGCTTTCAGATACGCCTGCGACAACATCCCCACCAAGCAGAGACGGATGAAAGCCCCAGGAAGGAGGAGAGGAATTGAGAGCCTATTTTGCCTGTGCCCAGGGCGTCACTGGTGTTCGCATTGGGGTACATAGTGGTGCGGAGTCATTGGCCGGAGGTGTAAGGAAGAGTGCCTTAAGGCTCCAAACTTTGTTTTCCTTGTAGAGATTTCGGTAAAATAAAAGGAAAATGTTTCAAAATGTTTTACAGCATTTGCGGAAAAGGTTGGCTGCGCCATTTTTCGAGAAAAAAAATAATTAATTGATTGCCGGATCGATATGCTATATATAGGCGAAAAAGTTGCGAAAAAGATCATACCTGTTACTTCTCGTTGCCCTCATTCCACCCTGTTGGCTTCAGACCATGCTCTGCCCTGCCTCAAGAAAGCTTTGCAACCTCACACCACAATTGATACCTCCATGTAAATGCAGAATAATCTTTGGAACAGTCCCAGGCACCCCGCTTGTCGTGCAAAGTGAATATATATAGCGCATCGATCCGGGAATCAATTATTTAATTTTTTTTTTTCGAAAAATGGCGCAGCCAACCTTTTCCGCACACGCTGTAAGACTGTTTAAAACCGTTTATAAAAGGTATTTTTTTTGGGACGTGTGTAAACTACGCTACTAGCCCAGGCCGCAGTCCAATGACACTTACTTTAGAAGCCTATCCTTGATCCACATCTTGGTGAACATTGGCTCCGAGATCGTGCACAGCTTCAACGGCGCCCGGGACTCGAGATGGCGAGCACTCGAAAAGAGGTGCTCGACTGACACACTGGTGCCAGGAATGGCGAAGAAGCTGCACACCATTATTGAAATAATTGGATGTTCCGAGTCGTCGTCCTATGCTAGAGAGGCCAGTCGGCCATGGCCGAATACAAACACTCTGATAACGGTATCTTCCATTACAATAGTGCGGCATCCGGATTGCCAGAATAGTTCACAAAAGCATCTCCCCTGCCAGCGAGGCTCATGGTGGTATAATAAAACACATCCGGTCACTCGCTGTAACATTTTATACTGTTGCACCGATTGCTCAAATGCTAAGGCATTTGACCTGTCCGGTCAGAGTTTGCGCTGGGTTGCGCGCCACGCAGCCTGTAAAGAAAACATGGTAACCTTGTAAAAATGTTTTATAAACCGTTTAGACCCTCGAGCAAATAAAAGGAAACGGAAACGGTTATAACCGTATGTAAACGTTTATACACGGAAAAGGTTGGACCCTTAGAATGCCCGAGGTAATACTAGGAAGGATGGATGTGGCGCCAGATAGAGCACCGATGGACCGTTTTAAATTTCAACTATCTAAACTGACCATACTTGAGTTGTACTTGAGACGTTGTCATACACCACCGTTTCAATGGTGATCTTGGGTAAAACCAACCTGCTCCGGCCGCGGTGAGATCAATTCGATTTTCCTCCCAGAAATGAGTTAAAACTCGCCTTGTATTGATGCTTTAAGTTGGTGCTTGGTCCTTTGCTGAAGCTGACGTCCGACCTCGGTGGGATCAATTTGCGTTGATTTCACCGCCCGATCAACGTCAGGTGTGACCCGATGTGACACGGGATCTGCGTTGAGCGCCCAACGTCGATTCGACGTCGGAGGCTGGGTCTGTCCCAGGTGGTATCATTCAACCACTTTCTGCAATGAAATATATTTCTGTCACGTTCTGATTGTCGCGTCTGAGTCTTCTAAGTCCCACTCGGTGAGCGAACCCGAATGTTTAACAAGCTGGGTTCCCAGTCGGCAGCTTGGTCCGTAAATGGCAAACGAAACTACGATATCGGTGGTAGGACTCACCATCACCCTTAACTTGGTAAAGCTGAATTTTAGGTCCCAGACTTTCGCCAAAACCCCCAAACTTCACTCTTCAAGTGCCGCATTTGTCCCGTCAAACCTGGCAACAAGGGCATTTCGCAAAAACGGTTAGGCGAGCATGCCAAAGGCGCCCGTCATATCAAGGCAAGGGAAGACAGGGCCAAAGAACGTACTGCCGCACAGCATGTTACGAGTACTTTATGTATTCGTTCTTTTCATCAACAGAACCAGGTTTTTGAGTTCGTGATACTTTTATCAGTGCGTCCTGAGGATGTAATGAAATAGCGGCTGTGTTCATTAGCTTTTTGAAGTCTTTTTAAGAGCCTAATCTAATAGATTTAGTGATTATATCATCCACCAAGATGATGCTGGTTCGAATCCGGCTAGTCTATTTATATTTTGTTCTCTTCATTTCTTAACCTCCGCCGTGTCACACCTCTAGTAGTCGTAAATATTGTACGCACACCGATCCATTTAGTATTGCTTCTGTGTTTAGCATCATGCCTTATTTGTAGGGTGAGTGTTGCGTTATATTCAAGCTCGTGGTATCTAACATTCAATCACGGCTCTCATAAACTATTTGAAAGATGCAGAGGTTTCGCTTAATAGGTTTGGCACTACTTTTGCGTTATTGCTTAACCTTCAGGTTAGGCTCCCCAGCCATGCTAGCGTTTGGGTCCAATCAGTAAACAAGGAACAAATATGTTTTGCGTAATTCAGTACAGTCACCGGGTGCCAGATGCGTAAACGTGATTAGTGATGCCCCACGATGACCTTACTCCCTTACCTACCCTTCCACCCTCGTTCCAGTTTCTCGCATCTCACTTGTCTCCAAGCTCATGCCGTCGCTTGTCCTTGAGGATCTCTGTTCGTCTGAGTTTGGTCGAGTTCAGACTCGAGTTGAATCGAGTTTGATGTCGGCATTCCCTGTGCACAGTGTTCTTGTGTTCTGGTTCCATTCCGGGGGTAAATAGACACAGTATACACTCGGAAACTCACTTTTGTGTGATTATGGTCTGTAGCTGCCAGTTCTTTGCACTATGATGTGGTTGGGGGTGTCTCGTGGCATAGTCCTATATTCAATCCCCATGAACCCCTTTTTAGGAGCGATCAATCGGCGATCATCGCCGTTGGATGTATCCGAAGTCCAACGTGCGCAAGACATGCACAGCCTCACATTTGTCTTTCCCACCCTTTATGACGGCGGTGGCTCATGGCTCAACTGTCTCGGGCTGGAATCCAGAACTCACGCCGACATCCCGGTATCCCAAAAAGGATTCTAGGAGGTTGGCGATCAATCAATATCAATATCGACACTTGGGAACAGGATTCGTGAACAGCACTTATGGGCTGTTAATTGAGTCGAACTTCAACTGTGGGATATAGTCCAAAAGCATGAGGGCAAAACCCTCTGTATAAAGTCTAGTGTGCCATGCTGTGGACGAGACGAAGGCAGCGGGAAAAGTACCATTGGCCAAGACAATTCCTCCGTTCTAAATTCCAGTTTGAGTATGGAGCCCAACCACGCGACACCTTCGGGAAAAAGTGCCTCCCCTCCCTCTATACGAAAAACACTACACGAGACGACAACCCGCCCTACCTGCAGTCCACAGCAAGGGTGCCAGCGATTTGAATGAGGTCTAAAGAATATAAAATAAAGGTTAAGCACCCGCCTCGAAGAGGCCATACCCCAATCATATTGCTGTTACGGAAATCCGTGCTTTTCAACAGCTTTCAACAGCAACGTAACTCCAACACACATTTTGAGGAAATTGCGCCCATAACGGTATTGGTGACTTATGAGGGCCTAGCAGTGGTTGGGAGATTCAAGATTTTCAGCACAATTTACGGTGAAAATGTTGTTTGTTTTTCAGACATTTTTCACTGGAAAAGGTAGTGAAAAACTCAAAACATTTTCACTATTTTGCGAGTTCGAGGTGAAAAATTTAAAAGGAAGCTCAAAAGAGGTGAAAAAGATTTGATTTTTTCACCGCTTTTTTCAGTGAAAAATGCCTGAAAAACAAACAACATTTTTCACCATAAATTGTGCTGAAAATCTTGAATCTCCCAACCAGTGTAGCGCTGATGTTGTACGCCGAAGGCTGAAGTTCGTTTTGGGTCTGTTGGGAAATTCTGTGATTCACATGAAGTCCGAGCACAACAAGAAAGTCATTGTCAATATTGAGTAACATACCTCAATCTAGCCATGTCTGTCTGTCCAGTTTCGATGTTTTAGCATCCTGCACCGCACCTTAACCACTATGTGCTTGTGTACCTTTAGAAGGTGCCATCATTCCCTGCGGCAAATCCAGATATCCCGACGACTACGGCGTGGATGAAATTGCGGAACTCCGCGTTGTGGCGGTGCAGGCGAGGCGTACACAAGACTTCGGAAAATCCCGAACACATCAGATGGTCGGCTTCAACGGCGGAATTCTATTGTATCATCATTCTTTTGCAATTGTTTTGAACTGGACATCACTTGAAATGAAAGGGTAAATTGTTTGAACAATATTCTAACAAACCTCCAGTTACACGTTTATTAAGGCATTCCCACTACCGTAAGGTACGAGTCTTAGGGAGGCCTAACTTCAGCCTCTTGCAGAGCATCACATTTTCGTCATCTTTTTTTTTGCGTGAGCACTGATCTCTCCAGCCAAATTGTGTCGGCAGCACAGAAGCCGAATGATTGTCGAGGCTGATACATAATCTTGCCGAGGCTCTGATTCTCTACCGTCGCTCTGACCTTCGGAATTATGTGAGCCAAATTCATTTCCTCATTGCCGCAAACATCTGCCATGTCTGCCAACTGCTACCACATCTCTTGCTTGCTTCCTCCATCTCCCACTCGCCCCCGCCCTCAATGCCTTCCAAGTCGAGCGCATCAAGCCACACTGTTCCTTTTTAGCCTCAAACCACCCTCTCTCATCTTCTGGCTCTCATCTATGTGCTCCAAGAACAAGTCTCGACGGTCTATGGGCTCCAAGCGCAAGTCTTGGATCTAGCTGTATGCCACGCCTTTTCTGCTTCAAGGTTCAAGAATCCTGCAAGCCTCTTCTTACTTGTACTCTGTTGGGTGCCTCATCTTGCAGTATCCGTACTGTGCCGCCCGTGGCAATGTTGACAATAGCGACACTACCTAATCCACTTTATAGATTTCAGATTATACTCTTCGTTGTACCCGTCAACAGCGAGGTAAGCATTTACCACCTTCACCTGCCAGCGTGCGCTAACACATTGCCGGCAGTCACTATGTTCACAATCCGTGCTTATTAGCACTGAATCACAATCTTCAATGCTAGTACAAAGAGTCTCGATGGTTAGGTGTGAAGTGTGTATTCATTCACATTCATCCGCCCAAACATAATGCAGCTCCCTCACCATTCGTTAGATTGTTCCCTTCATTCGCCCCGGGCCCTCGACCACATGTATGTAGACACTGTGATGCGTGCAAAGACCTCATTCATGGCGGCTAGCCCACCATGCTTGAGAGCTTCACTATGTGACCTGTAATATGCACCTATGCCGAATGTATCTAATCTCTTTCTATCTCTCTCCGTGGGTACACCAAGCAGTGAGACGACGAGATAACTATATTCTGGCAAGATGCATCGGTTCTGGCGCCCCGATATCTTTTTTTTTGGTACTAAGCGTGATTCTGGCGAGCTGGCAGAGCTGGTGTCAGCTGGCAGTTTTCCGGCACAAGTCCTTCCTTCACGTGCCTCACTTGTGTGATCATTTTTCTGGGGATCCAGGTGCTTTTGCTTATCCAGTGGCTGGCCGCCCTCTTTAACTTGTGAAGACGGTGCGCCCCCTTGCTTCTCTCAAATTAACCATATTAATGTCGCCATTTCCGGAGCCCAATTGTCTGGGTTCAAGGCTATGTGCACGTCTACCTCTCTGATTGCATTGTCAGTGGTACGCCTCAAGGATTTCAAATATATATTTGTATATTTCCTTTTCCTTTTGTATGGCTCCACTAACTTCTTGTTGACGCGCCTCGCATCTGTGAACCAACAACGCCGACATCGCCGATCCGATTCCCACGTCTTCTCCTTTCACTTTTCACCACATCTCACTCATCTTGCACCCCCGACTCACGCGTTCTTCGCCCATTCTGTGCTTCGAATCGCCTCGTTCCTCGATACGCCTAAGTTCCAAGTGCTAATCCCATCTTCTTCCATTGATCCACTACATTTCGTTCCACTTTCCATTCACTCCTACATCGCCTTGTTCTCCTCACGCTATCTGGTTCCTACAAAGTCTCATTCCTATTCATTATTGCTCCGCTTACCCCTATCGCTTTCACAGTATATTCTGTGTATTCCCTAGTCATTCTGCATGACATACGATTCCATTTCCCGCAGTGTCTTGGCTCTTCATTCGTCCCTGAGCCCTTGTCGCTGCTATGGTCGCTCCCGGCGTCTCTCTCGCTTTCGCCTTCGCTCTCGCGCTCGTTCTCGCTTGCTCGACCCAAAACTCTGAACAGTGATTGAGCCAATTCGCGCACACACTGACCTCCCCTCACCCTTGCCTCACCTGTTCCTATTTTAGGTTCAGCTCGCGCTTGGATGTTGGCAGGCACATCATTGTCTGGTCAATATAGAAGATATCGCCTTGCGGAATTTTGTATGATGTCCGTTGACATCTTGCGCGATACCGGGACTTGGGGTGGCTCATCAGGGACGCGGAATTTGGGGCTTGAGCAGTACTACTATCCTTGATTATATCTGAGCGTATCCACGTTTCTAACATGTATGTGGACTGTTTAGCCTGCTTCTGCAACAAAAATTTTCCCGAAAAGGAAAAGGGGGATGCGTTCCGATCTTGTGTCTGTACTCTGAAGAAGCAGTCGCGAGACCACGAACCAGTGACGAAAATAGAGAGGAAGTTTGGCTAACATCAACGAGGGAGATGCAATTACTATCGATAGACGAGAAAAGGTCGGAAAGCATTTGAGCGATTTCACGGCACCGTTCGTTGTTGGTCGTCGTAATCCACAATCCTTTGCCTGTGAGAGAATCTGGGGACATTTGTGACCAATGGAGGACGCTTTCATCGAACTCTGGGCAGGATTGACCTCTGGTAGGTGATACGGCTAGGACTATTCCTGGCGCCAGCTCGACACTCATTAGCACAAATTCATGTCCTGCAACAGAGCCGTTCCCGCAACGCTGCGGGAACGGATTCAATTCCCAAAAAAATCACATGAAAAAAATCTCCAAAAACCGTTCCCGCAACGATGCGGGAATGGAATTAACTTCATCTCAAGAAATCGGGCCTGCCGTGCGTACCTTGCTCCCACCACCAATCCTCGTCCGTTCAACTGTTCACCTCCCGTGTTGGATCAAGGGGCTGTGTACCATCAAAGGCCCCGTGAAGCTCCACCAAAGGAGTGTCCCAAAATTTCGTCAAATCTGACCTCAAAAAGCTTACGGTTTGGCGGCTTTGGGACCTAAAAAAGCTAACATGGGACAAGGCCAGTCACGGGGGCGTCCAACATTCCGCCAAACTCAACGAAAATTCCAATTTTTGCGCTCGCGCCGTCTAGATACACTATTTGGGCTGGCGCAACTTCAACGTAACCTTTTTCACCTCCTTTGACACCTTCCCGCTCTTTGTAAGAGCTGTCCACACTGACACAGCATGCGGTATGAGAGTTCGATGCTGAACTCCATCAGAGAAGTAGCCACCCCAAGCAATGGGATAACACCGTAGTACCCAGTAGAGACACAGTAGTGTTAAACAGTAGAGTCAGGATCCTTCCAGAGAGTGGGCAAGTTGGCGCCGACGTGGTGAGAAGGAAGAAGCCTGTTAAACACGTAACTTTGATTCGCTGATGGGCGGACCGGAAATCAAGCAAAATGCAAAAAAGAACGTAAGGTTCGAACGAGCGACTGTAGGAAAGACCAGCGTTAACCACTTTGCCAAGCGACATACTTAAGACAGTGTCAACGAGGGGTTCACCATGAGCTTTAGTATATGCCCGCTTGCCCGAGATTGGGCCGGTGCGGGTTGTAGTTCCCTCCAAATGAGTGTGTGCCGTTTTTTTTTCCGTTCTGAGGCCCAGACCGTGTGGCTATCTCCTGGCTCAGCTACTGGTGGCTCCAGCGAGTTTTTGAAATTTGGAAAACAAGACCGTCGGTATAGCGAGCACAACGAAGAAGGAAAGACATTTAACTTACCAGCAACCGGTTTGACGAACAGGAAGCGCGGATGGATCTGAAAGGAGATGAAGTAGTAAGGGCATATGTGTCGAGTAAATACATACCAAAATAGTCGTTGAACAATGACAAAAGCCGTCGAGTGTAAACCAAGGGGAAATCGGTGAGCACCCGAAGAAAATCTAACACCACCAGTGGGATCCAAGGCGAAATTCAATAGGAAGAACGGCCTATGTAGACACAAACACTCGGATTTGAAGCGCTCAAGTCCATTCTCGAGAGTGTCTAAAAATAGTAGCTCAAAAGATTGATAAAGCCCAAGCGGATCTAAGTAAAACCAAAAAGCAGTCCCACTGAACCTAGACTTGCTTGGCGACTTGGACTGCATAAATGCAAGGCGGATGCAAGACCTCAGCAATCAGCCGTGCAAATCGCAAATTCGAAATAGAAGAGAGTGTACCGGCGTGTGACCAATTCGAGCAGTGCCCCAAGAGATACGACCTGAAGATCTTTCCAGTTATATCGCGCAAAGCAAGGCATAGTGAGTAGTTATCGAAGCATGGAATGGGAGGTCCTCGGTTTCTACTGGCGATATGCTCGAGAGATGGGGGTAGCGTGTGAGCGGACTGAGAGTCCGTGCAAAGCTCCCTTGATTTAGACCCACATATGATCGAGGAACATCAATCCGGGCGCTATTAAGGACGCCACCACTCAGTAGGTCATGGGCAGAAAGTCTTTCGCGGCGAGTGGATCCGAGGCAGTGGTCGTGATGTGTTTGGCCACAATTTGGCCGCAAATGTGTTTTGAAGGAGATGAGGGTGCAAGAAGCCCAGGACATCAGGTTGCGCAGCAACGAGGCCCCTTATGTCACTCCAGGCCGCAGTTTCGTCCTCACAGGGTGGGATAGTGGCTCAGATCAGCACCTGTCCAAATGCTTTCAGAGCGACCTCGATCCCAAAAATAAGTGCTGAATGGCTATTTGCGGCGCTCATAAACGCAGAGTAACAACACGATTGACATCGAGGAATGAACAGAGAATTGAGCTATTTATGAGCGCACTTTTATCCCGGTCGAGTAGCTGCTTCGGTCCCTCTTGAGCCTTAGGATTTGAATTGACCAGCCAGCTAGAGCCCCATCATTCTTCAATGTTGATCAGAATATTTGCATTTATATCGGTTCGTTGCGTCACTGTGTTTTTTAAGCCTGAGAACGGACCACAGATTCAGGAAGATAATAGACGCAACACCCGGGCGATATGAATTGCCTACGAAAAGTTTCGGGGGGGGAGGCGTTCGAGGCATAGAAAGCGCGTCCTCCAGATCCCCAAAGAATCGGTCCTACGGTTAATTATCTTTCTTCAATGTGCATGGACAACATAGTGATGCACTGGAATGAGAGCTGCATGAGAGCTGTGTAAAAGAGTGATCATTGATATGACATCAATGTCACTGAGTCACTGACTCACATTGTTTGTCATCCACTTCCTTTACTTTCGCACCACCATGAGGGAAATTGGGCGCGCTTATCCTGGGCGCAGCAACGGTGCTATTTGCTGTGGATGTGAAAAATTCTCCTGTGACTCATATCTCACTCATATGTGCCGCAGGCACGCTAGAGGCGTTGTGCCAATACTCAATCCGGGTGTCTGCCGCCTCCCGCTTGTTCATGGCCTCCTGCCTACGCGTACTGCTCATCGGCAGCACCATTTTCAGTGTTTGCCTTTTCACACTCCAAGATCATCTGTTCGAATTACGTGTTGACCTCACATACCCAATCCAATCGCGAAAATGACTACCCGGCAGTCTCGCCCTTTTTTAACCTAGCGAACTCAAATTACCCAGAATTCAGATTTGAGGCGGCTCGATGGCGGTGAGCCGCCCCAATGTGTATATCTTGACTCTCGAATGGCACCTCTGCTCGACTTGGTGCCTGGCATATGCATACAAATTTTCTTATTTCCCACAGGGGGCAAATTTTGAGGCACTTGTCATAGCGGCATCCGACAGGCATGCTACACGTCCTCGCGCAGTCCTTGCCGCGGCCTCGTTCTGATACTCACACGAAATCCATTGATCCGCTTGCTTCGAAATCCCACGATGGCCGCGCCGAATTTCTATCTCTCCGTCTCTCCGTCTCACTGGCACTTGCTTCCACCCTGTTGTCACTGACCATCGGGGCAGCCCCAGTTCTGCCTTCCAATGAACACTACAGCCTACCCATCTCTTTCTGCATACCCGCCATCTCATTCTTCAAGCAGTCTCCTTCACTTCTGGATGCCAATTGCAACTCTACATGTTACAATAATTGTGGTGACGATTCTGGCTGTGTGTGTGTGTGTGTACAATTTGTCTGGCCACATTCATGGCCCCGTACCAATGGGTGCTGGTGCAGTGTTTGCGACTTGTATGCCAAGCAACGCCGGCAGTTCAGAGTCAGCAAGTCGTCTGCAGATAAATGACTCACGGGTGCTCTGTTAAATTATTCCAGGAATCGTGCAGATTCCATAGATCTCAGGTCAAGGTGTTGCATCCAAATTCTCTGCCTGGTTCCACAAACTTTGGTGGCAACACGGGCCACGATACCGATTAGATAATTGGGATATTTTCGGACATCCTCTTTGTGCTGCTACATATTTCTTCTGACTACCACAGTCGCCTTTTGCTCTTGCCCTCTCGAATGCACCATCTTGTCCCGGAACAGCCCGCCAAAAACTCACATTCTTCTCAGGTCGAGATAAGGTAGGGGACATCCATTCCCTGCTAACGTCACGTGCACAGTGTGACAGCGTCCAAAAATGGGCAAAACTTTGGTGATGGCTCATGGAAATTGCGCCATAAAACAGCCACAACACTTGGGGCTAATCGGCTCCATGAATTTGTAGCTAAAGGACGTTAGAATAGGTAGTAATCGACAGATTTGGCAAAATATTATCATGGAAAGAGGAGAAGTCTTTTTTGTGCTGTAATTGTCCCAAAACGCGCTTTTTGCTTCCATTCGACGCGGCCAGACGCGCACTCGAGCCCGCCCCATGCCGGCGAAGGCTAAGCACCTTCGAAACCATGCCGAGAACTTTGTGAAGGGTGTCAAGAATGGTGTAAAGCGCGCCATTATCAGCCTTTCCCCACGCAAAAAGAGGAAAATTGCAGAGGATGACGGGGTCTGAGAAAGAGAATTCTCCTGTGTGTATACACCATATTCACTCAGTATTTGACGCATTGATACATCTATAATGGTACAGGGAAAGACATCTACATCTCCGTCGGCAATCTCTGTCGATCCTCCATTGACTGATCCAATCGAGAATGTTTTTTTAGCGAGCGCCGACAGCTTGGCTCGCAGCCATCTTTGCACTTTTTCCACGCGTCCCGAGGTGCCGACAACTGCGCCGGCACAGTTTTATCACGAATATACGTTGCCCTGTCCCCGTTCTCGTCCCCGGGCTACTGTCGAAGAGGTGCCTGATGAGGATGATATCTCATATCTGGCAACCGCCCATCCCAATCCTTCCACCGACAGTCTTGATTCCATCACCCCCACCGGACCTGACCCCGAGCAAACTGCATTTGAGAAAGCTGCAGCTGCAGATTCCGCTGCTCAGGACGCGTTTTCTCGTGTTTACGACGCGTATGTAAGACCAGGAAAACTACGCGAGGCTCCTACTATCGCCATTGCCCTCACCGCTGTCCAAGATCTGACGGTCCTTCTTCGCGGGGATAAGCGCGGGGAAAGTCTGCTGGCTACAAGGATCCCAATATAGATCCTTTCGTTAGAAAGCGGATGGAGGGCATGCGAACATTTTTGAATTTCTACACGGATACATGCTCAAAACATATGGTCATTGGGGTGCTTCGGCTCTGCAGGCTGCAGTCGCACTCGGGCGTGGCCGTTACTGCATACGAGGACTCTGTCAATTAGCCCGGCAATTCATTCATGATCGCACTGTTCTTCCTGTCAATCCCTTTGGTGATTGGAACGAATCATTGCTCGTCAACGAGGGTCTAGCCACAGATATAAATCTTTACCTCCAAGAAATCGGAAATCACATTACCGCGGAAAAGGTGGTCGAGTTCCTGTCCCGGCCCGAAGTCATGGAAAAGCACGGCATCACCAGAACGATCAGCGTGCGCACAGCTCGGCGATATTTGCGCGCATTGGGCTACAGGTACACAGAACCCAAAAAAGGCCAATATACAGATGGACATGAACGGGAGGACGTTGTTCATGAACGCGACAAAGTCTACATTCCGAAAATCAAGAGCCTCGAAGCCCGGATGCATCATTGGGACTGAGATGGCCGTCCGGAGTTTGGACCGTACCCCGAAGGCAAGCGTGTTATTGTTTGGTATCACGACGAGTCCATATTTTATGCGCACGACCGGAAGCGGAAGAGCTGGTACCACAAAGATGCCTCCAAACTCCACAAAAAGGGTGATGGTCATTCGCTCATGGTCGCCGACTTTGTATCCGTTGATTTTGGATGGTCTCCAAAATCACTCGATGGTAAACGGACAGCGCGCCGGTTCATGAAGCCCGGGAAGGACTGCGACGGGTATTTCACTTGCCAGGACATCATCGATCAGGCCGATGAATTCATGGATATTTTTGGACGAGGTTTATCCAGACTTCGAGCATCACTTTGTGTACGACAATGCCACCACCCACAGAAAGCGTGCAGACGGCGCCCTCTCAGCGCGCAAGATGCCAAAAAACCCGACATTCCAGAAAAACTTCATGGTTTCCGTGAACGCCCATGATGCCAATGGAAAAGAGATTCATCTCCCCAACGGAAAAGAGAAGAAAGCTGAGGTCCCAATGCATGGTGATGAATTCAACGGGCAGCTGCAGGCACTATATTTTCCCGAAGGTCACCAGCACGCGGGGATCTTCAAGGGCATGAAGATCATTCTGGAGGAGCGCGGCCTCGGCCATATTGCCAAAAAAAAAAGGCCGAGTGCACTGGATTCAAATGCGCTCCCATGGCTGTCGATTGCTGCTGCCGCAGGGCTCTATTCAACCAGCCGGACTTTGCCAAGGTCCCATCGTTATTGGAAACCGCTTGCGACGCACGGGGATATTCGGTACTTTTTCTACCGAAATTCCATTGCGAGCTCAATTTCATTGAGCAATGCTGGGGTTACACCAAGAGGATTTATCGGTTCTTCCCGGAGTCTTCTCGAGAGGACGACCTAGAACGCAATGTTCGCGAGGCTTTGGACTCAGTTCCTCTCGACATGATGCGCCGGTAATCTTTTTCTCCATCATTCTGTCAATCACCCATTCACCGCTCGTTTCAGCTTTGGAAACCGGTCAAAGAAGTTCGTCAATGCATACCACAAGGGCCTCAACGGACGTCAGGCAGCGTGGGCTGCTCGAAAGTACCGGGGACACCGTGTACTTCCTGAGGCTATCTTGGAGGAGCTTGATGCCGCTGGTATTGTATAATAAATTGTGCTAATCTTGTTACATTCTTGTTACCAAACATCCTGTAGCCATAGTCGCCTTTGTAGACCTCATTGTATATTTTGAATCCATTTGTCGAGTTGCAGACTGCATTTTTCGCAGCTGAGAAGCTTGTGAGGACATCTCCTCCCTCGGATTTGAGTCCAGAGCAAAATCCTTTGATACAGGGGTTCTTAAGATGTATTTAAACGAATTCATGGAAGGAATTTGCCTCCCGTTTTCTACAGACCTTTCACAGCGTTGTTCTTTCCAAATTCGCCCGATTTGGAACAGATCAGTCACGAAATGTCATCCCACGTGACGTTGGCGGGGAATGCATGTCCCCTACCTTATATTCGATGCATGAGAATCCTTTGCCCGATTTGGCAGAGGGTGGAAATCATGCCTGAAATCGTGCCGCTGCCAAACCGGGCCGAGAAGTTCCCGAAATAATGGATGCCCTGTCAAGTCTGGGACAAAGGACGTATGGTGCAGGTCACCTAGTCACCGCTACCAAAATTTAGCCGCCAAATCAGCCGGAGATTTTTTTTTGAATTAAGTGTACCTCTAGAGGGATTTTAGGCGTACTTTTGAATGTATTATTGACTTTAGTCTGGCTCAATGAGCCCAACGAGCTCGCGTTCATCGCGCCCCCGAGAGGCTGGTGGATGAGTAGAAATCCGTAGCGTCATTGTGCACCTATTTACAGCTCTGATAGAGCTTTTTTCAATATAATACTTGCATGTCCGCCAAATCGGCGGGCAACTTTTTTTTTGCTCACTCAGTTTCGCAGTAAATAAAAATCCCTCTTACAGATCTTCTTGGACGTTGAAACGGAGCACATTTGTAAGAGGGATAAGAAATCGGATCAAATTTGAAGCCGCAAAATTTCAAACATTAGCATGCGGTGACTAGGTGACTTGCACCATAGCAAGGACGAAGCAAGTGCCACCAGAGTGCCGTTATGACAGGTGCCCACTCATTTGCCCCCTGTGTCCTTTGGTCCGATCCCAGGGTACTAATCACCATCCCAGGTCATTTCTCATGCCGGCCAACTGCCTGTGTTGCCGTTTCATCAATTGCATGCTTTCGCTGCTTTACAGCCCAAGTTCCCCTGCTAGGTAGGCCGGATATGAACAGAATCAATTCAGGTCGCACGGAGGCTCGGGTCAGAGTAGCTTTAATATGACCATTCTCATTTTCGGTTTACTGCTAGATACTCACTTCTCATGCTGCCACGCTGCTCATCGCCGCCGAACATGCATCAGGTCTTTGATGCATCTCATTGACTTTCCACCACCGCCATCAGGTCTGCTTCGGTAATTCAATGACTGGTCTTGTCGCATCTAGATTTTCACCCATTCTTGGCGGACAGCAACCTTGGTGCGAAAGGCGCCGCGCTGGTAACTTTCAGACCCTCAAGACGAGCAAACTGCGTATATCTTCGGCGCCGCCCCGCAGATAATTCTTCCATGCCCTGAGTCGTACGCTGATTGGTAGATGTATCCGAGAACCACGGTAATGATCGCTTTGTCGTACCTCCCGTAAGGCAACGTCAGCAGAATGTTCTGAGATTAAATCGGGTAAAAACGCGAAGCTCGTGCCGCCTCCCTCAGTCTACCACCATGCCATCTATCGAGCTTTCCGAGCCCTTGCTCTGGGCAGCACTCGCTGCACCAGCGCTGTATCTCACTTGGCTACACAGCGCATCCCGTTCTAGGCTACCCTTGCCACCCGGGCCAAGGCAACTACCCCTCGTCGGCAATTTATTTGACATGGCGACTCGTCCTTGGGAGGCCTGCATGGGATGGAGCAAAAAATATGGTCTCTTAATCGCTCTTTCTCGAGTCATCTATGCTGAAAGATATGTGCAGGTTCTGATGTCATCCACGTAAATCTGGCGGGGACCCATGTCATCGTCCTGTCGTCTTTCGAAGCAACGGAGGCGCTCCTCGAGAAACGTTCATCGATTTATTCCGATAGGTATGTGAGCAGCTCGCCGGTTCCGTTTCTAATACATTTTCGATTTCAGACCGGCGTTTCCCATGGTTAATGATTTGATGGGATGGAGTTTCAATCTACGTGAATTTTAATTCCACACGTTGTGAGCATGGTGACTGATATGAGTATTCCAGCGTTCATGAAATATGGTGCCCATCCTGTTGATCATGGCTATTTCGCGGAGGACAGACTAATCTGAACTGTTACCAGGAGATGAATGGTACGGTCCTTAGATTCGTCGAATCCAGTGCGGACCTGACTATAATACGTAGGCGGATTCACCGTCGTTTATTTAATCAACAATTCAACATGGTAGCATCGTCCAGTTTCTCCGGTGCACAGCGCACGGCAGCCCATTCCTTGCTGCGTCGCCTGCTCAACAACCCCGCCGGTTTTCGGGACCACCTCAAACAGTGCGGAAGTCCTCGTCCCGTACTGATTCCGTATCAACTAATCATTCGAAAGAATGGCGGGCGAAGTTATCATATCGGTTACATATGGAATTAACGTCCAGCCTGCTGATGACCCATACGTCGCGCTGGCGGAAGAGGCCATAAAATCGCTCTCATATGCCCGGGTCCCCGGACGATTCATTGTGGTGAGTGCGATATGTATTCCCAGATTGAGTTGACTTCATCCATCGTTCCGCAGGATTCTATCCCGATTCTGAAATACCTACCGGAGTGGTTTCCAGGGGGCCAATTCAAACGTATAGCTAGGGAAGGGAGATCCTTATCGCAAGCAATTAGAAACGTCCCATTTGCTGAGACGAAACGCCTGATGGTAAGTGAACGCGGATACTCTCAAATTGTGTGTGTAATAGATTCTGTGCACTGAATCAGGCATCTGGAGAAGCCACATCCTGTTTTACTTCCAAAGCTCTACGCGATCTCGAATCAGGTGGAAAACACTTCCAGGAGTCTACTGTGAAAAATGTGGCCGCGGCGATGTACGCCGCGGGAGCCCACACGACGGTTTCAGCCCTGTCCACATTCATCCTTGCCATGCTCGCCAATCCCGAAGCTCAAAGAAAAGCCCAACTCGAAATCGACTCAGTTGTGGGGCGGGGTAATTTACCAGACTTCAGTGACAAACAGGCGATGCCATACGTCGCTGCACTTATCAAAGAGGTCTTACGATGGGGAAATGTGCTTCCATTTGGTTCGCTGCATTTACTACTCTTTCGGAATTAATGCTTAATGGTTGTTGGGGATACAGGGGTTCCCCACGTTTTGACAGTTGAAGACGAGTATCGCGGTTATCGCCTACCGGCTGGGTCCGTGGTCATCGGACATGTGTGGTAAGTTTACTGCTTGAACAGACATGCCTCTATCTCAGAGCATTTTCAGGGCCATTCTTCATGATGAAGTATGTGCACACCAGGATTTTCCTTTCCACGCCCCCTAATACTCGCCAGCTTGCGTATCCTGATCCGCATGCCTTTCAACCCAAGCGCTTCCTCCTCGATGGCAAAATTGACCCAGGAGTCAGAGATCCGCAGTCCGCTTTCGGGTTCGGAAGACGGTCTCTCCGCATCTAACCAACTAATTCTCTGCTGATACTGGTTGTTCAGAATCTGTCCGGGGAGACACATGGCCACTGAGTCAATCTGGATAGCAGTTGTCTCCATACTCGCGATGTTCGACATCACTAAAGAAATTGGGGAGGATGGTCGACCCATCGAACCGTCTTACAAATACGAAGGCGGGGCATTATTGTACGGGCATAGTCTTGTCTGACAGAATGATGATTAGCAATACTTCGGATCCAGCTCACCAGCTCCATTCGGGTGTATTATCACGCCGCGATCTCAAGACGCGGTCAGCGTGATTCAGGCGACCTCTAACGATGTATGATTGGTCCAAATGTTTCACAAGATTTATGTAGTTAGTAGATCACCAGTTCATCGGATCACTCACAGGCTGTCGTCAGAAATTCGCCTTCTGTGTAGTATAACGATTCACTTTCTACACATATTATTCTTTAGTGCGGACTGGTGCCGCCTATACATTTGCCGCTTCGTTTTGTAGTACAAAACGGATAGCTGTGTCCTAGCATAGCCACTGGTGGCTAGCTAGATGTGCGGTTCATTTGGGTACCCAAAGGAACGAGTATGTGTAGGTAGACAGAGGTAGACCAAGGTAGCTGAAGGTCGGTCTACTTAGGGGGTTTGTGATTGACTCCTCCGTTGTCGGCTCAATATGCTTCAGACGAAATGGTGAGAGCAAGAGCCAAGGCGGTGCCGATCAAAACATGATGAGCAGATGTATCATGCCCAGTTGAGCCGACCCTTCCGAATACAAACCGAATTTCGGCATTAAAAAAATTCTATACGCAACATACGATACTAACAGCCAGTTCCAGAATAAATTCAAGCTGGCTGGATGCTGCACAGGAACGTTAGAAGAAGCGCGCGGGTTCAGGGATGAATACCTACTTCAACGACTTTACTGTTCCCTGTGTTACGCCGAGTTTCTTGGAGCCTCCCAGCGGGCAGGTGAACACGGCCCGACGCTCCAGACTGGTCTGGGCACGCTTATTGGTTTCACCGGTCGAGTCGGCCTGGAATTAAAAGCAAGGTCTATCACAAGAAGTTATGCTTCCAGAATGCGAAACATACAGGGGTGGTTGCCGGAGCAGTGGTGGCTTGGTCTCCGAAGCATTTCTACGATAAAATACCAAGTCAGGTGCATAGTCAGAGCAGGATACGAGTCTGAGAACGCACATTAAAGATCTTGAAATTCTTTTCGAACAGACGAGCGTTCGCAACCTTGTCAAAGAGACCTGGGCGAATCCTTCAGAGAAATGTAAAGGAGACAGAAGCGTATTCACCGAAAAAGCTACCCTCGGCCCCAGCGTTTATGCTTATGCCACCATTGACGTTGATGCAGCCCCCAAGGGACTTGGTAGTCTCTGTGTCACTGGTTGTCGCAACATCAGCTGCCGTGTTGGTGGTCTGAACACAGACTGTGAGCTCAAATGAAACTGTGAGTCACGGCGGAGACTTACAGTGTCGTCAGTAGCCGCCTCACAGCGAGATGAGTCAATCGTTTTGCATCAAAGAGCGAGCCAACATACCGCGACATTATCCGTGACGCCTGCGGGGCAGGCTATAACGTTTCCATCGGTATCCGCGCACACGGGTGCATCTCCGTCCTTTAAGAGGTTTCCCTCTGCGTCAAACGGGTTGCCGCCTTTGTCTACCGATTCGCCGTCTTCAGTCTGGAATAGTTGAGTAAGGAAATCATGAGAACCCATAGACCGAAGATGGAAGAAGCGACAAGGTACCGTGGAATTGTCATTTGTAGGTCCATCGACGATGTTGCCGTCGCTATCCACGAAAACAAGAGCGTCGTTGGGCCCAAGCTTCTTGCCATTCTCGTCTGTTGTATTTATTGTCAGCTTTGTAGCCTGGCAGACAGATAGGTAATGGTCTTGCCTACGGGCTCGCCTGCCTCGTTGACTAGCTCCCCGTTGTCTCCCTGGAAGAGTTGTACTTGTACGTCGTCCTGGGAGCAAGTGTCAAGAGGGTAAGAAAGACAATGAATAATTGAACGTACAGCCCGCTTTTGCTTCGCATCCTGGAATGATTAAAGACTGAGATTTTGAACTAGATGCAAGTCAAACTACAAAACTCACGGCTACATCACCCGACGTCGGGCCTGGTACAATGTTGCCGTCTTGGTCTACGAACAGAGGTGAAGCGCCCTTGGGCAGCGGTGCTCCATTCTCGTCTACGAGGTTGCCGTTTGCATCCACAAGTTCACCGTCGTCGGTCTGGAAGAGGTCGGTGCTTCCGCTTGCATCTGAGCTGGAACCATCATTGGGAGAAGCGATATCCGCAGCCGTGGAGGTAGCATCCGCGGAGGTGGTCTCCGGAGATGAAGAGGCAGAGTTATCGATCGTGGGCGGCGTGACGACCTTGGTCGCGCTCGCCGACCCGTCGAGGTTCATCTGAAGCGCGGTGTTTGTGTCGAGATCAAGAAAAATATCTGCCTTGGCCTTCCCACCGAGGACGGACACGCCGAAGTTGAGACTCGGAATCAGATGCGCTGTGAGCTAGAAGGATAAGTTTTAGGATCAAACAACAGGCCAGAGAGATGAAATGCGTCGGACCGTGCCGGTTGCGGCGACGTCGCCCGCCGCATTCAGGGTAAGTGCTGCAGTTCGGACTCAATGGACAAGTAAACAAGAACAGAACGAAGGACGGACGGGTATCGCTGATGGAGAAAGCGCTCGAGAGCGGTTTGTTTGAGGCGTCGGGGGGGAACGTGAGCTGGGCGTTGTTGATGTCGAAGTTGAGCCCGACTTGCATGTCCATGACTACGTCGATGTCGCCAACTACCTGTGCGGAAACCGTGAAGGACGGCCCGAGGGTGAAGATGCCGGGCAAGTCGAAAGCTGTACATACGCAGAGCTGCTCAGATCTAGGCGGTGATTTGATGAGGTCCACGTACCGGGAACGCCGAGATTCACGAGCTCAATCTTGCCTGAGTCGACGTGGCCCTGGGGGTACAATTTAGACTGGGACATGTGTATCTGTCTGATGACGCAGAGAACATGCCGTGATATCTGCATTCATGGTCATAGTACCCGCGACGTTGGCAGTGAGCGCAGCAACGACACCGAACTTGGTTATCTGCACATCGCTGCATCAATATCGCCGTGTAGCGAGCAATGCTGATCTGACACGTACTTTCGGCGGAATAATTGTCCCCGTCGCCGCAACGCTGATGCTCGCCTGTGCGTTCGCATTTGCGTCCATGTCAACCTGGAGCGACACCGAGACCTTCCCGCAGTCAAGCTGTGAGTTAATGAGGTTGACGTGTTTGCTGAACGTGAGCGGCTTGAGATCGAAAGTCTTATTCGCGTCGATGGAGTTGTCCACAACAGCTGAGGAACCTCATCAGCCTATGTGCGCACGACAGAATATGTGGAGCAGAAACCTACATTCAGCAGCATCTTTGACAGCTGTGATGAGCGGACCGATCAGCATTCATTGGTATGCATATGGTTTCGCCTTTGTTAACAAATTCACACACCACCAGCAACGTCCTTTACAGCGCCCACGGCGTCCTTTGCGACGCCGACAACATCCTTCTCGGCTTTTTTAAGACCGTCCTTGACGGCTAAAGGCAGCGTAATTCGAGTTACAATTAAGAAAGAGTAAAAAAGGAACATACCACCGAGGGCACCCTTGATGCTGAACCGGGGATTGATGGTGCGCCGGCGGGAGGAAGTCACCTGAATGTCACCAGCCTGCACACCGGGGACGTTGACGCCCTGGATTGCAATGTTGACGGGGCCAGTTCTACAGGGATCTTTGAGAGGGACGGGGAGAAAAATCGGTGGAGTACGCACTTGGACCAATCCGCTGCGTCAAAATCGGTGTCAAGCGAAAGGGCTTTGACAACGGGGACCTTGCCATCGCGGCGCACAAGGCTACGGCGAACGGAGCTCGGGATTGACTGGTCTTCGGAGACCCAAGACTTGGCGACGCGTGCGAAGGCGCTTGCACCGCACTACATATACACAGCCTTGTAAGCACGGGCATCTGCAGCGAATCTAACATAATTCAAGTGAAACAGAGACGCACATCCTCGGGGAGCCGAACGATCTTGTTCACGGCGCCGATCTCCTGATACAGGTGTGAGCACTGGGAGTTGGGATCATCCGGGTCCTTTAGGCAGACGAGGCGGATGTCCTGGGCAAGCGCATTCGAGTCACAACCGAGAATCTGCCAGTCTGCGGCCTTCGTGATGTCCGTGATGGCGTTGTTGGACCCCCACTGTGGAAGATCAGCCTGTGGTTCCCCACATTCATCAGAGAAAACCAACGCACGATTTTGAGAGATCCGGAGGCAGAGCTGTTGGTAGGAAGATCTACGTTGGTCCACTTAGAACGAAGAGCCTGCGAGAGAGATTGGTCACGCACCGTAGGAGCATTCGCCCCTTGTACATGCTACCGTCCAGTCGTTCAGGGCATTGATACCAGCGATGAACGGGAAAATCACGAGGAAGGAAGAAAGCATGATTGAACAGAAATGAAGGCCGGCCTTGGCGTCGTTCAACGACCAAAAGAAAGAAACAAAGAAGAAGACAGGAGAGGAAAAGAGAATGTGCTAGCCGTGAATTCGGCTCGCGTATATATGGGATTGATGAGGGTCGTCGCGCCAAGATAATCCGAGTTCACTTCGAGCCTGCAGCGCCCGCCGTATGCAAATGGCCGATGTGATGCCGAGAACCCCGTGAAATGTAGCGGTTTAGCTTCAGGCGCGGTGTCTTGGCCCAAGGCTACCATATGAAACAGACGTAGATGCCCGCGCTGAAACCGTATTTGGGTGTGAGACTACGGAGTTTCTGGATAGAAAGTCGTAGACACAGAAGTTTCGATTGGCGGAGTTGTTAGAAATCAAACAAGTTGAGTCGTGCAAATCCGCGTGTTGTTCGGAACTGTTACTACTCGGACTACAAACCACACTACTTATACTAATCTACATGTAACTACGGAACCGGGAGATGACTGGGGATGAGTAAGGGAACTGGGGGCGCAGGAAGCGCAGGGGTTGCGCAACTACGGCACAGTAGTTGCGGACTCCGGCGTGGTGCGCAGTGGTGATCCGCCTTGATGGCCGGATTGATACGGTGAGCTGTGTCTGATCCTTACACTCGCCCTCCGATGATCGCTTCGCGGTCATCACCACTTCTTACGACACGCTCACGCCCCAACGTTAACAGCCTCTCCGCCGTCCACAGTGAGCAATCCACCATTCGCCGCATCATCATCCTCGTCTTTGAAGATGGTGTAATCAGTCATGAACACATCCTCGTCCACAACCGGCACTTCCTGGGCTTCGCCCTCCTCACCAAACAAAGCCGCGTCGACACTGTCCTCGGTTGAAGCCACACTCGCGGTCTCCGAACCAGCCACGGACACCGCTCCGATGCGCGCCTGCTTGCCACGAGGCACTCTCTTGCCCTTGTTCTTGCGGGCGGCCTTACCGACAACCTTGCGCTGCCAGCCTTTCGATCTGACGGCTTTGCCTGCATCTTCGGGTAAGTCGTGTATCACCAAGGATACTGTATCAACAATCTCACCGAAGCTCGCCCGGCGGTAGGTTCCCATGTCGCCGCGAACGCCACGACGCGCAATTTGCGAAGCGTTGGCCGCGAGCTGTTGAGTCACCAAGGCTTGGTGGTTGAGGAACGAGCTGAACGCGTCATTCGACAGGGAGACCCCACCCGGAGCCGTCTCGGTAGTACGCGACGACGAACCTAGAACATCTTCAGCATCCGAGTTATGAGCTGTTGCACAGCATAACCAGCACTCACCCGACGCGTGCCTATTGCGCCACGCTTCCTCGATACGCGGAAAGTCGGAAGGGAGCGGCGCCCTGGGGTGACGGAGCCTGTAGCTTTCGATGTAACCCGGGGGCGGCATTCCTGGGTGCCCAGCTGTGCCATTGACCCAAGCCAAGACAGCATCGTGGTAGTTCTCCCACGCAAGGGCATCGGCAGCGCTATAACGAGGATCGGAAGACATTTGGATAGCAGACGGGTAAGTCCTTGCTTTATCTGTCGCTCGAGGGCTGCTATTTATCGGTAGAACTCTCTTGTTTCTTCCAAATGAGGTCTCCATTTCTTGAATCAAGACATGGCTGACGCGGCCCCGTTGTGGCGCTCCTGGAATCAAGACATGTACTGCTGCTGAGCGCACATTCTCATCGAATTCTGGACTAGTTCCTGATCCTGTTTTCAAATTCCGAATCTTCGATATTCCCATCGCTTCCAGGTACGATTGCAGGGGTTCCAGGTGCTTTACTTCGGGATATTGAAGCCAGGTGACGTCTCCAGACTTCCACTTCACCTCGAAGAGAGAATCACGTCCTTTCCCGCTGTGGGATAGAATACGATCCACTGCCCATTCGCTTGGCACTGCCCCAAATCCGGGAAGCTGATGAATCTGGCGGCCGGGAAAGCGACGATCATCGTTCGGTACGTGAATCCGTAGCAATGATGCATGAAAAGACGGATTAATTCCCCGCATTCTTAGTTCCTGAGACAATTCTAACTCATATGACGAGCCAGGTTCCAGAACTTTTCTAATGCGGAATGGACCGATGTATTTCGGAGTAAGTTTCCTTGCGCGTCCCTTTGGCAATTTCAAATTCTGTGTTGACAGATACACCAAATCCCCTGTGGAAAAAGCCGCCGGGCGCCGTCTTTTATTGGCCTGCACTGTCTGCTTTACTCGCTTGGTAATAATCGCGTCGTGCGCCATCATGATAGATTCTTTCACTCGCTCGGCGAATTTTCTGACTCCAGGATACTCATTTCTATCATTCCAGATCATCGGTCTCGGAAGCCGCCCGTAATTCAAGAAGAACGGCGAGAACCCCGTGGTATCGGAACGCGCCGAGTTCATTGCAAATTCGATTGCCGGTAAGCGCAGGACCCAATCCTTCTGATTGAGCTCAACGCACTGCCTCAGCATCTGAGTCATCGTTCTGTTTGCCCGCTCGGTTGCGCCGTCGGTTTGTGGGTGATATGCCGATGATAACCGCAGTTCGGTGTTGATCAAGGCATGTAACTTCTGCCAAAACGTGCTCGTGAACAGGGAATCTCTATCACTAACTATGATTTCCGGTAACCCATGTAGCTTGTAAACCACCTCGAACACAAGCTCTGCGACATCTGTTGCCTTGTAAGTCTGTTTCGTTGGCGTCAAGTGGACCATTGGTGTGAGATGATCAATCACCACGCAGATCATATCGAACATTCCTAGTCTATTCGCCGATTCCGGCAAAGGCCCAACAAAATCTATCCCAATAGATTGCCAAGGACGCCTTGGTACCTCGAGGGTTCTCAGTAAGCCTGCTGGCTTCTGAGTCGACGGTTTTACTCATTGCGCATAGGCTACAACTGTCGCAGTAGGCTGCAATGTCGCGAATCATTTCATTCCACCATACATGGTATCGCAAGTAATTCAATGTTTTGCGAGCCCCCAAATGAGCCAGCAAGGAATGTGCTTGACCAATGACAAGGCTACGCATGCCCACACCGTCTATTACAAGATTGGGTATGCATAGCATTTCCTCGTAAGCCCGCTTCATATATATCAACCCATCACGCAGGAAAAAATCTTTATAGTGAGTGGGCTTTAGTAATATCTGCCGGAAAAATGCGTCATTGGTGTAGTGGCCCTTCAAGACATTCGGAAAATCGACTTGCGAAGCCGATTTGACCAGATCTACAAGCCCCGCACCGTCCCCCGCTTCTTCGGGTGCAATGGTGACATCTTTTCCAACCGTCGTTTGTACCGACTGCCCTGTCTCCGCTGTGACATTCGAAGATGGTCTATCGGCATCTCCCTCACTGGGTGTTCCCGGGGCTATCTCATTGTCTAACCCCCCTTGAATCTCATCCGATACAGGGAGCGTAGTCACCGTTTGTTTGGAAACTGGGTCAATTGTACCTTGTTCTCTGTTTGGTCCGATCTTGACCTGGTGAGTTTTGTGGTCAAACTCGACGCGAGGTTTATTACCGAGTCTTCCAGATCTCCTAGGACCATCAACAGCGCAGATCCACAATGCGCTGGTATCGGTATGTACGGGTGCAGACATATTTACAGCCGCTAATTTGGCATGTATAGGAATCTCGTCCGGATCCCTGTCCTGCACGTACTCGCTTGGTGCTCGGACTTCTCCCGTTGGTTCGTTCGCGTAAATCCTCGACAGTGCATCGGCGAGAATATTGGTGTCCCCAGGAATATAATGAATGGTGAATTCAAATTCATTCAAAACACTCATCCAGCGGTGTTGACGCGGGGACAGATGTCTTTGTTGCATGATATATTCAAGACCTCTATGGTCTGTACATATCCTAAATTTCGCCCCTATCAACTCGGCTCGAAAGCGCTTTAGCGACTCGATTATTGCCAATAATTCTTGTTCATGAACAGGGTAATTCTGCTGTGCCGAGTTGAACTTTCCAGACCAAAAAGAACTAACTTTCGCCGTCTTCAGGTCATTGCCTTGGCTCAAATAGCCACTCGCACCTGTCAGACAGGCGTCAGTGACGAGGTTGATCATCTCAGCCCCCACGGAATAATCGAGGGCAACGCGGTGATGATCCCGCCAGTCTTGCACAATATTCTTAACCTCGTCGAACGCTCGTTGGTGTGTAGGATGCCAGCGCCAGACCGCCGCAGGACCACTAATCGTTGAGAGGATAGACATCGGAATTCGCATACTTGGACCATCTGGTGCCAAGAATCCAACCGCGCCCAGAAAACTACTCAACAAGGTTTTATTGGTCGGTGTTTTCCAGTTCGTGACCTTATCCACCTTGTCCGGATCCATTCTGATGCCCTTTTCGTCAATGATATGGCCGAGGACTCTCAATTCACGAGAAAACAGCTGCATCTTATCCGCACTGAGATACAACTTTTCCTTTCGCAATACCGCAAAGATTTTACGGAGGTGAGTCAAATGTTCATCTACCGTGTCGGAGTATATCACAATATCATCCAGGTACACGTTCATAAATACGCCAATATATTCCGCAAAAATATGGTTCATCAATAGTTGACATGTCGCAGGACCGTTCAAGTCTCCCTGCTGCAGGACCAAGCTTTCCATTGTCCCATCCGGCGTCACAAATAAGGTGTGCGAAACATGTTCTTCAACCACCCTAATTTGTTCATAAAAATCTTTCCCGTCTAACAAGGACCGTATTGGATGGCGTACCACATTACGCAGAATTCCATCCATATCTGGTAGCGGGGCAGTAAGTCTCTTCGCCTGCTTTCGCGCTTGTCTTCTTCAGGATCAACATAGGAATGGCGTTTGTACCCGTCGCGATGCGCCATCTTCCCGATCGGAGATAGACCTCCTTCTTTGCCTGCCAAAGCGTTTTTAGCGCGTCAGGACACTTCGAAGGGCGCCAGGAATATACCTTTGTGTCGTCGATAATCGGAATAATATGATTTACTGCTCGGAATGGCGGCAACGCCGTCTGCGCAGGATCCTGACACAAATCCGCCACTTCCGCCCGAATCTTGCGGCGTAAGTCCTCATATCTACCATCCAACACCTCTGCTGCAGCCGATATAATTTTGACCATTGTATCGCCCTCCAGCGATTGTGGTGTCATGGAGCCAATTACCACACGTGTTGGGTTGAACCCAACAGCGACTTTGTGTTGAAAGAGGAATGGCGTACCGAGAACGATATCGTAAGCGTCTAAATTGCATACGTCGAAGCTCCGCTGACCATTTATGCCTTGGTATGTGAAATCAACCATTGCGGAACGATTCACAATCGAGCGAGAACCTGATACCGCCATATATAACGGTACAGGTTTCACGAGGATCTCAGTTTTGATCTTTAACTGATCCACCACCTTTGTCGAGATAAAATCCATCATCGAGCCTGTATCCAAAAGTGCTCGGACAGCTTGGCCATTGACCATAGCCTCGACAATTATCTGGCGCGGTAAAATTCTTTCCCGGTCTTTCTCTCGCATCGCCGTCCGGTACATATGATCGTGAGTACTTTCGTTCAGTTCTGCTCGGCTACGCTTCCGGGACTGACCTCCCCGTGTCCTTACAGCCGCACATCGAGGTTGAGACATAATACGCCGACGGCGCCGGATCCTTTCGATCGATTCCATGCTGGGAGTCTCGTCAGGTGGCGGTCTACTCAAGACCTCACGCGCTGAGAATCCTGGTACCCTAATCTGGCTGTGAGTGACAAAGTAGTGGTCCGCGGTTAACTGGTCAAAAATTAAATAACCACCAGTCGCAGGATCCACTATTAGTCTCTCCATTGCGGAATCCATTTCCATATTGTCCAGTTCTGTTAATGCCCCAGCAAAACGGAACAGCAGCCAATTCAGTGCTGGATATTCATGGTCCGGCTCATCCCCGACAAAACAACCTTGATTTCGTGGTGCCGAAAGGTGTTTATCCCAAGCATCGTTGACCACATCCATTACGCTGAAATCCACGCGTGTCAGATCCTCTCGGGTTACCAAATAGGGAACCTGGGACTTCAGCCAGTCCGTTACTTCGAACGTGGAACCGTATTCAATGACCGTGAACCTCTCGTCAGGGACCATTCCTTCGGCTATCGCTTCATCCGGAGGATAGGCCGTCATCCACAGTTTCTTGATGTAAGAACATACTTCCAAAGCCGGCGCTCTCAGCCAAACTTTATCGGTACCTTTATCCAGGGTCGAAGGATCGGGTAGCTCGTCAGAATCTTCGACACGGACCGAATCCGTGTGCACCGATGACTCGTCTTTCGCTTTCGCGAGATCGTCCAGACCCAACGAGTTCAGGTAATCGTACCGAGCTACACCGACTGACACTTTCTGTTTGGGAGCTTTGGCCTGGTGTTTGTCAGGGCAATTTCGACTCTGGTGTCCCACCTCTCCACAGGTGAAGCATTTATTCTCTGCCCTCATCTGATCCATTTCTTCCGGAGACCACTTCGGTTTAAAACTCTTGGGTTTTCCGGACTTTTCCTTCTGTTTGTCCTTCGCCCATTTTCCGGCTGATTGATTATTCTTCGCAGATTTATCAGTCTTTCGGCCGGTGCTTGTGTCCGATGTCTCCTTGTCGTTATCATCCGGTGGCGTCCAAGGCTCGTTTCCTCGAGCCCTATTCTTGAATCGCCCCCAGGTGCGTCCTTCTGGCTTGGGTCTCCAATCCCGTTGTTCCTTGTCAAGTGCTTCCTTCGATTTCTCGAATCGCATTGCCCATTTGACAAGCTTATCCAAGCTTGATTCCTCCGGACTCATGCCTCTGTCTAGCCACTTGACCCGTATGTACTGATCAGCACCATCCCAGAATATCTGGACTAAATGCCTCTCTGTTACATCGGGGAACCGTTTCGCCAACGACCTAATGTCCCGAATAAAATCTCGGACTGTCTTTTTGCCTTGGTACGCGCTCATCAGTCGCTTCCGTAACCGAAGTTTAAAATCGGTGGGGAAGCAGTAATCGAACAACGCCTTATAGACATCTTTGATAGTCCATTGTTTCAAGTTCGTCGCGACATGGTCCATGAAGAACTTGCTTGCAGTGCCGCTCATGAAATTAACAATCAATTTCATGGCTAATTTGTCGCTCAAAGCCGTAAGCTCGATCCACGTATCTACCTCGTACGTCCAATGATCGAATGTGTCCATTACAGGCTTCCCATCCCAGATGAACGGTGCTTTGATCTTAATTCCAGCCATGGCTTTCTTCATACTTCTCATTTCATCCAGTTTGCGCTTGTCTCTAAGCTTGTCTCGTAACTTCCTGCTGCGAATTCCGCTGTAAGCGCCGGAGGAACTGGTGTCAGAACCTGGATCTGACTGGGCTGACTCTGAGCTCGAGGTATCAGAACTCGAGGAACTGTCACTCGAACTACTTGGGGTATTGGGAGGCGCCGGTGGGCTCCCAGACTTGCTTGTCGTGGCCCGGAACCAACCACCTTCCGGTACTTGCGACTCTGACCGCGAAAATCTCTCCTTGGCCTTCTTGGCATCTTTAGATTTCTTATGGTGCTTCTCTCTGGCGGCGTTACTATTCTGCATCTCTTGCAAGTATGCCGCAAATCCTGCGCTGCGCTCTGCAGCGTCGACATTTTTCCCTTTCGTTGATTGCTTAGCCGCTGCCTCCTCGGGAACTTCAACGATCACCGCCATGCTTCTGGCCGGCACGGCCGAACTGATCTTGACTTCCTCGATGAACGCTTCTATCGCGCTCTGGAAATCGACTTCTTCTTTCTTTACCCACGACCCAGGAATCGGACCAAGCTGATCTTCATCCTCACTGAGGTCGAACCATGTTGGGAAGAACTTATATTTGGTATCCATCCTCTCTGGGACTAACCACTTATACTTCCTGGCAGTGATCCGGGGTACTACAAACCCGTTCTCAGAACTTTCCCAGTCCAGACTGCCTTGCGAGTGGAGGATATATGCGGATTCATCTTCCACATTCTCCGACGAGGCAGCATCTGCGCCGCTCTCGGAATCACCCGCGGTGGGTGATTCATCTCGCTCTTCCTCATCATCGTCGGCATCCTGATTCTCGTACGTAGCGACTAGCTCGTCAAGATCTGATCCGTGAATCCGAGGGCCTTGAGCAACACGTAATGCGTGCTGATCAACAGCGGGTAAACTCCCAAATTGGAGCTCGCCCTCCGCTGCTAAGACTGCGGGCTCATTCTGTCCGTTGAATGATGCCCCAACTTCGGCTACCTCCTGCAGAATAGACTTCTGCGGGGTCCGAGTCGTCTCTGCGACTGAAGCGTAGGTCTTCTTTCGCGTAGATACCATATTCTGGTACTTCTGTATAACCGGTGTAATTTAAGCGCTATGCTTGTTCAATCGGGTGATCAATCCGATTGTTAAACACGAGAAAAAAAATTGGACTCAAAAAAAATGTGAGACTACGGAGTTTCTGGATAGAAAGTCGTAGACACAGAAGTTTCGATTGGCGGAGTTGTTAGAAATCAAACAAGTTGAGTCGTGCAAATCCGCGTGTTGTTCGGAACTGTTACTACTCGGACTACAAACCACACTACTTATACTAATCTACATGTAACTACGGAACCGGGAGATGACTGGGGATGAGTAAGGGAACTGGGGGCGCAGGAAGCGCAGGGGTTGCGCAACTACGGCACAGTAGTTGCGGACTCCGGCGTGGTGCGCAGTGGTGATCCGCCTTGATGGCCGGATTGATACGGTGAGCTGTGTCTGATCCTTACATTGGGGGGCTGAAACCTTACGCCGAGGCCGTGCCATCAGCGATATCACCGGTTTCCCTAGTCACATCGGCCTCCTCTTGGGACACCAGGCAGTGGCCAGCCCTTGAGCATTTCGAGGTCGTCCTGATTGGGAGCCGAATAACAGCAGAGTCAGTTCTGGATACACGGAAAATGAGCAGCTGAACGTGAAGGAGAACATAAAAGAGATAACGAATAGGAGAAGGGGAAGATCAATTGACGAGGAGGACAGATCCAGAGAGTCGCCGAGATACGCCAGGGCTCGCACAGAATGATGTGCTGCCCTGCCAGCAGCGTGAAGGTCAAAGCTCGGAGTCAGCGACATCACTGTCTGTGCAGAATTACCCACATCCCAGTCAAACCTCACCATGGCGCAATTCCCTCACAAATCTCACAAACATGGCATCTCGGGCAGTATCGGTTGTGGCATGGCCAGAGGACCGACACTGCAAGCAGCGGGAGGAAAGGGCGAGCAGTAAGCAGATGAAGATGAGCATCGAATTCAAGCACACACATTGTCACGGGTGCCTGGAATGTCCATAGCCTCAGAGTTACGACGGCTTCGACGGAGTCAGAGGTACGTGGGAAACAAAGTATTATAATGTACCTGCGCCTAGGATAATGGACCTGGTGTTGATGCGGCCTTCACAGCAATAGGAGTAGTAGGATTATGTAACAAGAAACGCGCTGGAAAGGGGAAGCTCGATGGAGCATTGCGAGTGCGAGCCGCCGTGGAGTGGGTATATTGAAGGACAGTGGGCCGAGGGGCACATCGTCATTGTCGGAAGTACAGATGGCGCAGAAAGTCGGACAGATTAAGGTGAGAGAGACGTCGCAGTCTTTGCGGATGAATGGTGGATGCAAGGGGAACTCGGGATTCGAAATAAGTACATAGGGTTGAAAAGTTTTTTTCGACCCTCGGCGGACCCCCTCCCCCCCCCCTCCTTCCATATAGGGAAGGAGTTTCCCACCCCTAGCGCCGGGCCGTCGCCTCCGCTTAGGGCCGCAGCTTGGGACACTACTGGGGGGCGGGCTTGACAGGCAGTTTGACTATCTTACAGTGTAGTAACAGCTTCCTGTCCATCTAATATACCTCTGGTGTGCTCTTCCTTACACCCCTGTACTATACTGGTCTATCATGATACCCCCACTTTACACTGGGCACCAAATTATCATAACCTAGTGGTATATTGGCAGGGAAAAATAGTGGGACTGTATATCCATGATAGTGAGTGTCAAGTTTTTTTTTTTTTGAACATCGGTTAAGGTGGTTGAGCCAACGGAAAGCAAAATCTATGCGTCATACGTGATCCGACATTCCATATTAGGAAGCTGACCTCCAAGATGGTTCGGGCATCGTACAAACCCTACCTGACACCTCTGGCATTGTCCAAACGGTATATTGAGGGTTTTCAACCCCTTCTAACAAAAGTATCAAAAAGTTTTTTTCAGCCTCCCCTGGGACCCCCCCCCCCCTCCCCACGTACGAAATTTTAATCCCGAGTTCCCCTTGGGTGGATGCGCAAAGATTGAGGGTTTCCCTGGTCGGTTGGCGGACTGGTAATGGAGTCCTTGCAGTCGAAGACATTTTCTTGTATCAAGGTCGAGACACATTACCAGCGTGCGTTAGGAGAGCGTTAAACGACACGAGCGCAGCAGAGAGGCTCGGATGTGGCAGTGCTTGATCGCATATCGCCCGGAATCCTCCGTGCCACGGCGTTGTTAGGGTGATAGATATTTCGTCTCGGAGCCGTAGGCATGTATCTGACACCGTAGAATCGATCTCCTGTGAAACCAGACACAATTCGATGGGCCCGTATGCCTGGTCTTTATATTTTCTGGCCTGTGATTGCAAGGGAAGGGAAGGCGAAGTCGCATTCTCTGGTCTTGGGGTAGGGATAGTGCAGCCATTGAAGCTTTCAGCGATGGCAGACTTATACCTATGCAACAATTAGAGTTCTTCACCGTTAAGGCTCAAAGTTTTGAAATTCTGCCGTACCGTGCGGTCCAGTCAATGGGCTCAAGGCTCAATGCCTCGTCGATGATACGAAATTTAATGGCCTCGAATGGATATCTGTGTGCCAAAAGAACCGTCGTTTGAAAGAACCACGACACCGAAATCCTGATTTGGGATCCGCGTAATTTGGCTTTTGAAACCTAAAGATGAATCCTCAGTCGTGAGCCCGATAACTTGGGGAGGAACCCGACCGAGTACATCGCCGCCATGCTGCAAGCTGTTGTTGAACAGACGAAGTCCGCCTCACAGGAATGAAAAAACTCGCCTCAATATATTCTAAAGACGCAGTTATTTAAACGGTTGCCACGAGCCTGTCACTGACCTACTCCACGGTAAGTACGCATTTGTCCACCTCAGTACACTTTTGGGGAGAGTTCCGGGAATGGACTACTCAATTTGGTCAGTGTTTGGATTTGGAATGTGCGATGGTATTACGCGACGGGAGTAGAAACGGTGATTCCAGCCGCAACTTTGTTAATCGCTTCCGCTGAGAAAACAGTTTCGTTGGTTCCGGGGTGTCGGCCCTCGTTCAAGAGTGTTTGAAGCCAGATTGCCTAAAATCAATTGACACGCGAATGCTTTTGTTCTAGAGCGGAACGAACCATATCGTTTGCATCGGAAATTATCCCACCGGAGCCAGAATTAACTGGCAGGTCATCAAGCATTGCACTACGGAGAGGCAGCTGAACGTACTGTTTCCAATCTCGCCGCTCGGATCCCAGCACGATATCGGCCTCACCGTACCACTCCGAAAACATCCTCGGTCTGGGTGGAAAGCATACTCAACGGCTCAGTAATGAAGTCGTTCACATACTGTTCGAATGGAATTCCGAGAAGCAGAGGTGGGAACTAGGAAAGGAGTGTGTGCATGTGGTTGTTGTACTGCCAGTGCTCGCGGAACCAGTGGAAGGTTTGAGATAGCGAATCTATTGCAAGGTGTCTATCGTTTTGGAATTAGCGACTCGATCGGCATCAATCTCGGAGGTTAAGATAGGCGCGCGAGACTGGAATGGCTGTTGCAGCGGAGCGAAGGCAGAAAGACTGACCGGTAGACTGGCGAGAATGAAAGTTTGGAGGAGGAAGTAGGCGCAAGACAAGCGGTGATCGATAGACATCGTGATGCCCGGGGTTTAAATTTTGGTACCGGGGACAACAATCACGGGGTAATTAACCATACATGAATGTCGCGATTTCCCGAACGTATCGCTTAAGTATCCTGTCTGGGCAGGCATAAACCAGGCACCCTCACCTACATGCTTTCGTGAGATTTGTGTTAGCCGTCGACCCGTCGATACTCGTGACTAGTGTTCTCAAAGTTCGGTTCGGAGAATTGGTTCGAACCCGAACCAGACTTAACCGAACGCAAAGTTTAGGTCCAGGTTCACCAAATGCCCGAACCTGAAGCTAAAGTTCGGTTCAAGGTTGCAGGAGGCAATTTTTTGGTTGAACCGAACAGAACCTCGAACCCGAAACCAACCCATCATATCGGAATTTTGTGACTTTTTGGATGATTTAGCCCAGGAATCGGATTTCGCGTCAACTCGGTACATACTGTGAGGAAGAATTCGCCCTCGGAGTAGAGTGCTAGAGCACACAAGAGCGTCAGTAATTGCTCGTTCAGGACGCCAAGCGTACGCACCTCGGCAGCGAGGCAGATTCCGTCCCCAGTGGAAAAAAATGTATACCGCAATGTACAGGGCTGAATAAGCTACAGAGGAGGAAGGGGTCCCCGTGGAGAAACCGGATTATCCTGGGCTGTATCGGCTTCCATATCCCGATATCCAAAGTTGCGATATCCAACTTTGCCGATTGTCGGTGGGCGAGCATTGTGCAAGGGTTGAGGCCGGGGACTGGCCAGAGTAGAAACAAAGAAGTCAGTGTCGTCAACATCAAGGATTGTCATATCCGGAAAACGCACGCACCCTCGCTGAGGGGTCGCCTCCCTCAACGATCCCGAACTATCTCTCACAAACGACACAGTCAAAAAGATATAGTAAACCGCGTACCGAACACATTGCGCTACCTAGTGTACCTGTACTCGTACGTATCATACTCCAAGTACGTATGTAGCCGAAAAGTAAGCGCGCAAAAGGGGTGGGTCGAAAGAAAGTAATGAACTGGAATTGGAATGGCGAGGTAAGGTGTGTGAGGGTGCGTGGTATGGGAATAACAGCCGGCGCTTGCGTCGCGAGGTACATTAACGGTCAGGGGATCTCGAGATCGAAATCGGGAACGGGAAGCCAGGCAGGAGCCAAGTCGAAATAGGGTGAGCCAGTCGGAGGTGGAATGCGCTCTTCCGAACGCGGAGGGTACACAAAACAACAACGCCCTGCTTTCCCGCGCGGGCTCTTCGTCATCGTCACTTCTTCTGCTGCTTCATCGCTTCATCGTCGTACATCGGGGCGTCGTTCACCGTTTACCGGCTAACCTGCGCGCCCGGCCCAGCACGAATCAGCGCCGTGCTCGCCGCGCACGCACCCGCGGCCGCGCTGCCCTCGTCCTCGGGCTTGTACAGAACGCGCATGCCGCTGTCCTTGATCGACGCGACGACCTCTGCGGGCGCAGAGGGCTGGGGGTCGACGAGGTGGTGCTGGCGTGCTTGGCGGCGTAGGCGCGGAGCATGTCGTCGGGGGACATGGTCGGAGGCTGCATGGGCATGGCGAAGGGCGAGGCGGGGATGGCGGGCCTGAGTAAGGGGGGAGGGTCAGCGTGTGGGATAGAAAAGATGGGATGGATAGAGAGGAAAGGAGAGAGGGCAGACCGGAGTCCACCGCATCCACCGCATCATCGGACATTTTCAGAATATGGCGAAGCGAAACGCAACGGGCGCAGACGACACCATGCACAGGGTATCCCCAACAATCCAGTGCACAGGAAACAGGCACCGCCCGCCCAAATATCAAGTCCATGCCACTTGCCAATTCGACATCATCCGCTCCTCCCAGCACACAACGACACTGCCGACGACGTAGCAGACCACACCGAACCACCCCAAACCTGACTAGCCCACCCCCGCCCACCGCTCGACGTCCCCTCTCATTTCGAGAGCCTCCCCCAAAATTGCCTTTTATAGGCATCCCCCCATTCCATTGCCTATTTCGGCCGCCCCCAAAAATCGGCACGCCAAAACGCACAAGTGCAAAAGGTCGTAAACCCGGAAATACGCAGCAGTCTGCAGCTGTTCGGAGTCGCAAGTCGGGTGAATAGTGTAGGCACGGCTCCCCTCCTCGCCAGGGGACAGAGCGCAAACGCGTCCCCTCGCCGACAACGCCCCGCACTCTCCCTCGCCGGGTAGGCTTCCCCCACAAAAGCTCGGCACACTCCCCAATCCCCGCACACAAGTGAGGCAGAGCCGCCGACACACACGAGTCGGCGAACGCAATGCGTCTCACCTCCCCGAAAGCGCCATACACTCTCCCCTGCAGAGCACGCTGGATACACCTCCGGCCCTCCTCGCTTTCACGCCCCCCAACAAGGCGCACCACTCTACGAGCGCTTCCTTTTCCGCGACTCGCCTCTCCACTCCACAAAACAAAAGAAAGAAAAACGATCACAGAGAACACTCACTGCTGAACATGCTCCCCGGCGCCGGCGTGCCGGGGTACTTACCGTCTCGGCCTGCTGCGGCGCGAAGAGGTACTCGCCCGCGTCGTCGTCCCCGTTGTCGGCGGTGTTGGCGTCGGGCAAGGTAGGGCCGCCGGTGCGCATCACTGGAAGGAAGGAGTCAGTACATGGGAGACGAGAGGAGCGATGTGATGGGAGGAGGTCGAGGACGTGGAAAGGAAAATGTGGGAGAGAAAAGGACGCGGTGGATGGACGAGGGTGGGAGACGACGCCGAGGAAGGTTAGAAGGAGGGACGGAGTAGAAGGCAGGAGGGCACGATGCGAAGATGCGAAGATGAAGAAAGACGGTCGATGAGGTGGGGAGAGAATGAGGAAGGAGAAGTGGAAACGAGAGGAACGGGGGGCGGCGTGGGTGGAAGAAAGGACAGAAGAGGGATGAGGAAGTAAAGGGAGGTGGCAAAAGGAGATGACGACGAGGAAGAAGGGAGAGGCGAGGATGGGAAGATGGGAAGATGGAAGGATGAGGAAGGACGAAGGAGGGGGAAGGAGCGAAAGGAAGCAGGAAAGTGGAGAGGACGAAGAGGGAAGTAGAGGACGAAGGAGGCAAGGAGGGGAGAGAGGAAGGGGGCGGAGAGGGAAGACGAGAATAGCGTGAGGAGAGGGGCAGGATGAGTGGAGGGGGAAGGAGAGGTACGACAGAAGAGAGAAGAGAAGGGAGTGAAGAAGGAAAGTAGCAGACGGGAGCAGTGGGGGCGGAATGCGGGGAGGAATGATCCGCGATGCAAAAAAGGGCGGGGAGGGGTGCTCAGCGCGCCAAACACCTCATCAACGCTCTGGCGCCAGCTCTCCTGGCCGTTCCCGTTCATGCGAGACGGTCAAGAGACAATGATTGAGACAAGCAGCCGGAATGTGGAGATCTGCGAGCTTCTACTCGACTAGGAGTTCCCTGGCGATCTGAGAAAGAGGCACTTGAAGCATGAAAATGAAACAAAGCAAGCGCGGCACAAGTTTGGTCGTGGGGAATCCCGGATTCAACACAGGAATATATCGAGGATCTTGTGAATGCGAGTAGTAGTGACCCAAAGACCCTGCAACTTGCGGCCGTGAGACTGGAAGAAAGCGCTGTGCAGAGTCCAAAATTTGGAGATGGAGGAAAGCAAAGGAACGCGGAGTAAGTGGTCCGATTTGATCCGTGCACCGCCACAAACGTCTTTTCTCTTTAACGCCCACGTGCTTCGCCTTTCTCGCTGTCCACCGCTGACCCCGATCGACTCGTTTTCTGCTGGAACGGCTCTAGCGGCGATATAAATGCGATTGCGAAGGGTAGGATTTTGGGCCATATTGTTCCCAGAAGCTCTTCTGGCATCAGTGGCATCATCTCCCGCCCCTTTCCACTACCTCCTGGCCCTTTGGTCACCGATGACAGCTGGTCTTACCCTCCTCCATATCGGCTCCCCTGGCCCTTTTCGCTCCTGTTAGCATGCTCAGAGCGGGGCTTTCCCGCCTTTCCCGCTACCCATTCCCGCCGCGCCTTGCCGCCGCCTAGCGCCGATCGCGTCACATCGGACCCCAGGCGCCTCTCATATAAGATTATGCCCGCCACCCTCCGCCTCCCTTGGTGCGTCCGATCCGCCCTATGCGCCGCCTTTCCACCCCGTGACGGTCGGCCGCTGTTGGACGTCTTTTATTGCTCACCCGAAGCTGCCGCAGACCAGCAGCGGCTAATATGAGGCCATGACCATCTCCTCCGGTGTCCTTTGCTTCCCTTATCTCGCTAAGCGCTGGGCCGTAGCCCGTCCGATCCGCATCAGATCCCACCGCAATTACCTACGCAGTTGCGCTGCCTTTCTGCTCGCGCGCGCCCTTCTGCTTTTACACTTCCCATGCCACGATCCCTTGCCCTCGTCATTGTGCATTCTTTGTGTCACTATCCGGTGCACCACGTCGCTTGGCCGCGCTTCTCCCGCCTGCGTTCCCGCCAGTCCTTCCACTACCTGTCACGGCACATGGCAGAAATATAGATTTCGATCATGCATGTATCATCGTCTTGGCACACTTTGCTCGTCCGCGTGCTTCCCTCCGCCGTCCTGCTCTCCTCTTGGCTTGTGGAGACCTTGCGATCATCTGCACCGTCCCCCTGCGACGCCAATGCGCTGCTTTCCAACCCTTTTGGCTCCTAATTGGCCTCTATCCGTCTTCGCACCTACGCTTCGCCTGGGCTCGGGTACGGTGTTTGTTGGTTCCCAAAAGAATTACAAAAAATGCGCCGAAAAAGGAAAGAGGAAAGGAAGGGAAAGGGGGATATGCATATCAACCACCCCCCACAGCAATTGCCCCACAGATCTCAGCCCCAACCACAGATTCATTCTGGGATATAGTTGATCAAGCAGGTTTCCCAACTTCCTCCCAAATGGATACCTTGCTCGAATTTGCACAGGGTTTTGAACAGCACAACTATCCAGATATTAATTTGGAAGAGGGAAATAGTCATAATATGGCCAGCATCAGGGCAGGATCTTCGCAGAAACGAGAAGCTACAACAACTGCAGTCTTTGCCTCCAAGGAACCTCCGAGACAGCGACAGAAGCGGACATGCCACAAATGCAGACAAGATAGTTGCAAAGGGAGTAATAGGCGGGAACTTTGCAAGAATCCGTGTGCAGATTGTAACCGAAGATCATGTGAGGGTCAAAGCAGTGCCCAAAAGAATGTTAAATACGGGCAGAAACTGGCAATGAATAGCTATCAAGGTATTAAACCCATTTTTGCTCTAGAATTGGATAATTGGTCTTGAATACCGAACAGAATATTCTGAGAGGTTGGATCTGTATATACCCTGTTTTTTTCCTGATTTTATGCAATAAAAACGGTGTTAAAAGATTGAGGATTGGCCGAGAACGAGTCACCTAGATTAAACGATGTATCAACGGAACCGTGGGAAGTACCTCCCATTTCTGTCTACGCTCCTCTATCCACGTGAATAATTGCCGTTTCTGGTTACGCTCCAAACTCCATCTGGTTACGCCCAATTTGGCGTAACCGTTTACGGTTAGGCTCTGTTAGGAAATTTGATCCAACAAACACCAGAACCGCGCCCTTCGCCTGTACTTAATACACTTTCATACTGTACTAATATATTCAGTATCACAGGCATATTTTTGGGATGTACGAGGTGTCCGTGGCGATTTCCGTTTAATTTGCGCGCAGTGAAGGCGAGATGGCACCCTTTTTTTACCTATGTCCTCATCCCTACCCCACTGGACTGCCCCCCACTGCTTCTGTATCGGCACGCCCGGATGGATTTCGTCAAACAAATACAGACAGTGTCGACGAGCTCGCCCATGCTAGTTGAACGTTGATAGTAGCACATGGTTCGACCGCAAGTATTCTTGTGTGATATATCTTGGCACTCTTCTCGCGCTTGGCGTCACTCTTGCGAGAGCAGGTGATGTATCACCCCCCTGTGCGGAATCAGTATGCCGAAAATTGAAGGGAAGAGGCGACGTCCCAGAGGTAGGATGACAGTGGTGGAAGAAACCAAGCCGTATGAACTGGGAATGGGACTGCGCTTTTGAGCGGGCCTTGAACGCGAGAACCCCGGGCATGTGGTTCCTTTGAAAAGAGCCGGTGGCGATTGCACAGTCTGCCCAAGTTCTTAAAGAGACTAAACTGCGATGCCGCAAAATAACTACAGGAGAGAATGGTCTGGAGGCGACCGAGATATTGGTACAGTCACCCTCTTCACCCTTCCTATAAAATTACGCTTCTCTGTCCGTCTGAAGCCATTGAAGCTCCGACCCAGATGGTGGCTTTGTTGTTCTCCGGAACCGCTTCAGTCGGCCCAATCGGCTCCACACACGGCTGACATAGGAAGCACGCCGATACTCCACAAAGAAGCCTCGATCAGCTTCTTTGTCGAGTAAAGTTGTAAATGTCCGTGAATGTTCCGCCGGCTGGAGTCGTGCTCAGCTCAGCTGAGTTGAATTTTTAAGTCCACGGTCAGTCTGAGAGTTGACTCGGAGGAGATGGGAGGCCGCGAAGCGGTCAACCAGACCCTTGTGCAGAATAAGGAAGCTTGAAAAGAGGCGACTGCTGGGCAGCGGAGCACGGAGACCTAAATTGAGTAGATTTTGACCCGCAACTCGAATTCAATATCTTCCTCATTGCGAATTTATTAGTTATTTTACGTGTGGATAGTTGAATGGTAGAAGAGTTGACATCGAAAAAGTCCGAGGCCACCAGGATAAGACTCTGGATAAATTTCAAGCCCAGCGTGGTCCCATTTCGGAACGTGCCAGGATGTAGACTGCAGTACATCGGCCCAAATAAATAATGTACTGGACTACGCCGATATCCCCCTCGACGTGAAAGGGATAAGCATGAAAAAAAAATTCCAGGAGCGCCGGGAATTTCCATTGTAGTACTCAATAAATTATTCATGACATGCCAAGGCTTGATTGCCATATTTCAACATGTCAGCTGCCTTTGGGGTGCTTCTTTTGCCATCCCTGGGTCAGACTTGTCCACACCCTATCAACGAATGAGACGAGTGGTTCCCACAGTTGTGCAGATATCGAGGGAAAATGCAATGAAGAAGTTGATCTTTGATCGTGATATGGTGTGCAAGACGAGAAAATTCCTGCACCTTTTGAGTTATGTTTAAACTCATATGCAGCTTCATGGCAACTCTGGTCCAGCGTTGCATGCACACTGATAAGTCGCTCGCCAGACACCATGTGGTCCGCTTTACATGGCTCCGCAGCCCATACGGACGGTACCGAACCAGATGGCTCTCTGGTTATGGGATCAAGAATGTAGAAAACGTATATAAGAGTTCTGGCCTCTCATCTCGATCAAGCCTGAGACCCAGCTTCAATCGCCCGCCTCTGAGCCCTCTTCGAGCCTCTCTCGCCTCTTGTATTTTTCCCTGTTCTTCAGAACTCCCACTATCCGTCCAACATGAAGATCGCAGCCATCACCGCCATCCTCGCAGCCTCCCTGGCCACCGCCGAGGTCACCTGGACCTTCCAAAAGTTCGAGAACGGCATCGAGGTCCCCTTCACCGCCGGCCCCCAAACCAGGTTCCAGTCCCAGGCCATGGCCAAGGTCGGCGAGGCCCGGAAGCGCAACCGCCTCAACGGGCGCGCGGCTGGCGCCACGGTCACGTCGTCCAACTGGTGCGGTGCCTCCCTCACCGGCACGGGCTTCACATCCGTCACCGGCACCTGGACCGTCCCTACCATCACCCTCCGGTCCGGTCAGTCCGCCGCCTCGGACCCCGCCCTCGCCCAGTGGGTCGGTATCGATGGCTTTAGCAACTCCGCCCTCATCCAGGGTGGTACCCTCTCCGAGCTCGTCGGCGGCCGCCAGGAGAACTTTGCCTGGACGGAGATGCTGCCCGCTTCTCTCCGCGAGGTTTCCCTCACCGGTAAGGCTCTCCTCACACTCATGAATGGCTGGCTGCTAACACTTCACCCACACAGTCGGCACCGGCGACAGCATCACCACCACCGTCAGCATGAATTCAACTACCTCGGGCACCGTCACCATCAGGAACAACAGCCGTGGCACCTCTGTCGTCGGCACCGTCAGCGGTGGCACCCGCCTGTCCGGCACCTCGGCCGAGTGGATTCTCGAGGACTTCCTCTCGGGCAACAGCTTGGTCGCCTTCCCCGCTTTCCCCACCTCCACTTTCACCGGCTCCGCCATCCGCTCCGGCGCCTCCGTCAGCCCCTCAGGCTCCACCCTCATCGACCTCGTCCAGAACTCCGAGCTCTGCTCGGCCACGCTCTCGGCACGACCGTCTCCATCCGTGACTCCTAAGTAATGACTACTACTTCTTCTGGCGAGTTTTGAGAAGGAAGACATGTACAAGCTCGGGGGGTATATAGCTGCCATGTCGTATTATTTTTTACAAAGGGTGGTATTATTTCAACCCCGCCTGACGCTGCGACATTCCATCGTGTAGTGTCATGTGCGTTTGGATATTGAAGTCGGCTTCTTGACGGTGGTTGAACAATAGTCTAGGAATATCGCGATTGTTGAGGCTGAACGAGACGACTGGAGGATCTTGTGTTAAAAACCTACTTCAGCGGTGAATGAACAACACAACGGACCAGCTATGCAGGTCAATTTGCGGACGAGCATTGAATCCAGAGTGGGACTCTAGGCGGCGGAGACGAGCTGGCGCGGATACATACTGCGCGTAACATAGACTCGGGGGGCTAGAAGACTCTCGTTAATCGAATTAATAGAATATTGGCGTCAGGAAAGAATGAAATACAACCAACATGGCTGTATCATTTCCTGACTATCGGGAATCTGGATAAATGGTTATAGAAGACGTGTGTTCACCGTCATTTTTCCCGGCATGAATCATCTCTAACCGAGTTTATTTTAGAAATGGCGATGTATAGCGCAACATATGTTTCCCCTATCCTTCACCATTTGTAAGTGCATTCCCGGTATGTGGCTCAACTCAGGGTGGCTCCAAATTCGAACCGTGGGAATCTGGTAAAATTGAGCGTCGAATAGCGGAGGCTGATACTTGTAAACCGAAAGCCTTCCTTCCCACAAGACAATGGCGTCATATGTCTCTCACCTTGTGTAATTCGTTGAGATGGTACGGAGATGTCGGCGGAGCTGCGCGGGGACCGCGGCATTACAGTACAGAACTTGATCGAGAAAGGAATCAGCAAATTTAAAGTTGTGAGGTTCGGATACCAACCTAGAAAACACAGCCCAGAACGAACTGGGGACGAAACCTTTATGGAACTCCGAAACCTTTGTGGAACTCTTAATCTTGAGCATAGACGCCGTCATTAAGGACCCGGAGTTACATGTGCATCAAGCACCCCGTTTAGGATCCAGCGGGTGAACAATATGGTAGGGGAGAATTCGAGTCGATATATGACTCGAAATGGGGCTCGCTACATCGAATGGCTCAATATTCGTCTGATTGTACGATTATCGCCGACAAAGACTTCAGTAGCGTGGAATTAATAGCATGTACTGTAGACGGAATAATACAGGACATGTGCGACTTTTTGTGGATATGGCGTCAAAAAAAAAACTGATCTATACTCCGGGGGCCGTAAGGAGCGGGACCCATTGCGAATAGGCTTTACCAGCAACAGTTGCATGAAGCGTGTTGCTAAGAGCCCTGTCTGAAATATGCGCCGAGTAGAATGTGTACCCGTCTGCCGGCGGATGGGATGGATCCAGTGCAAAGTGCGTCGTGGCTGAGGTGTTCACGGGCCAAGGGATCAAGGGACTCCCTGAGATTGTGGTGAAGGCGGATACAGCCGCATGTCCCAGCGGGTGCTTGACCTAGAAGCAAAAAAAGGAATTGAGCAGAATGATTTATTTTAGAGAGCAAGACTTCGTACGGCGACCACCATATTTGAACCACCCTCAGTGAAACTGGAGCGCCGCGGATCGAACAGAAGAACGTCCTGATCAATGGTGTAGTTTGCGCCGTGGTTATCGACAATGAAGGGAGCGGAGCCGTTCTTGGGATCTACTTCGAACCAGAAATGCGAAATGGAGGTATTGAGGTCGATCTCGGCTCGGAACCGATGATAATCGAACTGCGTGACGCCTTTGAAGAAGCCGTAGAGAGACGCACTCTCGAAGTCTAGCTCGAAATATTCGGTGGAGCACCCTTTTTCGGAGCAGAACGTTCCATATCTTTCTTTCCAGAACATAGTCACGGTGCGGTTTGGCCTCAAGAGTTCGGCGGCGATGAATATATCTTGAACGATCTAAGGCCCGCAGTCTCAGCGCTATTCAGAAAGAAAAGATGATTATACTACCCTCATCGTTGCCAAAAATACGAGCGAACCGTTCGAGGGGAACAGCATCGTCGCCTGCACTTTGTAGTCGATGACCTCGACGGGATCTGTGAGCGTTACAGTACTTGGAACCGTGTCAATCATGCGCCCGATCAAATTGGTACATTCCGTGTTGAAGACGTCCGATGAAGCCAGCCTACGAAGGTTATTTCGCGGGTAAGCGGGCGCGGAAATTCAGGTACCTGTTCATTGTGACATTTCCGTCGCTGGAGAATATACGCAAGTCGGAGCGCGTCGAGATATTCGAGCCTACCGCGAGCACATTGATCGTCGTGCTGTCGAGGTATTCGTGTACTCTAGATCACCAATCGTGAGCACGGTATGTAGTATGTGTCAGCGGTTGACCCTCACATCGAGTTGTTGAATATAAAGGGGACCTGAAAGGTGACGCCAACCGGGAGATCTGGCGTCACGATCAAGGGAAAATCGGCCTGTCTTACGCCACCTAACAATGAGCGGTAAGGCAAGCTTTCAAATACGACCAGTGTTCAAGCGTACCGAGGGCGTGGCCGCAGGCAAGCAGGCCGATCATCTCCGTTTTGTTAAAGCCCAAGCGTTTGAATGCTGCAATGTGCGAGTCTAGATCTTGCTGTGGCTCAGGCACAGTTTCAGGTCCAGCCTTAGTAGCGTCAATCCGCCCTGCCCTGAATGGAAGCGCAGGGCCACCGCAACCAACGACTGACAGGACAGCCCCCATCGCGATGATGTCTGCCACTGATGAGGGTGCACGAGTTGGATAAGTCGACATGGATGGAGAGCGGAAAGCAGCCTACGAACTTCCAACATATTCGGTCGGGGCGCCCAAAAAATCAACTAGGGTTCGACGCATTCCGAGCCCGATGTTCTGGGATTGTGTTCTTCAGATTCTAGGCGGACGGAAAATTGTTTACACCCGCACTCACCTGTGGCCGATCAAGCTCAAAAATGATTGAGGCATCGAGACCTCCCTTTTTGGTGTGAATGTCATGGGTAGCAAAGTCGTGAAACGCCTGTAAGAGTATTGAGCCAAGTCGCAGCGGTATGAAGACGTGTTGACTCACCATCCGAAGCCATTGAGCTCCGACAGTGGTCCCGTCTCTTGTCGCACAATCCCGCGAAAGAACATTTAGAGTAGTGAAACGATCGACATGGAGCTGGTCGTCGATGTTGTCCAATAGTGGATCCGGCCAGTTATACACTGCCGCCGACCCCACGAGCTGCCATGCGCATACCAATGGAATGAAGCGGGAAAGAAGCATCGAAATTGTAGACGTGAGCTTCGTTGATGCGTCTTTGTTTTAAATCAAGCTCTTCTGGCAAAAACAGCTGTGCGGTCACGAGCTCGCAAATCACAATGTTGGGCCACGTACGAATCAGAGCCCCGATCGAATCTCGAAAACCAGACGATGGCGCGAAACCCGATGGACCTACGATTTAGTTGGAGCATCTTTTTCAGTTGGGGATTTAGTGAGTATGGCACTTGAAAATGACGCGAATTTTGTAATTCAACCTACCTACCTACCTACCTACCTACCATCTGTTCCTGGATTCGTGTAGCGTTCTCCTGGAGGTACATCCTTCCCACCGAACACTTAGATTTCCTAAAACGGATCGCGCTTGCAAGGTTGCTAGGTCATTTTCCCCACCGAACACTTAGATTTCCTATCACTGCAGGATACGTAACGCATCTCCATACCTTCGTCATGGGGTTCTATTCCCATCTTGATCCCATTCAAAAGTTTTAATAGCGAGCGTGTTTCAAACCTGCCTTCTTAAAAATTCGAGCGAGGTGGATTCTTTCAGTTCAAATCACTATACAAAATCTGAAAGAATCCACCTCGCTCAAAAAAAAATTCACATGATCCTAGACCTTATGGCGAGCTCGATAAATGACACGGTGTATCTCGACCCCCAAAATGTCCATAGTGTTAAGCAGACCGGATGCCAAAAGTATTTTGAGTGTAAAATAAAGGTAAATTTCCGTAACCGTGGTGCGAAAAGAAATCTGCGAGGGAGAGCGTTGGAGCTTGCTCTCCAGTTGGGGATTTAGTGAGTACGGCACTTGAAATGATCCGAATTTCTATCCGTTCCGGGATTCGCGCTTGGAGAGCGTTGGAGCTTGCTCTCCAGTTGGGGATTTAGTGAGTACGGCACTTGGAAATGATGCGAATTTCTGTTCCGGGTTGGTTCCGGGATACGCGCTTGCAAGGTAGGTACTTAGGTCGATAGTAGGCCTGCTCAATTCTCACGTCGGCTAAATAGTCCTACGTCGGCTACTTACAGCACTTTGCGGAACATAAGGTGCGGATGTTTTTTTTCTGTTTTCAACAGTTTTGACTAGAACACGTGCCACGGGGTCAATTTTGATCGGATTACCTTGAGAGTAGGTGCGTTGGAATCGCGCTGGAAATCTACAGGGGATCGAATGCCGGTTTTTTTTATGTAATCACATAGTGTAAAATCTTCCAAAATATCATGGTCTCCAGTAGGACAGGTGTAGCACAATGAATACTTGTCCGATTGACCTAGTTTTTGGATATGTTATGTATCTAGGATGTTAATAAAGGATGACACATGTTTATAGGCAACATGCTGAGTGAACACAATTTGATGACCATTTTAGGTAGGGCAATATTCATGTCCCATGATAAGTAGAGCTCTGTATGGGAGTTTGGCTATACCCATTCTTATAAGCCTCATGGTCCTCTAGCACCAGCTAGGACTCGTGACATATCCAAAAACTAGGTCAATCAGACAAGAATTCATTGTGCTACACCTGTCCTACTGGAGACCATGATATTTTGGAAGATTTTACACTATGTGATTACATAAATAAAACCGGCACTCCATCCCCTGTAGATTTCCAGCGCGATTCCAACGCACCTACTCTCGAGGTAATCCGATCAAAATTGACCCCGTGGCGCGTGTTCTAGTCAAAACTATTGAAAACAGAAAAAAAGCATCCGCGCCTTATGTTCCGCAAAGTGCTGTAAATACAATATTCTATGTAAGCGAACTTAGCGAAGCCATCTGGGACTATCTGGGAGCTTCGGGGAGTGAAAAAGGCGTAGGCCTGCTCAATTCTCACGTCGGCTACTTAAATACAATATTCTATGTAAGCGAACTTAGCGAAGCCATCTGGGACTATCTGGGAGCTTCGGGGAGTGAAAAAGGCGAGTCGCTAAGGCTTCGCTAAGTTCGCTTAAGTTCCACCGAACGCTTAGATTTCTTCAGGATACGTAACGCATTCTAGTGTTTCCCTGGCCTTGGCTGGCCAAGCCAAGGCCAAGCCATGGCTCCTGGCTTGGGATTCTCTGGGCCAAACCAAGCCAGTCAAGCCATGGCCTCAAAAGGTATCCCCAAACAAAGTTGAATTGTGCTAGGGAACGCAGTTTTTTTCGTTAACTTGTTCTCCAAAGTTTTACGAAAAGTGTTGAAGAGTGCTCCGAACAATACCCCAAAATCACTCCCGCTTACGTGGCTGGTTACAGCCCAGACCGTCATGACAGGGCTCCTAAATTGAGATGTCATGGCGGTCTGTGTTCGAGACTATGATACCCTGAATGCGCTACGTATCCTGATAGGTGTTCGGTGGGAAAATGTGCCTCCACACTTCGCATCATTTCCAAGTGCCGTACTCACTAAATCCCCCACTCAAGCTCCAACGCTCTCAGAGCCCTCACAGATTTCTTTTCGCACCACGGTTACGGAAATTTACCTTTACTTGAGTCACCAAACGCGACATCTTCCTACGCGAGCTCGGGTGTTGGCCGTAAGGGGGTGAGCCGGTTAACTGTAGGCGACCATCTCCCAACCGATTCGATCTTCTGCATCGATCTCAATACCCCGATTCTCGATCCCCGTTTCGTTGATACTGCCGCTTTACTTGTATTTGTTGTTGGTTCTTCTCGCTCTATATACATACCTTGCGCATTTGTCAACGTCTACTCAGTTCTTCCCCGTGAACCACGTCAAGATGACCGATTCCACCACCAAGCCAGAATACATTCTGCCTGTAAGCCTTTATAATTTCTGCCATCTCCTTTATGACAATTCTACAAACCAGGTCAACGAAACGGAATGGGACAGGTATGACCGTGCCACGTGACATCTCGTCCAGGCGTTTTGACAAAACTGTTAGGCTCGACGCTCAGTCGAATGCAATGGACAAACTTTTGGGCAATAAGCTGTGCCCGGAAGACATAGGACAACCACGGAAGATCTTGGAAATCGGGTACGAGCATTCTGTTGCGTCGTTGGATCGTTCTCTAATTCAAGCCTTACTTGCAGCGCGGGGTCAGGAGCGTGGTGAGCCCTAGTTGTGAATTGCATCGTTTCGGCTACTACATGACCGCCAGGGCTATCCATGCCGCTAAGCTATACCCGGAGGCTGACGTCCTCGCCGTCGACATGAATCCGCTCCCTGCAAGGTAAGCCCTTCTGCAATGCCAGGAATATCGTTGACGATCTGACCAATGGAACCCCCACAGACCGCTGCCTGCCAATCTTAGCTACAAACAAGTTAATGTGCTGGAGCCCTTCCCCTTCCCGACCGGAACCTTTGACGTCGTTCATATCCGTCTGATTCTCTGTCATGTGAGAACTTGCGCAAGACTTGTCCCGCCCACTCACGATTTACTGTCATAGCTCCCGGATGCATCCTCAGTCCTGTCCCGCATCATTGACCTTGTCGCTCCCGGTGGCTGGCTCCTTGTTGACGACATCAACTGGGCGGAGAACTTCGAAGGCTTGGATAACGCCCCCAGCACCAAGGGGAGTCTCTTGCACATCATCCGTACCACGCAGGCGGCAAAAGGCGATCCACATTTCGGCACCACCTTGAAGCCGTATCTCGACTCGTCGAGTCAATTGAGCGAAGTTCACGTTCGCGAGGTTGATGTGTCTTTGAATACCATACCCGAAGGTATGTTCCTCTCTGTCCGGCGCTTTGGCATTTATTTACCGGATCCAGGTACAGAACCACTCGTGGCTGAGTTCTCTCGAACATTCAAAGAGACTCTCACACGTGCTGTGGCCGGAGCGCCAACTCAGACCCCAGCTCAGAAAGAACTGCAGCAGGGATTCCTCGAAGACATGGCCCGTGACGGGGCAGACTGGCAATATTCCTTGCAATTCTATTTTACTTGGTCTAAGAAGCGGGCCTGATGTCGCATCCGAATTCTGTCGCAGTTGTGGTCAATTCAACTTGACTTCCTCTGTCTGCGCCAGCTTCGTTCCTCTACCTTTCCACTTTTTGACTCTCGCCAGAGACAAGGCCTAGAATCTTGTTGTGTAAACAAGTATGTACGATTGGAAATAGCAGTCGAGACCAATGTGCAAACTTGCAGTTCTTTCCAATGTGGTTCTCAAGCAGAACCGAATTTGATATCGTATGTGACATTGTGGGGCCGCACAGCCCATCAGCAGTAAACATATTGACTGCGATCGGCTGCGTGAACTGCATGCTGTGGAAAAAAGAACTGCGCAGTAACCATATGAAGTTTGCTTGATCACTTTGCATGATCTGTCTTAATCTGTGATTGTTCAATCGCTTGTAGGGAGTCACTAGTATCCAAAGGAACATTTATTTCATTATACAACGAAAATGAACTGATGAAACGTGTTCAAACCGAAATTGAAGGCAGAAAGGATGAGATGGCTGATTAACAAAACAGCGTTGAACAAAACAGAATTGGATTGAGTCGGTCTTGCGAATGGGGGGGGGGGGGGGGGGGGGGGGACAATTGGCGGGGGGGGGGGGGGGGACAATTGGCGAAGGGTGGCGGAAATCAAGCGAATGGCTGTGGCTCGGAGCTGGGAATCATGTTAACCAGAACATGTTAACCAGAACAGTGTTGAAGGACTTACAAGCTCAAGAGAAGTTGAAACACTGAACGTATCTAGAAAGAATAAGATGGCCGATTAACAAAACAGCAATGAACAGAACAGAATTGGATCTAGTCAGTCTTGTGAATGAGGGAGGGACGATTGGCAAAGGGTTGTCGAAATCAAGTGAATGGCTGAGCCTGGAGGGAAAGTGATGCAAGCCGGGAACCATGTTAAACAGAGCATGTTAACCAGAACAATGTTGAAGGGCTTACATACTCGAGAGAAGCTGAACACTGAGCATAAGACGGATGATTAACAAAACAATGATGAACAGAACAGAGTTGAATTGAATAGGTCTGTGGATGAGGGAGGAACTATTACCGACAGATGGTTTAAACCTAAACGGAAAGGTGGTGCAAACTAAGGACCATGCTAACCAGAACAGTGTTCAGGGACTTACTTGCTCGATAGAGGTTAAAATGGCGAAAAACGATAATGAATGGACATCCAATGCAAAGGCAAACCAAAGTGACCTACTGATCGAGACGGTGATCATTCCTCCACAACTTCATTGTCGTCTGAATCAACCACATACCACCCAGGTCGACTGCAAAGAGAATTGTTATGGATCCATTAGATATTCAACATGACCTACTTTCCACACACGCGCTGTGATCAAGGATCGCAACCGAATCAATCCTACACTGCCTTTCACTGCCTTTACTTCTGAGTCAAGCTGACTCCTTCCGAGTCAGACCGAGTCAGTCGGAATCTAGTAGAACACTCTAGAATATTTGTTACTTACTGTATATAAACGGAGCCTCGCCGCTTGTCGAGGTAACTCATTCTTTACATCAATCTACGTAGATTCCTCTTAAATCCTTGTGTGATTCGCTGACGTCCAGAGGGCTCTCGCATTACATCTTGCTACTGTAAGCTGACGTCTAAGGGCTCTCTTATATTTGGCACAATTAGTTTCTCAGTCACGGCGTTGTCTGACTGAGAGGCTAGAACATCGATTTTAAAGTACTCTGTGGTTGAACTATAGAAGTTGCCGAACCTGATTACATTCGGTTACTATTCCTAAACTAACCCCGATCTTAAACAAGAATTAGCTCGGACTTATGCCAAACCCGTGGAATATACGGCATCTTTCCCTCGACTTTACACCGGAGTTTGACTTGGTCAACAGGGCCGTGGTGCGTGTAGTCCTGCGTCTAGTTGACGCCGTAGAAGAGGACGCCGTGGTGTTACTTGTGGATGGTCAGTTTCTGCAATGGGGTAGAGAGCAGCAGGCACAGGCTTACCACAGTTTAGGTTGTTTAGCATCTTGTTTACGGCGCTCTTCTGTCCCTCTAGTCTCCAGTCAGAACAACACCCAGATCAAAATCAAAAGCATACTTACTCTGGTTGTTTCTTAGCCTTTCTTTTCACACCCTTTTGGCGCGAGGGAGGGGTCGGCAGTGGGGCAGGCGAACATAATGGCTGCAACGGGGGTGGAGTGTTCGAGCGGAGATGAACCAAACACCGGAGATGGGCTCTCAGAGAGCTCTGTATCGTCGACAATTGGGGATGGGGTGAATTGTTGTGCTTGATGATCGATGGCGGGGCGACAGTGATTCCAGCCCAAGAGAACAGAATGGCGCAGAACTATTGATACGGGAGGTCGACAGGAGCTCTTGATTTAGCGTGAGGACTTGCACTGCGGATAGGTTCTTCGGATGGTCTAATTTCAGTGTCGAGAAGGCGTCGACGAGATGTGGCCGGGATGGACTCCGAGTGGTCCTTGGCGAATAGCTGACATCCACTTGTGATAGAGGAAAATTTGAGCAACGGGTTCGCCTTCTCGTTGGCGAGAGCTGAGGTTGGTATCGCGGTCGCAGACTTGCGGTAAACACAGTTCCGATAGTTCGTGAACTTCCGGACAATCATCTGGAAAATCATTCAGCCTTGCAAACGTGGAGGCGAACAATGCAGATACCTCGAACCATGCCTTCCTTGGATTCTTTTGTAGGTCCAGGTTGGTAAACGCAGGGGATTCCAGGATGCTGGTGGCCTTTTCCTGCTTCCACTTGGTCAATTCAGCGCAACTACTCCTCTGTCCACGGGAAGAACGACTCGATGTGATCATTCTGGGGCCGGTCAAACTGACCCTTCGCCATGAATCCGTGTACAGATGGGATGGGAAGATGAGGGCGATGGAGGATGGTGTTAGAAGCCGGAAGAGAATGAGGAACAAGTGGCAAATGCGGCGAGACAGATGGGGGATCTTCTCATGTTGGGAAGGAATGGATCAACACAGGGTCGTTGCATCGCCGGAAAGATCCTGGCCCTAAATCTGTTGGATAAACGGCGGCCGTAAGCCCCGTGTGTGTCATGAGCACCTTATTAGTCTTTCAGGTTCAACTGTACTGTGCATCTGTCTCGAGTCTGCTGTACATCTGATCGGAGATCTGCATTGAAACGGCCCTGAAACTACCAATGTAAGATGTGATAAAAATTCAGATCTCAGTTGGTTGAGAATATATCCGGTCTTGTGTTACGAAATCATCGAACATAGGCGAGGCAGTGGATCACGTTACCGTGTCACCAAGGAGCGGGCGAACCGGGAGGGGGGTGAATTAACTAAGGGTACTTGTCTATCCTCAAGGCAGTAGATGGCTTTAAACTCATTCAAGAAAAAATACACTACCCATCGGCCATTTGTCTTGAAAACCAGAACACCATAATCGGACAAAGAAGGATCAACATTGGTTGAAGTCCATGGGTTGCTCGTCCAAAAATATGTGTGAGAAACTCGGTAGCTACAGCGTGATTCAAAGCTCGGGTTGCCTTGGCATATGCAGTCCGAGCCTGTTTCTCCACCCTTATATTCCTATCCCCGGGTTGCCCGAGTTGTCTACCTGCTGGATTTAGGCCAATAATCACACAGGTTCAACGTCATCCGATTCATTGACCACAATTTGGCGTGGAGTATGTGTTTCAGGTTTATCCACCCCAATGAAAATCAAATGCACTACCTTCTGCTTCTGTTTCGTTTCCATTCTGCCAAGTTCCACTGGCATTCTCAACCGTGGAATGAAGCTCTGTGGACGCAGTTCGCTGTTTCGGAGTTTATCAACCCTGGCGGGCCGCTCGCTTGAAGAAAATCAAATACATTACCTTCTGCTTCCGTTCCTTTCCCATTCCACCTGTCATTCACACCCGTGGAATGGAGCTCTGTGGATGCAAGTTCTCTGTTTCAGGGTTAATCAACCCTGGTGGGCCGCTCGCTTGCACTGTGTTTTGATGCATTCGGGCTCCTCGGGAGCTTCTGCTCCCTGAAATTGCTTCCGCTCACTCACCACCCTTGCTTGATTCCGACTTGTCTGGTGACCGCCCACCCCTAGTATATGGGCGTCTCTGATTTCGTCTTGAATTCCCTATTCTACTACTTCCTCATATTGAGTTAAACAGATATTGTCGTACAAGAACATCTTGGCAGATCCGAAGTCATTGGATTGAGAGTTTAGTGAGGCGTGGCCCGCACTGCTTTATGACTTTCTTCTCGCCACCATGGTTCATGCAAGCCTTGACCACCTCTTGCTTACAAGCTCCCTCACGCATCCATTGGGGCTTTTGCATGTTCAAACTTCAAGATATGGGGTGTACCCGTGGTGCGTAGTACCGAGTTGCGTCGAGCGAGGCCACGCATAATAAGTAGTAGATAGGTGGCACTCGTCGGGGTTTACAATTGTGTGCCTGGTGCCACCAAAACTTCGCCCACCTTCCGTGCCTGCTTTGAGTTACACTATCAGCTGAAACCTACCGCAGACCCTGCAGCCAGCTGGGACGCTTGATTCCCTTCTTATTGACCGGCATCTTTTTTTTGCGTCATACTGGACTCTTGTGTTGCTACCAAGAGAATCGGGGCGCTCTATCCGAAATTGACCCCGTGGTAAGTCTTGTTTTAGCTTCCGAGTTTCGCCACTATGATCTGACGTTGGGCTCGGGCCATGTTTTGGGGAATGTTGCGCAATATCTATGTGGTACAGGCTCAGTCTACTACATCCGTTCGTGCTAGTTTGGGACCTCAATGTAACAGCCGACAAATTCGGAGAAAGAAGGTACTCTTCCCTTTCTTGGCCCCTCCCCGCGAGCTCTGTCTCTGTATTTACCCACAGTACTTCATTGTTTACAGGAATCCGGCCACGCACGGTGTCGTGTATCGTTGGGATGTTCTTCACCTTCACTGACCAGATGCCGGAACCATGGTCCTTGAAGGTACACCTGCAATCTCGTCTTGATGTTCGCCCAGATTTCACCCTCCGAACCTTCGGTCTTGTAGCGTGGAAGTAGTAGATTCATTACTTCTAAGGTAGGCGGTAAGTTCTCTTCGTCTCCAACAATGTTACTCGAAACCATCACTCTGGCAGGTCAAGAGTAGATACTACCGCTTTGTTTTGCCATATTCAGTGAACACTTGATCTGGGTTGCATTTTGAAGCAGACAGTAGTGAGAGCATATCTCACTCTCGGATGCCTTTGTAAGCGCTGTGCCGCCTGACCCTTTCACCGTACTGACACTTCTATTCTGACAGCTCAATGTGTCTCTGATTTCTCTTCTTGTCTCAGCTGGCCTCATCTCTCGCCGTTCACGCTCGAGGCCATTTGCTGCCATTTATCGACTGACGAGTTTTCTTCTATTAGACTGATGGGCACACCGAGTCCACATTCAAACAATTGAGTGATTCCTCGTCAGCTATCGATGGCTCGCACCCTGAGGTACATTCGAAGAAAGCACAGTGAATGGATCGATCTCGTACGTGCTCTCTATTCCCTATTCCAACCCCAAGCCACTCACAACTCCCTTTTTATGTGAGTGATTTCCTTCCCTGCGACTGCAGACCCACTCTGCAGGCAACACCAATACAGGTGACATTTGCCTCGCAAGCACATGAGTTCTTGTTGACATAAGGAACACTGTTCAACAGAACGTGTTCAACAGATCAGCCTATTGACATGATAGCCAACAAATTATGAAAGTTCTCGTTGGCATAAGCAGCGCTGTTAACAGAACATTTTGAACCGAACGGTGTGCTGAACAGCCATTGATCTATGAATGGTTAAACAGAACATGTTTGAGTTGCACTTGGTGTACCATCAACCTCTTGGGTCTTGCAAGAGTGTTCAATCAAGCACCGATTAAGCGTGATTATGCGTTGAGACGCAAGTTGATAAAGCAAACTTCATATAGATTCTTAACTGCGCACGGGTCACTTGCAAATGAAACGGCTGTGCTGCACAGGGCGGAGAATCAAAGATGGAAGGGGTTAATCCAGGAGGATATTGCACAGTTGAACGAGCAAAATGTTAAACACTGGTTGGGAGATTCAAAATTTTCAGCACAATTTACGGTGAAAAATGTCGTTTGTTTTTCAGACATTTTTCAGTGAAAAAATAGTGAAAATTTCAAAGCTTTTTCACCACTTCTCTGGTTTGAGGTGAAAAACTTGAAAGAAAGTTGAAAAGGGGTGAAAAAGGTTTGAGAATTTCACCATTTTTTCAGTGAAAAATGTCTGAAAAACAATCAACATTTTTCACCGTAAATTGTGCTGAAAATTTTGAATCTCCCAACCAGTGAAAGAACGGTTAATTGGGATAAGCTAAAAGGGGATGGAGCAAAACAAACCCCAATGAACCTCGTCGTTTCGTTAAAGAAACGCGGTGCAATTGCCCCATGTGGCTCTATCTCCGTTAGTTTCAAACTCTTCTTTCCTGCAGGTGCCCCATTTGTGACAATTCCTGAGCTGACCGTACCCAACTCCATCCAATAGACTCACTGCGCATTCTCACTGCACCGCGGTTATTCTCTCACCGGGCCGCAAGATCCTTTCACTGCGGCGGAATCAGCATCGCGGGAAAACAGGCCAGCATCGTCGCTCCCCATCCTAGCCCCCCCTCCCCCTTCCATTTGACGTCCCCAGGCCCTTTTGTCTGTCATGGAAGACAATTCCCCGACATTTGACGGAAATTGCCAATACGTACATGTGGGTTGCACATTTTCTTTTCGCAGCCAATTCTCTACAAAGATTAATAAAAGGTTCACATCTCAGATGCCGGTAATTATCCACCTTCATCGTTTTTTGTTCCAGCATTGTATTTTTTATATGTATACACATTTCTTGGTTCGCCTTCGGTTGCCGGAGAGAAGACCGCAGGAGAGGAGCCTGCCGGTCAACCAAGAATGTTCGGCGCTGGGCACTCTAAAGGAGCCAAGGAAGTAATAGAATAGCGAAAGTAGGTAATCGAGGACGACTCAAGCTAAATATTTTGATCTTGCATCTGATTTATCTGGCAAGTTGCACCAGCCGGAAATAAGCGGAAAGATCAAGGGAATAAAGTATTCCAGCCAGAGTGACCAATGGAAACACCCGAAAACCACAAATGTTATCAAAAACGGAAGCCGGTAAGATAGGGTCGCAGAGTGGTGGATTGGAAGCAACTCGCTGTGGATTGAGGAGATTCAGGACTGAGATGGGACGCAATCATGGGGCGGAAAGTAGCAGATACAAAACAGCTGGCGCAAGAGTCAGCATTGAGGGCACAGTGGCAGTTGCAAAGACATGGATTTTGAGGGCGGTCGACCGATGCCCAGGGTTGGACTAGTAAGTAGTTTTGAGTCAAACCCGGGTAGAGGACTGTCTCTGCAGCGGTTCCAGAAATCAGACGAAGGGAAGTCGCAGGGCGGAGCGATTGGAAGCAACTTGGTGCTGGTTGAAGAGGTTGACTGGGATTAAAATCAATCAGGGGCCAGAAAGCAACAGGCAGGACACCACCAGCGTCAGATTCAGCGTTGAGAGCACAGTGGCAGTTCATACATATCGATTTCGAGGAGTGGATCCCCGGGGTTGAAGTAGTAGTTTGAGTCGAACCCAAGTAGAGGACTGTCCAGCAGAAGTTCCGGTGATCAGACCGAAATGAAAATAATATCAAGGAGAAAAGTGGATGAATGGGCTCTATTCACCCTCTTTTTATATATAAAGAACAAGAAGCGCCTACGCTTCGCTCGGAGCTGAGATCCAGGACAAATGGCGAAAATGATTCAATTTAGAATGGTAGCATTCTATGCCCGGAAGTAAAATGTATCATAGAAATTCCCACACCACGGCGAACAGAGCTTGAACAGCGCCGTAAATTCCAGACGGATTTCAGGATCATCCATCAGACGGCCCAGAGAATTATCCGAAGTGGACTTCGAGGAGATCACTTTGCGCTTGAAACATAAATGGTCAAGTCACAACCGAACCGGGCGGTGTATTTGGGGCATCGCACCAGGAGCACGCTGGAATTTGATATATAGCAGTAATTGGACCGGTCCCACGACCACGACATCTCCCACGGAGAGAATCAACATTTGCAAATTAGGCACTCTCAAAATGCAGGGCGGATATTCCGAAGCATGACAACGGCCAGAGCGACGTAGCTGGAAAGCATCGAGAATATTAGACTCCAGAATATCCTCCAAAAGACGCATTAGCCCTTCACTCAGAATCATAGCCGAAGCCTTTCTCACTGCTGAGTTGGGACTTACATCTGTTTTCCTTTTTTTTCACACTGGAGACCTCAAACGAACGATTCCGAAGATAATCCCTCCGACTCATAAAAACTAAAGACATGCATATGTTTCCCATTGGGCGAGAACCTTATTTCCCTCGTCGCCCAGGGCTTGTGCTCCGAATCAGATGCGCTCGCAACGGACAGAGCTGAACTCCCGTTGCTCCGGGAGAACACATCCAACCCTTGCCACGGATATTGCGTGGATCCAAATTTACTATTCGACATTGCACGCGAGCTGCAGGGCGCGGAGACGACTAATGGATCTCTCTGCTCACTCCCGACCACCTCCGCATACTCCACGCCGACTTCGACCCTCGCTTCATGGGTCTAACCGCGCACGCCATCCCACTATTCCCGAATGTGCATACCCTGACAGCGACCATAAATCTTCCAACTCTTTCCGAAACGCTGATGATAATGACAAAATTTTCTTTTGTACGCCTCCTAAAATTGGTGAGTCGATGGGTACCGCCAGACGACGATGCACATGATGCGGTTTCTCCTCTTCTCAATGAGTATTTTGGCCTCCATCGGGCTCTGCAATTTTTCCACCCGGTCATTTTCTTCACGCGGCTCCATATCACCGAACGCTGTCGTCCCGAGGACTTGATCGCGCGCCTCCAGGGCATTCAAGCCCCCAACATCACTACAAGCCACATTCCACGAAATTGATAATATCGCATTCAGCAAATTGATCGAGCTCCTTCCCCGCCTCACAGAGGCGCTAATCCGCATCATTGTCCGGGAGAATGACGAGCTGGGCAGCGGAATCACACCCGGTTTCAAGGTACGTCGTACCTCCTCCCGTGTTCGTCTCACCAAATGTGTCACAGCCGTCAACATTCTTTTCAATGCTCACCGAGACACCTTCTCTTCCCTCACGGCTCGAGCGCCTTGGAATATCCTGGGAAGGCTATGATCACGTCAACACCTACGAAATTCCTGACTTTCCACGTGTGCGCGACACGGTCCTAGGGAAGTGTTCTTGTCTGAGCTGGCTATGGTTGAATGGTTCCTATTTCTTGCTTTAGTGGCGGAATCCCCTGTCAGATGGTTCGGTCAAAGAGGTCACCACGAAAAACTTCGGTATGGGTTTCTTTTTTCTCGATTTGAGACCGGGCTGGTGCTTAGACCCGCCTTAGACGATACGTACGAGCTGCTGGAGGATGTCGAAATCTTTCGACACTTCCACGACTGGTAATCTCCAAGCGGAAAACATTGACCGGTCCAATCTTAGCAAGATAGATAGAACTAACCAAAGCCTTTCCGTAATTATTCGCTGATTTTTGCTTTCTTGCGGCGCTTGCGGACCGATACAATCGCGTCGCGCCGGTCTCGGGTCGCTATCCACGAAATTTTTTAGCTTTCTACGGCTTTCTCGACGCGCACACGAGCGGCCATAACGGCAGTGATGATGGCCTCAATTCTAAATTCGTTGCATGATGAGATCAGGCGCAGAGTAACACAGGTCAAGATTCAAAGACGGGGGAGACCCGAGCAGGTAAACGTGGGGACAGAGGTTGAATTTTCCAGTGAGTCAAGCGTAGCCATGAGCCAGGAGGCAGAAGATTCGACTGTCGAAGGCTCGGATTGAAATTCGGCGACCCAAGTGAAGCGGGGCGGGAGATACTTCAGATTTCATGACAGATTTTGACGACGTTGCGTCTTCAGCCCCAAGTCGTTTCGTCACCTGAACTAGCGTATTCCGCCTCCTAGACTTGTCCTCGTTTACTGTACCTGAGAAGTATGTGACAAAATGCTCCCATCCCCGGGCATATCCTCCCGTGAAACAGGTGTTAATTCCGCATCTGAAACAGTTTATACCTTTTTCCCACGATCATTCCTCACCATCCTACGGATCATTCAAAAACTCCTTAGTTTCGATTCTGAAGTGGGAAACTGACCATTTTGCCACCAGTGGGAAGTATGTTCTATTCTCTAAAATTCATCAAATTGACTATTCAGGAACATCAGCCCTCTACATCGATATCTTCGAATTCCAACCTCATTAGCATAAGATCTCATCCCGCAATACCCTTGCCTTCCCTGGCTCTCAACTAGGCCATTCAGAATCTGATATTCAGTCTTGCATAGAATTAACTGGATTTGTGGGTTAGGTCTCAGAATTTCTTTTTCCCACGATTGAAGGCCACAGCGAATTTTGTACCAGCCTCGCACCCAATCTTCGGCTTGCATCGCCGCAGCCGAAGATCAGGCAAATTTGGTGCTTGCTAACCTGCCTCGCAAAGTTGCAGACACGTTTCGCGGTGCCGTGACGAATTTCTCCCGCGAACAGAAGCGCGATCAGGACGCAAGTATTGCATACAGGGAAGATTTGAACCAGAAGATTAGCCTGGTTTCGAATCTCCTGCAGCAGGCTATGTCCGGCCCAAAGTCGCGCAGAAAACGTTCACTTGGTATGTTCATTCACTTCCTTCCACCCCCCGCTATCTACCGTCATTTCTGATCTCTTTCTCACTTCAGTTGAACCGCCGGTACTGTCCGCGATCTCAGTCCCCCTACCACCATCAGCTCTACGGGGAGCCATTTATCCCAGCCGTGCCGCGGCGCCTACTATTCCAGTTCCTGCACCACCTCTTCCGCCTCCAATTGCCTCGCACTCGCCATTACAACCGAACTCTGCGCTCGACGCTTCCATGTTTCACTCTCCATCGGATTTCTGCCCCATCCTCACCTGTCCATTTGTGTCCGTGATCTTGCCATACATGGTACACGGGTGCGAACACTGCGTCGTAAGCGCAGCTATTTTTCGTCCTTTTCCTCGGAGGTTTCTGTGGCTTTGAGTCTGTTGCCTTTGCCTTTCCCTTCTTGGATAGCGAGTCTTTGTTTCCCTTCTCCTTGGGTTTATCATCTCCAAGAAGTTCCCATTTCTCTATCGGTGATTTAGACGGCGTCAGTGGAGGATCTCCGCGCATCCGCTTCAGGGCGATATGGAAACCCTGGGGTTCGTAAAATCCGCCTTTCAATTCTTGATACGGCCGCAATATCTCCCGCCGATTAATTCCTTGAGTAGACTTGGGAACAACGTTGTCGTATCGGAGTTCTGTGATTTCATTTAACATTTAAATTTCTCTAAATTCCTGTCGATAGTGGGTCTGGATCGACATATGCCGCGCGCGGTCCTACCAACCCGTTCTGTGCTCAATTCGCGAGTCGGCCGAGATCTTGTCCGCCGTTGACCGATTTCCCCTCACGTCAATTAACACACAGGTCGAAGGAACCCCTAGACCAAAAAAAGACGACAGAAATTTCTTGATGGGTCACGGAGGATTCGACTGCGCGGCGTCCGACAGACGCGTTGTGAGGATAGGTCGGATGATGGGTACGTGGATTGAGTTGCGTACGGAACGGGACGCAGCGAATCGGTTCGGTCCTCGTCCTACCCCGAGGTGGTGCTTGTAGAGCAAGAACGGGACGCACCGGCACGGGCACGAATATAGATAATTTAATGAAACACCGTGTAGAGTCGGTGCGGCCCGAAAACTATTCGAAAACAGGAGTAATGGGCGAGGAGACGGCCCCACCCTGGGCGGACAGACAGTCGGATCAAGAACAGGAACGGCACCTTGATCGGAGGGCGGAGTAAAGGCAGAGTGGCAGATGGGCAGATGGATGGCAAGGGCAATGGAGGGGATGGACCGAAGAAGACTTGAGCGGCGCTGTCGTTCGACCGAATCAACGCGGGCGGAGTTGCGCGGATCGCGACAGGGGTGCGGCGAGGAACAACGCCCAAGGCACACATTTCTAATATCAGCGCGAAAGTGCCATTCCGAGCGCCAGGAACACACGGGCATCTGAGCCCGTTCTGAGTGAGACGACAACACGGAGATCATGAAGATGGGGATGCTGAGTGCTGCTGCGGAGATGCGGGCCCACCCATGGCATTATGGGCGTCCCTTCGAAATAAAGTTGCGGAAGCTCAAGTCGAGCGGAAACCATCTTGGAAACCATTCAATGAAAGGACACGAGCGAGGAAGCAGGCATCAAGGGTTGATGAAATGTGGCGAGAAGAGCGCAGAGCGCACCAAGCATCGAGCACGGAGAGCTGAGCCCGCCTACCTCCCACAGTCTGTCGATCGCCGCCGTCCACAGTAGAAAGTAGAGAGCAAAAACGATCCGCGAGGTCGGCAACGACACTTGGGGGGAGGCCGATGCTGCGCACGGCATAACTCATACTTTACTTTTTTTTTTTTTGTTCTTCAGGATCACAGTCAGCCCACTTCTCCTTACAGCATGCACTATTTATTTGAATTAATGTTATTGTTGCAGCCCAATGACTCACTGCGGTTATATTATAAGTTTATCAATCATACATGTGCATTGTGGCTGTGCATGTCTTGTGTACGCAAGACTTCGGATAATACCGAGGATTTGATGTTCGACTTGATCGCCGGTCAACGACTGAGTTCGCGCAAATTTTGGCTCATTAATCATTCGTGTGGAGAACTAAGTCCCAAAAAGGCATACGTGAGTGATCCTAGTTGATTCTTATGATATATTGTTGTTTTGGTCAATAGCTGTCATGATCTTGACTGTTATCATGATTTCTCACATCCTATCAGTTTTCTGTCCTGTCAGTCCACGTCACTACTTGCGGATCGTCTGAGTTAGGAGGCCTGAATTTTTAAAGGTCAACATATGTAGCAAATGGCTCATAATCCTGATTCCTATGCATGCTTTTAACTCATATAATTCTTTCCGGGAATTCATCAAACAGGTAGCTTGAAAAATTCAAAGTAAGTTGTTTATAAATCAAGGAATCTTAATTATCATTGTGCATCCCAATAGAGGTTATTAGCAGCCCGTAAAGAACCACCTTTCAAGACAATGAAAGTGGTTGCTTAATGTAATTTCGCTTAAAGTCAACTGCCCCACTCCACCGAGTTTTAAACCCTCCAGTGGAGAATTATGACGCAGAAGGAGATTGTGCCAAAGATGCCGCGGCAATTTCTGGCTTAACAAAAACTCGATTTTTTATTTGAATCAGACTAAGGCCCCACAAAATCAAAGTGATACCAGCTGCTAATAACCTGTATGCACAATCCTCCCTTGATGTTTGTTTGAATGACTGAAAATCTTTATGCGTTGTTGTATGAGAACTACGGATGTAAGTGCAAATAAATACAATAGAGGGAATGGTAAGTGACAAATTGTATTCAGATTTACCTGGACTTTGGAAAGCTGCACAGGCGGCACACAAGTAACAGATGGCCGAGGTGTGTTGTATGGATAGTCAGTTACGGCAGCCATTCGGCAAAAAAGGGATTGGACACAGATTGGCTGACTTGGGTGAGTGATGCGAAAGGATCTTGAATTTGATTGGCTGCAAATAACTCCCAAGGAGGCAGTTGCTCCGGAAAGACTTAGTTTTCTCCCCATCTTGATATTCATTGATCTTCCTAAATGAGGTAACAGAAATCAGGACTGCAAGTGGTATTGTGCGCACTACTGTGCACTTGAGGCTTGGAATTCCTGTACTCATCATCTGAGATACATGGTGAGTCTTCCTCTTTTCTCTCTTTTCTCCCTCTTTTTCCTCCACTTGAAAACTTGATTTTGATCTCCACAGACATAGTTAATGAGCCCAAATTTTCAGGTGAATATTGGCATGTTGAGTGTCTGCCTTGTGGAGCAGATAACAAGAATGCCATTCAATGGAAGTAGACCAGGTCAAAGAGTTGACCAATAATGTGTATGCCAGAATGCGAGTGGACAAATATGTGCAAATCCAGAATGGTTAGCCTGTTTCGCAGCACGAGGAATGGACATCAAACCGAGGGACATCAATACAAAACCGTAAGTCGGATCAAATAACACTCAAAGAGTGCACAAGATGCTCCGCCATTGTTGGAGTAAAAGAAAATTGTAACAGACCAGGCTGTGATCGAAACGGACACTATGGATTGGATCTAAACCCACGCATACAACGGTGATATTGCAATCGGCTAAAGTTACACTATAAGGCCAAAAATACATCAAGGGCAACAATTGATAAAAAATGAAAGAGACAAAATCTCGACACCCGCAACACAATTCATACTGTATCAATTTCTAGGAAGCCATCACAATTGACCGCTGAGTTATCAACAAAAACAGTGCAATAATAAGAATGGACCACTGAAAACAGACATTTCATCAGGCGGAGTAAAAGGGAATCACATGTCTCAACTCAACTCAATTCAATTCCATTAATGAAGTGTGAGATAATTTTGAATGTTACCATGCTGCCAATCACCCAGACTCTATTCAGCTACAAATAAGGGAATGGAAGGCCATGAAGCACCCAACCAGTCTCTTGTGTGCAATATGATTGTCATGTTAATAAACTGAAAGCCTTACCAAGGCATATAAGCACATGTTGTGCTGCCGGAGCCTGATTATTAAGAAGTTTGATCCTTTGTTTGGTCAAGCTTGGTTGATGTGAACACGTATGTGGAACATGTGATACTGTTCACTCTGGCAGTATGAAAATTCCCTACAGTAAGAAAACTGGTGGTTTGTACTGCCATAAATACATATATAGACTATACACATCAAGCCTGCCCTAGAGTTGTTGCTGATTAAGCTAGATATCTGTCAAGAAAAAAAAAAAAGGGAAAAAATTGACCCAGGAGATTCGAACCGGGGGCATCTCTGTGGATTACATCATCACTAAAATCATTAGATTGGGGTCTTAAAAAGACTTCAAAAAGCTAATGAACTCGCCACTATTTTCATTAGCATCGTCAAAACGCACTGATAAAGTTTCGCCAACTCAAAACCTGGATCCGATCGATGAAAAGAACGATCACTTTACTACGTAAAGTACTCGTAAACGTGACGGCATGCCAACGCACAGCCTCCGCGTGGCGAGCGGGAGTAGTGCATCAATGATCATTCCCTCTCTTGCTCACTCTTCCTTCTAGTCTTCCCAGTCCCTAGTCTAGTCTTCCAGTTCCTAGTCTAGTCAACTCTTATCAGGCTGGATCCGACCCTAGCTTTACCTTCATACTACTCTAGACTACGATGATGCAAGAACGCGACCACGGCGGGGACCCCTTCGTCTCCCGCTCCTACCAAGACGTCGGCTACTCCGACTTCGCCTCTACCCGCCCCGCCCCAACTCCCTACGGCGTCTCCCCCGCCCCTCATCACAAGCCCAGCTCGCCGAAAGTGGCTACCGCGACGACCCCGAGCCCGCATCTGATCACGAGCCAGAGCTTATACCGGTGCGAAGAGAAGCGAAATGGCCAGTCGTGGGCCGCCAGTACGGGATCAAGGTCGGCCAAGCATGATAATTGTAGAATGGAGTCCGCCAGTTTTCTCCTGCAGAGATGGCGGGAAGAACCAAGATTTAACTCGGCGCAAATGGGTCGCCGAGTACATTTCACTGCGGAAAACCAGTGTACCAAAGTCCGAAAGCTGAGCCAAGGCGACTGGACACTCCTTTTTCTTCACCTTCAGCGCACGAGAAACCGAAGCACGTTTAGAAGGTGCAGGCGGTATCGGAAACGCAGGATGGGGAGAGTCGCACGGAGGAATGTTACAGAGATGTTGGCACGTTGAGCGCAAAGCGAGCAGGGGTGGGGCCGTTCTGCCAAAATACAGTCGCGTATCGTCTGTTCTAGCGGTTGATTTTGTCACATCCGGTTCCGGGCGGCATTAAGGCATATTGTTTCAACTAAAAGATGAGCTTTTGCGGGGTCCATGTCGTCTGGTGCTGTCTTTGCCTTTTTCTTTCGTACCGGCGGAGGATCAGGAGTGGGTGCTGAGTTCGTGGTTGCAGGAGATGGGACGGCTGTACCGGATCTAAGTTCCTGAAAGCCAGATCTCAACAAAAACTCACCGGCAATAAACTTCTTGGCTTTTGTGATATCACTCTTCTGCACGAAAAATACGGCCCTTCCGGTTAGCGCCTGGCAGCCGTGCGCCTCGACCTGCTTGCTGGTCCGTCTGGGAGAGAGTTTTGGGGACTCCAATGGAGAGGCTGTCATCTATTGCCAAAGAATGCACGCCGTTCGCGAGGGCAACCGTTGCAATCACGATCTGTAGCTCCGGGTCTATCTCCAGGAGACGGAGGGTTTCGCTATTGAAATCCGGGGTGGCAGAGAGCGTTGTATTGCCGGATTCGATGACCCGCACGGCCGCTTCGGTCGATTCGGAGTAGATAGATGAAGACCCGAGTCGAAATCTCGAGTGAGGGAACATAGACAACAACTTTGCGCCCAGTGTTGAGATACGGGAGAAGCTGAGGGTAGGCTCGACTCGTAATCGCATGCTTCAAGGGCTCCAAAACAAATTGGATGTCTTGTCGTTTGTTAGAAAAACGGAATAAAGTGAAACTACGAAACCCGAGAGATTGGCAGACTTCGTTCGTCGGAGCCCCAGGCTCGAGAGTAGCGGATAAGCCAAAGACCGAGATATCAGATAGGAGACGGCCACGTAATAATTGCCCAATGTACCCGTAAGTGTGCCGAAAGGTGAGCCATTCGCGTACTAGATGCGCCTCCTCGACACTGACAAAGATCAGATTCTGTTGGAAGGTCGGGGGCGTCGAAGATCTTCAACCAGGACAATGTTTTGAGATGTTCTGGGTCGACGCAAATGATGTGGAAAGAGCAAGAGCTGACTTCCTTGACCAGATTCCGATGTTCGTTAGCGGCATGAACAAGAGTCTCGCGGTCGTACGCCAGCGCTGACATGCCGTATTTACACAAGGTCTCGACCTGAGAAGATGATGAGAAGTGACATGCGCATCCGATTAGAAGAATGCCAAACAATATTCCGAGCCAGACCCTTCGTCGGAGTGATCACTACACCGACCAGATGTTGTTGAATTCGTCGAAAATTGGGAAACTCGTTCGGAGCTTCACTCACGGCCAGGTTGCAAAGAATTGGAACTGTGAACAGTGCGGATTTACCGTCGCCGGTTGCGGTACAAAGAATGGTGTCCTGGCCGTCAAGAATGTGCAGAATAGGCTGTGATTGCCTGTCGCGAAGGCCGTCTTTCCAAGCAGGAATCTTCGCAGCAACGATCGATTTCAAGGCCGCTTGTCCCTCGGGCGACCTCCAAGTCGTAAATTCGGACATACGGAGGCCCAGACCGGATGTTCTGTGATGATATCGAGAGGTCGGAGACAGAGTAGATACTAGAGGTGATGAAATAGCGAAACTGGAAGCTAAGAGAAGGTTACGGTATAAGCCAGGAACATCCAAAGTCTCGTTCCGAACCTTATGAAAGCCAGAGAACCTGAGGAACACGTGGTATATGGACGGGAGACGCGTCGCAAGCTTGTCGAGGAGCAGGGGCTTGTCGCACAGCCACCATATTGCGTAATCAGCGGGTGCGATCGTGTTTACCAACAGACGTTATACTTGTTCGACATCAGTTAACGGGAACCAACCGTTCTGATCTGTGACTGAGTCTATGGTTAGAATTGAGTCAGCTGAGTCGGCAATTTTTGCCGATACGGTCACAGCCAGGTAACCGGTTCACGTAATTTGTTGATTCACCCTCACCACCACCACCGACTTCGACTTTCGTGCGGATATGCACGCCTCCCTGCAGATGAGTCGTCTGGTTGAGCTGCCACCAACTGTTCAAGTAAGTAAACCCTCTTATCGCAGATGGCCTTGGTCCCCTGTTGACCGCAGAGTGCAGGGAGTGGCAACGGCTGCAGCGAACGGCTCATTCCAAGACTTTCAGCGTCTCAGGCAAATCATCTTCGTTGAAAAAAGCCACGGCGCAGAGGCAGTACTTCCCGTCATCTACCGCTGTTTTGGATCCACAGAAAATCCCGACAATTGACGAGCCGGCGCCTCGCAGGGCAGTTAGTGTGGCAGGTCTGGCCCTGAGGACACTCTTCATAGTCATCGTCCCCGCGGGCGCAGGTTCTGACCTGTGGCCGCGGGCCTGGGCCTGGTTCCAATTCCTTAACACGCATCGGCCTAACCTGACCGAGATGAAGCGTGTACTTGTTAAATGCGCCTGCCGCCTGCGGCTGGAAGAAAGGCGGGCGATCCTGAATGCCACACAAGGATTCTATACCATCGTTGGGCGTCTTTGGGCATCGTTGGCAGATGGGACCGATGTTGAACTTGACACGCTCCGTTATGTTTCGGCTCTTCTCACGACGATGGACATCTCTAATCTCGAAGAACTCATGGAAGGCGTGGGTGGAAGTTTCAAGGCCCTCGCTGCTCTTGCGGTACGACATCTCGATTTCCCAAACGATGCACCCATCACGGAACTTCGTCTGGAACTTTTACGCGATGTCCTCATCTTTGCCGCTCGGGTGGCAGAGGCTGCCGACGATGGCGATGGCCCGCCGAACTCCGCTCGTACTCTGATAGAGGACCTCGTCCTTGCGGGGTACACACCCCTGATGCAAACGCTCCGTACACTCAGCCTGGCGACCGACCCACATCCGGCATGGGCCATCGACAGCTGTTTTTCTTTCTTACTAGCCTTATTTAATGTGCACAAGATGCACGGAGTTCTCCCGGCCGCAATTCACCTCGGGCTCATTGCGGACATTCTCCTCTGTGCACATCGATACTCTCCCCTCACCCGAAAGCTTCGCGCGAACCTGATGTTCATACTGCGTCATCTCTGCCAGTGCACTGTGTACGCCGAAATCCTTGGAACGATCGATGATCGTATGTTGGAGACGCTCGCGACGGTGGTCAATGTTACAGAACTTGCCAACTCCAGTATCTGGGAGTGGCTGAAAAACTTCATGGAACTTGTAGATGACAGGAACACAATCCTAGACCAAATGGTACCTCGGAAAACGTGTGATAATCTGGCGGTCGGTTGATTTCTTCTGTGCCGATGCCCATATCGCTAATAGACTCCCAGTGTAACAAAAAAGATGTTAAAGACGAGTTTCGAATGTGTTCCCAATGCAAGCACTCTTATTACTGCTCCAAAGAGTGCCAAAGCGCCGATTGGGGGGCAGGGCAGCATAAAGCCGCGTGTGTGGCCTATCGCAGCGGCGAGCATAGTCTTAGTACGGAACTGAACCGGTTGCCCACACGATGCTGACCAAGGTCGCCTTTCAGCTCAACGTCGGCACTTGACCACGCGTGATCGTGACTTCATGCGTGCACTTATGGACCACAACTGGAGGAAGTCCAAAGGCGAGATTTACAAACAAATGGTCGAGTGCATGAAAGCCCATCCAGATGCGGGATGCTTCACCGTCTTCGACTACGTCAGCGGGCCTTTCACGGCCAAAGTTTATTCTCTTGCGGAAGAATCAAGTGTGTTGGAGACGCTGCGCAAGGCCGGGTCTGAATGGGAGTTAACCGTGGCCCGGGCAGCGCGGAGCCAGGGACGCATTACGATCCATGTAATGCGTGCGTACGAGGGCAAATCAGGGCGATATTGGATCCTCCCGTTGCGCTCCACGACTGGAGAAGTCCACGAGCGGCTCAAACGCATTGCAGCAGACGCTGTGGCGGGGATAAATGTCCCCAATTTTTCAACCTTGGACATATCGGCGTGGGATGTTGACGCGATGCATTAGTTTGGTGGGTGTTTCTTCTGTGCGCTCCTTTCCGCACGAGACAGTGATTATCTTTCTAGGCTCTGAATTCCCTTACCTCTTTCGCCCTCAGTAGCGACTGATATATGCGTGCTCTTTTGAACTCGGCAGTGCTCTGATGTTCGACTGAATCAGCGCGAGTGGAGTTGCGCGGATCGCGACCGAAATGCAGCAAGGAGCAACGCCAAGGCTGCACTCGGAAACCGGTCGGATTCGCGGGGGCATGGTTTGATGATGCGGCTTCGCCGTCGTGATTGATCCGGCGAGCCCTGGTACTTATCGGGTCTACGCCAAGGCACACAAATCTAATATCAGCGCGAAAGTGCCATTCCGAACGCCAGGAACACACGGGCATCTGAGCCCGTTCTGAGTGAGACGACAACACGGAGATCATAAAGATGGGGATGCTGAGTGCTGCTGCGGAGATGCGGGCCCACCCATGGCATTATGGGCTTCCCTTCGAAATAAAGTTGCGGAAGCTCAAGTCGAGCGGAAACCATCTTGGAAACCATTAAATGAAAGGATACGAGCGAGGAAGCAGGCATCAAGGGTTGATGAAATGTGGCGAGAAGAGCGCACCAAGCATCGAGCACGGAGAGCTGAGCCCGCCCACCTCCCACAGTAGAAAGTACTTAGAGAAACGATCCGCGAGGTCGGCAACGACAACGTGACGGCATGCCAACGCACAGCCTCCGCGTGGCGAGCGGAATGATCAATTCATTCGCTCTCTTGCTCACTCTTCCTTCTAGTCTTCTCAGTCCCTAGTCTAGTCTTCCAGTTCCTAGTCTAGTCAACTCTTATCAGGCTGGATCCGACTCTAGCTTTACCTTCATACTACCCTAGACTACGATGATGCAAGAACGCGACCACGGCGGGGACCCCTTCGTCTCCCGCTCCTACCAAGACGTCGGCTACTCCGACTTCTCCTCCACCCGCCCTGCCCCAACCCCCTACGGCGCTTCCCCCGCCGCCTCATCACAAGCCCAGCTCGCCGAAAGTGGCTACCGCGACGACCCCGAGCCCGCATCCTACCCACCCGCCTCGCCGAATAACAGCGGCATGCTCCTCCCTGCCGGTGCCTCCTCCGCCGCCACCGCACCCACCCGCAACTACCCCACCAAAGCCACCAAGGGCTCGCGCCGCACGCGCATGGTCCTCCTCGGCCTCTTCGCCCTCATCGTAGTCGCCGCTGCGGTGGTAATCCCGATCTACTTCCTCGTCATCAAGAAGCACTCCAACTCTGCCGCCAAGGCGTCGGCAAATGGTACAACGGCAAGCGGGAAGACCGTGGTCGGCGCGGTATCGGGTGGAGACGGGGAGCACGGTCCAGACGGATAGCGGGGCGTCGTTCGTGTATAAGAACCCGTACGGCGGATATTGTGCGTGTTTAGCTGTGACTCTGTCTTTGGCTTTAGCTTGGCCTTTTCCTTTTGGCGTTGCCTTCTCCGCCCATCTATCTCCCCGCGTCGTTCCTTTCTTCCCTACTCCTGATTTTCACTTCCCTTCTGAACGTGGTTGCTAATTTTTCCCAGGGCTCGCCGACCCCGCCAACCCTTTCCTCGACGGCGCCAAACCCAACAGCTGGACCCCCCGCCCTCAACGAGAGCTGGACGTGGGGCCAAGATCGCGTGTACGGTGTTAATCTAGGCGGCTGGTTCGTTTGGAGCCGTGTAAGTACGCGTTTTTTTCAGGTGCGATAGGATGGGGAGTGAGCGCGTCTTCTTGGATTTGCGCCCGTTTTTTATTCGGGTGCGGTGACTATGAGGTGCGATAGGGTGGGGAGTGAGCGCGAGTACCCGTCTTCGTCGCGTTTTGCGCCCCGCGTTTTTCTGGCCAGTGGCGTGCCTCGCGGCGACGCGTAATGCCACCCATCTTCCGTTTCACGCCTCGTTTCATCCACACTTCATCTGTATTATTCAACCTCCCAACTCACCCCGTTGGTTCGTTCCTTCCAGTCATCACCCCCGCCCTCTTCCAGCCCTACCCCTCCGCGGTCGACGAGTGGACGCTCGCTGCGCTCATGCGCAATGACGGGAGCCTCCAGCGCGTCATGGAGGCCCATTATGACGAGTTTATCGTGCGTACGATTTTTATTTCTTCCTTTTTCCTTTCGTTTTGCGATATTTCAAGAAAGGACGTTTTTTTTCGTTCGTTGATTGCTGCGTCGTTGATGACTTTGGGCTTTTTTCGTTCGTTTTCGCTGCGCTGTTCCTCCCAGCCTGCGTTTATCTCCCTCTTCTTCTCCTTTATTTTTATATATGCGCTAATGAAGAACGCAGACCGAACAAGACATCGCCGCCATCGCGGGCGCAGGGCTCAACTGGGTCCGGCTACCGATTCCGTTTTGGAGTATTAGGTGAGTTTGTCTTTCAAACGGGGAAGTTGCCGCGCCGCGGTGGAGTCGACCTGACTCGTCGACTCCGCGCTGCGCTGTTTTGCGAAGCGTACTCTTGATCCCGCGCTGCCCTCGCGGCTCTTTCTTCCCCCCTTCATCCAGCTTTACTGACGTCCCCGCAGCAGATGGACCGATGTCGGCGCCGACGCGGCGGGCAACCCTGTGTCCGAGCCGTTCCTCGAAGGGACGTGCTGGAAGTGAGTCGTTTCTCCTGCTGCTTTCTTTCTCGTTTCTTGGATCGGCGGGTCCTGGTTTGCGAGGGGTGTGTCACCCAACCCGAGACATTTTCTTCGTGCGTGGAGCCAGGAGCGCGTGGGTCGTGGCTACCGGGGCGGAGGACGCGATAGGATGTGGATGGAGGCGGGTATGCCACTCCGGCGTCCTAGCAAGCTAGGGTATACGCCCGCATCCTGCGCTAACCCTGTCTCGCTGCACATGCTCATGAGCCACACGCACGGCGCATCTCCCTCTCCTCCCACACTCCTCGTCCCCATCCCCGCCCCCGCAGTCCCTTTCGCGCACCCTCCCTTCCCTGCCTCTCCGTCCCATCCACACCCTCCTGCCCGATCGTCCTCCCTCCCATATTTCCCTATCTCCCTATCTCGCCCTCCTCCCCCTCCCCTCCTCCCCGTCCCACGTCTCTCCATCTTCCCTCGTCCTTCCCCCTCCGCCCTCTCTTCTTCCCCCATTCCCCTCCCATCCCTTCCTCGTTCCCCTCCTCCACCTTCCTCCATTTTGCACCCTTCTCGTACCCTCTTCCTCATCGGGTGTCGACGGTGACACCCTACTCCCTCCTCTTCTGCTCCCTCTCCCGTCCCTTCCTCATCCTCCCCCCCTCGCCCTCAGCCTTTTCCATCCCTCATCCCTCTCCCGCTCTGCCCTTTCCTCCTTCAATTTGTCTGATACCCACTGGCCAAGACGCTGACGCCCCCTTCCTTCGCAGATACATCGTCCGTCTCTTCGGCTGGGCGCGCAAGTACGGCATCCGCGTCAATCTCGACCTGCACACTGCGCCGGGGTCGCAGAATGGTGCGTTTTTTCTCTTGTCTCTTTCCTTCCCTATTTGCCGGACGCGCGCGCGCGGTGCGACCGCGGTGTGGATTGACAAGCGGCGTGGACGACGCAAGAGCGGGGGGGCGTCGGGATGCGGGTGGGGATGCGCATGGGGAGCACATCAAACAGGGCAGGGCCATACGCAGCGGCGGAGGTAGAGTCGCGGTGGGGATGGGCGGGAGATCGAGGGTCGAGCGCAGTGGGAGGGTGAAGGTGGCGAGGGGGGAGGGTGACGGGGTGATGGGGAACGGCGGTGTGGATGTGCGCTTCGCTCGTGTCTCTTGGGCGGTGCGGCGGGACGTGCGGGCAGCGCGGGATGTCTCTTGCGCGGCGCGGGATTGGATGCCCTGGGTGCTGTGCCGCGGCGGGGCGCTGGGGGAGCGCAATGATGAGGTCGAGCGTAGTGTCCTGAACGAGATGGGGAGAACGACAACGGCTTTGTGCGCGTCGCGAGTCGAAGCTCCTCCTTGTCGTCCCTATTCAAATTGCTCCCATCCTCTCTCTACCCGCCCGCCCTTGCTTCTCATCACTCCTCCCTCCCCTCGTCCTCGTCTCTTCGATCTTCCCGCTCTTTCTGATCTTCCCTTTCCTCCCCCCCTCGTCCGTCCGTGGCTAACACCTCCCCAGGCTATAACCACTCTGGCAAGCTCGGCGAGATCAACTTTCTCAACGGGCCCATGGGTCTCGCGAACGCGCAGCGCATGCTCGACTACATCCGCGTCATCGCGGAGTTTATTAGCCAGCCGGAGTACGCAAATGTGGTGGGGATGTTTGGGATCGTGAATGAGGGTACGTCTCAAGCCTTCTTCGCCTTTCGTTTCAGAGCGGATGGGAGGGGTGGGGCCCGGAGGAGAGGTAATAAACAGCGGTGTGGGGAGACGCGGTATGTGGAGAGCGAGTGCAAGATGCCGCCGAGGATGTGGTGAGATTGGATGACGCCTGGGACGAAGGCTTGAGGCGATGGCATGGTCTGCGGGGCGGAGACGAAGCCGGGCTCTGCATATGGATATACAGTGCTGATACTTCACTCAGCATACCTTCCCGACATTGGACGCGACGTCCTCACGTCCTTCTACCTCGAAGCCCACAACACCATCCGCTCCATCACCGGCTTCGGTGAAGGCCACGGGCCCTTCATGTCTGTCCACGACGGCTTCCAAGGCACCGCCTCCTGGGCGGGCTTCCTCCCCGGCTCCGACCGCATCATCCTCGATACGCACCCATACTTCGCATTCGATGGTGCGAAGAACGACGCACCGGTTGCGACTGGGACGGAAATCGTCGGGAGCCAGCCCGAGGCGGGAGATGGTGTGGTGGCGGGTGGCATTTGGCCAAAGCAGGCGTGCAGTGCGTGGGGACCCGCGTTGAATACAAGGTGTGTGTCCTCCATTCCCGTTTCCCTGCTTCCATTCGGCCTCCGTCACGGTGTGGCTAAATGAGGAAATCGGCTTGCCTTTTTGGGATAACACTGACGAGATTTTTACAGCCGAAGCGCGTTCGGTGTGACCGTCGCGGGAGAATTCAGCAATGGTTACAACGACTGTGGATTGTATTTGACGGGCGTGAATGGGACGCAGTCTTACGGTACGTCCACTTGTCGTTTTTTCTGTGTTCTTTGGGCGATAGTCTTTTTCTCTTTCACATCTATTGCCGGAGGAGCGTTGTCTCCACGCTCGATTCGCCGCCTCCTAACACGCGTACTCCGCCCCAAGATCGCTCACACTCGTTTTCAGGCGGCGACTGCTCGCTGTGGATGGACGCCAGTACATGGAATGAGACGACAAAGGCGGGGATTAAGCAATTTGCTCTCGCATCAATGGACGCGACGCAAGACTGGTTCTTCTGGACCTGGAAGGTGTGTCCGCCCCATCGACCGCGTGGATCTTTATCTAAATCATCGCGCGCAGATCGGCCCCGCCCTCGACGGTGTTGTACGATCTCCGCTCTGGTCTTACCAGCTTGGTCTCCAGCTCGGCTTCATGCCCACCGACCCGCGTCAATCCTCCGGGGTCTGCGCTGCCCTCGACGTTGTCAAAGCACCCTTCGTCGGTACCTTTAGCGCATGGCAAACGGGCGGCGCTGGCGCAGGCACCATCGCCCCGAGCATCACCCAGTCCTTCGCATGGCCCCCTGCGACCCTCTCTAACGTCAACAGCGTAGTTCCAACACTGCTACCGACCTACACTGCCACGGCCACCATCCGTAGTCTCACCTTTATCACACCGACGCCGACAGCTGCCTCCGGTGCGAGTGCGAGTTCAGCGCCGACGATCACGGCAAGCGTAGGTAACGGGTGGTTCGACGCGGCGGACCAAGTGCCGATGGTGACAGCTGTGGCAGGGTGCACGTACCCCGACGCGTGGTCCGCGGTCGGGTCTGCAATCCCGCCTGTGTGTACAGGGCCAGCGGCGTGAACAGTCTTGTGCACGGTACAGTATCTTCTCCGTTTCTCTGGGTTGAACCTGCATAATCCTTATTCACACTGTCTCTGGCGAGGCATACATTCGCTATACCCACCCTCCTTCCTTCTACCACGGTCTCTACTTGCGTCCATCCCTTATATTCACACCGCTATCGGATACTCATCCACGCACGTGCCCATCGTCTGCATCATCGGGCCTTTTCCTTATTCCGAAGTATTTAAGTATTATACTGTACATGTGCGACTGCCTGGTGAGGCGGGAAGAATGAAATAATCGCGTGCTGTAGTGTTAGCGTGCTGGGGAATAAATACACAAGCACGAAACGCTCACGCCGACATAAAGAATGAACGTTGGATTGCAACTCTATGGACAGAAAGAACGTCCGCTGTGCACTGGCACACATAGTCTGGGTACAGCATGAATAGTAAAGTCAGCTCCTTGGCGTCTGGCACCTCAGACCTCGGCTTTTAATGCTGTGAACATTCATAGTTGTGCCGTTGCCATTGCGTGAGTGTCAAAGAGCTGCGCACGGGGACGACAAAGTGCCGACCGCACAACTTTTGAGCGCCGAGATGTCTGTCAGACTCCATTTCAACTTGCCTTCGAGTCCGCTTCCAAGGGCAAAGTACTGGGAGGTGGTAGGAGGGCATTTCGCCTTCACCTCAACTCCGATGTCATAGGAGGACACGCCTATCGTAGTCGGCATGGACACAAAGTGAGAGTGAGACACATACTGATAGACACAGTACACTTTCATTCCTCCACGTCGGACGTGGAACACGTCGGTGCCCTACCATTTCTCCTCAACTATATTTACAAGTCCATCCTGCGTATAAAGTAACGGGACAGAATCACTGAAAATGCAGCCTTGAGTTCAAGTTCATTCCCCTACAACATGTCGTCTTCACCTACATTCTCATTTGCTACGACGGCCGAAGAGGTCGCTACTGCCTTCGCTGAGGAAATCAGGGGCAACAATGGTATTTCTTGGCACATACTGCTCGCGATGGCGCTTGAATATTTTAATAGTGTTGATAACTGGAACCTCCCTAAATGGGATTGGTTTCGAGACGGCGCTCGCCATTGCTAGGCATGCCAACCTTGTGACGATCACGGGCTACAATGCTGACCGGTCAGTCGTTCTTTTCACCAGGGATGCAATACACTCAAGCACTCAATTCTCAGCCTCAAGCTCTCCGAGGACGCCATCAAGAAGGAGGTGCCGACTGCCAATATCCGACGCGTCATTCTCAACCTGTCGTCTCTCACTGCGGTTCGTAAGGCCGCCGAGGTGGTCAACGCAGACCCAGAGCCGTTGCACGTAAGGACAATATGCCCTTATGTTCGATTGTTCTTCGCTGAACTAATGACAGGTGCTGATCCACAACGCAGCCGCAGTCCTGGGGCCATTCAAACTCAGCGTCGATGGTCTGGAGAGCCAATTCGCCACCGACCACGTCGGGCCATTCCTCCTCACAAAGTTGCTCGCGCCGAAATTGCTTGCTGCAGGGACGCCGAACTACACCCCTCGCGTCGTGTTCGTCTCCAGCGTGGCCCATGCATTTGGCGCCGGTGTAGACTTTGCCACCCTCGAGCACCCGGATCCGGAAAAGTACGGCGCATCCCTAGCGTATTTCCAGGCAAAGTCCGCGAACATCCTCACCGCCATCGAGCTCTCCAAGCGTTCCGGGGGTGCCATTAACGCGTACAGTCTGCATCCTGGTGGTAAGCGTTCAATGTTCATTCAGTTTTGCGACTGCAACTGAACAGGGATCTAGTCATCTTGACCAATCTGGTGCAGAAGGAAGAATCCATTGCTGCGGTGCAGTCGATGGGTCTGCCCTTCTATCGCGTTTCAAGTGCTTTGGCTAACATTGCGCAGGCTTGCTGGGTCCGGATAGACGCCCAAGCACTGAGAAGTTCCAGTGGAAGACTATTCCTCAGGGGGCTGCTACGTATGTGCAATTTCACTCCTCATCCAATCTGAGTCATAAAATTCAACTCTTATAGCACTGTCGCCGCGGCTTTCGATCCTCGGCTCAATGGTCTGTACTGCTTGACTTCGACTTTTGCTTTTCTGAATTCCACAGATAAGGCAGGGGCCTATCTGGACGACTGTGCTGTTGCCACCGAATCGGTGTCGCCGCATAGCTCTGATCCTGCGAATGCCGAGAAACTTTGGGTCATCACTGAGAAGATCATCGGCGAGAAATTTACTTTCTAGAGGACTCCTTATTTTTAAGCGAACACGGATATCTATAATGTCCCTATACTAAATGCGCAGCACCTCTTGAATTGGGCTCAACTTGAGTGGTGGGGGAATAAGGCGAAGGTTACTGAATGGGTGTGGATGGCTCCCATTCACTCTCTGAATGATTTGTTCGAGTGAGCACTTAAGCCAGAACGACTTTGACTTGCCTCGTACTTACCTACCATAAGGCTCCTAGCAAAACTCCTGCGACGTCTGTATTTTTTAGTTATGACTGTTCAGCTCTTATTAGCTCTTATTCCCACTGAACCCGAGCCTACAGTAGAACATGTGTTTACGCCTACCGTAGTCGGCATGAACACAAAGAGATAGTGAGACACATGCCGATGGACACGGTACACTCACATTCCTCCACATCAAGAATGTGCTTCTCTTTCCCACCTCGTGAACGGCTGCCGCGCCCTAACTTGAATGTGATATTCATGTATTTGAGTGAACCTACATTTCTGTTGGTGCCTCAATCCGCGTCTCGAGTTCGAGGGCTGCCGTTTCTATTTTTCTTGAAACAAATCACTTTAACCTCTTCTACTAGTATGCGTCAAGCGCCGTCGCTTTCAAGAGGTTTTGGTCTTGCTAATTTCTCACCGTAGCTGTCTGGTTTTTTGCTCATGTGCCCGCTTGGCTGCACTCTTTGTGGCACTTTTGTTTCACCACACTCCTTGGACATCTGTTCGTGGTCGCAACCATCCGAGTCGTGGTCCTGGTCGCGGGGTTCGGACTCTCAAGATCCATTTCTTGTTCCCCCTATCACTGAATTGATGCAGCACTCAGTGGCGCTCTCACACCGTGCAGCGCCCACAATCCGACACTCCCATCGCAATGCATCATCGTATCCGGACTCCAGTTCACTTTCTACAGTTACTACTCTGCGTCTCACGGAACACAACCCTTTCTAGAGTCGCTGAAATGCCTGACATTGAGTTCTAAACTTTATAGATACTTGCCTTTGGAACCTGTTCCTGGCTGACCTGTCAATGCTTCCGGACTTCGAAGATTTATTTCTTGCGGGCGTGCGCATATCTCTTCTAGCTCAAGCCGATGATCTATTGATCGTTTCTCTATCCGTACGTGGCTTACAAGTAAAATTGGGATCTCTCGAACAATGGTGCGCGAAGAACTTCATTCTCGTCAACTTAGTCAAAACAATTGTTTTGATCTTTGGCGCTGTTCCCATCCCGCTTCCTCGTTTCTTCCTGGGCTCAAAACAACTTGAAGTAAAGGCGGATGAGAAGTATGTCGGCGTCAACTGGCGCACGGACACTCGGAACCCGCTTTCCAAGCACTATACAGCCAAAGCAAGCACGGCGCGTTACTGTGGACATCGGATCATGGCTGTTGAAGACATGACGGGCAGACTTACACCCAAGGAGCTTAAACAACTGTACATGGCGCGCGTAGACTGTCACTTAATCCATGCTTGTGAGATTACACCGGACAGCGAAGACGTGCATGTCAAGCAGTTGTGTAAAGTTCAGGTGTCATTCATACGTCAAATGCTCAACTTACATAGCCGGTCCATGATCGCACCCCTCTTCACAGAAACTGGGATAATGCCTCTGAGAGTTCGTCGTCTTCTCCTCGTCTTGAATCACCTTCGATATTTTCTGGGCCTAAAAGATGATCACTATGCTCGCGCTGCATTGAACAGTTCAATTGAACTGGTGGAGAAGGGTAAAAAATCATGGGTGTCAGATGTTACCAAGGCTATTACGAGGCTGCCATTCGTTTGCCCTGAATTCGTGTTGACTCGCCAAACCACTGATAAAGAGGTCGAGACTTACGCGAAACTCGTGCGCAAACTTATGTTAGAATGGTTGCAAGACGAAATTGACTCTTCTGATAAGCTCTACCTGCTCCACGGCCGTCGGGAACCACAAAAGGACAAATCACCAACCCAAGTTACCTCCTGCATGCGGCATTATCTAACAATGGTCAAGACACAGAAACACCGAGAGGCGCTTACCTCTCTGATGCTGTCAACTCATTTGTTAGCCGTCGAGATCTTGCGGTATGTTGATCATGCGCATCAACCTGTGCCTCGCGACGAGCGACTTTGTAGGTTCTGCAAGAATGAGGTTGAAACACCAGAACATGCCTTGATTACTTGTGAGCATTCAGAATCACTTGTAGAATTAAGAGCAATTTTTCTAGGACAGCTTTTCACCACACTTCCAGACCTGCGTGTCCAGATGATGGAACTCTCGAACACGGATTTCTTGAGAGCCATTATCTATCCTCGCCCAACGATCGCACTAGTTGCAAAATACGCGTATGAAGTCCTGGAGTTGTTCTATGCAGTGCCTGTGTGGCGTCGAAATGCTTGAGTGAGGTATTTTTCCATTGATCTGTTGACTTTTTTTTGCTTCTTCAGGTTCCGATAGTTCTACCGCGGCGAGCTGGTCCGGACGACCCGACAATCCACTGCGACCGTGAGCTCGGCTAGAGGGATCTGAGGAGGCCCAGGGGCAATGGTGTAATTACCGTGTACACACCGGGATAACCCCTGGAAACCGGCGTTCCTAAGCGGGACCGTGCCGTGTAAATCTACCTACCTACCTACCTACCTTGCTGCCGCTCAAAGTTAAGCAATTAGAATCGGTCGATTTTCTGGGTAGTGCATCATTTTGCACAAACTCAAGCGATGCTTCTTCTGCAAGATTCAATAGGATTCTACGGAGCTGTACCTCAAATAACAAAAATATCCAAATACGCTAGCGTTGCAAGTTGTTGATGACAACCGGCGCCTCAGTATCATTGTTCGATAATCGGCTTTCTCTGTTACAACACTACCCAAGCTCCGCCCTTCGTCGGCACCGTCGATGGGAACTGTGTGAAACTCATTCGTTGTGAAACATTGGCACTGATACTGAGGGCCCCCACTAGGAGTGAGGTACACTCGCTCACAGAGTCTATCTTCAAGAGACGTCGGGTACACATCGTTGTTTCGATACCGTTGTATTACGGGCCTGCCCCCAATATCTCTCGCGCGCACCGGAATCGAAGAAGGGTCGTGTTTCCCGAGGGTCGACTTTCGCGAAGACGATTTCCGATTTCGCGGTGCGGCTGCCCTTCGACTGAGACTGAGGACTGAACGCTCTGTGGTACGCATTCATTTGTTCCCCGTCGGATGTTCAAAGTTGATCCCTCCCCTTCGCTTTCTCAAGGCAACCCAATTGGAAGTGCAATCGTCTCTCGGTCAATCCGTGGGAGGGGAATGAGGTATGTCGCATTCCACCTTCTAATTCACCTCCGCGGCCATCAAAGCTAATAATGTTTCCACTTTGCGCGCGCACCCCAAGATCAGACGTTGATCAGACGCGCCAAAAGGAAGGTTAATTGCGATGTTGGCGCTTCCACATTTCTCTGCTCTCTGAAAGACTCCTCTGAGTCATGTTGTGCAGATAATGCTCTCAACATCGCTCGTTTTCTCCTCGTATCCCGCAGATTCCGGTTGACTCCGAGACTCGATTCGGGATGTCCCGAACAACTGCCCGATCGATCGACGTTTCATCTTCTTTTGGCAAGAGAAAAACGGGGATTGGTTGTCGTCTCGTAACAAAACGGTGCCATTGAGCGGTTTTAGAAGCCCCGAAGGAATTTAGGCATTCGCCACGTTCGTCTTTTTCAGTGCATCACACACCTAGCAGGGAAATCTTTTCGACAATTTGAAAGGCGGGTTCAAATTTTGGGGGATTTTTGCTATTGGTGCGGCATATTCCGAGCCAATAGCAAAAATCCCTCCAGCTTTAGACCTGTTTCAGCTCGTTGGGAAGATTTCCCTTTGAGGTGTGTGGGAGTCAGCGTTAGAGGGAAAATCTGCAAAAAAAAAAGGCAAAAGGTGTTTGTTCGGTCATAAATGCTTGTTTGATTCAAACGCGAGGAAGCCCGCATGAACGTTCGAAATCGGTGTTCTGGAGTAGGATTGAATCCGCTGACCATCCCGGGTTGGACAAGGTTCAAACGCAGTCATAAAATTCCGAATGAGGATAAGCTGCCGTTTAAACATTCAAACCTTTGTAGAAACGTGCTTAAGTTAACGATCAAAGACAGGGATGTCAAGAAAAACACAACAATCAACAATTGAGTTGGTGGTATCCCGGTGGTAAGTGAGGCGTACAGCACTGCACGAAACGGGGAAGCTTCAGGGGCCGTCGTTCTATGGCTGTGTCTCAAAGTTGTTGAACTTGTGTTCAATATCCAATCATTCCCGAAAGCTGTTGGCCAAACGCGATATAAGGTTCCGCTGGGGCTCGAGGATAGTTGCCGAAATCAAATCATGATCCACTCAAGCGCCTGTCCACTATTTAGCGCCGCCTGATGCAATTTTCCTTCCATTCGTATTATGACCCTGCTGATTCAACCGGGGGTCCCCCACCTGGAGCCCAACATGGCCTCCCTCCAAGCACACCAATCATCTCATTTTCCCGCAGATATCGAGCAGGAGATCTTTGAGACCGCCGCTGTCTCTCATCCGACAGGAATACCTGCGTTGATGCTCGTAGCATATAGAGTCAAGATCTGGTATGTACGAATTCCCCGGGTGTTGAAATCCCACTGAGGTCTACCTCTCATGTTCAGGGTAGAGCCTCTCCTATATCGTGTCGTTTTCGTTTCCCGCTCACAACGAATCGAGCACTTCCCTCACTTCACGACGTCCTCAGTGCTCCGATTGAGTCAAGAAAAGACGTCTGAGTTCCTAAGAAACTCCGTCCGCCATATGTATCTCGGGGGCTTCTTCCCAGGCATGCATTCTGTGCTGGAAGCGTGCACTGGCATCACCGAGCTTACGCTCAACATCGGCGTCTTCGTCAACATAAACATCCTCGGCGCTATGTCCCGCCTGCGCCGCCTCACAGTCGAGGTGGATCGCCTCTTCCCCGGCCTACCAGTCGATTTTTCCCATCTCGCGTTCCGCAACATCACACACCTAGAAGTCCTCGATGCGGCAAGCGACCGGCTCACCTCACAATGGATGCAAATCAACTCCATCCCCAACCTAACGCACCTTGCGTTCAGCGACCCAGGCTTCGTCCCGATTTTCGAAGAGGTGCTGCGCCACTGCGACCGTCTCGCATGCATGGTCTTCCTGTGCGCAGACGAGAAGCTCATTGCCGGGGCGCAGTCTGTGGGTGCGGACCCACGGTTCGTTGTCAGTGGCGTGATTGACCTGCACCTGGATTGGCAACGTGGGGTGCGGGGAGGCCAGGATTATTGGGGCAGAGCGGACGCCTTCATAGCTGGAAAACGCGCGGGAAACATCGATGGTGAGTGCCCCCGTTTGCTGATCGAATAAGACTAATATATGAATAGGTTCCGTGTATGAAATGGTCTCGGTCGATAAGTTGGGCTGGGCTGAGTGTCTGGTGGATTGGAGTATGCATTGATAGTGGTGCATGGATAATGGTCGTCGAAAGGTTCTCGTATCAGCACCAATGTACAAATTATTCGTTGGCTCTGGAATAACAATGTAGGTATCGCTACTGACAGGACGCATTCACGGGAGAAAATGGCCCGACCGGTCGAAGCGCGGAAACGTGACTATACGGCAGTTCCCCACATCTGCGGGGGGATGTTTGTAAGAGATAGACCCAAACGGGTATACGGAGACCATACCGTTTGGAGCGACGGAATCGAGACCAATGGGCGACTGAATCCTCGGCGTAGCGAAGTAAATTCAAGGTCTGAGATGGGGTATTGCAGACAATAAGCCGTGGGGCCAGAATTGCGAGCTCAGCGACGTACCAATGACATCTTCTCGATTGGATCCAAAAACCATTATTATTCCCAATGCTCGCAGCAGGTTGGTACTCGTGCGCCACGTGTGGACATGCGTTTAAGTATCAAGAGAGCCCGAATACGGCGTGTCGTCATTGAGCGGGACTGATTGAAATTTTTTTCGTAACACCTGCGTGTATTGCTGACACGTCAGGTCCCCATTCAGAACTAGGATGTCCATGAGGAACTCACAGCAGCCTTCGTACACCACCTCCGCCGTCCAGATGCCGCTTGCGAGCCTGTAAGGGAGTCGTGCATCCCGCCGCCATTCATGAGGCAGGCCCGCGACACAGGAGGAGTGAGGTGCGGTGCAGTGTCTCGGCGATGAAGAGCCAGCGATGCGGCTCCAATCCCGAAGGATCACAGGCATCGCGGCGGTGCGGCATGCCAGTGTGCACGTACATCCGATATGATGAGGACACCGATCGGACTAGAGCGAGCAATGGAGGATGTAGCTGCACCACGTCCGCAGCGTGCGCGCCAGCGGATATCCGATATCCGATACGGGGAAAGGCGGATGCGAGCGAGGATGCGTAGACGGGGCGTACTCGTGCTCACGATCGCACGAGATCGAGGAATCCCGCCGATCTGGTAGCAGAGAGCGCGGTATGGCGCCGCTGACGGGCAGACCAACGTCGATTTGATATAGGCCGATGCGATGCGATGCAGGGTAAGTGTGTGCGGGACGATATCAGGATCGGCCTGTTAGGGGCATGGCGACGGAGAGCGATAGCGTCGTGCCCAACGAAGGTCAGAGCTGGCCAGAGGCGCGCTCACTCGCTCGCGCGTACCCGGGGACGACGCAGACGTCAATTTCTGCCGATCGGTCGTATCGCCTAGTGGCTGCCGGATTTCACTGTCGAAAGCGGGACACGAAGAGGCGGAGGAGGGCGCAAGTGTAAGGTCTGATAAGAGACAGAGGAGAGGGTCCGTGATTCGGGAGCCGTTGTCGGCGGAAGACGAAGGGGCGGATCGTGCGGACGTGGTGGAGTCGGGAGAGAAGGCCCGTAAACATAGTCCCACGTCCGTAGCTCCAGTACTCTGGCTCGATGAAGGACATCGATAAGGAGACGTGTTAGGCGCCAGAATAGACGCCAGGGCGGTTTCCAAATAGGACAATGGAAGCGCGAACGCCATAGGCGTCGAGGAAGCGGGAGGTGTGAGGATATGAGTGAAGAAGAATACGATTTTGATGAACAGAAGATAGCTTCTTGCTCGGAAAGACACAAGTATCTGTGGAAACGAACTAGGTCGGAATTTAAAAAATCGATGCCATTAGATGAATACCTAGAAATCCCAAAAGTCCTGATATCATATGGGGTGGATGGCGCTGGTTCATTTTATACTGGTGCCCTCCGAGAAAGAACCGTTACCGGCTTTCAGACGATACTTCAGAACGATTTGTGGAGAATACATACGACCATGACTCACCTTTTCATTGGTGAAGAACAAGAAGAGCACGCCCGTTCATGTCTAGGACACAAAAGATCTTGAAGGTTGCAGGCCCGCGGAACCCACGAGAAAGTCGTAGTCAACGAATTTTCTCCGGGTCCGTTAATTCAGGGTTACACCGTAAACGTCCTCCGCCGATAGGTCGGAATGGCAGCACAACTGGGGTGATTCCAAATGTTTAGGAAGCTCAAGTCCATCTCTATCCGCCGTGTGGGTTCGTTGTAATTGGGCTTGAGCAGCGGATGGTGATTAAGGGCAAAGAGCCGGTCGGATCCGTCGGCCGAATCAATGTCTGCTGATGCATGGATGCATCGCCACACATTAATGTCATTGCTGCAGCCTGCTTGCCTGTTGCCATCTACGTACTGTTGTAATAGGTAGATATAATATAATATTAATGAGTGTGCAGGGAATTACTCCTGAGACTCAACCCGTGTGAGAGCGAATAAAAAGTAAGAGGAATGAATATTACGGGTTCTCGGGCCCAGCTTTTATACTACACGGAGTTCAGTAACTAGAATATTCTACTATCTACTCTACTTGCTCATTCAGCAGATTAGTGAGCTGCTGGCTGAGCACATCGTTGCCCGACGTATTCACCGACACTTCGAACATTCCCGAAGTTGCCGGATTGTACCGGGCCGCCATCAGCACAGCCTCTGATGCGCTGTTCAACACGTACACTGGGGACCAGTGTACAGTAACCTAGTCCCGGGCTATCGACGCTTTCACGCAAGCCTTGGTTTAGTTCTTCGTTTCACGCACCATGCCACAGCTCCTCACGCAACTTTACCTAGCGACCCTTGGACTGCGACCAACAACGGCTCTCCCGGCTAGACTACTACTAGTAGTCCCAGTCGCGTCACGAAACTTTTGGAACCTGTCTTCATGCCACTTGAGATCTAATTGCAAGCCTCTGTAACCTCGTCCGTGCTCGTGTTCATTCCTTGCAGCCAACCTTCCCACCCGCGGCTAGTTTTCCGTCCTTCTGCTTGGCTTCTGTCGTTACAAATCACCTCGGGCCCTACTTAGTCTATCATTTACCTATGCAGCTCTTGTTCCTGGTGAGATTCCTCCTCGCTCTACGATAGATCAATCCCAGAAGGGGGATAGTGGAAACTTGCGTCGGGTCTTCTACGTAGGGCTTGAACCCGTACCCGTTTTCGACGGGTCGACGGCCGGGACGGACGGGTTTGGACCCGTACGTTTCAGGTCTCAGAGCCTACCTGTGCCGGGACGGGTACGGACGGGGAGCCCGTACCCGGCCGTTTCGACGGCTTCGACGGGTCTCCCTCAGACACAGAAATGAGGACATGTAGAGAGGTAGAAATTGTATCTATTTGAATTTTTATTGCGATGATTACGGTCGTATACGGCCATAATGTCCGTAAGGTCACCAGTACCGTAACCGTATGAGGCCCAAGAAACAAGTTTACGGTTACGGTTACGGCCGTAATGTTTACGGCCCTAACCGTATACTGTACGGTGGGGATCCCTAGCACATATAAGGCCGACTCCATCTCTGTTGTGCGCCCAATCACTTCTGATGTCATTAAGTCCCATCCAATATGACGATCGCCCCCCCCCAGCAAGCTTCTTTCGGGTAAGATTAGCATTCCTGCTATGCACAATTTTCTTTCTTACAAGTCACCTCGCAAGTGCGCGGAACTCTATCTGCATCTCGGAGCGAGGCCTTGGCAGCTCACTGCTATAGATGGGTCTTGGCAAATTTGTTACTCCTCCCACCGCTGCCGCACGCGGAAATTACAGTTATTCTCCTTTAGGGTTCTCAGCTCGGCATCTATGGGTCCACGGCATGATTTGAGGGTCCATCATAACCCGTCGAAATGGCCGGGTACAGACGGGACGGACGGGACCCGTACGTTTCTCGATTTCAGAATCCAGGAACGGGACGGGTTGACCCGTCCGTACCCAGAAACGGCCGTCTTTTTCGACGGCCGTACCGTTCGACGTACGGGTTCAAGCCCTACTTCTACGTTCGTCCCGGTCTTGACCTCCCTCTCGCTGAAAGGTTCTCAAAAGATGTGTTTTTCGGTCACGTCCAAAGTTCGTTTGAGATCTCCTGTCTCTGCTCGGACGTATCCCCTGAAGTATTCAGATTGCATGGCGTCTAGCTGTCCCTTGTTGCATGGCTAGGGCCCCGACCTGTTCCCGTCTGAGACGGGTCGACGGATCGTCGAAACGGTTTCCGTTCCGTCCGTCGAGGGCATTTCCATACCCGTTTTTAAAACGGGTAGAAACGGGTTGGTCAATACCTCGCTCTCTGTTATCACCGGCCCTCATTCAGGTGTTCCTGAGGATTCAAAGCATTAAAACAGGTAGGTTTGCCCATGAATTGATGCACCTCTTACTTTAGTCACCCACCTCGAGGCATAATGGACCTGTCAAAAACGGGTAGACGGACGGGAACGGGTCAAACGGACCCGTTCGTTTTCCAAATATTTTGTCCTAAAAAACGGCCGTTTTTTCGACGGCCGTTCAGTTTTACGGACGGTTCGGAGCCCTATGCATGGCTGCAAACTATAGACAAGAGGTGGTTGGTCGAGATGGCAGTGTACCCCTCCTCAATGGTAAAATCAATTTCCGACTTTCGACTTTCAAGAGCGGTAACGCTGGAATTACCATGTTGAACTCGGCTTGACGTCCGATTAACCCGATCGGCTTTCGAACATTGATTGCAACTGCCCAAGCACTGCCTCTGTGATCTTGTTCCTGAATTCGCTTCGTCCACTCATGACTTTCTGCCTCAGGACAAGGTCTCCCGCCCGGTTTCGAAGGAGGAGCGTATGGCCCCAACTATTCAACCCGTCCCAGCCACTACAACTGCCTGTCGAGCTCTGGGACGTCATTCTGAATTTATTGACCAATGACGGTACGAGTCTTTTTTTGTTGTGGTATCTGTCTAAGAGAGACCAGGCCTCCTCCAGACGGCCTGTGTATCCCGCGGATGGAACGAGCTTTCTCTCGCCATCTATATGCGCCGGCATAACGTGACACCAGCTACGGCCTCAATCGATGTACCCGCTTTCTTCCTAGGGGCACTCCATCTCGCCTGTGTTCCCCCACCAATCATCGGCCTGCGATGCACGTTCCCTACGTTCGATATGCCACGGCGCATGCGATCTCTGGCGGGGGTTATTGCCAAATGTCCGCGTTTGACATCCCTCTCCGCCGAGTGGAGATACGACCCTTTCAGGGCCCATTCTGGGTCGCATGCGGCGGTGGTAACTATAATCCGTGATATTGTCCGGACGCTGGCGGACAGAACGCCGGGGCCCATCATCGTGGTGGGGAGCGAGACGATCCAGCGATTCGACCGGAAAGACATCCCGCGCTGGCCAGCGCGATACCTCCTGATTGGCCAGCCGCGGGACGTTCGCGCGTCCGTCCTCGGCCGTGGTACCAATACCGACTCGTCCTTCTACCTCAACCGCCTCGAATGGGTGCACGTGCGCTCCATTCGGGGTAGTTCCGGGGCACTCGGCTGTTTCACGCTGGTCACTTTCCCAACGGCATCAGGACCCTGGACTATCGGTTGGTAGGTCGGATACTAAGTTCGGACAAATTTCAATTTCGACCCCGATAAGGTCGGAGTCAAAGTTCGGACAAAGCCTCAGGTCGAAGCAAAGAGGTCGAAGTCGGAATTCGGACATGAGCTCCACCTCGGCTGAGGTTAGATACAAGTTCGGACAATGCTCTGCCACTCCCCAATTACCGTACTTAACCTCCCTTGTAACGCAACCACAATATACCAAATTAAGTAACTGCTTTGGGCCGCGCTTTGAAGACGCACAATAGCAAATGAGATTCATTGAACTGGATTGTGCTGGTTTGATTCACACCGCACACTGCATCGACCCTGCTTTGCGTAATTTTTCTCTACTTGTTCTCGACGATGGATCCAAATTATATCGACCTCGATTCTGACGACGAGATTGCCTACCGTCGTATCTTACAAATTCCGACCTCCCTATTATCTCATCTCCCACCCAAAACCTTGCCAATTGCACGACTTCTGCTGCATAATTTGCCATTCAAATTTCTGGAAAAATTGAGGTCGGATGCAAAGTTCGGACAAAATCCTGACTGACCTCCCCCCGGGATGCAGAATTCGGACAAAATTTCCAAACTCAACCATCTGAAAAGTTCGGACAAAATTTTCCGGACAGGCAAATTTGGTATCTAACCTACCAACCGATAATCCAGGGTCCTACGGCATCCCTCACCCTTTCCCCCACAAAAAATCTCACCTCGGCGGATATATCGGCGATACTCCCCCACATAGCTCTCCCTTATCTACAGTCTCTCGTCATCCGGACGGATGCCATAGGCACGGATGTACTCGCAGATTTCCGGTCTCGACACCCACAGATTCACGTTGACTCGGATGACCTACCGGAATCAGGGTCCGTGTCGGCGAGGTAATGTATCTCACAATGTACACGCTAGAATCCGGGCCCTCGCTTCTAATAATAGATGACTCTGGTGTTTAATCTTGATGAACCTCAACGTTCTGTCACCTGGGCTTGGCTTGTTCTGCGGAATGTATCTCTGTCGATCTTCTGGCCTTTCTATCGCTCTTGTGTCTTTTGAGGGCAACCTTCCGACGACATTCGCGTCGCCAATGGGGGGCGGGGGGGGGGGGGTTATATTATACTCGTTTGGACTACAACCTGATCTACGAGTACCGAAGACAAACAAGTACGTATGTAAGGGTGGTTATCCTTACAATGATACTAGATGTCAACGGAACACACACTCATTCCAGGGGGGGACACTGCAAGACGTTGGCCGGTGGGGACTGGCTGGAAAACCCTGTGGGACCTGGTCGGAGTTCTCGCCTCCCAGATAAAAACTCACAGATTCCACTGGTATCCGGGCAGCTGTCGCAGGTTGTCCCTTTGCAGAGTACATGTGATAGGCCAAAATATAATGTATTGTCGTATTTTGAGGACGGGTGGAGTGCAGTGTGCACGGTGCCCGATTATCGGATAAGTATGCATTCCTCGTTGTACAAAAAAAAAAAAAATTGTGTGTTCCGTTGAATAAGGTCGGCTGGGTGAGTTTTATCAGCCGCTGTAGCATGCAAGGCAGATAGTCACGCACCTCTTGTGGTATAATCGCAATATTCGATCGCAAATCCGTGAGTTCTGTAAACTGTCAGGGTCCTTTCCAAACGCATGTGCAGCCGGGCACCAATTTTCCCAATATCCACGCTATAGACCTATCAGCCGGCGAGGATAGGAAGATAGAAAACCGAGACCCACTCGTCGACGACAAAATGTCCCAGATACTCCACGATCCGTAGCAGACACAGCGTGGGGACAATTTGTCGTAGCGCGTACGCCCGACCACACCAATCTTGTCCCCAGGTTTGATCTGCAGCGACATTCCGTGCAATTCGTTGGGCTGTCCGGGTCTGTACAGCATCGAGACGTCCTTGGATTCGATTGCCCCATCATCCATGTGCGGGCCAGTCTGCCGCGGGCTTGTTGTCTGGGGTGCTTGCATGTAGAGGTACAAAATTAGTAGCATTAGGTGGTCTCCAACGCCTACTTTTGGGTTGAATACCTACTTTTGCAATAAATGCTAGGGATGTCATAAGAGGCCGGTCACGAGACTAAATAAATCTAGTCTCCCCTAGGCAGACGCTTCAACAAAGTTTGAGCTCGTACCTCGCTTGTTGAAGTCTGCTGTTTACCGCGGGGGTTGGATCGCAGTAAAAGCTTATTATGTAATTTTAGGTAAGCAGATTCCGATTTTCTTCCTGCCACATGGGAAACACAGATTTTGACAAGATTCTTGGCGGATGACCTCTTGTGTTGTACTCCTAGCATTTGGCCACTCAACAATTTTTAAATAAGAGGTGTAATGCACTCATTAGAACAAGCCGTTTTGGCTTGCGATTGCCACGTGATTGATGGTTCAGCTTCGGCCGAGACGCAAAATCAGTCAAGACTTGGCTGGAAAAAATCGGCGAAAAATGCAGGAGTATTTAGCACTTGAGAATATGTTCTTGAAGTCAAAATAGCGTGTATTTTGACCGCGTATACGGAGAAAAACACGAATATGAGGCAAATCACGCGGCCATCAATTAGGTAATAAGCTTTTACTACGATCAGAGCCCCGCGGTAAACAACAGACTAAAATAAATCCCAATCACGGAGTGAAACACACCAAATAAAGCAAAATTTCAGTCTGGACTGAAACCACACCTAAGGCAGCCACTATCCGCATGCCGTAAGGACCTCTTAGGTACATTAGCTTGTGGTACGCTAATGTAGGCTCTGGTGTCATATGTGGAACTAAAATTTTGTATTCAAAAATATTCAAAAAGTCCCTGGGCGGGTAGTAATAGCTTTTTGACAGTCTCTTAATGAATCTACAATGGCTTAGTGGTTAATGCGTTGCTTTTGATTGATATGCTTTTAGCGTGCATGGGTTCAATCCCGGTGCTCACCTTGCTTTTTTTTTTTTGCGAAAGTATATTTCCCTTACTAATCTCCCACCATTCCAGGTGATCCACAATTTTTTTGTGGCCTGCGGCGCCACCTAGGGTGTGTTTTCTTAGATACCCCCTCCCTCCTCACTATTCTGGAGCTAAATTTGGTGATTCCATGGATTTATTTTGTCAGGCATCCTGGGCTATGGTTTTATACCATTCACATGATGATATGCTTTCCTGTCGTGTATTCAACTATTTCTACCAGAGAATGACCAACAAGTGTCATTGGAACCAATGGGAAGTACACAGATATTTTATATTGGACTCCATACATTGTACACATTGTTCAGCTCTCAGCAGCATATATCTTTTTATTTGTGGAGTAATTTGGATGTCTCCAAGCTTTCGTATAATGCTGCCTTATTTTTATTGTAATTATCCAGGCCATCTTCATTGCTGAGAGTGAATTTCTTTTGCTGCATTTTATACAGTTATGACAATGGTTTTAATAAAATTTCCAGGCCTGCGGCGCAACAGAGCTCCATCGATCTCGTATGGATCTCTCCTCAATATATGAAGTGCAAGGGATGCATCGGAAGGCAAAATTCAAGTTTAATAGGGGCCTGAGAAACACTCAGGCCGGATTGGGCCTGGCAGGCCAAATGCGGCCTGGCCAGGCCCGATTAGGCCTGGATCAGTTCCATATATGACACCAGAGCCCTAATGTACCTATGACAAGGGGCTTCCGAGATAAGGAATTTCCTAATAAGGAAGGGGGGGAGGGGTCCCTCTTGGCTGTGAAAAAAAAGTTTTGTACTAACTTTTGGAATTCAAGTCTGGACCATATTTCTGCTCCGAGGAAGGTATTTTGATGAGTTCTGAGCTGACTCTATGGACAACCTTGGCTGAAGAACAAGTTGTTGCCATGTGGTTGCAATCTATGGTTTGTTCGACTCGGTTCAGGCACTCAGACCATTCCCGGCATTTGCCGACTTGGGGGGAGGCCGATGCTGCGCACGGCATAACTCGTACTTTGGTTTTTTTTTGTTCTTACGTTGTGGCTGTGCTTGTCTGGTGTACGCAACACTTCGGATAATACCGAGGAGTGATGTTCGGCTTGATCGCCGGTCAACCGTTGAACATCTTGCGGCTTTTTGTTGTGCCTTCTTCATCTCGGCAAGATGGACTTGGAAATAAGCCAGATCCTGCCTCCTCCGCTTCTCTATCCCGCTCGCGTCAATTTCCCGAGCCTTTCACATGATGTAAAGGTCATCCTCCAACATGAAAACTGCGTCCATGAAGGTTTGGGTGTTGTTGGTACGGTACATCATTTCCGCATTGAAGTGATGAAGTGTCAGTGTCGGATGTCCACGCATCTTCACTCGCATTGTTCCCAGAGCGCCTTCGTTTGCGTCGTTCGTTGACGACATCCAGGCAGCCTGTTGTTCCGCGGGAGATGCTGTATCAATCAATCCCCCGGGAGCAAACTCAGCCGAGAAGCGAATCCAAGTTACCAGCGCGCCACGAAAGGAAGCAAGGGTAATTGGCCGAAGATTAAGCTTCACCACCGCATCGACAGCCTCTTCATCCTCCCAGGGTTGTGCATCCAACGCTACCGTTGCGTACAACATATCCGAGCCAGACAGCGAATCCGGGTCATCCAAAATGCGCTGTATGTGGACTCAGACTTCAACGCGGAGAGGTCCAAGGTCCAGGTGATTGGTTTTCGATGTACCTGGTCCACGGACTACTCGCATGTATGGGTGAGAGATGCATTACGAGTACAAAGTCATCGCGCCAAGTTCTGCCAATGATGCGGGATCATTCAATGCACGTCGAAGGTTGACCCCAATATTGGTGAGTGAGATGGTCATCTTGGTGTATTCAATGACCTCCCGGAACTCGAGGTAATAGTCGAGGAATTTTATGAGTTCGGCCGCGGCAAGACCGTAACTTCCAAAACGGTATTGCTTGTATCGGGGAAGCGTTGGTGAGTTTTCCCGGTTGTTGCAGTGAAGAACTCGACGTGACGGTCGCCCTGGCCAATTTTATCGTCCTTGTTGTTCATGATAGCGCCTGCAATCGCGCAGGTCTTGACTCCACCCCTTGTCAATGACTCGAAAGCCAGCTGTTCTTCTGCCGTCAACGTGTCAGGAACTTTCGTTCCAGACTCCAACCATCGCTTGAGCTGCACGGCATTATGCTTGTTGATAAGGACGACTGGAGGCGTCAATCCAAGCCGTTCGTGCTCCTGCATCATCTTCGTGTTTCCACCTTTGAAACTGTTTAGATCTTTATGCATGCAGCATCCACCCCAAATGAATAATGTGAGCGGACGGCGCTCCTCCTCGGTCAGTGCCTCATACTCCTTCCTTCCAAGGGTGTCAATGATCTCGCGCATCAGGTCTGCATAGAGTCTGGACTGCTCGGTAGGGGAGAGCTTGTTGTAGGCATCAATGCCCCCAACGTGCACAAGTTTCTTTGCATTCCAGGCCTGCAAGTAGAGGACGAGCCCCTGCAGGTCCTTCTGTGCAAGTGCTGGCTCGCCTAGATCTTCGATGGCCCCCTCCTTCTTCAGGTTTTCCATCCCTCGAACACTGCCTTTTTCTGTCAAAGCGTGATTGCCACTGCCGCCTTTCAAGATGCGAAGCATATCGCGGAACTTGTACTTCTTCCGTAGGCGAGACGCGAGCGGACTGGAATTGAAGGTCACCATGCTGGCTTCGATGGTATTTTTCCAGCCCTCGACGGATCGGGCGCTGCTGTGGTCGAGAGTCGAGATTATGCCAACATTGCGGACTTTGGGGATTGATGTAGGATCAATTTCGACATGTCCCGAGGCGTAGTCAGGAGCACACATCGAAATGTGTCTGGATTCATAGTTGTTCCCCCGGTTGGATGTACTATCTGCGCTGATGGTGAGTGCTATAATTTTCGTCAGATTTACATGATATTAAAAGATAAAATAGATTTGATGTACCGTCATTTAGACCGATCTCATAGACCACTTGCATCGAAGCTGCAACCCCACCCTCGAGTATTGCCCTGCTTATGGTACACCGGCTCATTTGACGGTCAACTTTCACCCCAAAGACCGCTGCGATCTCGGCCATTAATGGCCCAATCTTTCTGTGTGCGCACCCGGCCTGAGCTATCGTATGAGCCAAACGACGTGCATGCGCGGTGTAGATCCCTGAGCGAGTGACTTTGCTGAAGACAGGTCTGGCCTTTAACCGCGCAACAGTCCGCGACATAACACCGACAAATCGGTCAAGCCGTTTGGTGCCTGGCGAGAAATATGAAGAAAGAAAACAAGACCCGCCTTCGCTTCGCTCCGGTGGAAGGTGCATAAGCAGTGGTCCGCGAGTTCACAGAAATTTACCTGAGACCCTCGTCGTAAGAACATAATGACACCGAAAGTTCATCTACTAAGTTTGAAATGGCGGTGGTGATAAAGCCAGGATACTAGCGAGTGACCTGTGTTTACAGCCGAAAAATGTGTGAGAATTGAGCACGAGCATGCCTATTGTGATAATGATTTCGTGGAGGGCGTCCGAGATGATTCGTGATGGAAATTTTTCCTGGTGCTACAGAAGCAAAGCTCAAAGAAAGTATAGTGTAATTAACGACTCACTCTCTAAGAACGATGTGAATATCTGCACCGCACTTAGAAAACGAAATGCTATCGATCAGCGGGTATAACGACTTAAATTTGGACAAAGAAAGCAGAATTGTACTTCGTGATGCGGGTGCGAGGCAGAACGGCCCGCTTGAGTCGAACCGGCGCCAAACGGAAGTTGATGTGTGGGAAACGGGCGATGAACCTATAGGAGTGGCCAGAGGGAAAGTCAAAACACAGTTGACTGGCCCGATCTTCAAGAGGACTTGAGGATTTCTATCAAAAGGATGGAAAGCAAATAAATAAAATCACAATCTCACTCCAGTTGGGGGGGGGAGCAATTGAAAGGAATGCGAGCGGTTGAACTACTGCAAATCCGGCGGCAAAGCAGCCAAGAGTTCAGTCCCGAGGCGAAGGGCGTTGGGTGCGGATAGTGTTGGCAGGGTGATTGTGGCTGGCCAGCGGCATGACAATGGCCCACAGCAATATCGAAGCAGGAGTTGCGGTCGTTGCATGCAATTGTACTGGTGTCTGGGCTCAATCTTGACGCGCACTTTTTGTAGAGGCTTTGGTCCCACGACGTACAGAGTGTTGGAGGGAGCGCTCCGGAGGCATTTGAGACGGATCTGAACAACGCTGCGCTTCAGAATTCCAGACTTGAGGCTAGACGGACGTGGAGAAGATTGACCCATGCTCAAGAAAGTGAGGGATGGTTGCAGCGACGAAGATGGGGGAAGAAAGAAAGAAGTATTGATTACAGGTGGCTCTTTTGAGAGGTGTAGCACTGGCGTGGGTGTGAAGATCGCAGTCGGCTCGCAATACAAGGGAGGCCAATTTGGGCAGCTCAGAAACAGAGAAATTTTGACGGCGCAGTCCGTAGTAGACCATGAGGGCACTGCGCAAGAGCAAAAACAGGTTAATTAGGCCTTATAGAGAAGAAACACAACATATGCAACATTATGAGCACTGCGGAACGAGCAAAATCTTATTAAAGCACAGATAATATGAGAAATCCTATGCAGCCGCAGTTTGACAAACACAGGCCGCAGTGAGAATGTTGTGTTCAAATTGAGTCATTTGGGAGAGCTGTTAATTCACAAGACTTGTCTTTCCTGCTCAAGGGTCTCAATTGGGGTTGTCTTTGACGGTTCGCAGTTGTGCCGCAGCGCGGAAAGAACCGAAATCAGGTGTGATGTTCATCATGGGTTAAAAAGTGTGGAAGAATATGATGGACCAAAGGAGTTAAGAATGGCAGAAAGCCAGAGGAAGAGCGAATGAGCAACGCTAAATGGGGCTTTAGCACAGGTTACGAGGGATTTCATTAAAGAACGGTTAATAGAATTTAAAATAAAAAACAGTTCGAACCGGCAGAATCGAACCAGCCCCATCCGCCTTGATTACGTCACCACTAAATTCATTAGATCGAGCTCTTAAAAAGACTTCAAAAAGCTAATGAACACCGCCACTATTTCTTTACATCGTCAAAACGCACTGATAAAGTTTCGCCAACTCAAAAACCTGGTCTCGATTATGAAAAGAACGATCACTTTACTACGTAAAGTACTCGTAAACGGTGATAGATCAGTTGTTTGAGACATTTCTTCGGTCACTTTTTGGGTTCCTGACAAATTGAATACTTTTTAGGGTTCTGCTCCTCACCACTTTCTGTTGTTTCTAATACTTCGGTATCTCGGGAGAACAGGGAATTCCCGTCGGGCATCACATCTTGAGCTTGAATCCTGCAAATTGCATACAATGAACTAAACATCTCTGGGTAAGGGTCTCTGTTGTTCAATCTTGCTTAAAATCTCCAGTTATGCTAGGAACACAACAAAATGTCGCAATCCGACCGCACCGATCATTGATCGACACAGCCGCAGTGCTTGCAAATATTGGTCAATACAGCATGAAGACGCTGTCTGTGTTCCTTATGCACACACATTGGGAATGAAGAAGCCATGGATGGCCCCAAAACACATTTTCTGTGGTACAACGGTGTGCGGATGGGGCGGAACTTGCTCCCGAGGGCATGAGAAACACCTTCCCAAGATGGGAATTCCCTCTTTTAGAGGGGGGGAGGGGTCCTCGATTTTGCTGAAAAAAAAAGTTTTGAGGTAGGGTGCGGATTTCGCGGATCGGGAGCCCCTTGACCTATGAGGTGTCTATCGGCATCGGAGTTGGTCGTTGTTTACGTCCCAGTGACGTCGGTCGACTTCTGGCTTCCCATCACCCGCCGCCTCCACCTCCGTCGCCCACACCTCTGCCTCCCGCCTCCTCCCCTGCAGATCGGAAACACCAGGAGCAACTGTGTAATCAATGTATGCATGTGCTGCCACCTGAATCATTAATTCAGAGGCTACCATCCCCAGCTTTCCGTCTCACTCATCACGAAAAAATGACCTCTGTCACCTACTTTTTGGCTTCCGAATTCCCCTATAAAACATTTCTCGATACACAGCAGACTCTCTAGTGGATTGCTGCACTACTCAGACTTGCCTCGCCCAAGGGACCATGGCTTTGGGCCGTAACACATCTTTCCACTTGGCAACACAGACCACGTTGTAGGTGTCAGAGGCCGTGAAGATCACGCCGATTTTGGTACATCCAGCCGAGTGCAAGCTCTGGCGGTGATTTTGCAAGCTTCCTAGCAGGGTTGGAAACAAGACAGTAGATTTTTTGAATCATGCAGGCATTTGCTACCAATCTATAATCTTTTCTGTTTGGGTACTGCACAGTAACACCTGTGGGCTCAGCTACACACAATAACAATATCTTTGACATATTTCTACAAGATCCAAGAAGGCATGCAAGACTATTAGTGCGAGATCTGTAAAAGATCCAGTTCCTCCCCCTCCTTCCAGGCAGTAAATTGCAGTGTCGAGCGGGCGCAGACAGGAGCGGGGGGACGGCGAGGGCGAGAGCTTTGAGCTCGATGAAAAGGTTGCTTGACCCGCCGGAGTCAGAGGTGTCGGAGGCGGCAGGGTAGAACTTCACCTTGGCTTTGTGTTGGAGGCAGCACACTCGAACCTTGTACAAGTTTACCTGGCCCCTGCATCAAAAGCCAAGACAACGTACAAAGCAAAAATGCTGATCATTGCAGGTGCCGCTCGAGTCCGTCTTGGAGGTGTTGGAGTCGGGTGTTGGGCATGCTGAGTTTTTTTTGGTTACATTTGGAAAATCTCAGCGACTGCTGCAGCCTACGGCCGTAGCTATCATAGCATCCGGCAGGTAATTGCAGCTTGTGTATTGTGACCGACTCCAAGTCGGAGCCTCGGAGGGGCGTCAGATGTGCGGGGTATGAATAACAGATTCTAGGTAAGTTCTATGCCAACAATATGCTCTCAGTGCACTGACTTGGGGGGGTGAATATTGTAGCCAGGCCAGACAAAAGAAATGTCGGTGTGGGTAGAAAAGGCAATGAAACAGAGCTACGGCGCCTCTGATGCGGTCACGTGCACCACATAGTGGCTCCGATCAAGCTCCGATGTCTCTGTTCTTGTGAAAGTCGAAGTTGCACGCAAAGGTGAGCCGCAGGAAAATGTATTCGGAGCACGGGAACACAAGCGCAGGGGATACAAAGGACTACAGAAATACGGGGATACAGGCCGAATATATAGACAAAACTGTGTGATGGATAGGGGGGGTAGGTAAGGTAACCGGGCGACGCGGCGCACAACGATCCCATTTCCAACACTCCCACTGAGCGTTGTGCGCCGCAAGCCCACAAAACTCCCACTGGTGCGATGCGCCGTCCAGTTTGGTCGTCAAATAACACGAGACACACCAAAAGAAACATCCAATCCATCTCCATTCCATCAAAACTCAGTCCATCATCCACAAAACATCTCATCACCTCCAGCTGGCCTGACAGCCCTCGTTCTGGAGTACGTTCGGTCGGTTTCGGTTTGGGCTCGAGTCGGACAATACAGCCACCGCGGCTGCAGTCGGCACTCGTTGCAGTTGGGGTCGAGTCGGACAACACTAACCCCATCCTGGAGCTAGCGTTCGGCACTCGCAGTTCGGTCGTTTGCGGCACGGGTATCGGTTCGAGAATGACGAGCATGTGCGGTACGGAAATTCGTCGGTCCAGTCGAGCGCTGGGATGCCTCACAATGAGGACTTTGGGGTACAGGGGTAGCATGAGGGGGGGGGGGGGAGTTCGAAGCAGCAGCAGGCAGAGGCCAGGGCCGGGGCCCATAACCTGTGAAAGTCGAAGTTGCATGCTAAGGTGAGCCGCAGGAAAATGTATTCGGAGCATGGGAACACAAGCGTGGGGGATACAAAGGACTACAGAAATACGGGGATACAGGCCGAATATATAGACGAAGCTGTGCAACGGATAGGGGGGGTAGGTAAGGTAACCGGGCGACGCGGCGCACAATGATCCCATTTCCAACAGTTCTCGACTCCGACACCCGCGCCAACAGCGTTGCACATCAATGCCGGCACCATTTACCTCAACCCATCAACCAATGACAAGCCGTATAACGGTCGTCCTCCCTCGTTATTTTTGTTCTGGACGTGTTTTATTTACAAGCCTTGCCTTTCAAGTGCGTAATCGGATGTTTCATGTTGCCCCTTGCTTATTAATTTTTTTCCAGAATTGTTCCACGGCTTTGGAATACCGTTCACGACTCAAGCTGAAAGGTCCGGTAGTTCCTATTAGAAGTCTCACTTCAACCACCACTACATTCATAGAACGACGCGCCCATCACCTCAACACCGATGCCAAGGCCTGATGCCGTTGAAAAGGTGATGTACTATAGTCTCACAGCCCTCAGGACGTCCCTTTTCTTCCTTGGTGTACTGCACAGGCTTTAATAACAATTCTCCCAAATAGTGGAAAAGTGGTTTGTGTAACCTCCAGACAGCTAAAACAAGCTGCAAGGTGGCACAGACACCTCCAACGAACTCCCTCGACCATACCTCTGGGCTTCTATGACTCGGCTCCGAGATCTTTGAGTCCCGGATCGACGTATCAGATCTCCCCCCATGGATGCCTGACTTCGACTGCGATAGCAACAACAAGGTTCCCCGACATCGAAACGGCAGGCATAGGCTGCTCCAAGAATCTTACAGGACTGTGTATTTCTCACACGATGCCCAGCCCATTGGAGAGGCCTATTGTCAGCGGGAAAATTAGAGAACACCCAGCGGCGGCCAGCACGCCGCTACTGTCGCATAAGCGCAGCAAGATCTTTGCCGATCGTGCGGTAACCACTGAGCCCAAGCAGGTCCATCTACGCACCCACACTGTTGAAAAAGAGGTACGTAGCTGTAGCTGCCTCCACTTCTGGCCTCACCTTCCTTTCGGCGCCTCCTCTCTCTCTCACCTCCGCCTCCTGCATGCACTTACTGATGCACCTCCCGCACCCCCTCTTCCCCCGCTCCTGCATGGCACTGGTATTCTCTCTGGGGCGCTAGCTGGAGCTGCCGCTTTGCAACAGTATCAATCCGAAGTGGTGCAGGTACTGTTATTCTTCATGCCCCTCATGAACATCTACTTACAGTGACACTTGCACCGCTTTCAATGGTGTGTCGTGCTCCTCGCTCTCTTGACTACTGACTGGATCACGTATCACCAGACTCTGTATCACATGGTGTGTGTGTTATTCATAGAAATTCAACACCGATGTTGCTTTTTTGTGTATCGTACTTGACCCAAATGCCCAGAGGGCAAAAACAATCCAAGTACATGATGTGAGATAGTACTGTTTCGTTTGCAACCTTGCTTTCCACTCAGGAAGCTCGCAGGATTACTGCCAGAGATCACACTAAGCTGGATATGCTGAGATTGATGTGGCCTCTGACACCTACAACATAGTCTGTGCCACTAAGTGGGACGTGTTTCAGCCTAAAGCCAGGATCCGTTGAGCGAGGTGAGTTTGAAAAGCATGAAGACCCACCAAAGATTCTTCCAGATGATTCAGGAATATCCTACGCGAGATTTTGGGAGCCAGGTAGTAAGTGACAGAGGCCGTTTTCCGTGATTGGGACGGAAGCTGGACCAAAGCTGGACATGACGGCTGGCTATTAAAAGGATGGGTTGGAGTATCTAAGTTCCACGACTGCTCCTGGTGTTTTGGTTTGCCGGGACAGAGGTGGGGGAGGCGCGGACGGCAGCGGTGGAGGATGGGAAGGCACCACGGACGGCAGCGGCGGGTGATGGGAACGTCCAATGCTGAGGGGGGCCGACGTTGACCGACGTCACTGGGACGTAAATAGCACCAGCTCCGATGCCGACAGGCACCTCATAGACACATTAGCTTACCACAAGCTAATGTACCTAAGAGGTACTTACGGCATGCAAATAGTGGCTGCCTTAGGTGTGAAACCACCTTTGATTTACTAACAATCTAGATCCAAATCAGTCACAAAAAAATAGGGGAAATCAGTGATGGCAGATTGTCGTGGAGAAACTCAAAGACTTCGGCTGCGCTGAAATTCGGGCTGAAATTCCTGAGCAATCTTTGTCATTTGCTGATATAAATAGAAGGTCAGTAGCATAAATAGCTCAAGGATTTCAGCACGGCTGATATGCACCACAATTCTTTGAGTTTCTTGGTGAGATTCAGCCATCACTGATTTCCCCTATATCTGTGTGACTGATTTCTAGATTCTTGGCAAATCAAAGGTGGTTTCAGTCCAGACTGCAAATTTGCTTTATTCAGTGTGAAGGCCTACTGTACCATTTCATTCAATTCGTCGGACCTGTGACCCGTGACACCTAAAACCCAATTTCGGTTTTCGTGGATGGGCCTTGCCAATTGTGACACAGAAAAAAAATCTTTTTTTTTTTCAGTTTTTCAGTTGGCAACCCAAGGAATTATACGGTCTTAAGCAAGGTTTTTGTACCTATGTGCCAGCGGCACTAAGTATATCTACTTTCTTCTAGTCTCAAAAGTTGCCCAAAAGCAATTCAATCCCAGATTTCAGCGATGTTGAGTGTTAGTAGTGAGCGGAGGAGCTCAAATGCATTGAATATGCCAGCTTGATGCCAGTTGTGTAGGCACCACGGCGACGAGCCCTGCGAGGCACCACCAGAGGAAAAAATTGGATTTTTCATGTTTTTTTCCATGATTTTGTACTTCTTTCGCAAGTTCGTGGTGGGCTTCGGTGACCCGTGACATGCATAAAAATATTCGTGGATTTGGGCCCTTGTAATGCATGACACACGAATTGAATAAAATGGTACAGTATTTCAAGTCGGCAAATTCAACTAACAAGTTTTGCATCAGTTTGATCTCTGATCGAACAAATGCGGCCTTTCTTCTCACCACCCACAACCACCACAGGCTGGCACGATGCACTCCCCTGCCTCTCGGACAACAACAATGGGGGCAGTGGTGGCAGAGGCACAAGCAGCAACAATACTGCACTGGCCTGTAGGGAGGCGACGGTCATGGTCAGGGGGGGCCCTGTTGCATCACTGCCATTGAGGCGGGTCAAGGTCACAACGGCCTCCATCGCCAAAAGGATGCTGTGACAATAAAAATAATAAAATTTTGCTTTCGCTAAACTCCAACTTAGAAGTGAAACCCGGTCAAATCCGGCTGCTTCCCACTTGGGTGTTTAAAAACTTCCTTGAAAGATTCCTGGAATTGTCTAAGAAAGTGCGAAAAAAATTATGTTGAAAAATTGCGTGTTGTCAATTTGGGCAACGGTCACTGTCACCGTAGTCCTGTCATGTCACCCCTGTCTGTTGGTCTATGTCAACTTTTGGACACCAGCGGCAGTTGCAATGGGTGACTTCACTGGAACCAGCTCATGGGTTACAGGTGTGCCATTCAATTCTGTGCCCTTACTCCAAGTCACATCTGTGCAGTCAACTAGCACAGATCAAACATGGGTGGGGGACACTTATCCTGCACCATCTATGCACCAAGATCACAAACCATGCTGGCATAGCACATGTCATGAATCACCTATGTTCTACTTTTTTGCGTGATGCATCTGTACGGATATAGACACCTCTCAGCAGCATGGGACTCTCATGATGCCACCGCATGACCTTCTCACAGTTAAAACCTGACCACAGATTCTAAACAGACCAACTGGGGTCTGCACCACAGGATACAGAAGATGTTAGGGAGGAACCTGTACAGACAGATCCTAGTTCCTGGATGCATCACGGCTGACACAGAGATGTACACAAAGTGCATGAATGGTTGCAGACCAATCAGGGTTTCAACCACTGACCTGATCGGTTTCAACCACTGACCTGATCGGTTTCAACCACTGGATACAACAATGTTAAGGACTAGGAAACCCAAACGTCTATGGGGACAGACACAGAGGAGTACAGGAGTATCAGCATCAACACTCCTTGATGTTGCGGTACAGGAAACTGATCGCGATCACAATCACCTTTAATTTATTTGAAGCCTATATAATCTCTGTAGAATCTCCATATACAGTATATTCTACCTCGTCTAATCTCAGGCTTCAACCTTGGCTTGACAGAGGCATTGTCTCCACCTTGCCCTGCTTCCTATCCATCATATTGCGGGTTGTGTCCATACCCCAGTGATCAATGTGCTCTGAACCTATCAAGAAAACACCAACCAAAACCAAACCTCAACACAGAAGTGCGTCAGAATGGAACAGAAGTGCTCGAGACGTGCGCAGACGAGTATCAGACCCTGGTACAGGGCCTTATAAAAGGTTGCAGGGAATGGACTAGACCTCAGAATCGAGATAAGAGTGCTGTATTGTTTGTGGAAGTCCTTGGAACGAAGTCCAAGTACTTAAGCCTTGAGCTGAGTGAACCGGAATGGAACTGGAACAGACAGGAAAGCGAGTGTAATGCAACAAGAGGTTCAATATGAATGGAACCCTTGCTGTGCAAGTGTTCAGGCTAGATCTGAGTGAACGAGGGTAGACCCGAACAGACAGGAAGGACAGAGTGCAGTGATTTAAAGCTTCGCAGCTATGAGAACAAATGAGAACAAATGAGAACAAGTCACTAGGGTTTCCCGAAGCAAGGTGGATGCCGATTCCAAGCGTCGACAGTAACAGACAGTACTGGGTTTCACTCCCAAGCATGAACACAGTAGTGGGCTCCATTCCCAAGCTCTTCAGACAATGGTGGGTTCCATTCCCAAGCTCTTTAACAGTAGTGGGCTCCATTCCCAAGCACTTTAACAGTAGTGGGTTCTGTTCCCAAGCTCCAAAATCCAAACAATCCCAATATCCAAGTGCAGGCTCAGCACAATCCCAACATTTCCAGTCACTTTCAGACCCTTCCAGACAATGGCAAGTCGGTTTCCAAAGATTCCGAACACACAGAACAAAGATCCCGAGCCAAAATGAATTCTAAGAGACACCTTGTTCAAACTCCCTGGTCTCTACCTGTTTCGCAAGTGTTGCCACCTACTAGCTGTGGGGTGGTTTCATGAGGTCGTGCGAGATGCCCCTGCTACTAAATACAAAGTTCTGAAACACATGACAAAGACCAAGAACAAGCAGAAATGAGTAATATAGTCCGTTTATCCATCCAACTACCATGTATCCATTGTATAATTGGGTATCTGAGTCCTTCTATTGGCTGCCCATGCTGAGCACACCATTCTGGTGTGATCCAGTGCACATGTACAGTTGGTAAGACTGTGCCCAGCCCATCACAACCAACATCCTATGTTGATCCTGACTTGATAGTCTGTTCCCTCCAATGCCAGTACCTTCCTGTGTACCGGAACATCCAGGACAGGGAGTTCCAGTCATAGCTCCTCAGGGATACCGCATGTGAAGTACTTCCCAGTATGGGTACTTGCTTCAGGAGCCAATGAGTATAGGTTCAAGTGATTGGACCTTCGCTTAGTGACCATCCCATATCCAGAATGCCCAGGATGGTGTGGAACCATCAAGATGCAATGTTCCCAGCCCCTTCCAGTGATCATATGATGAGAACGCGGTATGTGCTCGATGCCCAACATGTTACAACAGGATTCCAGTCTGTTCCCATCCAGCCCCGTGAGTGGGAATAGAGTAGACTTCACGTTCCACTTGTTCTGTGGGCTACACATCTCCTACGTGTTTTGAAGCAAGCACATGCCAATGGTTACAGAGTGTTCCTCCCCGTTCCCATCCATTACTCAGTGGTTCCGGCCCCGCCAGCTACTTGGGAACCTCAGTACTGACGCTTCTGGAGTGTAACTAGGAATATGTCTTGTCATGAAAATGCGAAAAGCAAAGATTTCATGGGTGGACAAATCCCATGCTTATCACTGGGTTTTATACCTAAGTGGATATCATACCCTCTTCGACTCGTTCTGGGTTCTGCCGTGCATCCTGACCTATGATATATGGTCTCCTAGGGAGGACACCATATGGTTGGTCTTACTGCTCGGGGAACACATGAGCTACTAGTGTTTATCAGGTTTATCCTGGTTGGGGTTCCTGTCAGGTCACTCACTGTCTAGTCGACCCCGAGGCCATTACTGACAGAAGGTAAAATCTCTTCTGCCAGCCCCGACAAATTGATACACGCTTGGAATGAGAAGATGTCACCCACCAATATCATGGTTGCTGGAAGCACGAATAGACAGGGTGCTGGAGAGTGGGTTGGAAACCCACTCTGGTAGGGAGGCTTGTTTTCAGGAATAGCCGCGCTGTGTGTCGCCCCAGTATGGGCAACCCAAGAAGAACGGGTGGCTCTCCCATTGGGCGGCCACAGACAAGTTCCAAGATGTGGACCCCACAACCCCTAGTAGACGAAACTCCAGTGTTTAACAGAACATGTTGGAGCCCAGCTGGTGAAGATCACAAGATCTCCAGCTGAGCTCAGTTGAGAGGAAGGAAGAAGGAGGACCTGTGTCATGGAGAGACGAGGCGAACCCAGTAGAAGGGGGAGACTGCCCAGAGGGTTGGACAGTCAGACTGGATCCAAGGGGTACAACTGCGCACCAACAGGGGGTATCCCAGTATATGTACCTCCTCGCTCACTCATCAGTACATCAGATATCATTCCATATGTTTGTTTCTATATACAGAGGTACAATCATCACCCTTTTACACCAGAACCATCATTTGTCAATGCAGCCAGTGACCAGAGAGCTCCAACGTGAGCATGCCGCCAGTGAACACTTTCCATCTGAGCACCAGAATAATGCCCTCATCAAGCCTTTATGCCCTCTACCTGTACTTCACACCCACATGGCATTTCTTCCATTTCACACCCAACTTTTATTCCACACCTTCACAACATATTCAGGACTATTGCCCTCATTCTGCTTCACCTGTACCCTCTGTATTCCTGACAACTGACCCATCTTGCTGTCTACCAGCAAAGAACTCTGTTCTTCCACAGCATCCATATCTCAGCTTCTATACTTGAGTGGATATCACATCCTCTTCAACTTGTTCCAGGTTCCACCTTGCACCCCGACCTACAATATACAGTCTCCTAGGAAGGACACCATTTGGTTGGTCTTGCTGCTCAGGGAGCACACAAGCTATTAGTGTCTGCCGGGTTTCTCCTGCTTGGGGCTCTCACCAGGCTACTCACTGTTTAGCCAACCCAGAGGCTGTTGCTGGCAGTAGGTTCAGCATCAGGTAGGTGTTCATTACTGGAAAATAGGCACTCAGATGTGATAATGGGCATTTAACGCATCAATAGGCATTCTTAAATGCCTAATACCACTAGTTTTGTCCTGCCTCGTTTTGAAGGGATGTAAAATGGGAACTTTCTGATACAACTGCACAGGACCCACTTCCACCTCGGTGGACAACCTCGTACTGACTGCAAGCATTTGGGCCAATGATGTCACTGCTGCAGCCAGATGTGCCATCCACATCCACAGCAGCAAATATTCCAACCTGCAATGCTTCAGCAGGGTGGGAGACATCTTGAAATGGCTTTAGAGCGGAGAGATCGGGCAGTGAGCTGACATTTCAGGGTTAGTCTCTACCTCACTGAAACAATGAGTATCTGACTTTGTAATTCCGTAGCTGATATGCAAGGTATCAGACAGTGTATCAGTCACCGGTCTGGACTGGCCTGCCTGTCCCAGGTGATCTGGCAATATCAGCAGCAGTATCAGTCACTCCGATTTGCAAAGTATCAGGCAGGCACCTGATACTTCCAGTTTCAGTTGGCCCAAATCTACAGCTGATTCCCCCCAATCTTGGTAGCTCTTATATTGTGGCTGGAACCTGGGATATCAGGAACATCTTCAGGCCCACCAATACAACCGATTTGGTGGAGTGATTTGGGTGTCTGTACTCGTTATGGAAAAAAGTGATGGACACTGGATTTTGAGGACGTGTATTTGTGATGGATGGATATTTTGGTGGTTGGAACTGGATATGAGGGAGATCTAGTAGGCTAGTGGAAGACTTGTAGCATATTGATGCTATCAAAAAACATTGATTTCCCATCAGAACAGGGCCAAAGTGAAAAATGGCTAGGCTTCATAGCTCATGAACAGATGCAAATTTCAAGATGGTTTAACTTGTGAATTCATTTGCATCAACGAGCACTACAATCTGGCCTTTTCACATTTTCCATTCAAAATTCCTGGAGTAAGTCAGAAAATACCATTTTGCGATTTGAGCAGTTATTAATGGCAAATCAGTAGAAATTGATCCCATCAATATGGTAGAAATGTTCCACCAGTCCATACATCCACCCTATATTTGGTTTTGTGTCAAAGCAATGCACCATCATGGAGATATGGCCCTAAAACCCAGCATCCATCACTTTTTTTCCATAATGAGTAAAACTGGAAAAACAGACGGGTGCTATAAGACCTTTGAATCTGCTGGGTGAAAGTCTGTGCTAGCCACATCACACCTCTAGACCAAAAAGCAACATAATCAACAACTGATTGTTGATCAGCGGCAGGCTATATATGCTGTAAACCATCAGGTTTACACTGGGATTATCCCACATAGAATTCTCTGAAGGATTTTTTGATCGATGGGTAGAAAAGATTGCCAAAAAATTAACCGTTCTTTAAGCAAATGGCTCTTCGGCTGTGCTCTTACCCCAGGAAGTACCTCCATTGGCTCTCTTCATTCAACTCTTGCTCTTACCAAGGCCTTCACAAACATCACTGCAGTCTTTATCTTCATGTGAACTGTGGCATCCAATTTTGGTTTTGCTCCAGTCGACTGCGTTCTGCGGTACAGTAACAGCCAGTTAAATTCTACTAAATTCATACTGTCAATGCTGAATCCAAATGTCAGTTCCCTTTCTCTGCCCCCATGTCAAGCTTCAATTTTTTGACCATTCTTTCACGATCACCTTGGCGACTCTGAAATGCTGCGCCGCAATCGCCACAGTGTCACTCCTTTCGGCATTAATATTCTCACGACACCTGAAATCAACAATCATCCAATTACACCACAATGATAAAAAGCTGTTGTGCAGCTCCTTTGATCCCACTCCCATTTCCCCGGCTCACCCATTCTGAACTATTTATTTCCCTGGTTTTATGCTTTTATCAGCCAAGACTTTGCCATCCTACAGAAGGGTTTTAATCTGAGCTGCTTTCTGTCCGGAGACAGCACACGAAACTTGTTTCCATCAACACCGCAAAATACTCAAAATCTGGTCTCAACTTAGCATTTCAATTTCTTGACAGCTCAAGCCAGTTTGTCCAATTCAACTGCAGAGCTTACAATTGTGCTCATCTGCAACCTCTCTGCTCGCAGCCATGCATATTTCAACTGTGGGCTGCGGATCAAACCAGAATTGGTCCTGCATTGCCAACACATCGTTCAACAGTGCTTCTCAGGTTATTCTAAAATCACAAGGGGATGCATTCCGAAATTCAATTGTTGAGGTTGAAACTTCGGATGAAGGGTTCATTCTTCTTATCAACGGTGTAAAAAAGGTAAACAGTGCACTTCACTTGAGCTGGTGAGCAGAAGAACCGAAGTTGGTTTGAATGTGGTGTTGACGCTGTGCAGCCGCATCTGCACTGTGGGCCCGGCATGAGATCGAAGCCAGAGGTAGACTAGTAGAGGGGAAGGCTCGGTGGAAGAAGCAGTTGGCAGAGCTTGAAGAGGCTTCGGACAGACATGCATAATTTTATGAAGAGGTAGACTTTCATTTCTGTTGATTCACCATAATCTCTTTCTCTGTTTGGATCCCAATCTGGACTTTGGCTCAGTATAGCTGCCTGTCACGATTCGATGCAAATCTTATCGTTCCAACGCCTATCTGAGAGCGCATACAGATGAGATAGTGGAAACATTATCAAGAACATTGATAAACCCTAGATCAAGAGATCAGGATAAGATCCTAGATAACAGATCAAGAGAAGGGCTTAACACATACGAAGCCCAGACAAGATCCCGGATCATGGAAGAACACCAGGAGGCAGAACAACACTGCTGTAAGCTAAACGACAAGGAACCACAAGGGTTAAGGCAGTTATGCCAAGAGCCTACATGAACACTGATCAAGACTCTTTAGTCACGATCGAAGAAGCATCAAGACGACAGATGCTTAAGAAGATATACATAGAAGGAAGCGTAACGACAGGACAACATGAGTTAGGACGCATACACAGATCAAGGCTTATGATCGTCAGTACGAACTCGGATATGAATTACGACAGACGTAGGCTGGATATTATAATCCCACACATACGTGGAAGGACATGAGGAACACCAGAGGATATACACTCGGTTCCACGGTACCAGGAGGAGTCCTCACAATACTCGACAAAGAACATAACGGTTGGACACAATGATCGTTTAAGAAGAAACACATGCGACATGCATGGAGTATATAATACATGGGAGATCGAGGAAGCTACCGAAGACTTGGATTAATGATCGGTTGGTACGATCGAGTTGGAACACATGCTATATGCATGAACAGTTATATTTACATGGACACATGGTATACATTAAGGCGATTACTAATAGCCTTGCAGACTAAGGCATGTTCTTGGTAAGAACACATGTCTAACAGATGGAAGCAACGCACAGACAGTTCATTTAGTTTATATATAGTAGTATAAGCATTACTTACAAATGTTTACCACACCGAAGCCTTATGCTCGGATCATAACATTTACTCACGGTTACTTATTAGGAAGGTATGGCTCACGGTTGAACTTAACGATAGTTACAATGATTAGATACAAGAACAGTATATAGTCGTAGCCTAGTTGTAGTATATTCTGTACCTCTCCTAGTGTTTTATTCAACTTCATTGACGAATGGTTAATACCTTGCACCCCCCCAATCCCTGGTCATAGACTTGTGGACGCTCGGAGCGTTTGTCATTGTAACACTGCCAGTGCCTTTATTTATTCCCTTATATATCTTGTGCAATTCTTTCGTCGTCTGAGTGCATATCCAGAGTGAAGCAGAGGCACATCTTGTTCTCTGGAGAGAAAAACGACTGAGCGCGTAGAATTGATAGTAGAGGATCAACATAACGTAATCTGAGCTGGTCGGCTCTTCCTCCCACCCTGCAGCCCTCTGATGAGTCTACAAGACATATCTGCTGTGCTGCTCCCCTTCCCTTGGCTCCAATCTCTGAACTTCCATGGTCTAACTCAGTTCTTGTGATTCCCATGCCTCATGTGGCAGACTATTGCAGTCCAGTAGCCAATAACCAGAAGCCGCTGCCTGTACTTCCTCTTGCAGTCCAGGAAAACCATAGCCTGCTCTCTCCACTCTCCGTGGTTGTCTCTGTGGAATTGATGGTAGAACATTTTCCATCAAATTCACTACATTCCACCATTGGCTAGACTCAGTCTGCCGAGGTCTGTGGAGCCGAGTCAAGTATGCAGCTAGCCGATCACACAGGCTGGTGTGTGGCTGGCTACACACAGCTGTGTGATCAGCTAAACACATCTTGACTTGGCTACCCAGACCTCGGCAACTGAGTCTAGCCGACGGCAGAACGTAGTGATTCTACAGAGAATTCTCTCCCAGCGGGATTCAAACTTCTGAGTGCCATCCATCCCGTCCGCTGCACCTGTTTTGACGGGTTCAATGGAAGTCACTGCGAGGATGGGGCACCTCCGTATTGCTGCTGGGAAGCATTAACAGCAATCCTGGTGCCACCGGGGGCAAACATGGACGCATGCCGTCAAATACATGTGTCCGCATGTGGTCACCCCATACTGTTCGATTTCCTTCAATTCGTATGGTCACAGGTCACAAGCCCAAAAATCTACGAAATATTTCGTAGGTCACAGGGTCACAAGGGCTCAATACGAAAGGTTCTCACCAGTTTAACACAAAAAATTCGCTCCAAGCGGCCCTGCGGGGTAGTTTTATACGAAAAATTTTGTAAGTCACACAGGGCGCAAGCCCGCACACGAAAGGATCATTTCGTATTTGATGTCACACGCCAAAGTGCCGTACGAATTGAACGAAATGGAACAGTATCACAAAGGTGCTGCTCACCTTTGTGGCACCTTTGTTCTTTGAAGGCAACCTAACCCCTGCCCATCCAATTCGTCAAAGACGGTGATGGTGCCAAGCCCTAATGAATCGTTGATTTAAATTCCTGCATCGGTGAAGGAAAGAGGAGGTAGACAGTGGGGTGCCTGCGTCGCGCCATTCACTGCATTCAGACCCCTCTGCGGCCCAAGGTGCGCCAGAGGCGTCGCGGCTGAGCGCGACTGATCCGAGGGCGGACATAGTCTGCCACGGTCTGCCTCCATTTCCAAGCCCACAGCTAGTCCTCGAGATAAGTAGTTTACTCACCATAGACAGGTCCTGAGCTCTTGTCCTGTGCGTCCTGCCAGCCGAGTGACATCACAGGACTGTCACATCATGGGCCGATCTCGCCAATACAGCCGAGGCTTCGTTTCTCATAGCTGCTAGATCGGGCCTCTGGGCGGTTGGTGCCGGCGGATAAGTACCTGTCCAAAAAAAAAGAAAAAAATCTCAGCCCCAATCCCAGAAAATCAAGCAGCGAGGGGAAGAGGGAGCGTGCGCGAGTGGCAGCACTGATACGATAGCAACGCCGTTACGCGAGGGATGACGGTCAAAAAGTCCTCATCAAAGCTAAGCGGTGAGAATATTCCCAGGTGCTAAACAACACGTAACATGCCAAGGCCGGGACGCAAGGCAGGAGAGGTCCAGCAAAGGTAGGCAGGGCGTGCCGAGATCGGTCGGAGGTGGGAGGCAAATCGCGGTGGAGTCTGCCGACCCCGCCTCGACTCATGGCGGTATAGCGCGACGTTGGTCTGCCGCCATCATCACGGCAGACTGCGTCGCGACACCTCGGCTCAGCGCGGCTCATGGCGGTGCAGCTCGGCAAGCTGCGCCGATCATTGGCCTGAATGCAGTGATTCGTCGCCCGTGGAGCCAGAGGATGCCATCATGGATGGGACGGTGTGATTGGCACTTCGGCCATGAGGCGGCCTTAGTAAGCTCGGCTGAGTCGGCCAACGTGCACCCGACCGCCACCGCTTTCCTTCGTGTATCAGTCCGAGCCTGAGTTCATGCCCCTTCCCCCTTCTTCTACCTTCCCACAGCTTGTACAATGACACCACCCGCCTGGGAATCCTTTCAGCACTCCCTCCCCGCCGCGCCCGGCGTCGACGCCAAACAGATTCGCGGAAACATCCCAGACAAGGAAAAGCAGGTCAACGCGAATGTCCTCGCATACTTTACCACCGGGAGCGGCGTCTCGCCGTTCCCGCCCTTCTCCAGCGAAATCGGAGGCAGGCTTAAGATCGTGAGCTCAATGTGTGGGAGAATGAGCGCACAGGGAGCGCAGAGGGGGAGGCAGTCTTGGAGATTGAGGTGACTGAGAGTGAGTTTGCACTCGTTCCCGATTCGACCGTGACTCGGAGAGCTGAACTCCCCGGCTGGATTGGTAGGTATGGCAATGTCTACGGAACGATGCACGGCGGTTGTGCGGCCTATATGCTCGACCCGTACGCAATTTTCACTCTATCGCGAATGTAGGTGAATGCTCATGACTTCCAGAGCCACTGTTGCGTCTGTCATTCTCCTTGGCCGAGCAAAGGGCTTCGACGGCACGGGCGTCTCGCAGAACATGAATGTCCATTGGCACCACCCCGCCTCGCTGTGCGTCCTCGTCTGTTCCCTCAATTACGGCACTAATCTTTTCATTCCGGTACTGCAGCGGCGCCACCCTCACAATTACGACTCGCTCCGTCTTCGCCGACGGACGTGCGCGGCTCGCACGCTGCGAGATGCGAGACAAGAGCACTGGAAAGCTCATCGTCTCCGGCTCGCATGCGTTCCTCAACGCAGGGAGGGCGACGAAGCTCTGATCTGACTGGCTGCTTCTTCACTTGAGGAGGCGCGACTGAAAATCCTCGAGTTATTTCTTGGACAGGATTGAATGGAATGGATGAGAACGTGGCCTGACTATGGAATCTTCGCAATCATAAGCTTACCAATGTTTACTGGTTGTCTCGTTGACTATGCATGCTCGTGGAACACCTTCCCCAAGAATATCGCCTGCCTCGCACGCTTCTCCAATTCGAACCTCTTCTCCTGCGAGCCATGTATCTTTGGCCTACCTGCAGCGTTCTTTCTGTCTCCATCCACACACCCGCGCGCGTCTCGAGTCCATCAACCAAGTGCGCGTGTGCCTCGCCATTTCTCCGCCGTTCATGTCGCAGGCCATCGTTCCGACCATTCATTAGCTTCTATGTGCATCTCAAATCCCGGACTCCGAGCCCCTCTCTGGTGGGTTGTCGCATCTCATCCCCTCGGTGCTGACATCCACTGCGAAGATTCCACGATGGCTGATCGCGAACGACGAACGCTGATCCTACAGGGCGTGCTTGTTCGCTCACAGGAATACCAATGGCATCGTACATTAACAGACGAGCTGACTGAGCCTCTGCGACGTCTCCGACGAGGGTCTAATGCCGGATTGAAATCCGCGCATCCATCTGCACAAGGGAGGCGTCGGCAGACGCTGAATTAAACCGCTTTCGTCACACTGTCTGCGACGTTCATGATTTGACGAGCGACAGAGTCCTTGCTTTGGTTAACCTTTGTCATTCGCTTTCCCAAGTTCTGGAGGAACGGGAAATCCCTCCTCCGCGGTATTCAAGATTTCACTGCAGAGAGTCATCATTTGTCTAACCGCTTCGTTTAGTCAAGTGTTACAAGTGTCAGCATGAACCCACCGAGGCTGCTGCAACCCCATCGACTCTTGGCAAGCACGCTTAAATACTACCCACTACAATTCTCAACAGTGTGCACGCAGCACATGCGCGGTTTCGGCCTATCCCCAGCATATTCTATAAATCGAATATCAATGTCGTATCGAGATACCCGGCCACAATTTGGATCGATGTATTGGGATATATCCCTGTTTGGATACTGGCGGTCAGTTGCTTGTGCCTGTGTGGCGGCATCAGAGGCTGTGCTCTCGTCTTTTCTCCGCATTCACCATACCATCCGATCACACCGTCATCCCATCACGTTTCCTCTCTGCCACGCCCTAGGCACCGCCCCAATTAGTGCGTACCGCGACCCACCCACTGCTGGTTCAATGACTGGCCGACCAAGCGGGACGCACACCCGAGACGCACGGATTTACGCCTGGAGCTAAGGCGCGGCGGAAAACGAGTGGTGGTGGGGACTGGTTTCCTTCGGTATGTTCTCTTTCTTGCTTTTCTTACCTTTTCTTGGGGAGTTTACTGACTCGGTGCTTCTATGTGCCTCAGATATGCCCGTAGATCCTCCAATACTCTGGAATTTGGCTTATACTTTCTCCTGCCTCGATGCGGTCTCTGCGATCGCCTCCTCTGCGGGGCCGTCATACGTCTATTGCAACTTAGATCGCACTAGCATCTTGTTTCGGCCTGCCGGCAAAAAAACATGTAGCCAGATCAGATGATCGTCGCGTGTACGACAGTTGCTCCAGAACTGCGCATCCCCTTTCCCACAACCTCCGCCATTATTCGGCAAAGTGTTGACCGTTTCCCTGAAGGCTAATGTCTGGAATCCGGTTATCCGGTTTCTTGCGTGAGCGTGGGCGACAGCCGCTTACGCGCCGATCGACGGCGGCGAACAAAGTCGGACTAAATAGTTTGTCTTGACGATCTGCAGGAATTGTCTTGTGGTCGACACCCGTAGTTTTGTCACACCAAGGCCTCTTTCTCTTTCCGACGCTACAGGCACAGAACCGGATATTGAGCGTACATTGACTCAATTACTTCGATTGCTCTGATAGCCCACCGGCGCGGCGCCCGCTGCGGTGTCTATTGCCGGCTTCATTACCGGGACGATCACGCGGCCGGCCGAACTCATAAGGCAGTCTCTGAGTACTCACATCCAACGCTTCCTTCCCCCGAACGCCCACCAACGCCATGTCCGTTGCGGTACCCATCGTGTGCGTTGTTCGAGTTGCATCTCCCCGAATCGCTACACACCTCTGATGCCGTGGTCTTTTCAGGCCGTACCTTGTGTCATCATGGCTGAATGTGCGTGCCGTTCTTAAATCGTTAACTTCAGCTGAATTCTATCAGGTTTCCATGTACGCCTTCGAACTCGTGCTGTGCGGAGTATATTTCACTCGCCGCCCTCACCCCCGGATAAACAAGGCCGGGGTTTGGGCCCTGATCTTTGCGGATGGCCTTTGTGTCTTGTCCATCAACATCAATGTGTGCCAGAGCATCATGAGAGGGGCGAACCAACTACTATTCGTCGCTCCAATCGCCGTGCAAATCATGACAACGTATATATCAGCGGCAATAGCCCAGCTTTTTTTCTGTAATTTATTTTACGCGTTGTGAGTCCACCTCCCACCAGGTCCATTCCTCACTCATGGTGCACATTCACACATTCACACAGGACACGGCACGTCTGGGTCAGCGGCGCCCTGCAGCTACTCATCTTCGTGCATGTGAGTGCGAGTGGAGTTGGACTGCCACCGTCTCATACAAGCCCAACGTACAGCTTGGTTTCTCGTGGGCTTCGGCCATCTTGTTACTACTCAATCCAACAACAATTTTTGGTATCTCTTTCACAGTCACAGCGTATGGTTTTTCTGTCCCTGTCCTGCAGATAACCTTAGTTCCTTCAGAGTGGGCGCCATCTCGTGCGCAGCCACGGACCTCATTATTGCCATCTGCCTGGCCACGAAGTTCACCATTTTGATGCGGGGTACAATCCCGGGACACGCGACGAGAACGTAATTAGTCTCCCTTGGGTGTCTTTCCACCAATGACCGGGGCACACAGTCTCGTGCGGCGAATCCTGATCCTCACAGTCGCCTCCGGTGCCGTCTGTGCAACAATCACGCTATTAATGATGATATTCCTGCTCAGAAATAACCCGGGTTCGTCGCCACCCTATGTGCGGCCCTTATAATTGACTTTGTCTAGCGTTCAATTTCCTCTTCGTCCTTCAGGGACGCGTCTATGCGCTCTCGATCCTGGGAAACTTCCTGCTCGGTATCCCTGGGAATCCCCACGAAGAAACGACCCCGAGCCAGCGTTTCGGCTCGACCTTCAACGACAGCGTCGTGTTCCGCATTCCATCAATGGTGCCCAAAGGACCGAGACCGAAATCGAGCGATGCTAGTGGATCAGGACCAAGGTCTGTGGCCCATGAAACACAGTTCAGCGCCGTGTCTCCATTTCCATACACCGTGAGTTCGGGACGTACACTTACCACCTCTGCGCGCTCATTGCAATTTAAAACTGTCAGGGAGACGGCGAGGAGTCAGTGCATCTGGAAGACCTTCGTTCCCCTTCTTCGTGTGGCAAGGCCAACTTTGAAGAGGCATAGTCTCCGTCGCGTTGTAACACCGACTGTATATTAGTAAAATTATGAACAGTATATTCACAAGACCCCGAACCTCTTACGCCAAGAAGAGACTATTAACGGAACGCAAGATACTATAGGATCAGTATAAATTCTACTCCTAATCATTTCCACTCGATTGTGGTTTCGGTGTTCAAATCCACCCTCAGCTTCGATATCACCAGTTTCTGCTGTGGAATGACATAAGTGAAGCTCTTTGTCTCACCATCCACCAATACGGCCGATGGCTGCTGCATGACACCCAAAATTGTCACCTCTGCGAGCTTCTGCGGTATGTGGACTGCACCCGCAGTCGAAATATTCAGGCTGTTTTTGCCCGAGTGGACAGTAACAATTCTGCTCGGGCCTGGTGGATCGAACACGCCGTCGTTGAGGTAGGTAGTTCCAAAGGCGTGTCCATCCAGACACTGAGTGACGAGCAGTGAGAAGGGGCCCTGGCCCGTCTCCTTCGAGAGTCGACCAAAACCTTTTTAAGATCAATTCAGGTATCACCAGGAAACCAAGCTATAACATACCATTGTGAATTGCGTATGGCGGTATGTTGAGATCCACGTCGGTTTGACCTCCTGTCCCGATTCTCCGGCTAGAGAGCGTAGAGACCACTGAAGAAGTCGCCCCGTAAGTCAGTGTCCCATTGACTGTGATATTGCCACTCGGCCCGGAGATCGTAGCGTTGTATCCCTCCGGATAATCAGTGATTGGATTCCCGGGGTCGCTGGGGAGAAGAAACGGCACTGGTAGAAGGATAAATCGGGATGAAGCAAAAAATGCCGATGTGATCACAACGAACTGGAGGTATTGCTAATATTAATTACAGTCCCGCTGAAATCCCGGGAAGTCAGTGGGCGCAGGACAAATAGAATTAGCCACAAACCAAGAGCCATCGCAGAAGGAACTCGCTTCGTTCATGTCCAACCATATTCCTACCCCAACATCTCAGTGCTGCAGGTAGTGATTCTCGTGGATAACAGACCGCTGAGTTCGACGCCGGCCGCGCTCCAATTCTTGAGTGCCTGGATCCACCAACCGAGAGTGTTGGGTGGGAACCAATCTGGGAGTACCTGGGGGTAAATGTAAGTACTAGGATTCCAATGGAAAGCTTATCTAGGATCGAGACTTCCCGTATAGCCAGGCCAGACCTGCCCGATATACTGCGTCCCGTCCGGATTTTTTATGAACACATCGCTGAAAATGTTGTTCCACCACGCAGTACCAAAATATTAATGGTGCGCACAGATTAGCGCCCTGGGAGTATGGCTCGTACTGAGAATTGTGTAGTCCGGGTCAGATTGGAGGGGGAAAGTACATACAATGTCGGTGCTATCAGTTGTCTTGCCGATGGCCGCGTCGACGATGGGAATGATTGTGGGACCGTGGGTAGTGCTCAAGTTCGATGCTCGCAGGACACTCACAGTGCTGATTGTTTTTGCGCTACGAGCCTGTCATTGTTCACTCATTGGTCACATAGATCATCTCACAAGCTCCCGAATAAACTCCCGCATCTCCTCCGCAGGGAACATCACCGGGTCCATTGTAAAATCCCGGAACGCGTGGTACAAATCAATATCATTCCACATCACCTCGAGCGGGAAATCCGCCGCGCGCATCTGGCCACGACCTCCTTTGTCGCATTGACGCTGGTGTCACCCCAGCGGCAGAGGTGGAACCCGAAGCCCCAGTACGGCAGCCAGGTGGGCGTGCCGATTATCTCTCCGTACTGTTCCATAACTGAAAGAGGCGTTGGACCGGATAGGAAATAGAGGTCGAAGGTGCCACCCAGGAGGCGATACTCGATTAGCGACACGTTGGCGTTGGGCGGCGTCAGAAGTAGAATATCTAACGCCATTAGCGCTGGAGAAAACTATCAGATATGCATGAACATGAGTGGACAAGATGTACTTGAATAGGAAGACGCCGTGAGATTGAGAGGTTCTGGTCGTGTTGAGGCGGTGCTCCATGTATATTGGGTGAATCCCGTACCTGGATAGGGTCAAATAAGGCAGGATAGCTGAAATGAAAAGCACTTACATATTTTCGTCAATCGGGTCTTCAATTTCTCGCGCTGGCCATGATGTAAGTAATTCCAGGAGTTCCCTTCGAGAACCACGCACCCCAATTGGTTTGGACCGCGCCGACACCGCCCTCAGTGCCTACATCGCGTCTGATTCCACTACTTGCGATAACTTCACCGAGTCCGTAAACGTTAGCTCCAAGCGGAAGCGCCGATGCCAGCTTGTAAATGGTCGGAATCAGTCGGAATCAGAAATGGGAATAGAAGTCATGAGGACTCACTTGAATGTATTGGTCCTCAAAAACGAGTGGGAAGCCATCCAGCGCCGTTGAGGTGTCGCCAGAAATAACGGGATTAATCGGTGTCTCCGGTAAAGAAGAGACACGGGTATCGAAAAGTGGCGTAGTGTGTGGGGCAGAGCGGCGAGTGATCCAAAAGGCGAATGGGTTAGCTTCATATAATTGAATACAAGGTCGGATTTCAACGTGGTATCTGCACTGGATACTTTGGGCTAGGTGATCGTAGTCTCGGGAATGGTGAACTGCGAATTTGCGGTATCGAATATATTGACGGGAAGCCCGCCCGCTCATGAGAGATGTACCGAACACAAAAGATACGACCACACCTTGTTTGAGTCTCGTAGGTCACTTCGATCGTCAGGTGAGTGATGTCGGTCCCAAAGGCATTGCAAGCAGGTCCTGTGAGACTGAGGCTGGCAGTGAGTCCGCGCTCAGTCTGCAAGAGCGAGTGGAGAGAGTATCCGGGACAGTTCGAGACATTGAAAGAGTTGACAGGTCGTACTTCATCTCCCAGAGCTCTACCAGTGAGGATAGCAACACTCCAGCAGCCACAGGCGAATACCGCATGGTAAAGGTTGGTGAAAAGGTGGGTCCAGCGAAGATTCTTTCCAGAACTTTCAGTTACAGCACATAAGGGAGACACGAGGCTTTAGAAGACGGAATGTAAGCGCCAGTGGGTGATCACAAGATCCTAGTCCGCGTTCGCCGCTCCAGCCGCGCACGCCGAACCCAACCTCCATGGGAGGATATGAAACGCGCCAAGAAAGATTCAATGACCAGCTTGAACACGTAGAAATGCCAGCCGAATAGTGGGAAAGGACAAGAGACAAAGGTCGCCGATCAATACTTGATCATCAATAAATCATGATGGGAAGTCGGACCGATTGATCCGCGGTTGCACAACGAAGGAAAGTGGTGGCGTTTTCGTTCACATCCATACACATTGTGGAATTGGAAGGAGGGCTCTCATACACATACGAATTTCTACTTTCAATTTTAATCCGCAAACAAAGTGTACCAAGAGTTGTAAAACTTTACCTTTCTGTTTTGTTCTCCGCAATTCCACGAGACAAAATCAGGTTTCCTCGGATTCATCTAGGTGTAGGTAAGAGCATAAATATTGATCTAATTCCATTTACTGGGCACCCTATCGCAGGGCTTAGGGCTACTAGAAAATTTGCCTCCACGTTTGGAAGCAACCACTCTTCCGACACACATTACGAGCCCCATGGACTGTCTGGAATCGACTCAAATTGTCATCCACCATGCGTCATCATCCAGCTCAAGGCCCGCCGCAACCCCCAACCTTCCCCGAATCTCACGTTGAAACGCCGCCGCTGTCAAGAAATGTCGAACTTGTCCATCGGCTTTCAACATTGGTAACGTCAAAGATTAATTGGATTCGCCGCGGAGGCGCATGTAGCACGATACGAGCGGCACATCCTGATTAGCGCAGACCAAGCGCGAACCCCTTGCGGATGGGTACGGAGGCTTCGTTAGCCATCTCGAGGGTGTCAGTGGATCTATCCGTCACAGAATGAGCTGAGATTCCTTAAGATTGAAGCGCATCAGCATGTCCTGGACTGTGTGGATCAATGAGCATACGAAGCAGATAAAAGTCAACGCTGGGGAAGACCTACTCCCTGCAAGAACAAATGCTGTGGATTTAGTGTCCTAACCGAAGTTCAGCTGTCTGGCTAAGATAACCAAAACCTGCAACGCACTATCACATTTGTCAGATGACAATAGAACATCCTAGGGCTCGGCGACGATTGTTTCAAAATGGCCTCTGCAAGGCGTCAGCCGATGGAACAGCAGTCTGGAAAATCGAACGCACGGAAATGTTTCTTTATATCTAGGGATATTCGGAGTCAGCTTTGGGCCGCACAATTGGGAAGCAATCGAACTTGCTCACATCGCGATACACTGTCATAATCATTCGGCCGTCGTCCGTAGTTCGGAAAGTGGTCCGCAAACCGTATCCCTGACGCAAGTTTCGCCTCCAAAATATCAACCTTGTTGAGAAATATGATCATGTTTGTCTTTTCGAGGATCTTGTTGGACGTGATGGATCTCCAAATCTCAGCTGAATCGGCCTGGGTAGAAATCAGCTCGGCGAAAGCGCAAATAGGTTGAAATGACCCACGAGACGATTGACACTTAGATCTTCAGCCAAAGTCTGGTCAAACGCTGAGATTGGAGCAAGGAAGATAATTGCGTCCATGTCATCGAAATAAGGGACCCATTTTGCGCGCTGATAATGTGCCTTTTAGTGCTTCCAGAAGTAATAGTGTACTTCCGGGAGCCTTACCATGGACCGCTGGCCGCCAACGTCGAAAAAGCGAAGTTCGCGGGTGATGGCACCATCTGCAGGAAGTCATGAGGAATGAGGTTCTTTCAGGGTTGAAATCATAGATACTTGGATCAGTCAGGTGCATACGGTGCTCGGAGACTCCCTGTCTAATGATGAGCCGCAGAAGAAAGGAAGAAAACAGGCAATTACCAATGTCTTCAGACGAGCACGGAGGATGTGATCTACCGGCAGAACGAATAGAGTGGATGCCCGTATACTATGCGAGGAGTGCTCACCATCCGTCGGAACATATCGTAATGATGCGACGACCTCTAATTCATCTAGAAAACTAAGGAAGGAGAATTCAGTGACGCGCAGCAGGTTTGAAGTGTAATCAACGCACAACCCCGGCGATTCCTGCAATCGTATCCCTTGCCACTCCAATATCGCACGAACCGTCGAGTGGCCCCACAGCCTCTGCATATCCTCGCACCGCGCATGCAGCATCGGACCTGGGTCGTCTTCCCCTTCCCAGCCAACCCCATTCTCCGTGTCGAGGCTCTGACGACCGACACCATCGCGCATGAAAGCACTCTTCCACTCAACGCTTGAGTTCACTGCAATCTCCTTGTCTGTGCGGCGACGGAACATGGTGGATATTGTGGGAATTGGAGCAACGGAACTAGGTGGAAGTTCGCACTCGGGTTCGGGGGTGGCGAGGCGGCGTTTCAGCACGTCTTCGAGTTCAAGTACCGAGAGGAGGCGCATGCGGAGTGCGAGCAATTCGGAGTCGGGGCGGAGGGAATCCCGCGATGCGTAGCTGGAGTAACTTGACCGTGGAGTCGGTGCGAGGTCGCGAGTGGCGGAGACGGCCATCAAGGCGTCGAGAATAATGCGGACTGAGCTGATTACCTGGGATTATCGTCAGCTTAATGATGTAAAACGAAAATTTCTACATTAAGCTGAATTATGGCGCGCCATGAAGCCCGTTCAGATGTAAATGCCTGCGAAATATTAGATAGAAATCGTGCTGGCCGAGACGTACTTTCAGACCTTGGGTTCGCACATCAATTGGAAGTCTCACATGAACGGAAGGCAACGAATTAGGCGGGAGACCCGGCGATGCCAAAAGAACTCACTTTTGAGTGTTGTCGATTTCCCTTCAAATGATCAATAGTTATACAGACGCCGAGGAGAACGGCAACCAACTCACCAGATTCGCTTTGTCCTAAAATCGTTCAACAGTAATTCGTCAACCGTAATTCGGATCCACGGCAAGCGGCGCACCAAGAAGTAGTATTTTCACGGCCTTGGGCAATCGCTTTGCCTGTTGCCTCTCTCTATTCAACTGAGCATCGATCTCATCCGAAGCCGCTTTCGCTGCCCTCTCCATGAGAATCCGTGTCTGCCGAACCTCGGGCGATTCATTCTGGGGTGGAGCGAGTGCCACCGAGATCGGATCCGTTTCTTCGACGGAGCGCATGGCTGCGGTTCAGGTTATAGATGGGGAGGGAGGAGACGGGTCGGAAAGAGAGACGCGGGCCTAAATAGCCGCTGCCCAACATGTTCCAATTGAAGAATGTTAGGGGCGGTGGTCCCGATTCCGTCGACGGCGGGTCAAACTATCAAATAAGTTCAGATTGGTAACATATGACAGATGGAAGATAGAGAGTCTGACAGCGCGGACGGCTAGAAACGGGGAAGTGGAAATGCCGCCGCAGGAGTACGATTATAGCGTGCACCGAGCATTCGGGTGCTGTTTCAGGGTGACACTGTGATTGGGGCCGACCATTTGAAGTGCTTTCCATGGCGTTGCGCGTCGGACATCCGACCTTACCCGAGGCCAGGGAGCGACTCGACAATATGGGCGCCTCGTCATGAGGCGGGATTCGCCAGACAAGCGACTTGGGCCTCGATGACTCGGACGGTATAGTTGTCGCCGTTGGCAGTGTTTTATACTCAATCTGACCGGGTGGAGACGTGGATGAAGACAGAAGAAGTCGCCGGGGAATCCGTCAATGCCGAAAACAGATAAATGCAATATGTCTCCAGCACGTCGTCGGCGCTCTTTCGCCGATCAACAATCAGAATGCTCGGTACAGTAATAATACCTCTGGCGACAAAGGTTCCGCAGTCCAAGTATTATTGAACCTCGAAGTGCACTTTTACCCGTTCCTCCACCATACAACAGTTATACGTACCAGCGAGGGATGCAATTTTGTCGAGTTGGGATTAATTGCCCTGGTATTCATTGCCGCCATAGCCAACATTCATTCAAACATAAAATGGGTCCGAGCACAGCCCCGTTGACTTAAATGGATGGCGTATAATGGTGCGGAAAATTACAATTGGCAGGAGTGTTGAACGATCGTTCCAGTATATGATACACGAACTACAGATTCAACAATATAGACAGGATGCTGCAGTGGACACTCCTGATCCTAACGAGGGCAAGGAAAATACAGCTTCCCAAAATATCTTCGTTTCCCCATTTTGTTTACCAAAGCCGGGGTACCCAGCGCGGAAATTATGAAGGGAGACGCGTTGAATGAAATTGAAATGTCAGATACTTTTGAAGCAACACGATCGATTTACAAGAAAGAGTTCATGAAGGGTGTCGTGTGTAAGGCCTATTTTTGGTCGTCTGCAATTATGTGGTATGACCTCAACCGAAATTAAGGTAGATAATTTGAATTCTATGGATGCAGAGGTGAACGCAAGAGCCCTTCGGGACCGGGCAAGTTGTGAATCACCAGGCCTGAAGATGCGTTTCTTCCTTTGCCCGAGCGGCAGCCTCCAGCTCGCCGAAAGACCCACTTTTGAGACACATACTCCGGAACACGCCATCCTCCTTTTGTATCAGTGTATAGGGCGTGTCGAACTCCACAACTCGTCCGCGGTCCAGAACCAGCAGACGGTCGTAATCGATGATCGTTTTCAAGCGATGGGCGACTTTGATCCATCAGCATGTGGTCAGAAATAAAGAGAATAAGACGCATACTGGTGATGAGCAACGAGTCCGTGAACTCCTCGCGTATCGCCTTCTGAATTTTGGCGTCCGTCGAAAAATCCACGCTGCTCGTAGCCTCGTCCATCACCACTACAGAGTTCCGTCGAAGTAATGCTCGGGCCATCGCTATGAGCTGGCGCTGCCCTTGCGAGAAATTGGTCCCGCCGGCGGACACCTGCGTATCCAGGGACACCGAGGCTTTGGTGTCGACATCAGTGAGCAGCGATACGTCCGTCGTGCTGCCGCTGATCGACGGTGGACGGGAAGAGCTGGGCGACGCAGCGGTGGACTGCCCGCGGGATGGCCCCCGAGAGTGGGTCGGGCTATCACTGATCATATGGACGCGATAAAGCGCGTCCATGCATGCAGCGTCATCGTGATCCCCTGTGAGAGGTCAAGTTAGGTTGCCGATTGGGATGCGGAACGAAACGAGATACCGAAAGGGTCAAGGTTGTCTCTCAAAGTCCCCGAAAACAGTGTGGCGTCCTGAGGAATGAAAGTCTGCCACGCTGATTAGCGGCAGATTAGGTGAAGGACAGTATATTACCAATCGAGAGCGCAGATCTACCCACGAGCATTAGCCTCCCTTTGCTTGAAAAAAGAATGTAATCATTACCATTGATCCCGATAGTCCGGATATCTATGCCGTCAAGTACGATTTTACCGCTCACCGGGTCAACCTAGAGGGAATCGCATGAATCAACCGAGCTTCAGCTGGAGGATCAAGACTCACGAAACGAAGGATGCTCATGGCCAGAGTGGATTTGCCACTCCCGGTACGTCCAATTAAACCGACTCGCTCGCCAGCTTTCAAAGTGAAAGAGATACCCTGGAGTACCGGTGGCAGCTCCGGCGAATACTTCACCACCAGGTTTTCGACGCTAAGAAGGTTCTCATTTCTAGCACTCGAGGGCCAATACGCCGGCGGCCGATTGGATTCGATCACCGCCGGAGGCTCTTGTGGTAATTTGAGGTATTCGACAACGCGCTCGACCGAGCTGAAGTGCAATAGTGTGTCAGATTGGTTAGTGTCGCAGAACGGGACACTGACTTCAGATCTACCTCCAAACCCGTCCAGTTCCTGCAGGCCCAATACACGGCGTTGGTAAAGGTCAGCGCGGACTGTGGATAGTTCAGCGGAATGTATTGAATGTGGAGCCGACGCGTACCGTGATGGCAAGGCCGGCAAGACCAGCGTCGTTGTCGAGGAAGGTAATAGAAAACAAAGCGGTGATGAATACCGCCTGGAACGAATTTAGAATGTTCCTGCACCATTGCCGTGACTCACCAAGGCACCTGAAAATTGCACGATCGATCAGCTGAATATCTGGAAAGTTTGGAGCCAACCGCACCGAGACAGTCAAAGTTGAGAAGCAACCAGCGGTTTGTCATCCTGCGGGTTCGGATTGATGTTCTTGCCAGAAAGGACTGCGAACGCAACATACCAGAAAACATACCACATCTTGGTTGCTACACGGTGCAATCAGCTCAGGTATTCTGGAATGAATCAGACGAAAATCCACCGGTGTTGATTCGGGTGTGGAGATTGTCTAGGAAACGATTCTCCGCTGAGAATGCTACACTGCCGTTAAGAACACCCCTAGATCAATCACCGGCGCATACCTCTGACAGTAACGATTCCTTCGAGCAGTTCGCCGAAGTCCGAAAAAATCGGAGAACGACTGTTCGACTCCATTCGCCGCAAATCGCGGCCGGTGTTGAGATAGCCCAGGGCGAGACGGTAATAAATGTAGCCAAGAACGAAGGCGGGGAACAAGAATCCAGGGAAAACGATACTGCAAATGCATTAGTGAATGCCCTTGAACGCGAAGGTAATGGGAGTTACGTGATCGTAATAACTGAGGCGAAAAATCCAGCCAACGAAGAATTAACAGTTTGCAGAGACCCTGCGAGATCCGAGTCGATTTTGTCCATATCTAGCCCGAAGCGGTTCAGCATCCGACCCAGAGGCGTTGTGTCGTGGAAACGGAAGGTCGCGCGAACCACAGAAACTAGGAGTTGTCTGCAATTTGTTTTTGAGTGGAGAGAATATGACAAATAAAACACCTACCTGAAAAGTTTTCGAGATGCCCGTAAAGCCCCGGTGTATTGCGCCGCGACGGAGCACAGACTGACAAAGGCCGTGGTCAACCCAATGGCAGCATAAACCCCAACATAGAATAGGGGGTGGTCGATAGCGCTGGGCCAATTGATACCAAACAGGCCAGGGGCCATTTCGAAGCGTGAATTGACCTGTACAAAGTTGAACGACCCGTCCATCGGGTATTCAGGGTTCAGCGACCCGAAAGCTTGGTACGAGTGGAACATGAGCGTTGTGTTTTGCTGATACGCGTTACCCCAAGTCTGAGAACGGTAATTCATCCACGCCAAACACAGCCACAATGGAACGTACCTTTATCCACAACTTTTCGCCGACACTCAGAAGCTGACCTACAAGTACCGCAAACAGCAAGAAGGCCCAGATTCCATACGATGAGGCCTGGAGATAGCTGCGATAGATCGCCCACTTCACCCCTCCAATTGCGCGGTGTTCGTCCTTTACAAGTTTCCGGGGCTTCTTGGGCTTGGCCTCCGCGTCGTCGAGATCTGCACTGCTACCCCCGATGGCTGCCACTGGTTCCTCGGCCTTGGCATCCGTCGCAGCGTCGTGAGTGATATCATCGAGGAGGCCTTGAGCACGGAGGTCTTCTACAGTGCCCTGCGTATCAATACGCCCGTCCAACATGCGCACAAGATAATGCGCTCCCGAAAGAACGAGGTCGACGTGATGAGTGACAAGAATCTGAATTACGGTTGAACTCTTACAACACACGAACGAGCGCATCACGACTTACCACAGTTCTATGCGCAAGGAGCGGGCCGCGCAGCAACTTGTCGAATAACAGGCGTGCAGTGTGGCTGTCCTGAAATTGACAGACAATGAATTTCGGAAAGTCCATCAGATAGCCTAAACTTACCACAGCGCTTAACGGATCATCCAAAAGAACGAATTTGCTGCGCACATAAACAGCCCGCGCTAGAGCAACCCTACCCGATTCGTCAGAAGAGATTTCGGACATACAAATCCGACCGACTCACCTAGCCTTCTGCCCACCTGACAAGTTTACCCCGCGCGCTCCAATTTCGGTCGCGTCGCCATCTTCCAGCACGTCCAAATCCGGCTGCAGCGCGCAGCACTCAATCACCTCCCGGTAGCGCGCCTCATCGTACGGGTATCCAAAGAGTATGTTGTCCCGGATAGACTGGTGGCGCAGCCATGGTGACTGCGCCGCATACGATATGCCGTGCATGTTCCCGCGCTCGTCGATCTTGGACAAGTTCTTCGACATGATGATGCGCCCGCCAGGGAGGAGCGTCATCTCCCCCAGCAGCGCCATCTGAGAGAATAGTGAGTATTGAATCGTCAGCTTGGAAAGTCAAGTAGAAACCAGTAGGGCGGTTTTGCCACTAGAGAACGGAATAAATGAGTACACAGAGACGGGGGTGGATACCGAGGACTGCAACGCACCTCGCAGTGGGCCCCGTAATAACCGACAGCTTCCCCTCCGGGAACAGCACCGAAATATCCCTCAACTCGAACCTATTATTCTCGCTTCCCCCGCCCTCGCTCCCACTATCATATCCCCGCGCGGTGCTTCCATCAATAGATGCTGTCGGACTATGCTCCCTCGCCTCGCCGGCCTCCTCTTGCTCCTCTGGGAGCTGATTCCATCTGAGCGACGCATTCTCGAGCCCGAGACCCTCGTCCTTGGCTCCATCCAAGAGCGGAATCGAGTTATCTTTTTTGAGCGATGAAACCTGGGCGGAAACCTCGTCCTCCTCCAGATAGACGGCGATACGATTGAGCGAGATGCGCGTCTGCAGGAAGCGCACGACCCAGGAGGGGATGACTGCATTTAGGGACGAGGTGAGTATCCCGGACAAAGCTCGAAACTGACTCAAATACACACCGTTCAGCGGCGAGCGAATCATACCGAACAGAGCAATCGACTGCAGATGCACACAATCAACGAATGAACCAAGTGGGACGAAGAGATCACGAGACGAACCGTGAACGCCGTCCCGATGGTGAGCTGATTCCCCAGCATCACATACGTGAGGAACGATATCGTGGAGAGCAAGATCGGCGCAAGCGCCCAGATGAGGAAGAACATGAGTGAGTTCAGCCGAGCTATCGGTGGATCAATTAGGTGTGTGCAATGAGAGATACCGAATTTCAGGCGGACACGCACATTTAATCATCCACTTCATCTCCACCTCCCTCGCGTCCAGCGCCCGCTTAATCCAGCGCTCCTCCCACGCAAAGAACTTGATAAACTTGACCTGCGCCCGCGGTCAGCCTTTTCTTTCCTTTGCCGTAAACAAAAAACAAAAGCGCGAGAACCACACTAAACGACGAAAAGTAAAAGAGGGGGGATCACGCACCGAGCCAATCAACTCATTCACCACGCTCATGCGCCCATCGCGCGCCTTCAGCTCCCCCTTATGCATGCGCACCCTCCGCCTCGCGACGTAGCTGTTCAGCGGCCACCCCACCAGTAGCACCACGAAGCCCGCGAAAGCGCTCCACCTGTGTCCGTGTCCAAACCCAATCAGCATCCCTTCCACACTCATGGAGTACGGGGAAAGAGGAAACGCAGCACGCACCCAAGCAACTCATACAGAAACGCGCTCCCGACCAAAATCTCAATCGGCGCGCCATAGATATTATACGCCCCGCTCACAATCGTCGACACGCGCGTCTGGTCGCCCGCCATCAAGTTCACGATCTTGCCCGTGTCCGCGCCCGCCTTGGGGTCGTCCGCCTTCTCCGCCTTCGCCTTCTGCGCCTGTTTCTGCGCTTTCGTCTGGGTCGCTTTGGGAGAGGTGGATTGCGATTCAGCTTTGCGCTCCGCCGCCTCCCTTGCCTTGTCTTTGTCAACGAGCCCGGAGAAGTCCTTCCGCTTCAGCGCCTTGTCGTACACCGCAGCAATGAGCTCGACGCGGATGCGCGTCGACGCGCGCCGGCCGTGCCAGAGGTGTTGCAGGTCGCACTGGGCCTGTAAATAGTGAATATTCGCGTGAGCATCGAATGTCGTGGCGGGATATTTGCACCGAACAAGACTCGCGATCGGTGAATCTAGCACGAAGGCGAAAAAGAGCTCACCTTCAAAACCGCACAAAGCAGCATCAGCACGGCGTACACATACGCCGTCCCCCGGTCCCTTGGCGTCGCGTTCTCGGTGTCGATTGCATCTAGGATGCGTCTGCGGAAATGAAACGAAATGAATTTATCAGCTTTGAAAGGACGAATGATGAAGGAAAAAGGTAGGGACAGATGCAATAGTAGGAAAGTGAGCCGCACTTCAAAAAGAACGGCCCGGCGTAGTTGAAAAACACGCTGACGACCGTGAGGACAAAATCAACGCTAAATAAATTGGATTAAATTTGACTGCGTTCCGTACCACGCGGGATACGCACATGATATCGAGCGAATTCGCGACCCAGAGCTTCTGCAGCAGGGTCGGCAGCCTGCTGAGCGTTTAATACACCAAAGCCAAAGCCAAAAGGGGGGCGGGAAACGCACTGCAGGCTGCTGAATTTTATAAAGACGGGCCGGGATTGTATGTTCGGGCTCAGCTCAAAGACGTCCTTGTCCGCCAGAGTCGTCGTCGTGCCCTGTCAACACACAAACGCAAGTCAGCGCCGAAAGCAGTGGAAGATAAAGAAAGAAGCGGAAGATAAACAGCTCCACAGCGCACCTTTTTAATGAGCGGATACACCCAGCTGAAGGTAATCCATTGCCAGAGTGGGGTGTAGTCCTCGACGGAAATGGTAACGCCCTGCAATACAATACGTAATGGAAGGAGTTGAGTTTGCGGGATTAGAAGTAGACAGTTAAAGTACAACGCACGATTTGAGATACGTCCGTCCGACCGCTCGGCACACCAAGTGGCATTCGCAGCACTGCCAGCAGGAGGAGCAGCGTCGCCGCGATGTTCGCAGACAGTCCCCAGAGCACGGCGCGGCCCGGGAGTGGGACGCCGCCGACGTTGTATTCGAACACATAGGCCGAGAGCTCGACGACCCCTGTCACGAAGTACACGAGGTAGAGCACAAATAGGTCGTACGGGGGCGTGGCGGTGACGTGTGTCGCGGCGCGCACGACGGTGTACATCCATGTGGTGCTCAGGAGGAGCTTGCTGAGCGCCTGCCACAGCGGAGCCTCAATCACCAGCGAAAACGCGGCAATGCTAACCCATGCGACGGATTGCGCAAGCCCGAAAACGACGAGCAGCGGGCGCCACACGGGGACGTTGTACCGTGCCACATCGCACACCACCACGTCTCCAGATCCGGCCACCAGCAGCCCCTCCGCCTCCCGCAGAGTCAGGAATTCTTTGAAAGGGGCCTTGGTGGCGTGGACGAGCCCCCTTATCGCGGGAGGGAATGGTGGATGGAATTTCACGGCGCAGAACGCGAGTACGAGGAGAGTCGGAACAAGGGCGGCCCAGGTGTCGCGCACACAGGCGTCCCCGAGATCCAGCAGGCATGCAGCGCGGCAGAGCAGCATCGTGCGCGCGCAGGTCGACGTGGAGGGAAGAAAAAACGGCGCGTACACAGCCTTGCTACCAAAATAGGTCGGCAACATGAAAACACGTGGCGGCGATCAACCCGGCGTGCCTGAAGGTTGAACCGCGTCGTCATCGAATTTAACACAAGGCGGGCGCTCAAGCAGTGTATGCCTGGGGTTGGCCCAGAATCCTTCTTACAGAGCCGGCAATGTATGAAGCCACGAACTTATATCACAGTCACATTTTTTCAACCGGCGTGATCCGAGGCATTTATTGTCATTCATGCTGTACTGGGGCGGAGGCCATTTTGTCCTCAGTAATACCACGGGCCTCGGTGTTAGCGTAGTGCCTCAGTTACGGAGCAAGAAGTAACTGAGGCTGTCTCGTAAAATTATGAAGGATTGTATGAAGGAGTGAAGGTTGGGATGATGGGATGAATGAATGTACGTATGAGATAATGTATACCGCTAACACTCGGCGTTGACACTTGGACAAGGTGGCACGCCGATTCTCGCGGGTTATTGTTGTGCTCTAAATGCATTGCTCCCACCGGCTCTAATTGTGGCGACGTAGAACTGAGGGTGGCAAACACCTACCAGAATCAAGATTTTTTCCTTCGCTTTGCGTGGAGGTGCGCCGATTGTCCATCTCCAACGGCGCGTTGATCAGCGATTTCCGGGCGGAGGCCAACTCCTTGGTGCAGTCATGGAGGCAACCTTCTTCCCTGGCTGTGATTGTCTCTTGATCCTCCGCGAACCGCGCAATACACAGCAACCCGGGAACATGATTTCAAACAATTGAGGGGCAAGATGATCGACCGACAAAGAAAGACAGACACCGTACGACACAACGATCTGCCCCCGAATTGAACGGGCTGTACTGAGCTGGCCAGCTGCCAGACTGCGGATGTAACCTGCGCTTCTGGATGGCCAACAGGACGCACAGGGAAAAAATTCCACAACTGACCAATTGCAACCCAACAACAGGACCTGCCCTCGAATCGAATGCAGATGCCGAACTGCTCCAGGTCGTCCACTTAATCCGATACCTGCTTATTCGATTCGAATTTGTATGTACCGGATCGAGGCTTATCAGGATATCTGTCACCGAAAAACACATAACACGAGTTTTTTCCGGGCGATGCCCCGGCCCTACACCTCGAGTAGATAAAGGAAAAAAATGCGAAACCTAAAAAACCAAATTTGCCCTAGTGCGATAGTTCCGTCTTCACAACCCGACCGCAGTCCTGAGCGCCGGATAGTTGGGCGTGCCCAGCCCGGTGACAGCATCCCACCCGGCGTGTCCGAAGAAGCCGCTACAATACTCGTCAGCCCAAGACCCAAGCTGACAAGTGAAAGAAAGAAAGAGTACAGAATAACACATACTCGGTGGCGCAACCGGGGTTGTCACCAAACGAAACGTCGTTCAGCGCGGCACGGCCGGCAGCACTATACAGGAAAGGATTCAGGAAACCCAGAGTGGACTTTCCGGCCGCCACGAGCTGAAGGAACACAATAACGATTAGAAGCCGAGTTTCCCAGCGATGCAGGAGAGAGAGCTTACCTCGTCGTTCAGGAGCGCGATGACGGAGGAAAAAGTGGGGGTGGAGCAGGAGGTTCCCGCAACGGTGCCGGGTTGATTGTCTGCCCAGATATTATTAGTTCCTCTGGATATATGGCGGCACCCAGAAAGAGACGCACCGAAGACGATTCCAAAGTTCTCGCCCTGCGCGGAGACATCGGGGAAGCCACGGCCGCTGCGGTTGAACCTGCCACTCTCGGGGATGGTGCCGAGGCTGTAGAGGAACGCGAGGTAGGCTGCGACGTCTTTGGCCTGGTAGTCGGGGATGGGGAAGTAGTTCGAGAAGCCTGAAGACGCATTAGGTTAGGAAAGCACGGATAGAGCAAGCCAGCAACTGACCTCCAGAGGAGAACGACGACCCGATTTCGTTGATTCCAGCGTTTTGGTTGATTCCGCCGGTGGAGCCGACCGAAGTGATGCTATAGAAAGAGAGCGTATCAGAGAATACAGTGGGATGGGAAGGAGAGGAATTTTACGCACAATGGGCAGCCTGCGGGGAAGGGGGGGACGAAGTCCCCGCTGCGTGCGAGTCGACGTTCAGTGAGAAATGTTCAACAAAGTCACGAATGGAGTTTACCAGCTCTGGCCCTGGCCGCCTGAAACACCGCCTGGGAATCAAGTAAGCATGCGACGCGAAGACGATTTGAACCATGGTCCCAGGACTAACCATCGCCTGAGGCGAAGAGCAGCGAGGTACCGAGAGCCCCCAACTGCATGTACTTTTTTTTTTTTTTTTTTTTTTTTTTTTTGGTGGTACGGTCGGGCTGCAAGCAACTAACGATAGGTTAGCCCATAGTAGCGCGCGTAAGGTTCGGGCCTTTGGCCCAGGAGACGAGATACACCAACCAGAGAAATGCACACTTGCACGCCCTTCTGGGGCAGTGTGGGGCTGCCGGGCTAACCAACTCCATCGCTCTCGCGGTTACGGAGTTGACTTTGGGTAAGCGCCCTGCGACCCACTAACACTCTGGATTCCTTTAACCAGTTGTCTGGCAGTTTACCCTCGTTGTCGAGGGTACCGGCCCACGTGTCCTTCACCAAGTCTGGGTCCAGTCGCGGGTGGTTTCGTTTTGCGGACCTGTTTGCCAATATCACGTCTTGTTGTAGACGTTGGTTCAGCTCGTATGTCCATTTGTTTATGATTTCCTTTTCCGTTAGCCGGGCTCCGGCCCGTGATATGACTCTGTCGTTTCGGAGCTTCCATATCGTGTATGCCGACTCTGACACAAGGATCCGGTACAGGCGTCGTGTCCCGCTTTTGAGCCTTCCCCTCTCGTCTTCGAACCGCATGAGCCCGCAGCCTAGGATGATCCCAAGAGAGATTTCTGGCCATTCCGGCTCTTTTTCGCGCCAAAGTTTTTCGGCGGCTTTCCATATGATATTTGGGCCTGGGCTCTCACAGTCTACTAGAATGTGTTCCAGGGTCTCCACCTCGCCGCACTCTGAGCAAATTGCTCTGTCTTCGCACTCTGGGATGTGTTTCCAGTAGTTTCCAACCCGATGCGCATTGTGCATGGCCCTCCATAGGAACTGGGCTGTGCGCGGTAAGAAGTCTTTATTCCGTATGGAACACCAGATTTCTTCGTCGGTGAACACCCTGCCCTGTAGGCGTTTCAGGCTCTCCCTCACTTGTTAGTTTATGGCTGGTCGACACTCTGGGTTCCAGCGCTTGGGTCTTGATCTCCCGGATCCCTTGGTAGAATATTTTCTGTTTGTTTCCCTGAAGGCGAATACCTGTAAGGTTTGTTCCCGCTGGCACTGTGAGATCTATCTGACGGATTCTAGTACTGGTGGCCCCTAACTTAGCTAGTCTTGTAGCCTCCTGGCAGAGGTTCCGTGCATCTGACGTCCGGGGTGTTATCACAAAGGTGGTTTTCGTTTTCCTGGCCTTTAATTCTGCTGCAAGGCATTTTAGGATCGTACTGTGCAGGACTCCCACCCAGCCTTCACGTTCCCATCGCGTTAATTTCGCCGTCATGGCCTTGTGCACATAATCTTGCGAGCTGACTATGGTAAGCTCGGCCTATTGGTCAGTACTTCTTACAGCTTCCAGGGTGGCGGCAATCTCCGCCACCTGCGCAGATTGTTTCCACGTGTCCGGGATGCGAAAATAGGTGTTGCGGTGGTCCTCATGGCCGTAGACTATGCTTGCTGCTGCTCTTGGGGGCTGACGGGGTGGCGTTAAGACTGCTCCGCCCACATAAACTGTCACTGCATGCCTTTGCAGTGTCGACACTGCGCGTCTGCCTGCCCTGGGCCGTCTTCGCTCTCGGGGCTCGTTCTGGCGCTGTGTCAGTGCACGGAGCCCTTCGCCTAGCGCTTCAATCTCTCTAGGCGGGCAGAACTCAATTGAGTCCTCATCCACCTGGTGTCCCTGTGCAGCATGCCTTGTGCTTGCACGCCCCGGGTTCCATTCCGGGTGCAGCGAGTTTATTTTGTGATCTGCACCTTCTGCGCAGGAGTGTGGGTTCTTGCATCCCCTCAATCGGTCTTGGTCGCATGCATCACAGGGGCAGTTTGCCGACTTGCTGTGCAGGGGGTCCTGGAGGTGTGCTGCAGAGTCTACGCCCTCACCAACTGTTAGCACACGATGCCTGGCTCGCAGGCACTTCGCTTTCGCCCCATTGTTTGCTTGCGGTTTGGCGTCATCCTCGCCGGGGTGGTGCCACAGCGGCATTTTGCGCTGCAGTTCTGCCGAGGGCAATATAGCCTGGAAGGCAGCACCGTAGGTTTCCAGGGACTTCATCATGCCCTTGTGCTGACTCGGGTGTGTCCTTGAGTTTATTTTATAGTTTTGTACCATCACCTCGGATCGGGCATCCGCGGCCACAACCGGGTGTTTTACTACTCAGTTTTTCAGGTTGTGTCGGGCTAAGCTCGCCCAGTGGGACCTCCTGTCCGAGTCTGTCTCTACAAGAGATCCAGCTTTAACTAGCTGGAGCGCCTCGTTCCTTGCCTTGATGTCCAGCATCCCTATTCCGCCTTTTTCTCGTGGCGCCATTAGCTGTGCTCTGGACACCATCGAGGATTTTCCGTCATTCATAAATTCTTTTTGCGCTTTCTGCACATGTTTTAGCACTGCTGGCGGCATCCCGTTAACTTGTGCTAGGTACTGGGTTCTTGAACCCGCAACAATCTGGTCTATGTTTTTTTTCATGTCCATTGTCGGGTTTAGGTTTGCCCAGCGCGTATAGTCGGCGTCAATCTTGTCCAGCACCGGTGTCCACACGGCGAAGGCATCGATGCCGTTGCCGACAAACCCTCCCAAGATCCGGACGGCCTCGCCCTCTTTGGCAATGTGTACATTGGCTGGGATTGCTTTTGCAAGCGGGTGGAGCTGGCGCGTGGCGATTAGGTCAGTTCTGTATTGTTCTGTCCCAAAGGGTATGATTTCGGTTTTGGCCGAATTAAATCTCGCCCCTGAGGCTAGGCACCAGCGGTCTAGGATTTTTTCCAGGTCCTCGAAGCTGTCGTGTTCGGAGAGGTATGCCGTAGTGTCATCCGCAAATAGTTGCACTATTGCATTTTCCGCCCCTCCGGGGACTTTATAACCGCGTAGCTCGGAGTTTCTTAGCATGGATGCTAACGGCTCTATCGCCAGGTTGAAGAGAAGACAGGACAGCGGGTCGCCCTGCCTGACACCCCTGGTGACTCGGAATGAAGAGCTGATTTCGCCATTTATTATAACGTGGGTGTCTGCATATCTGTACAGGGATTTTACTGTGTCGATAAATAGATCAGGTAGTCCGTGTTTCCTCAGCGTGGCCCACAGGTAGTTGTGCAGTGTCTTGTCATACGCTTTCTCTTGGTCCAGAGCAACTATCATACCGTTTTGCAGGTCATTCTCACTGTGTTCTACAACTTCCATTGCAAGATATATTGCGTCCGTGATTTTCCTGCCCCTCATAAAGCCTGATTGGTCTTTATGGATAAGGTATGGTGCGACTTCTGTCAGCTTATTTGCTAACGCCTTAGTAAAGATTTTGTAATCCGTGTTGAGTACTGTGATCGGGCGGTAGTTGGCTATATCGGTGACATCCTTCTTCTTAAAAATGGGGCACATCCATCCGAGTGCAAATCCAGTGTCTTCGATCACGCCGTGTTCCTCGATGTCATTGTATACCCAAGTGAGGACCTTGATTATGTTGCCTCTCTTCTTTTCGGCCACTTCACCCTTCTCTTGGGCATCGTCGTAGATCTTGCTTTGCTGTTTCCAGAATTCCGAGATCAAGCCGTTCATGCCTGCTGCTCGACCCGCCGCTGCTTCGCTAACAGCTTGGCTAACATCTGGCTCCGTGAGCTTCTTCTGGAGGTCGTTCATGTTCACGCCTCGCCGCGGTGGTGGCACTGACCTCAGTGCTTCTTCCTGGGCTTCCGCCCTGACATTGAGCGGAATCTCTGCTCCATCTTTTTGGAGATCATTGTGGTAGTCCCTCGCAATCTCCGCCATTTCTGACGACTTTCTGCTGCCCTTCTCCAGTGTTGTGTCGGTCCTTCTCAGGAACTCTAGAGTGTCTCGTGGTTTCCGCTCTTTGGTGAGGTTAACAGCATATTTTGTGATGTGGTTCAGTTCGGTCACACCTCTGACTCGAGTTTCCATGCGCTTTCTTTCATTCTGCCGATCAATTAATTCATCGATTTTCTTCTGGATCTGCGCGGCGGTTTCTACCCTCTGTTTTTCTTTGCATTTCAAGCACTGTGTTTCTGTGCCTTCCACTGCGGTGTCTTGGGTGTCCGGGGGGGCCGGTCGCACTCCTGCGGTGCACGAGTGGCTTGCCGTTCCATACCCTTCGTTTGGAGATGTCTCTGGGGCACCGTTTAGCAGCGCTTTCCTCTCTTCCTGGAGAGCTCTCTTTTTCTGTTCAGAAGCTCCAACGGCTGTTTTGGCTCTTGCCTTAGCAGCCTCAATCACGCTGTCTTTCACACGTTTGAATTTTGTCTGGGCATCGTTTGCTTCGGTACGTTCCTCACCCATGGTGCGTTCCATTTCATAGATACTTTCCGAGGCCTTATACATGAACTCGTCGTCGTGGATTAGGAAGTGTGGCATCGCCCACCTGCCCTTCCCAACGTACGGTGCTCCTGGGGCAGAGATAGTGGTGGATACCATCCTGTGGTCGGCGATGCTCCCTACGTCCTCAATTATCCAATCGCGACAGTTTTTCATTTGAGTAGGGGACACAAGGATCTTGTCGATGCGGGATAGTGTGTTACGTGTGCTTACGTGCGTATATTCCTTCTTGTCTGGGTTACATTGTCTCCATCCATCGATGAGGCCTAACATTCGTGTGAAACGTAGGTATGCCGCGACTACCGAGTCGCTGTCTGTACGGTGCGGTTGTCTGTCTATTGCGTCCGGGACGAGATTGAAGTCGCCCCCCGCAGCGTCGGGGACAGGCAGGTCGGTGTGTAGCCACATTTCTGTTAGACTATCCCAGAATTTTATTTTTTCGTCATCAGATTCGGTCGGGGCATATATACCTAACACCATCAGTGTTCGTGAGCCATGCCATGGTAGCACGGCGAGTATGGCTTTTCCGGGTATGAGATAGTGGATTTTAACACCATCTATGTTCGTCTGTTCTCTGTTCAGTACGATGGCAACCCCCTTCATGGACGGCTTTTCGGTGAATTCGGAGTTGAACAGTTTTAGTCGTTTGTTCATGAAGCTCTCCTCAATTTCTATTGCCTGTGCGGCGGACATGTGGGTCTCCGAAACTATCATTACACCTATTTTCTGCTCTCCCATCATTCTATGGATTCTGTGCCACTTGTGGCTTTCTTGCGAGAGAGAGGTAGCTGTTACGCCGTTTATGTTGATCGCATTTACCTTGATGCTGGCTCTGGTGTTCCGACTTATCTTGGGGTTACCTATCTGCTGGCTTTCCCTTTTTCTGGCAAAGAATGCTGGCGCATGCTCCTCGTCTTGGGGGCAGCCCCGTGGTGGGCGGCGGTTCCTATGCTGTGCCGCTCCATTTTGGCGGTTCGTATTTGCTCCGGCTGTTGGAGCTACTGGTCTGGGGCCAGCCGCGGTCCTCCTCGCATCTCTCCCAGCTGCTCTTCGGTTTCCCGTTGTGCAGTTCGGGTTCTGCGAAGAGGAGGGCGTTTCCGTACCCCCCGCCGACGTGCCCAGGGTGTCTGTAGTCACATTGGCGTGTGCACGTCGCGTATTGCGTGCACGCATGTTGTAGGTGTTCTGTTGCTCTTCGCCAGTCGCTACGGCAGCCAAAGCAACTGTGGAGCTGCCGTAGGGGGGGTCTCGCTGAGAGTAGCCGGGGCTAGGCCCCCGGTCGCCCCGGCTCCTGCTGGTTTCGTTGTTGTGTCTCGCAGCCTGCAGGCACTGACGAGGGGGAAGCACCGGTTCCCCTAAACCCTCCCGCGTACCAGGAGGGTCCGTGGCGCTGTATTCGTGTTCGTTTAGTTGTGTCATCATGGAGTTAATTGGAGGGGTGGCACTTCAAGCTTGGCTCTGAAGTTGTGCCGTACATCAGAGTCGTATTGGGTGTTCACACAATCATAATGTGGCAACATCGTGTATTCGTAGCGAGAGGGAGCGAACATTGTAGTCAAGAAAGTCTAATCGAGAGTTCTATCGATGTATGCGAGTGGAGGCGGTACCTAGAAGAAGTCGCCGTACTCACGGCGCTTCCCTTTGCCCTTGGCATCCCCGCCCTTCTTGCCCTTGGTGTCGCCCTGGCGAGGTTTCTTGTTGGCATTTGCGTTGTTCTGGCCACGGTTGGCGGTAGTGCAGGGGGCGGCGGAGCTGGAACCAGCGGTGGCGCCGTTTCGAAAAAGCTCTTGAGCCTTTGTAGCGGCCTGGCGACTGACCTCGTCGAGGGCAGCAATGGTCTGGGCAGTCGGGCCTAGCCAGCCGGGGAGGATGGGGAAGGGGCACAGGCCGGTGGGGTGGCTGGTCGAGGGACAGATGCGGCACTTGAAAGAGTGTTGCATCTTCGCCGAGCCGTGGAGCGCCATCATGACGTAAAGACGTCCGAAGAGGCATCGGAGCTGGAGCCAAGCGTCATGGTCGTTCGTCGGGGGGGTGACGTAGAGTTGCCAGGCAATGGTGGTCGTGTCGCTGACCTTGAGCGCGATACCCTCCACCGCCACCGAGTCGGTGAAGATGGCCCAGGCCTCTTCCACCGATACGTGGGCTCCGAAGGCGTTCCTGTGGGTTTGGACAAACTGGGCGATGTTGTTGTCCTTGCGGATGGCGGTCTGGAGGAGGTCCCGAGCAGCGTCCACGCCCCCTTGGGTGTTCGGGAGGGTGAATCCACTGAACGTACCCACAAAACCCATCACGGGTATGTCGAAGGGGATGGTGTAGAAGGTGATGTGGCTGGAAGACAAAACCCTCTTGTGGACGAGCTCCTCGGAGAGGTGCACAGGGAGCCCGGCTACGAGCCACAGGATGGGGTTAGGGCCGCGTTCCACGGTGGGGGGGGTGCCAAGCTGGAAGTTTGTCGCGTCCACGTTGATGTAGTTTCCGATGGCGTCACGGATGAGGCCGTGGGTGTGCATCGTCAGGCCGTTCCTGCCACTGACAGTGAGGAGAAATTTGGGGTGCGGCACGTCCCTGTACATCTGCATGAGGTTCGGGGGCATTCCTTGCGTGAGGAGGGCATGGGAGTAGACAATAGGGGGGAATCCACCCGGCGGTGTGGGGGTGTATGAGCCTCTCGGTGGGTTGCTGTCGGCCGTGTTCCAGACGGGGCCTGCAGCGGCGGCGGCGGCGGCGGCGGCAGCAGCAGCGATACGGTGTGCCGCCGCGGTGGGCACAGGGGCGGGGACGAGGTTCGGAATGGCCATGGGGTCATTCGTCCCAGCGGCGGCGGCGGCGTCGGCATAGGTGGCAGCGTGTGCAGTGGCGGCCGGAGCAGGCGCGGCGGTGGTGGTGCCGGGCGCAGCAACAGCGGGGGCATGCGCAGCGGCAGTGGGGGCAGGCGCAGCGACAGCGGGGGTAGGCGCGGCAGTGGTGGGGGCAGGCGCGGCGACAGCGCCTGGGTCAGGCGCGGCGATGGCGGCGACAGGTATGGCGACAGCGGGGGCAGACGCGACTGCAGTGGTCGAGAGAACGGGGGGGACTGCAGTGGTCGAGTCAGCGGTGTCTGGATGGAGGGGATCCGGTTTACCTTGGACTGAGGCGGGAGCTGCATCGCCCACCGTATTAGTGCGGATGCGCTTGGGCGGGGACCCAAGAATGCTGTTGTGCGAGGAGGAGGCGCCTACAGTCGCTTTGTCGCGCACGGTCGGGAGGCCGAGTGACGCGGCGATGGCAATCACTGTGTCCCCCTCGAGGAAGGGGTCATCCTCGTCTGGGTTGGCTGCGAGGGGGAGGTCAGCTTGTGTTGCTAGTCGCAGGGTAGGGACACACCTTGCAGGGCGCGCTTTTTGCCTTTGTCCTTCTTTGTCGCCTTCCCGCGGGTCTTGGTCATCGCGGCAGGGATAGGGGTGGCAAGGCGGGGGAAATCTTCTTCCGAGATTTCGACGACTGAGGCTGGGGTCATCGCGCTGTTGCAGGGTTGTATGCCTGGCTGGTAGGCTCGGATTTGGGTCGGTGATCCGGGTAGGTATAGGCTGAATCTTGTGATAAGAGATGAGGAGGAGGCGTCGAAGCCTACAGTAGAAAAGACGGCTCGAAATAAAGTAAAGAAGTGTCGAAAAAGGTGTGTGAGAGAGAGGGAGCAGAACGTCGTGATTGGTCGAGTTTTGAGGCTAAAGAGCCCACTGGCAGCGTTACTAAAGTAATGGGCGAGGTCCCTCGGTGGTACCTCTGGGCGAGAGCCCTACACTGGCTGCGTTTTTCGTGGTATGAAGGCATGATTCGGTGATGTGGCACTATTTACTATACAAACAAATGCTGTAACATAAAATAGGGGCATGGTAAAGTAAACGCAAACGGTGATGGTGTAAGGAATTCCACCACCCGGCCGTCCGACCCTGCAACAGTGCGGGGGATTTTGATGTCGACCCCGACATCATTTTAAGGGAAGGAAGGAAGCGGATGGCCGGAAGTACAAACTAGGGGATTCGTAAAAACTATATGCGTGAGATAAGTAAGGAATCAACGAAGAGGAGGGGTTCAAACGGAAGGTACAGTGGTTTTGTAACGATCACGTATGGGTTCGACACGCTTCCGAAGCGCAGGAATATCGTCGTCCAGATTCAAACGGTTGATCCCGTCAATGAGCCCAGCAAGTGCACGACGCCACGTTGGGGACAAGATTAGGCAGTCGAATAACAGGAGGATGAACACGTTATCGGGATATCGGGGCGTTTCGGGTCGTGGAAGTGATTCGCGAATGGGAGTAAGAATACGAAACGGTGGTGAAGATGGACGTTCCACGCGCAGCAAGTGCGGGGGATTCGATTTGAACCTGTGGTCTGGACTGGAAATACGACGTGGATGTTCAATGGCGGCGGACGGCATGTGCGCGCGATTTAAATCCGGGTTGGGGACAGCGTTGGGAGCATGTAGAGGCACGGGTGTAGGCGAGGCGTGTGGAGTGCGATGAACGTGCGGGGGATTCAATTGAGACGCCCCGGGCGCTTTCGAAACGCTGCGAGGCACGACACGAATGGTGCGAGGAGGAAGATGCCGAGGCGACAGCAGATGCGCTGCAACTCCGCCGGGGTGCCGTGACATCGGAAGGGGCGAACCGTCGTCCGAAACGAGACGGAAATTAGCGTCGAATTTGACCAGACGCTTGGAAAGAAGCTCGTAAGTCCGTGGGCAAAAGCGTGGGTTGAGCCGGTGCTTCCCCGTCCCACCACACACGAAGCAGCGCCGCGAGCGCTTTCGACGAGGGGGCAACGATCCAGCAGCTGTAGGATGTGCCATAGAACGCGAAGGAGGGGGTGTAGATGTTGAACGAGACGAGCCGCTCGCCTGCTCGGGGCGCGATGCGACATGTGGAGGTGGAACGTGCGAGGCGACCTGGGGAGGCGAAGAGGGAGCCCCGTGCGAAATATCGACGTTGGAATGCGAAATGGAAAGCGTAGGCGATGGCGCAGACGATGCGCTGAACCGCACAGAGTACGGTGTGATGTGGGGACGTGCGACATGCGAAACGACGTGGAAATGCGAAGCGGCGTCCGTGGAATGCGAAGGAGGAGGCATAGATAACGGATTCGATGAGCCGTTCGCCTGCCCTGGGCGTGATACGACGTGGGGATGCGAAACGCGCGAGGGAGCGGAGTGGCGCGTGACGAGTGGCTCAAGAGCGATAGGACGCGAAACGAGCGACGTAGGGACCGTCATAATGAAGAATGGGGTTAAACGACGTTAAAAGTGACGACGGACCACTCGGAATACCCCAGAAAATCCCACCAAGGACCTTTCCCCCTGCGGTGGTCACCACTGTTGCGGGGCTGGAGAGCCGAGCCGTAGGCTCTCAAAATGGGTCGTGGATCCGGGTAGCGGTCGAACGAACGATGGGGAAGGAATTTGGAAAAAGGTCCCGAGCCGTAGAGTGAGAAAGCGACGAAAAGTTAGAGTAAAAACGTGCGAAAATGTCGTGTGAATAGTGCGAGGTCGTGCGATGCGAATTCGGGGGTACTGGTGGCTGAACTGCCCACTGGCGACTTTACGGGGGGTAAGGGGCGAGGAGCTACGGCGCTACCTCTAGGCGCTTGGCCTTGCACTGGTCGCGGTGATGGTGGTTTGTGTCGGAAAGGATGATGTGGCATTATTTACAGTACAAACAAATAATGTAATGTAAAATAGGGGCATACTATTGTAAAGTCGAAACCAACGTGCGGGTGGATTTCCACACGTCGGCCAAACGACCCCTCCACAGCGCGGATGGGCTGAGGGGTCGGGGTGGCGTGGTGGGCGTCGGACATGGCTGCCGATGCATCCGAGTCGTACGCGTCTAGAGCGCCGTTGGAGTGGTTGGTGGGGGAGTCGAGGGCACTGTCGAAAGCCGGGTCGTTGTAGTACATGTCGCTGCTTTCCGACGCGGCAGGGGAGGGAGTGCGGACGAGGCTGGAGCTGCGAGTGTTCATGGGCATTATGGCGGGGAGGACACAGGCTATGTTTGGGTACTGGAAGCTGGGAGGGTTGTTGAGATCTGGGTAGAGAGCTAGTGGCGATTTCCGTACCTATTTATTCCTTCAAGGACAAAGAGGCCAAGTTGTCGGCGCTGGCGGGCATGGGCTTTTCCGTCGGATGTGATGCGTCATCCGTGGTGTTCTCGTCGAGTTGCTATTGGTGCATCGGAGACTATCCTGCCTCGAGGATTTCTGGGCAGGATTCTAGAGGACAAAGAGGGATACTGGAGGTCGAGAGAGAGACGTCGGGCTTCGTTCTCTCGGGGTCGCGACAAAGAGGCAGGTGCAGCGTCAGCGTTTGTGGAGGTCGGGTGACAAGACTGCCGCCGTTGGGTCGGCCGTTCGTCGGCGCCAGCATCGACGAGCTAGAGGGAGCGGAGGGAGACGTAGGAGCCTGGATGGAATCCCGGTCCTCGTTGTTGATGGTTGGCTTCTGTAGACTGTCGTCAAGAATCCGCCACATGCCATAAACTTCTTCATTTACGTTAGAGGTGATTTCGGGTTTCGGTTATGTTTACGCCGAAGAGTTTGAATTATTTGATTGTCGGGCTAGGAGACAAAGAGACAAAGCGGGCGCGGGCGCGGTGCCTACTGGGTGTTGGGGAGACTGGGGTGGGTGGCTTGTCGGTCATCTCTAGGCTCAGGCGTATGGGCCTGCGCTTCGTTTCCGGGGGCTAGTGGAGGTCGCGCCGTGATTGTACTTGTGTCTCGACCCGCGTGGTGCATCGGAGGTGGCTGTTTTATGGTGTGATAGTGGTTATCATCGGATTGTACCGACACTGGGAGCTAGCCTTGGGAGGCCTCGGGGGCGGGGGGGCTTCAGCTCGAGGCGGCCCGAGCGTCACTAGCGGCCTCGCTGTACCCGACCGGCTCACGGTGGCGTGAGAAAACCGTCCAACATGGTGGAACGGAACAAGGGAGCTCCCCCCAACTGCATGTACTTATTGCACAGGTTGCTAAATAAAGGCATCCGTCGTCAAAATTCGGCGCCCAGGAAGCAAAGGAAAGGCACTGACATAGCAACTGATAGTGGGAGGTCAGTCTCGGCCTGGAAGGAGTAGCTAGTGCTCAAGACACTGGGACGGTTGGGACGGTTGGGGTCGTTGATCAGCAAGATGATCATATCACTGTTTTGGAAGTGTCGGAAGCAGGGACGTGCACGGAAGTGTCAACGAGATTTACAGGAACCCGTTGAGGCCATCAGGATTATCGTCACCCGCCGAAATAAAGATGACTGGGACACCGGTGGCGAGGCCGATGGTGTACTTCAAAGTCATTCAGTATAGAGAAATAATGCAGAAGAACTGTACCTGAGTATCAAGGTCCTAGGAGCAACAAGAAAATGAGCATAAATTCGAAATGAAATGCGGACCCCCCCAACCGCTTCGAGACCGGGATCGTTCTGCGGGTTCGAGCCACCGTCAAGGGTCTCAAGAGCGAAAGTTGTGGACGAGTTGATATCGGGGCGGAAGCTGGTGAGGAAGGCCTGTGGCGGCAGTCAGAACCCATGAAACAACACGTCAGCCGAATCACCGTGAGATCCGCCTGGTTCGCGAATTCCTAGAAATAACGAGCGCAATAAAGAAAGTATCGGAAGGAAATGGGGATGATCAACGCACGTCAATAAAGCCAGCGACACCGAGCCTGTTGGACTGCTGAGTTGCGGGGGTGGTGGGGATGCCGTAGAGCAACTGATCATTTGGTCAATGGAAATAGTTGCGCCGGAGCGAAATGACCCACTTGAAGGCACGCAGGGGTCATAGTTGAGGCGCATGAGTCGGGGAGATTATTCGAGCTGGGGGTGGCTCGCTTCGCAGGGTTGGCGGCAACAAACTTGGGTATTGAGTCAAGGGGAGGCGCGAAGATGGTCGTCGGGTGGAAAAAATCGACGTGCTGGGTCAGCGGCGCTGGGAGGGAGTACTGGAGCGTGCGAATGATGGTATTTCCCGTCTTGACATGGGTAAAGACAGAAAATTCGGCAAAAAGGAGGTCGTTTGCCTGGGAGACAGGGATCTTGATCTCGAGCATGTCACTGGCAGGCGTAACGGGCTTGGCGTCGATATTGTTCTTTGAGAGCCAGCTGGACACGGCAGCAAGAGTCTCATCCATCGGCTTGACGAACTTGGTAACCTGACAGCGACAGCAGACGTCAAACATACTCGCGCTACCAAGTCATGGAAGTCAAACCTCTTCTAGGGTCAAATGTCGCCCATAGACTGCAGAATGGTGAGAGAAAAACGGCAGCGAGAAACTGAGAACGCACATTCAGACGCCGGGTCGCTGACCTTGTATAGCTCAGTCTCCAGTCCAGCAATGTTGTTCTGCTTTAACGCGACGCGGAGGGTGAGTTCTTGCTCCGCGGGCGCTGCGGCAGACTGGACGAATCCCTCGGCCGGAGCGACACGCGACTCATGGACAACCATGGTGTGAGGCGCCATGGGCTTGGCCGTTGCGAGCAGTAGGAGGGACGCGAAGAAGCTATTGGCTAAAACCATCTTGAGGTTGAACCGGGAGAGGTTTACAATATATCTCGAACTATGCACCGTATATAAACCGCTTACTGCCGTGTCGGCACGCGGTATACTCGTGGAGACGAGTACATCGAAGCCAAGTATCGTGTGCCCAAACGTATCAATAGGAAAAAATAACAAGCGGGTGACAGGCTCGGAAGCATCGCAATGGAATCGAACTGTGCGATATGCGGTGAGTGCCGGCAATGGTGGGGCGAAGAATTCCCCAAATATTCAGAAGATCAGCTGTGCACTCGTGGGTCATCATTTTACGGTCTTCTCATTGCGCTGTAACATCTGTGCAGATATTGAGCCCACAACGGATGAGTCCAATAGCACAATATCAAAGATAACTGTAGCGCACACTGTAGAGGCCAGTGTTCGTAGGTACAGTCCATACGTTCCTTTGAGGGACCACAGCGATTAGACATTTCCTTTCCTTTTCTCTCCTTTCCCACTTATCTTGAGCAGATGTCGTGATACCGACGTTTGGGTCTTGACATTCATTTGTACATGTTGTTGTTTTCCGTATCTACCAGTTTGTATTCTTCCCCCGCACATCACCAGCTGCTCCCCATTTGGAATATTGGCTGGCTGGGCATTCCTGGCATTTTCAGTGGCAACAGAATCTCATGTTCCTTATTTCTTAGTAGGTCAGCACTAAGTGATGGTTGAATAAAGGAAGGTTAAAAAACAATAATTGCATGAGCTAAAACATTGAAAATGAAACCGATTGGCAGGATCGAACGAACCAAGGACTTTCTTGAGCCAAAAACAAAGACAAAGAAAGTGAACTAAACGGGCATTTCGAACACCAGGGTCTTTTTACCACCTGACCTCCATATCGAGCATTGGCTTCGAGAGGCGCACGTCATTTTATATTTCGACTTTCTCGATCAGCCGTTCAACATCCGCTGAAAAGAAAGGGCTCCTTCTTTCACCCCACTATCTCCACGCCTACGCTCTTCTGACTAATTCTAATACGCGACGGCGAGCGAGCAGGCAAGTCGCGGGCAACGTGTCCCATGTCAGAGCTTCCGTTTGTTCCCGACACACCTTCCTGGTCACACTTTAGGAATGGTCAGGAATTTGTATATCGGTCAACTGACTCGTAAGCCATGTGTGCATTATCCAAAGTCGCGCTCACTGGACTGATGCAGTAGACATAACGCACTCACGGACGCGGGGGATGGTGTGCCGCGTGGAGGTAGAGAGCCGGTAAGAGACTGGAGAACGACGTAACGATAGATAGCGGCAAGTGAGCCGAGGCTCACTGACCGCTATTGTGAACCGGCAGGTGGAGACAGTACATCCACTTGCGGCGCCGGGACTACTTGTTATGGACAAAAGTGATGGACGGTGGATTTTTTGGGCATATCTCCGCAAACAGTGAACATTTTCGCCTTAAACTGGATATGGGACGAATCCTCCGATCTGGACGCACATTTCTAGCACGTTGACGGAATCAAAGAGTGCTGATTTACCACCAATACTGCGTGAAAATTGAAAACCACAATTTTCAACTTGGCCCACAATCTTTTTTCGGGAAAATTTAGAAGGTCAGATTGTAGTTTTTGATAATGCAAACAAATCCACAAGTGGAATTATGGTGAAATCTATTTTAGTTCAGGAGCTATAAGGGTCGCAAAGCCGCCAAAATGGGCCAAAATGGCCAAAAACGGCAAAGAGACATTTTGTAGGTCTCATAGCTCCTCAATGACAACAAATTACAGCATGGTTCAAGCTAGGGACTGGTTTTATTATTAAGGACCACAATCTGGCCTTCTAATTTTTCCCCCAAAAAAATTGTGGGCTAAGTTGGAAATTGTGGTTTTCAACTTTCACACAGTATTGATGGCAGATCAGCGATCTTTGACTCCATCACTATGCTAGAAATGTGCGTCCAGGTCGGAGGATTTGTCCCATATCAAGTTTGAGGCAAAGATGTTGACTGGTTGCGGAGATATGCCCAGAAAACCTACCGTCTATCACTTTTGTCTATAACAAGACAAAAATTTTGACAGCCTTTGACGGCTTTCGTGAGATTTTCAACATAGCTCGAGATCTCGCGCACGCGCGGTCTTTTCGGTTCAAGTCTTGTGCGAGCTCGTACAAGACCTTATGAGACCTTACGAAAGAAGTTTCAAAAACGCGATGCATTGAGCACTAGCTATAGTATTGAGCATAATACTTCTTCGGCCCTCCGCACCGCATCCTCAGTCCCTATCTAGAGAAAATTCTGGATCCTCAGACACCTAGGTGGATGAAAGGTGCCCGCCGCTCATATGGCACCCCGGAATTACACATTTTCTGAACAGCCAGCTGCAATGCTCTGGCAGCCCGAGGTCGTTGACCACTGGGAAATACACCGCCATTTGTGACTAAGGTTTGAACGCAGTGACTGTGACGCGTTCGTGACGTGCAGGATATCTTCGCCCACCTTTTTGTATCCCAGGTGCGCTCTTTCCCCGCACCCTACGTGTCATTGACTGATCTCTACTCATATGTGCAGACGACTATCATGACATCGAAGCTAAATGCGAATACTTGACCTGTTCTGGATGTTCTCTGCCGCGCTCTTTCCCCGCCGGAGCAACGATTCGGCCTTTGGTGTACATTTCTCCCAATGAGTGGTTATATTCGGGTCTCGCTATTCTCGTTCGCTTCGCAACGTGGATATTCAAACATTGTCTCCGAGTGTTCCACGTCTCCCATTCGTATTGTGCACTGAATAATGTTTCCTTGGGCCTCATTTAGGACACGACATAAGATGCCTCGCATCAACGGCCTTGCTCCACGGATCACTTCACTGTGCTTACTTCCCTGTCGAGCTTGGGATTGCACTACATCCCTTCAATTCAGTTTCTTGCTCCTCCTCGACGGTTCACTGTTCTCTTTTGTCAAGTGGCCCCACCGCTCCACAGCTATGAGCCTCACAGACTGAGTGCGCACGATCTTGGTGCAACTCAAAGGCGTCCGCATCGAGAGTGTGCCTGGGCGCAAATACTATAAAAGCGCCTCCGTTTCGTCCTCAATCTTCACTGCATTCAGGCCCTTCCTCGGCTCAGCTTGCCGAGCTGCACTATGGAAAGCCGGAGCACCACGCTCTGAAACAAATGATGCTATAATGTGATGGCTGATGGCCTTCATCGTGCCGTGAGCCTTGTTCATGTAGGAAAGCCTGTTATTGAGGACATTTGCCTGTGATACGCCATCGCCGAGGTGGAAGCAGCCATTTTGAATTGTCAGCCCTATTGAGTGACCAGGATTTGGAATATAAATAGCTTCAAATGATGGGAATCTGGTACTTTCCCGTGTTCAACTGGCATTTTATGAGTCCCCTCGGTACTTGGGAGACGGTTTCGGACAGGGAGTTGCGCTTCTTGGGTACCTTAGACTCAATACGGCTGGAAAAGGGCCGCAGTAGGGAGATGATCCTCCTATTCTTTCATTCGGAGCTAGGACCTATTCCTCCCAACTCTGCTGAATTTTAGGCCATCGGTTTGAACCATTCCATACATATTGCTACATGAGCATTCAAACAACATCAATGCGCCGGGACGTCGGTAGTCAGAGCCCGAAATCTGTGCTAGGCAACCGGAACAAGATCGATTCTCGAATCTACGCAGGTGAGTGCCCAGTATCAACGACGGCCATTGAGATCTAAGTACATATGTAAATCTTAGTGAAGAAAATCTGTCTCAGTACGACGCACAGTGACACGAAGATTTTCCGCGAAGTGAATGCACTCAGTTGACTATCGCATCGTTTCATCGTCCGGTATTTCACGACCTGGGTGGAAACTGGTAACCCTCGAGTTCATTTGCACCGTACAGATGCAACTTGTTATCGGATCTGAGACTCCGAATTCGGGTGACACGGATAGGGAAATGTGTTTTTGTGGACAGTTGCCGATCTTGTTCGATTGTTTGTTTGAATCAAGGCCAGTATCGGGCATCTCGGGCATCACCTGAATTAAATACATCCGTTACCGCTGCAGATAGAATGTCTGGATGGCTTTTCAGATAGCATATAGTTCACATTTGTGTACTCAGAAGCGGTTATATGAGGTTTTTTTACCTCAATTTCACTACTTGCCACTGTCAATTGGTCAAACCCCGAATTGAGGCAAAGTTCCAATTGTTCAGGTCTTTAGTATCACAATGAGGTTCTACGCAATCAGGTTGTCCTTCTTTGAAACAACGGTTCCGCTATGATCTGAAAGATGCTCAATAAACGGTTTGAACTTACCACAAAGGACCGGCCATCGCTCGGCAGATGATGCCATCATTTGTTTCAGAGCGTGGTGCTCCAGCTTTCCATACTGCACCGCCATGAGGCGCGCTGAGCTGAGGCGTCGCGACAGAGTCTGCCGTGATGATGTCGGCAGACATACGTCGCGCTATATCGCCATCGGTCGAGGCGGGGTCGGCAGACCCTGCCGATCATGCCCTACTTGCACCTGCAGATTTTGTAAAATGTCAGCACAACATTTCTGAAGCTTGGCTGTGCTGTAGAAATGTACCCCATGCATCCCGAGTGCCCCGGCGAACCTAGCGCTGCGATACCGTAAGTTGGCATTTGACGGGAGAAGCCCTGAGAAGCCTTAGGTGAGGGCTGTACAGATCATTACAGTAGCGCCCTTTAGCGCCTAGATCTCGGCAATTGATGGCCGCCGTAAGGGCTGAGTTGCAGCCAACAACAAAGTATGGCATTCCAGAATCATATCACGCAAATCTCCGAAGGAACTGTGAGGGATAGCGAAGAATTTCCGAATTTCTAGCTAGGTATGTGCAGCTCGGCAGACTCTGCCGACCTCGGGTCCACCGAGCTGAGCCGAGGCGCCTCGGACGCAGCATGGGCCGAGGAAGGGCCTGAATGCAGTGCTTCACTCGAACACATTCCTCTGTATTCAAGTAACCCAAGCAAATATGTTCTCCAAACAATCCATCGCTGTCGCCTCCGTGCTCATTGTACGCCCCTTCCGATGTACATGATTTCACGAACTAACCCACGGCCGTCATTTCAGACCCTTGCTGCCGCCATCCCGTGGGGCACTCCCCCTCCCCCGGTCACTCCCCCGACCTCCCCGCAGTGCTGCGCCAGTACCGTTCCCTCCTCCAGTACAGCGGCCTCTGCCGTCGCTGCCCTCCTCGGCCTCGATCTCACCGGCCTCGATGTGCTTGTTGGGCTGAGCTGCTCCCCCATCACCGTCATCGGAAATAACTGGTCAATCTCACAATTCAGGAATCGTCCGTCTGTCTAGAACTTACTTCCTTTTTGCAGTGGAGGCACCTCTGTCACTTGCGATGCGCCTGAGAATGAGTGGGGTACGTACTGCATGCATCTCCCCATACTGCGCTGATTAGTTTGCTCTTGCAGGCGGTCTCATTGCTATCAACTGCATCCCCATCACCCTTTAAATCAGAGAATTGGGTGCCCCAGGGCTAAGACTCGGCGCGGAATTTTGATGTGTCGAGATTTTTTCTGGAGTTCATGGTTTAGTTTGTATCTTCTACGTCCTGGCGCTGTCTTGCGTTAAATGTCGCACGAATAACACGTCCTTTTGTGTATCTTTTTTCTCGAGAAACCGACGTCCACAGCACTGGCCAGCTCCCAGTTTGGTTTAAGTCAAAATATCTCGGCAATCGTGCGTTGATTGTCTCTGCACTATCTGGCTCAAATGGGTTCAACAACTTCGTTCAGTCGTTTTTCACTCCTGCCATGTTCACCATCGCGCGTTCCTGAAAACAGAGGTATTCACATAATTAACCCGTAATATTTGCGGGTGTGCGGTCCCATCCGCTTTGAACCCGCAACAGTAGCTAGTAATATTGATTTCAGGGACAAGACTCTGCATGATATAGTATTGCGGAATGAGTGGGTGTGGACTACCCATGAACTGACGTGTTGATTGAGTATTTTCTAGTGGTAGAAAAGGTTGAAATCGGATCAGATTAGGAAACCAGCAGAAAGGAAAGGAAAAGATCTGAAAACCTTAAGTTTACCGTCTAAGCCCGAGTGGAAGGGGCGATCGCTGCTCATGCCGCTTTCCCAGATAATGTATACAAGTGCTGACCCCTCCGCCTTGAATCCAAAATCGCACTAGGATAACAAGATTTTAGAGAAATAAGTCTGTACCTCTTGTCGCCTTTAGCAGCTCGAGCTCGCCCATAACCCCCAAATCCAATTTCGAATGTTGGCTTGTTCAAAATTGTAAGTTCCGGACGTACGTGGAGGGTTATTTTACCACTTTCCTTCTCTGCATAGTCGCCCCAGTCTTAAATTTCCCCACCACAAAAAAAAAAAACGGGTTGACTATCACGGCATGGTCCAAGCCCGAGTCGAACGGGCAATCCCCAAATGATATCCAGGTGCCCGATATTCACAAGTGCAGCCCCATCCGCCTTGGACCTGTAAAAAAGTCACAGTGCCCAAGTTTGGGGATACATATACCAGCATTTTGAGTTCCGCAAGGGTGGTAATCACCATCGACAGGGAAGCGAAACATGAGCGGGACTCGATCTGCGAATTTTTCTCTCAAGAGAGCCCAAAAGCGGTGAGCAGGAGGTTATTGCAGAAAAAAAAAAACACGCCGAAAACCCTATCATGGATCCAGGCCCGAGTCGAACGAGCGATCCCTGCTTCACGCGATTTTTCGCCGTTGTAGACCCACGACTCAAGGGATCAGAGTCGGAGTTTTTGAGCCCGAGTATCTGGATTTACTGTAAAAGGCGCCAGTAAATCCAAGATGAAAGGAAATATTACACAACCGGGACTCAGAGGCTGCGGCGGGTCCAAATGTATTAAATTTCTGCGGATCCAACAGCAGCGGTGAGGATTCACCGGAGGCAGGGGTGATAGACGAGAATCTAGAAATTCGGGCCCGTACGCTAATCGCCTGAGGCCGAATCTGCAGCGTCAACGCGTGCTCTAGTTATGCGGTGCTGTCGATGTCTCCTGCCACTGCTCTGCGCATTATTTACTTCGTCGGGGCCGTCCCTGGCGGTGGCGCGATATAGAGAAGTTTTTAATGTCCTTAACCTCCTACCGGGTTCTGGTTATGGTGTAATTTGTATGACCAGGTACGGCCGACTACTACAGCCTGCCTGAAGATTTTCCGTCAAAATTTGTAGCTGCCGGTGCTCAGGCTAATAGTACGAGGTCAAGGTATGTCCCAAAATTGCGCTACACCGATACTGAATGCTCTTGGATTCGGTGCCGGTGCGAAGGATCCTAACAGAGACAGGCATGCGATTAAAGTAAAGACCTTGAAATAGAGTCGCGATTGTTTGTCTCCCCTTTGCGCATATCTGGACCAATCAAGCTCGCGCCAGAGATGGCCCCCGAGTAAATATGCACCCGGGATCTGCAGAGGTCTACTAGCATACCAATTATTTGCGCTGGGATCTAGCAAGGTTAAAACAACTTTTGAGACTAGGAGGGGACACAAGGCACGCCCAAAGAAAATCTGGCAGTAGAAAATTGGTGCTCAATGTCAGTTGGGACACGCGAGAGGCTTGCGTTGGACTTGGTTCGCATAAATAAATAAATTTGCGGTGCATGAGAACCTACGGAATGTACTGGCACCCCGGCCCGAAGGGACAGCTGCTCGATCTCGTTCACCCCTCGCTCTACTGTATTGTCTGCGACCGCACGACGAGGAGAATATTACCGAAGCCACCCTGGCGTTCCGTGTGCCCACGTTGGACCCTGGGGAGCATATCCACGACGACCATGCCTGCGCGATGATTCGGTACGGCATGAATACGTATGAATCTTCCTTCACTCTCGGTTGTGGCTATTTACCGGCATTCCGGATACGATGAATGCGTGCAGGAGTTTGACGAGATGGTACACATATTTCCCTTGTTATGAATTGCTCTTGGTCCGGCATACGTAGTTCACGACAGCAGGACGAGCGCTGGCTTGACCGAACACTTTCCTGCACTGCGTTTCGCCTTTCGAGCTCATAGAGCCTTTCAAGCCGGGCCACCGGAAGATTCTCGCGATTTTCCTTGGTGATCCTACGGGCGACCTCACTCCTTCGGCGACGACCGTGCCGCCCCAACAGTCGGAGTGGGCTTGCGATGTTCTGCAGGAGCTGGTTAGAGACAGCCGCTTGTTTCGCGCCTACTACAGGAACTCGTCGACTTGAACAGAGAGCAGATGTAGGCTTTGGAAATGACTGTCGAGGAGGCGGAGGCATTGACATATATACTGGAGCTGATGAAATAACGCACGGCGTTTGTCAATGCCCATACCCACATCGTGTATGGCGTGAAGTTCAATTTGTGCGAGCATTAACGTTTATTGGGCCTACGAAAAGCATTTTGTGTTGGGTTCGGATCCGATATTATTGCGAATCGTCCCCCAAGATTCATAAGTAACATCAAAACTGAGGCGAAGTGGGCTTTGATGTGTTTCTGCATCAGTAATGAGATGAGAACTCGTTGTCGCTTCATAGTTCGATTCCCAAACTGGAAAGCCGGCTCGGGGTTGAGCTCAAGCCTGTCCGAAGTTGGGCTCAATTTCTCGGATAGAACCAGTAAACTGCCACAAACCACCCGAAATTTGTGAGCCGAACTTCAACCCCAGCAGTACCTTAGGTCTCGGGCATCTCGGAGATGTTCACATTGGCACTGCTTCCTGGCGAATGGCGAATGTCGGTGGATCGCAGGGAAAGTTCAACGTCAATCTGAACTCGGTTTCAGCGGGGTTCCGAGTCGAAATTCATTTTTCTCACATCATCGAACCCCTTACGAGTCAATGACTCATTGCCATCCGCGGCTGAATGGCATTGATTTATGAAGACAAATGATTTGTGGCTGTTCAAAATCGAGCCCTCAAGTACTGCCGGCAGATGTCAATTACGAACATCTGAGGTGGAAGGAAAGCTGCGGACATGGAATAAAAGAGCTTTTGGAAAACATCCGCCGCTAACAACGAAATTCTTCACCAATCTCCTCACCACCGTGAGTTCAACTTCGACCATTCATCGTCTCCTCAATTTCAACAGCACCATCGGAGTATGGCTACTCCCCTCATGAATATGTCGCCGTCATCTTCATCGTTTTCTTTGATAGTTGTACTGCGCTGATTGGGATTATTCTCAGATACGAGCATTTTCCTGTCGAGCATAAGTCACTATGACTCGTTAGACAGGCCTCTAAATTGAAAATCAATGAAGGACGTTGTCGCACTACTGGTGCAGGCCGCGGGGAGTTCTATTGCGGGAGCGGCGACGACTCCGGACCGGGCTAGTACTGTCGGCAGTTGTCGAACTTCTGAGATAGAAAGGCCAGTTTCACAGCACACTGATCATCAACCTTAATCTGACATCGATATTTCGTGGAGTTGGAGCGAGCGTGATATCAAGGCGACGTGGGCTGGATTACATCAAATTAACCTGCAACTGCCAGACACCTAGTTGGGCCGTGGTCAGGGTCAAGTCAGCGTCGCAAATAGGAGGCCAGAGCAAATAGCAGTTGTGACCTATCATAGTGGCACAGTCACGGCGACAATGAACAATCGTGAATAGATCACCGAGGATGCCTGAAATTCCGCCTTGGTTGCACACTCCTGCCACGACATTATACATTATACAGAAGTAAACGAACTCTGACTACCGACCGGTACAAAAACTATCTCCCCAGATCGCCTGCTACTCGCGCTCCCTATCGTCTGCACTTTTGCTTGAGCCAGGATCGCTTTGATGTTGAGAAGGGTTCGTGAGGCGACGGTTGAATACACTCTGGTCATGGGAATGAGGTTAGACAGGCAGAGAGGTGCGAGGCAATATTGGCGAACTTACACCAAGGCGGGCCTGTTTGTGTCCGCCGATGAGCAGCGCAAAAGAAAGGAAAGCATTGAACGCACACAACCAGCAACTGCTTCAACGTCTCCCTCCGCATCGTCCAGATCAGCAGCGCCGCACCAGCCGCAGCTGTAAATGTATCGTCCAATCAGGTACCAGACAATTGAACTCGAAACAGACCACGCACCGAATACAGCAAGGAACCACAGGACGCCGTCACGGAGGAACAACTTCCATACCGGCATTACCTGTTGCGCGTTCTGCTGTAGTGTCAAGCCGCACTTGTACAGTGTCATCGCGAACATTATGAAGGTCTGGGAACGTTTCTAGCACACGCGCGGCGGAAACGGTGAAATAAAACTTACGACGAGCAGCGGAACGGCGGCGTAAATCGTCAGAAAACGGGGAACATCTGCGTGAGGTTAAGTGTACGAAGTGATAGCAATGGGTGGATGAAGCCTACTGTATGCGTAGCATCCGGGGAGAATCGGGCTGCTGAGATTGAGACGAATTTATGGGACAGTGTAGGATATAGTACCCCAAATGCACGTATGCTATTGAAGAGAAGAGTTAATGAGCGGGGAACCGTGATTGGGCGCGTAGGAAACCGCACCTGTCATCTGTGCGTATGCGACAAAGTCCACCGCGACCCTGCGATGGCGAATTAGGAATTGAGCAGAATAAAGCACGGTACCCGTACATCGTCGTGACTTCAGCTAGGGTGCAAGCAAATCAGCCAGCGCTTCAGGACGTTAGGGTTGGGAGGGCACCTATCCCTAAGAAAAGGAAAAGCCAGATGAACAGCCGGGGGCGGCCGTACATAATCCACACTCTGCGAGTTATTCGGTGAAATGTCAAGGGGACGATGGTGAGGAGAATACCTGAGCTTCAATGGTTCACCGTTGCGTTAGTTGTCTGAGCAACTTAGTTGTGGGAACTAGTTATGGGGATTCACCATGAGAACAAAATCAACGGTCCCAATTATAATTGTGGATGTTATTCCTTGGACCTGAGAAACGTTGCGGGCGAGTGTGGAAGGTATACCAGTGACTAACCTTCAACCACCCCATGCATCTGCCCAGGATGAGTCCAAATGAATATGCGAGACTAGTCCAACGTACGCCTATAAAGAGTTTGCTCAAATGGTGTCGGAGTATGAACCACAGTAATACGCACAGTCGCAGTTCCAATTTCGCGGACGATAACTGGAACTGGAGTGAGAACTAAGCACCGTAGACCCGTTCATCCATACCGCTGGCATTTAAGCTGTCACACATTATGAACATTTTACTATGGGCGCTATGGGTGTGGATCATACCTGATTGCGATCAAGCTAAAGTAGCGGTTCCAAAGCTAGAAAGTATCAATTTAGTAGTGCGGTGGCACGCAGGGGAGGGAAATTCGTGCATAGACAATTTTGGCCAGCCCCCAACGGCTGCTCCACATCAGTTCCACCTGTCGCAGTCGGCAATTAGCGAACACATAATAAATGGAGGAGATTCGAAGGATTCACCTCTTTAGGCAAGCACGCGATGTGGTCGTAACTGAGAGCCCGAAACGTGTCAGCATGAGCTATAGAGTCCGAAAAAGAACTGAATGGACACACAGTAGAATACAGAGCGAGGCCACTTCACAGACCAATCAATCCCTGGCGGTAATGAGTAAACGTGGGACGCACCAGCGAAGTATCCCGTAACCCGCGAATCCGCGATGAGCTCAAGGAGCTCTGTGTCGTCACCATTGCTGGACATCGTTCTCCAAAGAGGATTCAATGGGTGGGGACGCAGGAGATGGGTGTCAGCTGCAAAGAACTTGCACGCTGTGCATTCCTGTGCTGACGGGCGGCTGAAGCAAGGCTGAAGTCTACTTCTGCCGCCCATCAGGCGTTCTGGACAGATGTGTATTCGTCCTGCGTACGACTTGAGCAGGAGTATCGCTGTACCTGGGTCCCTTGATACCCGCGAGCAATGGAAGCCACTGGGAAGGCGTACGGAGCGTCGTTTCCTCCGATCGGGCCGATGTGGCAGGGGGACCGGAGGAGGCGGTGAGATGAGCGCTGGTTGAAAGATCCGGGTAGACAGATCCGAGTCATATCATCTGGCACAACCGCAGACTGGGACTAGACCATTCACGAGCCTAGATTCAGCTTGAGGCCAAGGCTGGCCAATGGCCATTACCCGTGCGGGGAGGTTCCGAAAACAATGAGAGCCGATTCGAGAATGAATGGTTCAGGCAGCGCCCAGCGAGTGCCCGCCGAATGTCCGCGGAGGTAGCGTGGGAGGAGGAAAGACGAGGAAGAGAGGTGACTGACAGATGACGGTGACGTATGTATGTACACGCCATTGCTGGTTGGGATCACTGATGCCGCGGCAGACACCAGCAGGCATTTTCTGACGGTGTATATAATACTTACAAGAGCGCGCTGGGGCGCTCCGCGCCCCAGCACTTCAGTTGAGATCCCGAGACATATGTCATAAGAATGACATGAATAAAGGGGTAATGTCGGATCAAAATAGAGGTCAGATGAGTAGCGGAGTTTTAAAAGCTTCAGACGGACAGCGTAATTTTATAAAGAGGGAGAGGTACAAGTCGAAACCCATATATACACCTAATCCAAAAATCGGTTCGCCTCGACACGATTTCAACCACGTTGTGGGGGACAGGTGCCCGTAGATCACTTGAGCCTCAGCCCGCGCAGCGTGCGCACCACATCATCCATGTTTCTCGCCCCAGAATCTCCCGTTTGACCCCACTCCCCGCTCCAGCCGATCTCCCGGCGATGCGTAGTGTCTATAGCGCGGGTGCGTTGGTGGGGGCGCATATTGGTGCTTGGATCATCCGGAAACGAGACCGCATGTGAGTCCTTCGTCGGGACGTACGAATCTGAGGAGGAGCGGTGCTCGGGAATTGTGTAGGGGTATGAGAATGGCTCATCGATGTAAGCTGAATCATCGCGGGAGGCCCGCAGGCCCCGCCGCAGCTCCAGGATGGAAATAGGCACTATTGGAATGCTCGCCCGCCGTTGTCTCGACCCGGAAACGGGGAAGACGAGTTCTGTAGGGACGTTCTCACCCAGCGTTCGTACGAGCTTTGCCATGCGAAGGCGGCGGGTGGTGTCCGCCGTGGGCGAAGGCGTTGTGGGCGAGGTGAGATCGGAAGCGTCATGCTGGGATGGGGATGGGAAGGTTCGCTCCGCGGAGGAAGAGGCCCCTGGCATGGGGAGGCTGAGGATGAGAAGGGGGGGAACGATCGGTTGTGCGCCCGACGCGTCTGTCTCGGCCACAGCAGCCTTCCGACCGAGGCGTAGTGACGATGCCCGTGAAACTGTATCCGACGCCGCACCTAACCAACGTCCAGAGCGCTTCGATTCGGTGCCCGTCGTCGACCTAGAACAAGAGTGTCCCAGAGTAAAGGATTGTAGCGGGGTGAGGGCTGTCGGCACCACCCGTGGTGTCTCTCCGAGCAATGCCCCGAGCTTGCGGGTCGACCGCATCAGCCGCCGGCGCTGTGCGTCTGGGAGAGTGTGGCTCGTCGGAGGCATATATGCGCCACTCATCCGGAAAGGCAGAGACAGGGTAGTGGAGCCCTCGTCGAGAGAGCGAAAAGTAAAGAACACAATGCTCAAGAGCATCACAGCCTCCGTGTTCGAGGTAACCAATCCGGGAACAATTGCCGGGTCAGAGCACCCGTTCAATTGAAGGAGTCCAAGCGGATCTAAAGATATCTTGCCATTGATCCCACATCGGGAGAGCATCAACGATGATCAAGGCCAATTGTTGAACCACCACAGACGGCGGGAATCACTGCACAAGTGAAACGAGATCATTGACGCTAGATCTTGTCTTCAAGTCTTGGGATCTCTATCCGTCGAGCAATTCAACTCGAATCCGTCGTTTAGATGCTATGTGTGGTCGCGGATGTCGGCATTTGAGAGACATCGGCCATTCTCGCTGGCTTTCGTTAGAATAGAATTTCCACGCCTAACAGAAAGCAATATCATGCTAAACGTGGTGAACCGGAACGAATTTTGACATCCTGGCTGGTCCGGTCTCTGGACCGCTGTTGTCGGAGGTCTGCCATGTTTATCAGGTCACCCAAGGATTTACTACGAGTCACGTCGAAGTGCGGAAGCTAAGGAAGAGAGGCCCGAAAATTGATAAGAGATGAAGAGGCGTTGGGAGAGGTGGCGGAAAGGTGCGGGGGGGGGATGGCTGTGAGGAAACTTAAAGAAGACCAGCCAGATGCTCTTGGACTTGTGCAGGAGAGGAATGAGGAGCAGACGAGGATGAAAACGAGCATGGTGGAGGTAAAAGCAAGGTGAGTCAGGAAACGATGCGGATGATATGAGAACGCAGATCATGCGGAACAATGGACGGTGATGGCCGACCGCAAGATTCCCGTCGTTGGGTTAAGTTTCACGTCCGCACGTCCCTCCGTCAGGAAAGATCCATCCAACACCTCCCGGATACATTGAACTCAACACACTGCGCGATTCAAGGTTGCGCAAAATCGTGCCATTATTGGCCTTATATAACACTCTTCAATGTATCCGAATATCTAATGTGGTGGGCGCGAAGCGACTAACACGCACGTCTTCAGCCCGACATGATCGTCTCGATATGCGCTGCACTGCGCGCAACGAAGTTGGCGGGGAACGCGTGCGGGCGGCTGCAACAGGCCGAGGTTAGCGTTGGCGAGCAGAAAAGGTCAGCCGGAGAAGGAGAAAATCAGGTGTGGGGGTGGCTGTTAAATGAACGCACCAAGTGAGTCCCTCGGTACAGCTCTCCGTGTCGATCGGGATCGAATTTCCCGACGAGTCCAGGACAGCCTCAATGTTGAATGCCCAGAGGAGGCGCACGATAGCAATCCAGGCGCTTTTGGTACCCATTTGCTGGCCTGGGCATTCCCGACTACACGACCCAGATTTAGTCAGTTCAATGGAAGAACGAACAAACTGTGGAAAACGTACCGCCCGAACCCGAACCCATACATGCCCTCCCCGAGCGCTATGTTGTCCATGCCGTCGGTCTGTCCAGGCTTCTTGGTCATGAACCGCTCGGGTTCGAATTTGTATGAGTTCGGGAACTCCTCTTCGTTGTGGTGCTGGGGAAATTGAGTGTGGTGAGCAGGATTTCTTCGAGGTGTGACGACGCGCTTACCATGTTCCAAAGGGAAGAAATAACAGTGGTGCCCTTTTTGATCTACATACAAGCATCGGCACCATTCACAGCAACGGCTTACCAGAGGAAAGACATACTTTGTACCCCTTGTACTCATCATCGGCGTCCAAGTAGTGCGGGAAGGACAGTGGAACGACCGGCGACCACCTGCGATAGATAAATCGACGAATGTATTAGTCTTGGTTCAAACAGGACGAACCTGATGACTTCTTTGAGGAGCGCAAAGCAGTACGGGAGATCCTTCATCCACGAAAAGTCGGGGAGCGTGTCCGCGTTGAAGACGGTGTCGATCTCCGCCTGCGCCTTCTTCGCGGCCCCGGGGTACAGAACCATTGCCATCACGAACCAAAGCATCGTCGCCGCACTCGTGCCGGTGCCGGAGGCGAACCCGGTGCCGACGACTATGAAGGGTGAAGTCAGAGTGGGCGCAAGGAGGACGCACGATGGGACGCACTATAGAAGATCTCCTCGTCGGGCATCTTGAACTTCTCTTGCTGGTCCCACAGACGCGCGGTGAAGCATTCCAACTCGGGGTCCTTCTCCATTCGCTTCTTGACATCTATGCACAGGCCGCCGTAGAGCTACGAAGTTTGAACGAACAAGTAAGCGCGAGTCCGCAACGTATGAAGGTGAAATTGCGCTCACCGCAAGTTCCCGTACGCGCTTGCGTCGTGCTTCTGCGCGCCACCTAGTGCGGAACATGAATGCAGAACATTGCAGAGGAGTGGACGTGCGTACGGAGAGAGGCAGTCGGGGAGGAGGTCTAGCATGGGGAAAGTGTCGACAAGGTGCGCGCCGGGGTTGATATCGAACACAAAATCCGCCAGGATCTTCTGCACCTCCGCGAGATCGTTTTCTTCCAGCTCGCGGCCGAAGCTGAGGGCGAAGACAAGAGAGGCGGGGAAGCGCGGGATGTGCTTGAAGAACTCGGTCGGCGCTTTGGCCATGTCTTTCAGCAGGCGGAGCGACATGGTGAGTTGCAGGGTTTCGTAACCCCCGACAGCTGGACGGAAATCTGAGTGAGTCCCGCGCAATCTACAGAGACGACACATCGTACCGCGAGGTTCAAGCATCTGGTGGAACGCCCCGAATTGTCGCCGGAAGCTCTCGCCGTAGGGAAGGAGCGTGAAGCGCATGTGGTTGGACTGGTACTTTCCGGCGTAGATGAGAGGCCGCCTTGAAGAGTAAATGCGAGAGCGGCGGCCAAGCTACGAACGACCAGTCAGCAGGTACAGGCGCGGTCTTAGAACACGTACAAGCTCTTGGGCATCGGCCGGGTCGCTCAACACAAGGATATCGTCCCCTGCGAGGGTCAGCTTCATAATGCGCCCTGTCGCGATCAGGTCAGTCATTAGAAGACCCACACGGATTTGGATAATTAAAGCAACGAACCGTGCTCATGGGCAAGGTTCTCGTAGTACTTCCAGGTCTTGGTTGTTGGAACCTTGAACGTGTGCCCGACAAAGGGATGCGCCGGCGGGCCCGGAATCTCGAGTGATTTTGACGATCGCTTGTTGAGCCAGTAAACGAGGAGCACCGGCACCGCGAAACCAGCCAAAGCAAGCTTGAAATCCATTTCTTGTTGTTAGTTGAGCGAAGGGAGGGGGTTCTTCTAAATACAAAATCATCCACCATGAGTCCCGAAATATTTTCAGGAAGCGGGCGGCGATCGCTTCCCAAAATTGCAGGAAGCTCACACCTGGGGCTCAGCCGCGTATACAAGATCATCCACCACGAGTTCCGTGAGAACTATCAATTACCCTGCCAATCCGGAAAACACCTAGTACCTACCTAGGTCTTGTGAAGGTCCCCTAGGCTTCTAGACCCCTAGCCACCCCCCTTTCTAAGAAAGGCTGCCTAGAAAAAGTTTCTCTCCATAGAATCTCTAGAGCCCGAGAAGTGTAGAGCTCGAGAGCTCCTAGAGTCGGGCTCCACCTGCATCTTTCAGGAATCTTTGATGGTTTGCAACGGCCGCGATCAGTTGGCGGATTCATCGGACTTTCATCGGACTTGTTTCGAGTTGCACAAAAAAAAGGGAAATCAAATGATATTTAGTTCTAGGCTGCAGCCATCAGAAATAGTGAAGCCAGCAAGACAGCCGGTATGCGTGGGGCCAGTCACCGCGTCAGGATTCTCGACGTGAATTGATTATCATAATAACTAGGTACCATGTAATTCATCACCTTGCTGCCGGTGGGAAAGCGCTTCCTACGGCACAAATGAAACACAAAACAATTCGCAAAAGGGAAAGTTTATTCTTTACAGAGCTGAAACACTACGCTGAATTCCGCATCTCTCCTACCGGGCTGCCGCCGCAGTGGGGACGGCCGCTTGAGTGGCACCCGGGCATGCTATGCGGATAGAACTGACAGAGCCTCCAAGGCATCCGCCGCCTTGCATCTGGGCAATCTTGCTGTTACAACTTGACTGCAAGTACATCAGGATAATTCTTTGAGATTTACTATAGAACTTACATCCCCGAACACGCCCCAAACGGTGCCTTGATCAATATTTCCCAGGTAGACAGATGGGTACGCTGTGTGTCCCGATGTGAGTCTTTGGCGTTCCGCATTGGAGAGTGCCCGGTCAACCTTGATTTAGAGGATAGCAGGTCCCGCAGACGAGCCCATTCTCGATGCCAGTTATGGCGCCCGGGTCACAGGTCTGGGACTGCGCGAATACAGAGAGGATGCCCCCGCTTTGAGCGAGTGCACCTCCAGCAAGAGCAAGAGAACCAAGGGCGTATTTGAAGAAATGCATTGGTTGACAATGGCGGTGAGGCTGGGGGGAAACTGAGGTGACTGAGGCGCAGAGAGCACTTTATATATTCAACGATGAGTGCACCTGTCATTGAACATGTCAGTTCAGACGGCTGGAAGAATTCTCAAAACCGGTCGTGGGGCCTAACCGATAATTGAATTTTGACAGTGGTAAGCCCCCGGTCGTGCCGGGGGCCACAAATTATGTTGAATTGACCCGACATGTCTTCAGATCAACGGAGATCAACGGTAGCCAGCCGGAAGTTTGTACCGCCGGTCCGTTCAGCACGTCGCGGGGAGCAAGCGAAGTTCAGATTACTACCGACGGTATTGGCGTTGTCCAGGCATCCGAACCCGTTTTACCGATTTGCGAGAAGCGCGGCCGTGCTACGTCCTGATTCATGAAGTTCTCTCGCGCCGCGGGCGTTAAACCCCGAGCATTTAAGAGTCTCAGAAGACGCCCCTCATTGCAAGCCGCAGATATTTCGCTCCCGCAGATGTTCACCTTGCCCCACGCCATTTTGTATCTCAAAAACTCACGGCCATCCGTCGGTTCCCGACGAGGAGTAACAAGAACGGTGGGACTGGGACTCATCCAATCCCATTCTGATATCAATGAGTCCCATTCCGTCAGCTTGTCGACAGATCACAGTGGGACTGGAACGTGCAGCCGACACACAGCCGAACGATCAAATGATTGACAGTTTGATTGATCAATCGGCAGTACTTATTATCCATTCTTTAACTCGTAGAGTAAATCAACGGCCGAAAATGCCCCTAACTCCGGTACATGAATAGAGTAAATCAGCGCTGAAAAGGGTGATGTCCGGTCCACATAGAGTAAATCGCGCGGAGTGCGAATTTTTTTTCGAGTATTAGAGAGACCAGATGAAACTGGTGGCTTTCACAACAGACGAATACGGAGGCAGCTTCTTCTCATCTAGCCACTATTTTATAGTCTCCCTCAGAGCTACAAATAGTGGCTGACTTGGTCCGAGAGCATTGCCCACTGTCCAGGAAAATTAGCCACCAGTCCAATCTGGCGGCTACCCCAAGCTCTCTATTATCGGCTTCAAATGCGACAGAAAAGTCGTTGAAAGTGGTGTCCGGCAGCCGTCGACGGTGATCAAAAACAACCACAACAACGCTGACTGTTTCTTCCCCCTTCTCTCGACTTCTCTGATGGCCGGTGTCATCTTGCTCGAGACCGCTGTTCCCTTCGATGCTGCCGAATGGATTGGGGTCGGAAATCTCTACAAGGGCGTCCCAGTTGAGGTGTCGGATGCATGCTGCGATGCCCGCAAAATTCCCGCCGATCTGCAGGCGACGTTTCCGAGTACGACTTTACCGGTAACAGAATTTTTGGTGCTCCAGCTACCAGACATTCTCGAGGGCCATCAAAAAATTTCGACCCAGACGGATGAATGGTTCAGTTCCGAGCTGCCAAACTGCGACTCAATCTCCACTCTCTGGTCGAGCTCCATCCCTGCGCTCTCTTTCCTTCGACTACCTACAAAAATGGATGAACGGCGCCATCTCGGTTTTGAACCCCCTCAAAAAATCTACAAAACTTTGTGGGAGGCTGGAAAGTCCCTGTTCTATTTTCCCCTTCATGTCAATGGGAACCACTGGATCATGTTCCATGTTGACTTTAAACGCAATGTTTTGGGCTATGGTACAATGTGTCGGAAAAATCTAAAATCAATGACAAGGCCGGATAAGGCCTTGTAAGGCGGCAAGATTGGCCGGCACGATTAGACGCTTATCAGAAACAACTCAGCCCTATAAGATCAGAATCAGACACTTACAAGACCATTATAATCCTCTGACAGGGTCATCAGACTGATAAGATGATGATATGCGTGTTTTGATCTTACAAGGATCTTATCAGGCGGCTGCCTTGTAAGGCTGTTCGGATTTTTCCGACAGTCAGTCTCCGCAACTATCTTCAAATAACCGTCCTTAAAATCTTACAGGTGATTCGTTTGGGAAGAAATCCGCGGGCAGTGAATTTATGCCACATCTTACCAGATGGCTGGGATCCCCGTTTCACTGCGCTTTCAAGAACCTGGGTGATATGTTACCTCATCCAAGCCAGGGAGACTTTATTCATTGCGGAATTTATGCTGCCAATACTCTCGAGCCAGCGAAGGGTCGGAAAGGTGCAACTGGACCACCGGAACCGTGGAAAAAGCCTGCGAGCTAAAAAGTAGTTTATTTTGCATGTATGGTCCGTCTTATTAGGGGCCCATAATTGATTTAGACAGCTCCGTTCCGTTGCCCAAGGGAAATTGACTGTGGGCCGCCACTCTGGAGCAAAAATGGGGCGTGGGAGAGAGAAAATGTCATTTTTATGCCATGTCCGACCAAAATAGAGTAAAACAGCCAACTCGGCGGAAATTTCATAGAGTAAAACAGTGTCAAAATCGGGCAAAAAGCGGTCGGAGTTCCAAGGGAGTGTCCGTGGGCCTACGAGATGGCCCAAATCCTGTGCTATTTCCATATATATCATCTCCTTTGCCGTTCCACAGCCTTTCTGCTCTGCCTAACTCCTTTGGTTCATTGTATATTTCCACGCTTCTGGACCCATGATCAACCATCGGCAAATTTCCTCCCTTGCTTCTTTTTTTTTTTTTTTTTTTTTTTTTTTTTTCGACCCAAGCCTTGATCTCCTCCTCCTCCTCTTACCTCCGGGTCTGGTCTGAAATGAGCTCTGCACAACTATGGCTTGATCCTTGGCTTCTGCCCTTCTCCCTGGACCTGGATTCGATCGGCGACAGCTCATTTCCATGGCGTCCGAAAATCTTCGCCAGGACGACCAAAGGACGACCCCGATTCCCCAATTTCCACGACATTCTGCTCATATATCGAAGCTCTGGCTCGCATTCGGCCGATTAGCGCGAAGGATTTGTGGCTCTCTCACTCCAGTCGTTTGTCTACCTACTCTTCGTGCACTATTTTACTCAGCAGTCAAACTTCAGGATTCGGTGGATCTGACATGTCGCACGTAGGGCTGTGAACCGTAACCGTAAGCGCCGGGTTCACGGCCCGTCGTACGGGTACGGGACCCGGCCGTAGCGCCTCTCGAGCAAGAACCTTACGGGTCGGGTACGGTACGGGTCACCCGTACCCGACCGTATACGGGTTTACGGGTTGATCCCTGCGCCAAAATGTGCTTACGGAACCCGGCCGTACGGGCCTCAAGCACACCCGTAGCACCCCGTACCGTGAACGGGTCTACCCGGAAATACCCGTACCGTACCCGTTTACGGGTACGGGTCTACGGGTCGCAGCCCTAGTCGCACGCGGCATCCACCTAGCCCTCTAGCTCGAATCAGCGCAGCACTCTCTTTCGGCCTATTCGACCATCGAGATGCTGTACAATCGTATCCAGATGCCATCACATCTCCTGTTCTCGCACTTTCACTGACCTGCCACTTTTCACATGACCTCCCATCCCAATACTGTACTATTTCGACCAAGTGTTCACTATTTTTAGATTTTCGTCGACCGAGGTGGCCGATAAATTTTCTTTTGAATTATAGCGAATTTTAGGCACATCAAAAAAAATCGGGTGTCACCGTCACCTGAACACTTGGTCGAAATAGTACAGTAACTGTTTGTTCCCATCTTTGAAAACTTCCCGTAGCCCCGCTGACTCCGCCAAATCCGTGATCAAGTGATCTTCACGATCTGCGGTGATGAACACTCATCAACGTCGACGTCTTTTCCCATTGCGCATGCTCTCTCGTCCCTCCTCCCGTCTCGCTGGATAGGATGGCCACGAACGTAGCCATCGTCGATGATCGTGATCCAGCTATCCAATATTCGTTGGGTTGGACCAACGCAGGGTCTTTCATCGAGTTTGCGGAGACGACACGATGGTCAGCGATCCCAGGCTCCACAGCCTCATTGAGCTTCACTGGTGCGTACATCCTCCCCGAATCCCTGAGAGGGCACTGAAAACCACTCGACAGGTACATCCGTCACGGTCTACGGCTCCGTGTCTTCAAATCCATCGAGCGCCAGCCTCGGCTTCCTCGTCGACAATTCTCTCACCGGCTCGTACACCCCGACGCCCAGCGGGACTGGACTATTTCACCAGGCGCTCTGGACGTCGCCCACTCTGAGCGATAGCTCCCACACGCTCGTTATCACACAAACCACAGCGCAGGCGTCTGGGGTGATTTTTCTCGACTACATCCAGTACAATACAAGTTTGGGCGCAGGCGGCACGACATATTTCATCGATGATCGCGATCCGCGCATCATATACACCCCCGCGTGGCGGCAATTCGGGTCCGAGAACGACTTCCAGCACACATCGTCGGAGAGCACCAACCCGGGCGACTCGTTTTCTCTTGAATTCGAGGGTGCGTCACAGCTATTCCGTTCGGTCGTGCGACGTAATTTAACATTCTTGATTGACCAGGAACCGGAATCTCGTACTACGGTGGCTTGACGGGCTTGACGAGCTCGGATGCCGGTTTCAGTATCGCCTCAATTCTCCTGGACGGCGGGGCGCCCACGATATACACCGCACCGAACAGCCTCCCGGCGACCACAAACTTTCTGATCTTCAAATCCGGACAGTTCTCCGCGGGGGAATCACACCCTCCTCGTCACGAGCACCAGCACGCACACCATCTGGGCAGACTATTTCCTTGTCACGCCCTCTCCCTCCACGCTCACAAATACCATCACTCCAAGCGTATCTGGATCCGCCTCTCCCTCTTCTCGTGAGCTTTCATTATTTATTACGATCTGCGGGATTTGCGCGCTGATAATTTTACTGTTACCTTCCGTTCAGCTAAGGTGGCTTCGTCACCCATCCCCAACTCAAAATTGACACCAATTCCCGTTCCTGGGCTTGTGGGCGGCACCCTGGGTGCGCTCGTATTCGCAGCACTACTATCCCTCGCCGCGCTGCTCCTCATCCGCCGCCGCCGCCGCCGCAGCGCGCGGCCAGCTCTCACCGGTATGTCGCCCTCCATCCTGACCCTCTTTCTACACGAATGAATGGATCAAAACTGATGGACCCAACCAGCGCTCCCAGAGCCAGACGCACTCACCCCATACCCATACCGCATCACCCTCACTTCTATATCCGCGCGCAGCTCGTACCCATATTCTGTCAACCCGCCCTCGACGCAATACTTCGCTCCCCCAATCCCAGTGACACATTCCCGTCGGACCAGTGCAAAAGGGAGCGTCGGATCCGAAGTTGGAGACAAGGAAACGGTCTCCAGTAAGCCGCCACGAAAGGGGCGAGACGGGGAGGAGTCGCCCCCGGACTATTCTGTGTCGGTTTAGCCTAGGCGCTGGCGGGTAGGCACGTATTTTGTGTTGCTTCGTTTTCGTGTACCAGTAAATCCTTTTTTCCGGCTGTGAAAACTGACAGCCAGTAAGACAAGTGTAGGGCGTCATTTCCATTTCTTGTCGTCATCCGCCTGAGATGCTATATGCTGATTTGCGGAGCGCGCAGCAATATGCCCGGACCGCCTTTGGCGGTCCGATCCGGCGGATGGCGGTAGATTCATCTCATCCATCTGCCGTCGTCCGCTGGATGGCGGTTCTCATCCGGCGTCCTCCAGTAGCATCCACCGGTCCCAAGAAGGTCCGCCGGACTCCGCTAGATCATCACACATAATTTAAGTTTCCCTTGCTAGTGCTATTCACCATGTCTATCCAGCAGCAGCCGGTGAATTCAGATGTAGGCCAATTTCCACCATCTCCGGTGGATCTGATGAGAGATTTCCACCATCGTCCGGTGGATTTCATGGGAGATTTCCGCCATCGTCCAGTGGGTTTCATGGCGGAATTTGCTCCAGATCCTTTTGGATCACGCATAATGCGCATTTCTTGCACCGTTCTGACCGCCCATGAGCTTATTTGAAGCGAAAAGGGCGCCCTGTCTGGTGGCTTAGTCTGATCCTATGTAGCTTTTCGCTCTTAGCCTGTAACAGAAAGTAGATACACCCTGCACGGCGCCGCAAGTCGTCGCTATTCCCATTTAAAATGGTTTCAAACCACCTCTTTATGACCCGCCCCGGAATCGAATGGAACGTAGATGCGCACAGCGCTGCGGGTCTTTGTATCTCATATTTCGTCCTCGTTCGTAGGCGCAACAAGCCTGCTCACCCGCCTCGACTTCAATTTCTAGATAATCTCTAACATGAACCCTCTAAATAACTAATAAGTTCAACATTATTCACGCCTCGTCAAATCATCTCCTAAGTAATCGTGTCATACTCGTAGTATCGTATCGTATTGTATTGCATTGTATCGTATCGTATGGAATCGTGAGGGTATAAAGTTTGAACACAAACTAGCGCCGAACACAAATAATACCGGGAAGTGGGTCGAACATAATCCTCGCGAGCGGGTCGAGTATCGAGTCAGGGTATGCGACTCCTGGCTTACTTCGCCGCGCCCTCCGTCTCGGGCGCGAGACCCTTGCCACCCCACTGCAAAGGAAACACAAAACCGTCAGGTGCGGAGAAACGAACGAAAGCCGCAGAACAAACACTCACATGAAACTCCCCAACCACTCCACCACCGTCTGCGGCAGCTGCACGTCCTCGGCCTCGCCCGCCTTCAGGTTGTTCGCCGCGGCCTCCTCCCGCTCGACCTCGCGCTCCGCGTGGGACTTTGCATCCTCCGCGGCGAGGAAGGCTTTGTCGCGCTTGGCGAGGATGGCCTGAGATAGGGGATGAGTTAGTGAGTGGGATGCGTGGAGAGAACTTGCAGAGAGAAGGGGAGGGCTGAAGGGAGGGATGGAATTGAAAGGAGACGAGGAGGAGGGACGTGAGAGGAAAGGTGAAGCGGGTAGGAGGGAAGTGGGAGAGCGAAAGCATGGAGGAGAGATAGAACGACGAGGAAAGGTGTCCGCCGTCGCAGGGTAAGACGGGAGGGCGCAGATGTGGGGTAATAGCACAGGTACGACGATGAATGGATATCTCGGGGTATCAGACGCAGAGACAGCGAATTTTCGTGTGGAGAAGAGAATGGTAAAACGCAAAACACACCTTAATAGCCGCCTTCCTCACCACCTCCGCCTCCTTCTCCGCCTTCTCGCGCTCGGCCGTCGCCAGCTTCGCCGCCTTCGCAAACGCCTTCTCGGCGTCCTTCTCCGCGGATTGACGTTCCTGGGGCGTTGCACGTCAGCAGAGGTTGAAGTACACGGTACAGCGACAAGCAGAGATAAGGCAACACCATGAAAGTAGAAAGGACGCCGAAACAAGAAAGAAATAAACCTGCGAACGTGGGGAAAGGGTGAAGACGAGTAACTCAAGTTCCACACCCAACGCGAAGACGGCGTTCGAGTCACCCATGAAACCGAGCCGAACTCGAGTCGACGCCGAACTCGAGCTCGAACCTCGTATGCGCCGACGAAGTTCGTCGGCACACAGTCCACGCCACTAAGGAAACAAAAGATCCCCTGGCCGAAGGCGGAAAGGGAACAGAAAAGAGAACAGCAAGGAGAAGGAGGGACTGGATGAAACCAAGAAAAGGAACACACCTTCCAGGCGCTCTTCTCCGCCTCGAGCCGTGCCCTCGCCGCCGCCTCGTCCGCCTTGGCCCGCGCAGACTGAGCCGACGCCTCCTCCTTGCGCCGGATGATCGACGCGTTGGTCACGGCCTGCAACGAACAAAATAGTCAGCGCAGGTTCACAGACGGGACGATTTATAAAGTGCAATCGACACTCCACCCCCGCATCCGTTGTGTTCAAGCCCGCGACCGCGGACCACGGACCATGGACGGCAGGCGATGGGGAGGAGGATGAGGAAGAAACATATCCCGACTTACCTTCGTCAACTCCGCGCCCGCCGCTTTGATTGCGTCGTCACGCTTCTGCGCCGCCAGCTTCGTGAGGTGCTCAACCTCCTTCTCGTACTCGGCCTTGGCGCGCTCGAGCGCGGCAGCCTCCTTGACGGCGGCCTTGTCTTTGGCGGCAGCGGATTTGGCTTCGGCCTGGGAGGGAGGTGTTAGTGATTGCTTTTGAAAGATGAGAGAGAAGGGGAGGGTGGTACGTATGAGGAGAACGAAGGGAGCGCGAGAGTGGCGGACAGGGGGAGATGGAAGAAAGGGAGAGGACAGAGAGCGAGGATCACGGGGGTGTATAGGGGCGAGGCGAGGTAGTAGGGCGAGGAAATGTGGAGAGTGAGAAAGGAGAAAATGGAAGTGGAAAGGCAGAGGCGAGGGCTTTGGCGCGAAGGACGGGGGTATAGGGGCCCGAATTCGCGACGGCAAGCTAAGCCGGGAGTGAAATAGATGGAAAGGTAGTACATAGCATCTTCCAAAGGACACAGTGGGAGAAAGTGGGATGAGAAGCGAACACTGACCTTGGCTGTCGCCGCCTCAGCCTTCTTGACGGCCTCCTCCTTCGCCTTGATCTCCTTCTCAATCGCCGCCGCGTCCTTGCTCTCCTCGACGCTCACGGCCACCCCGTCCGCGGCGACCTCGAGCTGTGCAGCCGCCTTCACCGCGCGAGCTTCGGCTGCACGCAAAAAGGGGTTCGTGTTAGTGAGGAGATCCGATGTCGAGCAGAGCAGCGGAGGGACGCACCATCAGCAGCGGCCTGCTGCGCCTCCAGAGCGCGCTGGTCGGCATCGCGCTCGGCCTGGGCAGCAGCCTCGGCAGCGGCGCCTTCGCGTGCAGCAGCATCGGTGGCGGGCGAGAGGGGGTGCAGGATGTTGACCATCTTGTTGACTGGGTTATATGGGTGGGAGGGTATCAAGGGGTGCTGAGGGTATTACGAGGGTATTGGGAGCGAGAAAGAGACGTTGCAGCTGGGCGAGGAAGGAGGAAGATGCAGGGAGAGCGTAAGAGAAGAATAGACTTGTGATGTGATCGCTCATATTTGATTTCATTCGTGTTCGAATGACGCAATTTCGGTTCTCCTGAACGTCCCGGTGTTGCGGTTGGGTCGAAATTTCAGGAGGAGGAACGAGCGCGTCTATAACTCTATCCGTGGGCTCAACATCATCGTACCAGCGGAATTCAAATTCTGGTTCACTTGAACAAATAGAACCTGAGGCCCGCGGGCCCTAGGGAATTGCGAGATTTGCATTCGACATACAGTAACAAGACTCCTGACGCTGGGCGTGTCCTTGTTCTTCGACGCTGAACGCGAATTAGGTGGAATCCCTGTTCGAATCGGGGGCGAGTCATGCCTGCGCAGTTAAGCGTTTCCTTTTTAATTCTTCGAATCATCCTGAAACCCATCTCTGACATATGCAGATACATCTTGATCGTCATCTGTATATCGGTTCTGTAACAGAGACTACATCTCTGAAACGAAGAATGATCGCGGTAGGTATATGGCCGGTGCAGCTTCCCTCCTTTCGGACCCGCTCAGGGAAAAAGACCTCGATATTCGTTACTCCAGAGTCCAACTTCACACCTCCAAACAAATGTCACCCCAAAATACAAGCACGACCCGTGGCGCTGGGCCATTCACTTTCCGCTTCCCATTTGCCCCAGTACAAATATGTGGAACCTCAGTTCGACCCTGAGGCGGGTCGTGGGTGACTTACCTCGTGTTTTTTCTTCCCTTTCGCAGTGCTACCGATCAATCAACTGAGTCTGCAAGCAAAGTAAAACCACGGGCATTGGCGCGCCCACCTTCAATTATCCATTTCTGCCAGCTCTGTGGAGGCTCCGTTCGATTCGGGGACAGGTCGTTACGAATCTGTGTCACCGCTCACAAATCGACAAACGACACAGGCTAGGCGTCAGCTGATAATTTTGGAGTGTATGACATACAGCTCAGCCCCCAGCCTCCGAGTATACCATTCTCGTCACTGGACTGACACAGTATAGCGAGAAAAACCTGTTTTCCGGTGCACCAAAACGAGGCGGTTGTGAATTTCCTCCGCCTTCGATCCGTTAGCATCCGTGGAAACAATATTCTGGTCGATGCCCACTTTCTCTCGCAGGCCCACAAACACCGCACCCAACTGCGGCGCTGTCGAGGCCACTGGGTCGTCCATTGCGGGTCGCTGCAACAACAGGCAACAACGATGCAGGAAGAAAGAGCAGAATGGCGCATCGATGATTGTCGTGATGGCACCCATTCGCACCGGACTGTGTCGGTTTGCTGAAAATAAGTGACGTATTGGGTAACTTTAACTTCCCGTAAGAAGATTGGCTCATTATCCTTAGCTGTTGAGCCTTAGTCACTAAGGCCAATTGCAACCGAATGATCAGCATCAATCGGATCAAGATTACAGCCCGATCGATCCGAGTTAGGCCCGAGTAGGCCCGAGTTCAACTTTCCTGGTTCAAATCCGTCTCCTCTGGCGTCTCTGTCCGTCTTTCTCTAGATATTCAAGTATGGCTAGGTATAAAAAAAGATGTGGTGATCAGGGTCTATCCTTGTTCCAACAGACTTGAACCGATAATGTTCTGTGGACATAGAATGAGCCCCGCCATGTTTTGAAGATGCACTTGCTTGAGACAACTCTGGAGACAATGCAAAGGATGTTTGAGCCCCATAAAATAGACCGAAAGTTTTAGTACTCATGTGAATGAAGTTTCCAAGAATCATCAAACAAATAAATTGAGAGTTCACATCGTAGATCTTTCCAGGGCACGACTGGAAATCATGAATGGCACGAAGAAACGAGAGATATTTGGAGTGTAGTGGTGCAGACCCAGATATCATCCGGAATTACAGTGCAAAAATGAGGACAAGCACCGGGTCGGGACATTTTGATGGCTGATGCGGTAACAACCTTCCGGAAGAAGGAAAAAAAGGCGTGGCATAGAAAGGCATGTTGGAGGAGTAGAGAAGTTGAGGGATTTTTGGCATCCCATAATATTGATCACACCGCATAATTTTAGTACGGGGCTACCATGCTGATAACATGTTTAATGTGATTCAGGGTCTTGAGATTTGGCACAATGGGGTGTGATGCGCTGGAATGATATGAGGAGGGTCCCAAGTAGCATCATGAGTACATGGGCATGGTATGAAGAAAAATAAATATGTTGACAAGAACGCGAAAATTGCAATCCCGGTGCAGCGGCACTCGCAAGTTCAAGACTTCTGAATTGGAACAATTTGAGCAAAGCAATCTCGTGGGTTACAGGAGTAAAGAAGATCGCATTGGCCATTCCAAGATATTGAGCCAACGACGACTTGCTAATTTTTAACGACGCATCTTAAGCTTGTTTCACTTCGGCATCAGTATATTTGCAAGTGTAACCTGAACCTTTGCCGGTGAAATCTTCTGTGCTGGCGTGCACGGGGATGATTAGGCTTCAGCGGGCGGTGACCTGATCTCTTGGTGGACAGAAAGCTGATAATCTCAATGAGCGTGAAGCAACACGGCATTCGGAGAGTACCTACCGATCATCGATGGACTAGAATGGCACCGTTCAGCACCTCATTTGGGACTGAGCTGTGAGAATGAGATTCAGCAAAGGATAGGAAAGCAAAGAGAGTGGACAGGCTATCAATAGTCGAAAAAATTGACATACCTCAGACACAGCGTCTCTGGGAATTGAGCGAAAAATACCAGGCATCCCATGGCGGTGTGGTCTGTTCAGAGCACGAAATCGAGAGCGTGAGACATGGAAAATTTGGGAGGGAGCTGTTGGGGTGTAGAAGAGCTGGAACACTAGATGTTGAGGCAGAATTTGAATACCACACGACAGAGGTCTGAAGCCATTTTGCAAATCTTGGATGGCAAGCAAGAATTGAAGCAGGTAAATTGAGGGAACATGGATTGGAGAGAGCTTGAACAGAGCTTAAATTGTGGCATTGTTGTGAATAGGCCATGGACAGCAGGTATCTTGAGAGCATACATTGAGCAGGGTGAGGGAAGGAAGGAATAAGTGAGATGCCGGAAACGATGTGGGGTCCTACATATATGTGGCCCATTGCTTCGCTGCTCGTAGCTGCGAGGTCACTAGAAAAGGATATATTCAAATGGCTCTGGAAGCACAACACAGCCTTGTACAGCTTTCGAGCCCAAAGAGTGACGACGGGAAGCAAACACACCGGTAATTGCCAAGTATTGGAAGACCCGATGTTGATGATGACACACTAAGTGTCAAAATCAATGTCAGGCCAAATGAAATTTAAGCTAAATTCCGTGGGCTCATTTGTCTTATACAATATCTGACATTATAGAAAAAAAAATGTTCTCAGTTGTGCTGAGGTAGAGCTGACATGCAAAACAACAGGTTACGAGTCAGGTGGGCTGGAATCCAAAACAGAAACCTATTATCTCAGTATTAGAAAAAGTGCAGCTAAAACTTGGAGTATTGGTTGGACTGGAAGCAGAACCGAAACTATAAATTTTGGTTCTCATTTTAGTCCATGTGAAACTTGGAGTTTTGGTTTTGATTTTGGCTTAAGCTGAAACCACAAATTTCAGTTGCACTAAAATCCTGCAGACAGAATTTCAGTCGCACTCACTGGTTGGGAGATTTGAGATTTTCAGCACAACTTATGGTGAAAAATGTTGTTTGTTTTTCAGACATTTTTCACTGAAGAAAGTGGTGAAAAATTCAAATCTTTTTCACCTCTTTTGAATTTTTCACCTCGAATTCACAAAATAGTGAAAATGTTTCGAGTTTTTCACTACCTTTTTCAGTGAAAAATGTCTGAAAAACAAACAACATTTTTCACCATAAATTGTGCTGGAAAACTTGGATCACCCAACCAGTGACTGAAATTCATAGTTGCAATTCTGATTTCAGCTTGAGCCAAAATCAAAATCAAAACTCCGAATTTCGCAGGAGCTGAAATGAGGACTGAAACTTGTAGTTTTTGGTTCTGTTTTCAGTCCAATTGACATCTCAAGTTCTGGCTGCACTTTTATCAGTACCTAGATACTTAGTTTCCATTCTGGATCTCAGCTAACCTGAGGTGTAATCTGTTACTTTGTATCTCAGCTCCACCTTGGCTCAACTGAAAGCATTTTCTTTTCTGTTATTTTGAGATATAATATCAGAAAAAATGAGACTAGAGATCTCAGATTAAATTTTGTCTGGCCCAATGTTAATTCCAACACTTAGTGTGTCATCAACATCGGGCCTTCCAAAACTCGGCAATTGCCGGTGTGAAAAGGCTCTCACAGGAGCGAGAGCAGGCAAATGGAGCTACAAAGCTGATGGTAGAATGTTCCATCAATGAGAGTTTCAGCAAAAGATTAAAGATATGAGTAATTAAAGGAATTGGACTTTAGTTTCTCAATGGAAACACGACGGCCAGAGTTCATTTTACAGCTCTTTGCGGTACAACAGGCGCAGTCTGTTTTTTTCTGTTTTGGCAAGTTTTCACGAGAACAGCTGCCCTGAGCTCAATTCTCAACTGTTTCCCCTCAAAACAGGCTCATTCAATTAGTATTGAAAATCCACAGCGAATGTAATACTGGTATTTTTGATCCTTTTACATGATGAAATTTCTTCTGGAAAAACTTGGTTTTGAGTCGGACATATGTAATACTCGGAATACTGCCTCGATTGCCCTAGTTTTTGGATATACTATACATCTGATGCGGCCCTAGCCAATGTGGGTGTTTACGGAGCTTAATGTACTCAAACTTCCATTAACAGCTCTACTTATGGCCGTGTCTGGATATCTACTTCGCTAAAGTGTGTGCTAGATCACAATCACTCAGCATGTAATATAGATAACCACGCTGTTGTCTATAGCCATATCAGATGTATAGCATATCCAAAAACTAGGCTAATCGGGGCAGTATTCTGAGTGTTACACATGTCCGACTCAAAACCAAGTTTTTCCAGAAGAAATTTAATTATGTAAAAGGATCAAAAATACCGGTATTTCATTCGCTGTGGATTTTCAATACGAATCGAATGAGCCTATTTTGAGGGGAAACAGTTGAGAATTGAGCTCCGGGCAGCTGTTCTCGTGAAAACTTGCCAAAACAGAAAAAAACAGACCGCGCCTGTTGTACCGCAAAGAGCTGTAAAAGACTGCACTGGCAAGCTTTTAGGGTTTGCAGAGTTCGAGATGCAAGAGAGACAAAAAAGGATGCCCATGTGCGGAAGAATTTGGATGTCAAATGGCGCAGTGCGTGGTCGATCATGGTCTTCGACATTGCTGCTGAATGAATGGAGATAAACATACTAGAAAACTAGACTCGTAACCAGTCTCTATGTTGGGTAACAAGACAGCGGAGTATGATGAAAAAAGAATTAAGCCAATCGGAGGAAAATTGAGCGAGAAAGAAAAAAAGCGGCGGAAGTGTTACTCGAACATAGAGACTGGGAGAACTTAGTACAGAAATAGGTCAATAGAATCAGCACGTGACAATAAAACGGACTTAGAAAAATTACGACGATCGGAATTCTCAACTTTCTCAATGGAAAAAATTGAATACTATGAAAGTTGTGGGCACACTTTGGAGTCTTGCTAACATATTCAGAATTTTTTTAACTGCTCTTGTCTTGATGAAAATGACAAAATAGTTCAAACCCGGTAACCGGACCGCATGCACAGCCACACATCAGCCCCTGTCAGGGTAGTTTCCCCTTGTCCACTGCTCCTTGTCTGCAGATGCCAGAGGCACCAATATTTTTCTGGAGGATCTTGACTTACACATCACCCATCACTTGGTTAATACCAGTGGTTTTGCTGTTTTTCAAGGCCACACAGGATGTAGGTATATCGAACACCATATAAGAAGATAGTGAGGGTATGAAAAGACAGATGTCTGTTGTAGAGCTTGGAATACTTCCAATAGCATTTCCAATGTTATTTTCAGTCGGAATTGCCCCCCAATAATCCTATTTTGCCCAATAAAAGCTCTGGATCAAAGTACCAGGAATCCAACTCTTTGATGCATTGTAAGCTGGGTTCTTGACTTTAAATCTTTTGAATGTAGCATATGGCATGTCACAGATTATGCACAACTTTCATGCGACTCAGAGTCGCGATTTGACGAGATGCAAATTTTGAAGCTCGAAATTTTCTAAGTCCGTTTTATTGTCACGTGCAATTTCTATTGGCTGTTTCCAGTACTAAGTTGTCCCAGTCCCTACGTTCGAGTAACCTTTGACGCATTTTTTCTTTCTCATTCAATTTTGGTCCAATTTGCCTAAAATAACTTGCATTGTGATACTACTCTGTCTGTTACTCAACGTAGGGACTGGACACGAGTCTACTAGAAAACGGGAGACAGAGGAAAACACTGAGGATATATGGGGATTTTGCACAGCTTTCATAGGATTTTGTTAAAGAACGGTTAATCAATTGATATGGAGAGACTGTTCACCAGCCGGCCAGAAACGTGTAGTAATGCCGTGGTGCACGCCGGAGAGAGGACCCCATTTCGAGAAAAGTGCGGTTATTTCTTGATGTGGAAAGGCTGTCCATGTCAATGTCGAGGGAAGTGGCAGAGATCAACAAAAAAGGCAAGAAGCAGATCAGATCCGTTGATTGCGCAGCGGGCAGAGTTTGAAAAGGCTTCAGGCAGACAGGTGTCATCTTATAAAAAGGTAGACATCGCGATTTTGTGGGGGCTGCGACGTCATCAATTGGGTCACCCAAGACACACTTCTGCCCAGGCATAAACATCACTAACGGGGAGAGTGATCAATGTGGCGTGAAGCTCAGGAAAAAGCTGGGAAAACACCTTAGTATGGGGGAGTGATATATCACCTCTGATCTTTGTAGAGCTGTGATATATCCTGACCTCTAAGTTAGAGGTGATTTTGATATATCACCCCAGCGTCATTTCTACCCATGGAAAACCATTAATCTGTGGGGTCATCGTGCTGCTGCCTGGCGATCACAAACATCTAAATTTAGACGGCGACCATCAAGAGCTCTGCTCATCGCGATCAGATGGGATCAAAATCTTGCACATTGTCGGCAGCATCAACCACAAAATGTCCCCCAAAAATCCAGTAAAAATTAGGATGTACAGAATACATATGTAGAATATACACTGAAGTGTATCAAGAGAAAGCGAGGCCGTACAATAGCTGGACATCACATTTTAGGTAAATTACACTGCTGTTGTTTTTGGCCTCTAGCAGTAGCCACCAGCCATGCGGTACATGGGCAGTAGTGGGATGGAAGTGGGGAGGACCAATACCATACTGCAGACCATGGGAAGCGCTGCCGTGACCTGCGCTGCACAATTCTGTACCACCCAGCACCACTGTCACGGTCTGTCCACCCCGAGGTCATGACCTCTCGCACATGCCCACTGCGCTGAGCGGAGCTCCTCCCAGTAGACACCTGAAATGGTCCATCTGACGGGACCGCTGTAGAGGTGCGCATACCCTTCGGCACTGCGGGGTCCAGCAACACCATCAGCGGGGCCTAGTGGCCTACCCGGGTACTTGTCTCGGTGGGGGTGGTTGTCGCAGGCGCACACAACGCACTGCGTGGGGCATCACGGGCGCCGCTGCAGGGGCGTGCTCCACGCCCCATCGGATTGCTGGAACTGCGCCTCTACCGGGTAGCTTCCAAACTCCTGCACACACCCGTTGTCATCCCTGAAAAGTGTTTGGAGATGAAAAGGATTAGAGCCATGTTTGGATAAGATTCAGCAATCACCGAAATTACCAGACAAGCCCACCTAACCCCCAGCTCACTGTCGCTAAATTACCCTGGGAACGATTTACCCTTTTGAGCTACCACAAGAAGCACAAGGACAACAATAAATTGACACCAATAGGGGCAAATAGCGATGCATTGTGACACCATGACCTAATATTATGGGAACCGACAGATGAGACAGCAACTACAGAGGACACAGGACATAGCACGCACAGCATGTTACATCAATATAGCGGTACCGGCAACCAGTACTCAAACATGACATGCAGGACACAGCATGCACAGCACATTACATTGACAGGGCGGCACCGGCAACCACCCTTCAAACATGACATGCAGACAGACAAGACACTTGCAACCCACGACATGGCACCCGACAATTGATGTCATGACTGAACCTGCACCCACAATCTATGCTTGACACAATATGTCAATCCAGGGCTGTACAGGCCCTACACAAGATGACAGATTGACAAAGGTAACCGGTGTTTTACATAGCATGTTGACATGAGGCTGTCAAAAACGGTAAAGTAAAATGGCAGATTGACAGCAGAAGGCATTGACCTACGTAGCATTCAGCTCAGGATAGAACAAAGTATGCCAAACACTCCGTATATAAATACTCTACATAATTCGGTAGATAGAATAACCAACGAACCACTTCCCCAGTATCAATCTCTCTTCTCTTTAAGTCATCCTCCCTTCCGCCACCTCCCCAAGACTCACCGTAAGTAAAACAGTCCGCTTCCTTGAAGCTATTCTGTTTAAACCCGCACTCTTTAACTCTTGATTAACAGTCTGCTTCCTCAAAGCTATTCTGTTAAACCCACCTCTTTAGCCCTCGATCAAAATACAAGTAGCCTGGGAGTGAAAACCCTTGTACCTGTATTTCTAGTAATTTGTACTAATAGCCTGGGAGCGAAAACCCTTGTATCAGCACTTCGTTTTCCGAATTTGCCTTTAGCAAGTAGCCTGGGACCGAAAACCCTTGTGCTTGTTTGTATAGATAGCTTGAGACCGAAAACCCCTGTATCTATATCTAGTCATCTGAATCTGCCCTTTAGCAAGTAGCCTGGGACCGAAAACCCTTGTGCTTGTTTGTATAGATAACTTGGGACCGAAAACCCCTGTATCTATATCTAGTCATCCGAATCCGCCCTTTAGCAAGTAGCCTGGGACCGAAAACCCTTGTGCTTGTTGTATAGATAGCTTGGGACCGAAAACCCTTGTATCTGTATCTAGTCAACCGAATCTGCCTTTAGCAAGTAGCCTGGGACCGAAAACCCTTGTGTCTGTATCTAACCTCTCGAATCTGCAAGTAGCTTGGGACCGAGAAACCCTTGTGCTTGTGCCACTGCATTCCGTAATTGAACAGTCCACTTAACTTGGAGCTATTCTGTTTAATTTTTCCGCATCTGCTTCCTCACTCACATCCATTCCCACTAACCCCCACACTTTCCCCTTTTACCACTTCTCCCCATTTTAAGGAGAAGCCATCAACTTTTCATTTCACTACCCATTTCCCAAACTTACGAGAAACTCCCGAATAAAGTCATTTCCGGAGGACCTCGTGTATAACATTTTATATGCCTGACACCGTCAGTGGGGAAATCATGTTGGGTACCTACAACATTTTGCGGGCAGGGCCGGAGCTTCCTGCAGTATCTGCGCGCATCCACACCAGCGTTCATCCTGCAACATTCCTGCAAATCCCCTTGACGGTGATGCACTCAGCATGTGTTTGCAATGCACGGCGAGCTACCGCTGTCGTTGGCCGTCGCTCCTGTGATGTGCACTTGCGGGGAGTGTAGGACACGCTGAATAGTCTTACCCACAAATACTTGTAGTCCGGTAGACTGTCGAGTGAGCGCCTAGCAAGCGCGAGTCCAAATGGTGTGAACACTTCAGTAGAGATCCACCTATGCCCAGGAATATCCCAAGCAGTGGATCTCGACACTCGATAGGAAGATCCTTTCGAGGCTGAAGTCGATTCCACTGCGTAAGCGATAAGCTATAGACGATTGCGTACCTTAACCAGTGATCACCTCCGAGCGCTGGACCGTTAAGAGGGTCGCTAGAGCTTACAGATGTAGCACGAGTATGAAGTAGTAGAAAGTGTTCATTCGGGCCTTGATCCGGCACTATATACTACATCGTAACAGTGTGACATATGGTAAGCGCGCGCGTTCGTAACTTGTAACATACATGAATGAACTAAGGACTAAAAGAGAAAGAAAAAAGGTGGTGGTACATCTACTGGTTGAGCGATAGTTAACTATAGTACAGATATATGCGAGAGCCGTTACAGGGAGAGTGCCTGGCTTCGCCTTGGGGCTCCTCCTGAACTCCCGCCACATATGCGGGTGATGTGTCGGCGCTTACCCGCCTCACGGGAGCCCCTGTAGCTCGTTTCAAAAGCCCCGGGAGAGTACCCGTGGTGTGACGAAAGCACGGGGACGGCCCGTACCCGTGGCGCCGCAGATACGGGGCACAGGTCACTGGATGCAGCATGAGAATATAGCAGACAGGTGACCAGCAAGTGTGTGCTAGGGGGCAGGTAAACGGGAGCTGAGTAAGCGAGGGGGGTTCCCATCAAAGAGAAATGGGGTACAGGTGGGCGTAGAGGGTACAGCGGTGCGCCACCAAGCACCAAACGCAAGTGGCGAGGGCGGGCAAGGCGCAGCACAGCAAGAGCGGGTGTAGCACGGCGCGCACGGCGCTACACGGGGGGCGAGTGCGGGGGTAGGGCGCGCTGCCGCAGAGCGTACACAGGTACAGGGAAATGACAGGCAGTGAATGACGGCACCGTGCAGCAGATGTGCGCAGGGGACACAATCAGGGTTCCGCGCGGGCGGGGCGCCACGGGCGGGGGCGCACAGCGCAGCGGGGGACGGGGTACAATGCGGACGGCGGGCGCAGTGGTGGCGGACAGCAAGCTCATGCACGACATGAAGGGAACATGCGAGGGAACTGATTGGGGGCACAGAATGCGCACGGCGCAAAGCGCGAGGGTTCCCAATATGCGACGAGAGGGCGGGGCACCAGGCGGCAGGCGTGGGGAAGCAAGCAGAGGTACGGCAATGCCGGGGGCGGAAGGCGTAGGCATGTACGACATCAAATGGCAGTATACAGGACCACGGGATGGGCACTGAGGCCCGGGGGAATTTTCGAGGCGGCCGTGGGGGGCGGCAGGCGAGCACTAGCGCGCGGAGGGCTGGACAGACGACACCGAGGGCCCGGGAGGGCGAAACACAATATTGAACCATGGTGCTGATAAACTGTCAGAGGCAGGAGAGCCCCAGGGCTACCAGCAAGCTGGAAATAGAAATAGCGACCGCGAGGTCAATTGCAGCCCCAGCAACAGGTTTTGCGAGCTGCAAATTTGGACATTGCCAGAACGAATACCAACTATTCTTGAGAACGAATTTCAGAACCCCCGAAGGCCAGCAGCAGCTTTTATGGAAAGGACTGCTGGTAGGTGTCTCATCATACAGCAGAGATACTGCGTCATTGAAAGCGATTGGAAGTCCAGCAGGGGATCGCAACAGTTTATTCGACCAATGGTAATGGCCTGGCAGAGGGAGAGGGTCTAGCAACAAGCCGGGAGCGAAGGGCAGCTAAGGGAAGTTGGGTGGCGAGGTGCAAGGAGGATTGATGGGTGACGAAACAATTGTAGACGGTTCCCCTTTTGGAGTGGCAGTGGAGGCGCATTGAACACCATCAATTGAGGCGGCACAGCGGGCTAGCGGTGGGCGCCCAAATCGGGTGGAGCGCGATGCGGCGGGAAAGGAGGGTGAGTTGATATATCAGACTCACCTCTAATTTAGAGGTCCTTGTTGGAATTCCGAGTCCTACGCTCGCTATCTCCGACGCCACAGCCTGGCACGGCAAGGCAACAAATTATCTGCTATGTTCAGTTCCTGCATTTATTATGTTCAACTTTGTATTTTGTCCCTTGTGCCTTACTTATACTCTAGTTGTTCTAATTCTTTCTCTTATTAGTTACATTGGTTCCTGACGAGTTTTGTATATTACCTAGTACTCGAATGAATCCCCTGCGCGTTTGCGAGGGTCTTCTGCTATCTCCCGAATCAAGGCCGCGGTTACCTTGATTTTAACAGTCCTGATATATCACGGTCGTCCGCTGATCAGAGGATCCACCCCTAAACCGAGCGCAGAGACGTGCAACAGCGAGGAACACGAACGCCCGGGCGGCACTGGGTAAGAAAACAACCAAAGCGTCAATTAAACTGGCCGCCCTGAACATCCGTGGGAATGGCAAAGACAAGAAATGGTGGAAGCTAAATCAAATCATGAACCACGAAAGAATCGGGATACTAATAGTCGGGGAAGCACACCTAGACCAAGAACGCTTCGATAGTATTAACAGAGTGTTTCAAAGGCAGCTGCTAATAAAATACACCAAAGATCCAAGGACACCGAATGCGAACGGCGTAGCGATCGTGGTAAATAGGAACCAGCTCAAGGTAGATGATATACGCACAAGAGAGGTTATTCCGGGGCGCGCTTTACTGCTAGAGACAACGAAGCATGACGGGAAACCAATATCAATACTCGGAGTATACGCACCAAATGCCCCCGGCGAAAATGCACAGTTCTGGAAGATATCCAAGAGTGGTTCTCGCGGCACTCGGTACGCAAGCCAGACATAATGGGCGGAGATACCAACGTAGTGGAAGATGCAATAGATCGCCTACCAGCCCACGAAGACCCAGAAGGGCCAGTCTCAGCCCTGGACGCCCTTAAAGAAAATATGAACCTCGTTGATGGATGGAGGGAATCGTTCCCGACCACTAAGGCATATACATACCACCAGACGTATACTGGCTCGCAATCCAGAATCGACAGATTCTATGTTAAACGCCAGCTGATAGACCAAACATACGAATGGGAAATAGAAACCGTTGGAATCAGAACCGACCATAGAATGATAACAATGAAACTCACCTCCGAGAATGCCCCCACAACGGGACACGGTCGCTGGATATGCCCACCGCACATAATGCGTCACAAAGCCTTTAAGAAGTTCGTGCACGATACAGGTTTGGAGTTGATCGACAGCCTCCAGAAAATAGGGCGCCCGCTACCCCGAACCGAGACACACAATGCGCAAACCCTGTGGAAAGAGTGGAAAGACAAAATATACACTGAGGGACGTAGACTTGCAAAAATTGTTGTTCCCAAAATGGACGCAGAAATTGACAAGGTCGAACAAGACCTTCAGAATGTACTTGCGGACGAGACCCTCTCTGACGAGGAGAGGAAACTCTCAGGAGCGGTTTTCACGGAACATCTCGCAGCCCTACACCGGAAACGATTCCGGGACTCCAGGAAAACGGCGGAAGTACGGAACCGTCTGGAAGGCGAAGTGATCAGCAAATACTGGTCAATGATAAACAAACCTAAGAAACCAAGGGACATAATTGACCGCCTTTTAAAGGACACGTCAGCTCTCGACCCGGCAGACTACTCGTACGAGTCAAACTCAAAGAAGATGGCAACGATGGCGAGGAACTATCATAACAAGATCCAGAAAGACAGACGTGAGACGGCTCCCGATATCAGAGACCACACTATAGAGGTGGTACTCAGTCGTACAGCACATAAGACAAACAACGATCAGGTCAGAGATCTGAGCACGAAACTCACGAGGAAGGACGTCCAGGAAGCGCTCAAACTTTCAGCGAATGGTAAAGCACCAGGCTTGAATGGATTCACGTATGAATTCTGGAAAATCTTAGACGAAAGATATAAGACAGCAGTGAGCCTGGAAAAAGAGGGTTTCGACATAATAAAAGTCCTACTCTGGGTGTTCAATGATATCGAAACGAACGGGATGGTCACAGGCACCAAGTTCTCTGAGAGTTGGATATGCCCCCCTCTACAAAAAAAATAACCGAGCAGACATAGCGAACTATCGCCCAATATCGCTGCTCAACTCGGACTATAAAATATTCACTAAAGCCCCCACAATAAAATTGGCTAAAGCGGCACCCGACCTTATTCATCCAAACCAAGCAGGGTTTGTACCTGGACGTCACATCTACGATCAGATATGGCTCACGAAAAGGGTAATTGAACTTGCGGAGGCGACCGAATCCAACGGCCTTATTGTAGCCCTTGATCAAGAAAAAGCCTACGACAAGATCGAACATGATTACCTATGGAAGGCTCTCCGAAGCTTTAACATCCCCGAACAATTCATTAATACGGTCAAATCACTGTATAGTGACGCTTTCACATACGTGATGGTAAATGGAGAAAAGAGTGAACTCCCCTTCAGAGTGACCCGAGGAGTCCGTCAAGGGGACCCGCTATCGTGCCTCCTCTTTGACCTGGCAATTGAACCGCTAGCTGAATCCTTAAGACAATCTGACCTGATGGGAATCAAAATCCACGGATGTGACGAACCGTTGGTAGCAACCCTCTTTGCAGACGACACAATGGTGTACCTAGACTCAAACGATGACTTCGGGACTCTGGAACAAATCCTTGACGAGTGGTGCATCGCATCGGGTGCAAAATTCAATATCGGAAAAACGGAAATGATACCAATAGGGACAATAACGCACCGGGACAAAGTACGAGCAAACCATTTCGTTAACGGTATGGATGGTACGAGAATCCCTGAACATATCAAGATTGCGGCCGAACACGAGCCTATACGCACACTTGGAGCATGGGTAGGAAACGGAGTTGATCAAGCCGGAACGTGGGCGTGCACAGTTGAAAAAGTTGATGCGGCACTAGAACAATGGGAGCTGGGCAAGCCATCGATGGAAGGCCGGCGACTGATTATCCTAATGGTTGTCGGTGGTATGACACAATATATGGCGAAAGTCCAGGGCATGCCGAAAGATGTTGAAAAAAGACTGGAAAAACGAGTTCGTAAATTCCTGTGGGCAGAAAAAGAGAAGGTCACGGTAAACCAAGAGACTGTCTACGCACCCGCAGACCTAGGCGGGAAAAACTTGCTTGACATTGTAGCAAGAAACGAAGCCATCGCTGTGACATGGTTGAAATCTTACCTCAGCTTTGGAGATGAACGGCATTCGCGGCGGACATACTGCTATCGCACCATGCACAGAGTGCCGATAACAATGTCGACCCGGAAATAAGAGTCAACACCTTCTTGCAAACCTGGAACACAAAGGTAACGGTCATCACACCGGACCTAGCCTCGATGGTGAAAGCTGCAACGGATAACGACCTCCGTTTAGATGGCCTGGCAATCTCGCGGAAAATACAACGGGCCATGCCCATTTGGTTCCATCAAAAATCTACTGCAACCAGAACACTCTTCACTGGCGGCAGTCAAAGCAAGGGTGTGGTAGCATGCATGAAAAATACGCACAAGATACAAACCACGGGTGAGGCCGAAGTACTTGCCAGAAAACTAGATACTGCACGGCACAAGGATGGGAAACGTTGCCGATGTGCAGCCTGCGCAGACGCACGACAACTGGGGTGTCGAGACCCGAATAGATGCTTCAGAAGGGCGAAATTTATGCTAGACTCACTGCTCCCGAAATGGAACCCTATGCTCGATCAGCCGGAAGACTGGGAAGACGAGATGGACAACATAGAGCCGGAGGATGAAGACACTCTGTTCTTCAATGCAAAGGTCACGGTACATGGTACCATAGGCGACGCCTTCCGAATCTTCACAGACAGCGTGGAAAGCGGAGATATAGCACCGGACACCCGGTTCGAGCCGGAACCGGATGAAGAAGAGATAGTTGCATATACAGATGGTTCGGCGACCGATAATGGCAAGGAAAACGCGCGAGCAGGAAGCGGAGTGTACTTCGGAGAGGAGGATATTCGGAATCTCGAAATCAGGATCCCGGAGGACATAGAACAATCAAACCAGATGGCAGAGATCCTGGCAATAAAAGAATGCTGTGAAAAATGCCCGAATGATATCCCACTCACAATCATTAGTGATTCGCTCACAATGATAGAGGGACTAACAAAGAACCTGGAAAGCTGGGAAAATGAAGACTTCATGTCAGTCGCGAACGGTGAGACCATCAAAATTACAGTTGCACGGATGCGCGAACGCAAGGCTGAAACTTACCTGATATGGGTCAAAGGACACGCAGGCACCAAAGGAAATGAAGCAGCTGACGTACTCGCAAACAATGGACGCTTGAAAGACACCCGATACTTTGGACATGAGAGTGCGAGCCGACCTGGTTCTCCCAGGTGCAAAACTAAATGTCATGACACAATCGCTGGCATACAAATCATCCGACAGAGGAAGATGAAGAAAGAAAAATACAAGTCAGCACTAGAGCGGAAAATTACAAAAAGAAATATGGCCCTTGCGAAGGGAGCAGCAAGCGACTTCAACAATGAGTCCACCCCGGCTAAGGCAATCTGGAAAGGATCCAAGCACAAAGACTTTGGCAGGAATATATGTTTCTTCTTTTGGATGGCAATTCACGGCGGCTACAAAATTGGTGAACATTGGAAGAGTATTGCCGACTTTGAGGACTGGGGTGTCTGCAAAGATTGTGAGATAACGGAGTCCATGGATCACATCCTAACAAAATGCGGCGCCCCGGGACAGGCCCTAATCTGGGACCTGGCAAGCAAGGTCTGGCAGAAGAAGACCGGGGATGAGATGCGCCCGAGTTTCGGTGAAATAATAGCATGCGGAGCTATCAAAAAAGGAGATGCGGGTACATCCCGTCTGTACCGCATCCTCCTCTCGGAATCTGCGTACCTGATTTGGAAGTTGAGGAACGAAAGGGTAATTGGCGAGAAAGTCGGAGCGTCACCCCAAGAAATCACGAACAGGTGGAACAAATGTATTAACAACCGACTGGAACTAGACTGCCTACTTACGAATGCAAATAAGTGGGGAAAGAAGTCTCTAAATAAGTCTTTAGTGCTCGCCACCTGGAGGAAAACACTGCAAGACGAAGACAGACATCCTGATGATTGGACCGGGATGGCCGGGGTTTTAGTGGGTGTGGGTTAACTTACAATGATGGTCGCCTGCGGACCTGAGTAAGTGGACTCAAGCCCTACACAGCGCATGGTGTTTCAGATGCGTGTGCGTTTGCGCATTCCCCTGGGTGGCTCTCTGTCGGTTGGGTTCTCGTTTCCCCAGCTTTAAATCAACGGGAGAGGGGAGGTCAACTTGGTCGGTCTGAGGATCGGGGGGCGGGTTTCTGGAGACGTAAGAAACACCCTGTGAGGAGGGTACCTAGTACCCCTTCTGCTCTCCACTCAACGTTCCACAACAAAAAAAAAAAAAAAAAAAGGCATGTCACGTCTGTCACATCGGGTCACTGTTTCAAAAGATTGGATAGAAACTTGAACTCGCATTCATTTGCGGCGCTTGCTCGCGTTTTTACAATTTTCCGAGAGAGATATGTCTTGAGAATGGTGTTTTGCATCCTGGAGTGATCTGATACCACATCGAATTAAGGCACGGCATTCTGGTTTGCTGACATTGGTCCGAAAAGGAAAGTGGAAAGCAACACGGTTTCTGTTCCCTATGGTCAGCCTCGGTCGCCTTCCAAATATTCTGATGACAGGGTTCTCTTCAAAGGGCTCCTCCGAGCATTCTGGAATGCACATCTTGGGCAATGTACTGGATTTGACACTGGTACTGTCGAGATATTTGAACTGACTGGTAGCAAGGAAGCGGAAAGGAACACCATACTTCACGTTGCTTGTGTACCCATGCTCAATTTTCGGGATTCTGAAAGGGATGAAACCATTATAATGCTCTTCCACACCCTGGAGACTGAGCAAGCAGCCCAATATATGAAATGGTCCAGTGTTACAGGTGTGATTACTACCGAAGTGCCAACTCAGGGAAAGGAACCCAGTCTATGGTGTTCCTTCGTCGCCCTTGCTTATTATTTGCATTTGGAAGCATAAGAGAGTTTCAGATAGATCCTCCCTATTTCGCGACGGGTGTGGTTTGAGCTTAAGTCCTTTTAGTCAAACCGTTGAATGCATGCATGGGGGGCTAACTGGGTGGAAAGGAACAATACGTGCACTCATGAAATCGAAGTTTATTGCATCCGAGAAGCTCCACATAGGTTGGGGATTAAGTGTTTGCCTTGGTCCAGAGCCAAACTACTACGCAGTTCGACCTTGTGAAGTTGAGATGCATTTCTGGGCCCGGCGTCTAATTTTGATAACAAGCGCTCATTTTGATCGTTCAATTCCATTGGCTCGGAGCGGCGGGCCGTTGTCGGAATTTCCCGAATTTAGAAAGCCTTCAGCTCTGCGCATGTATTTCGTCAAAGAATGAGCTCTACTTGTTCCCTAAACAAACTTAAACCCCATGGGCATCATTCATCCAAGATTCAAGAAAATCTGTCAAACGAGTAATATTCTATCCATGAATCAATCCTTGTTCCCGCCAAAATACCACCCCCAAACAATTTTCCATCCATACAGACATCCAGCAACCACCTAAATATCGGGGAAAATGCTCACAGACTATCTCTATAGCGCATGAACAACATTTATCAAAATTGGGGCATCACTCCTAAATGAAATGGAAATAGTCGGGGTTGACTCAAACCGCCCATGCTTTCGTCGAGTTTCAAGGCCAAACCAATGCTCAACTTGGGAGATTTTTGAGACCTTTTCAACAACTACGCCCTTTCGGTTCAAGAAACCCCAGTTCAAATCGAAGAATCATGTTCCAAGATGACATGTCTCCATCTTCGAGCGTCCAATATGGCCTAATACCTCCCCCTGGTCTCCTCAACTCCAAAATACGACGAAAAAATGGTCAAATATAATATGCCCTGATTTTGAAATGTGTTGTTAGGATACCTAAGACGATGTTAAATCTCACTTTTTCAGGCCGCCCCACCGGAAATTGACCCGGAACGAGCCTCGACATTCTGACATAGTGATGCCCCATTCACAACCTCCATGGGTCATAATGCTGAATGAGTCGCAAAATGTCATTCAGTATGTAAGGCCCCATTGTATGCCCACAGATGGAGCTCCTTGTGTCCTTCAGGATCCAGTATTGAACGGATTTTGGAATCCAGTCATTTGGTCATAAAGACACGGAATAAATTATAGATGGCTCCGGAATTTTGTCAGAAGTAAACCTGCGACGTATGTAATAAACAGTCCCGTCACATCAGTAACATGGCACGGTGATGACCCCGAAAGAGTAGGCGAGCCGAAGCGAGCGTACGCGATCGAGATCAAGCGAGCCCCGATCATCCCGAGCTGAGTGAGGGAGGAGTCGTGAAAGAAGAAGGCATAAAAGACGAAAAAAAGGAAGGAACGGAAGGAAATATAGATGAATAAATAAATAAAAAGCGGAGGAGGACGAAAGAAAAACGGAAGTATGAATGCAACCCAGTAGATGACCGAGGCAATGAAAAAAAAAAAGTAGAGTCGACGTGAGGCACGCAACAGCAACAGAAAGGAAACACAAAGAGAAAAAATGGCGGGAAACAAGAAAGACAGAACTGAATGCAACTGACCACCACAAGGCAAACAGCGCCGAAATAATTGTAGTCCCGACCCGGATAGCAACGGAATTGTTGGGAGGAGGCATAGTGAATCCGAGGCAAGCCAAGGACAAGCTGAGGGCAAACTACACAGTGTGCGGGAATGAGGGGAGTGGAAAGCACAATGCTCGGCTGAAGACTTGATTTATATTCTTGTCGCGCGGCCGTAAGATTATATCGGGCTGCGTGACCGGCAGCCGAGGCGCGCTAACAGCTAGTGCCGGTATATCGCCAAGTCCGCGACATCACGGAGTAGGACTGTCCTGTGGGAGGCACTGGACCGTGGTGTTGCGTACGCTGATGTGTCTGATGGTCCGCGAAAATTTCGCTGCAATCATCGTGGGCCTCAAAATTAACAGTCCAAGCGGCATCATACACAGTCCCGGCAATCTATTCCGCCTGTTCCCCGTCAGAAACAGTGGATTTGCCCACCGTCTTTCAGCCCAAGATTTACTGCTACTCTGCTCTTCACCAGGTGTTGCAAGTTTAATAAGAACCAAAGGCATTCACGCATTTCAACGCATTTTTTAAGTCATAACAGCTAAATAGATTCCCATCTACATTTCCCTCTAGCTCTGAGAGGACCAAGCGAGTGACGCGTTGTTTTTGTGGTTTGAGACGCGTCAGGTTCTTGACGCGGTACACGTGATCAACGCGTGTCGTTTGTCCTGAGGAATCCGCAAACAATCGTCAACCTTGATTTTCGACTTTTACTTCCATCTCCCTCCCTGTCATATTGCGCCCTCTGGCCGACACCCCGTCAATTCTTCAGAAGTGTACATAAGTAAGTTGATGAATCACCGCATATACTGCTCCTCGAGCGCTCGATAATTAGGCACTTGTTTTACTTTTAGCGCCCATCTCAATGTGAGTCGCATTGCATATATTTTGGCACTCATTTGCTAAGGCAGTGGCAAACCGTAGTTCAAAAACGGCACCCGCAGGACATCCCAACTGTATTTTTGATTCTCAGGTTGATCCCGCACCAAAACAACGCTAGTGAGATCAATTTTGGGTTATCATGCTCGGTTCACAAACGGCACCCGCAGATATCCCAACTGTATTTTTGACCTCAGGTTGATCCCGCACCAAAACAACTTTAGTGAGATCAATCTTGGTTATCATGCTCGGTTCACAAACGGCACCCGCAGGATATCCCAACTGTATTTTTGACCTCAGGTTGATCCCGCACCAAAACAACTCCAGCAAGGTCAATTTTGGTCGGATTTCCTTGAATTAGGGGACTGACCAGACCTTTACAGAACGTCTTCACTGACCAGGGGCGTCTCTAGAGCTGGCCATCGTGTCATGCTTGCATACAACGACGCCTCCCTCCTGAAATTAGGTCTAACACAAAACCTTGTGGATCGAGGTCAGTTTCTATCCGGATCTCCCCAAAGAAAAAACTCACCGAACCCTCAAGATATTATCTAGAGGTTTTACAGGCAATTCGTGCTAGACAGCTTGCCGCGGGCACGGCTGACCCCGGCGAGGTCGATGTTGCCCAAGATTCGATTCTATAGAATATCATCTGTAAAATGGTCAGTTCATGTGTGAATGTCTTCGAAAAAAATACTCGGCGTACCTCCAGGATGTCCTCTCGAGGGCGTGCAGGCGCTATGGGCCGCTCGGGGTCGAACGCGTGCACGCCGTCCACGTCGGCGCCGACTCCCGCCAGATCCGCACCCGAGACAAAACCACTTGTATCTTGGTCCGTACTTGACCCAATCACCTCAAGAAACCTGCCCAGTGTACCTCTAGAATGTTATCGAGAGGCTGCACATGCATTCTGGGTCGCCCGCCGTCAAACGCGCGCACGCCGTCCACGTCGGCGCCGATTCCCGCCAGATCCGCACCCGAGACAAAACCACTCGTATCTTGGTCGGTAGTTGGCCCAATCGCCTTAAAAAAAAATGCTCAGTGTACCTCTAGAATGTTCTCGAGAGGTTGTACATGCATTTTAGGCCGCCCGCCGCATAGGCGAGAACACTGTGTGACCGTTTAATTCGTACTGCAGTCTGTCTCGTCAGTTAATTATATATGAAGTGTTCGGCTTACGTATGTCAAGCATTTAGCCGTACATACCTGAACCTTTCGCTGCCTACGAATTGACATTGCATGTACGCTCCATTCCCGCATGTTGCACGCGCTCCAGGAGGCGCAAGGATAGTTCGTGAGTGGTAACTTATGAACACAACGACCTTGAATCGTCCTGCCGAAGGTAGGAGTAATGTGATCTCGAGCTAATCGACTTACCTGTTCGCCGCTTGACTCGGCCTTGGCCTAGAACATAACCTGCCAACTAGACTGATAAAATTCCGGAACACTAAACAAAAACCAGCGCGATGCATATTGTCTATTTATTTTAGGCGGCGATTGACCCGCCGATTTAAACGCTACCTCTATGTGAGGGTTATTTAAACTGTTGTTTTCCCAGTACCAAAACGCGCACTGCTCGCTCTACAAGCAAATCGTTATATTCGCCTTTCACCGCATACACCACTGAGACTTTAACCTGTTGACTCCGGAATAAGGTAAGCCGTTGATTGGACTTTAGAACCAAATCCAGCTGACCAGAATTTTTGACATCACCTCCAGACTGCCATACCCCGCAAACCAGGTGCGTTTTCCTTCCGAAAACTCCGCCTATTTAATAGCACTGGAGCTCTGTCGGAACCAGTTTCTCTCCGCTCTACAAGCAAATCGTTATATTCGCCTTTCACCGCATACACCACTGAGACTTTAACCTGTTGACTCCGGAATAAGGTAAGCCTTTGATTGGACTTTAGAACCAAATCCAGCTCACCAGAATTTTCGACATCACCTCCAGACTGCCATAACCCGCAAACCAGGTGCGTTTTCCTTCCGAAAACTCCGCCTATTTAATAGCACTGGAGCTTTGTCGGAACCAGTTTCTCTCTTGGCTTCGAACTTCATCCTCCCGATGCCCGCTGCCCGCCGCCCACCCTGCAGCTACAGTTACGCAGAACTAGTGGCTCTTCCATTCAGTCCGTACAAAATCGAAGGACCGGGCTTCCTGTACTTCCCTCTTCGCGGCACAGCAACTTCTGACATCGACGCGTTCCTCGACGGCACCCCGCTCTCTCAAGCGCAATTCGACGCGCTGGAGATCAAAGCCGGGCATACCGCGATATTCGAAAGGCGTTTCGGCGAGTACCGCGCATGCAGCTGCAACGGACCGCACGACCACACCGTCGTCTTCTGGGCGCGCTGTTACGCCCCCGAGAGACAGCGCACCGGTACGAAACTCCTGTTCATGGACAGGTCCCTAACAGAACTACTGCCAGAGCGATTGATCCACCTCAAGTTGAAGTCCAAGCGCGCTTCACTCGCTCCTGTACCATGTACCGGATGCAAGAAGAACCACCGAGAGTTTTATTCGCTCGCCGACGCGGGGGATTTGACGGGTTTTAAAAAACTTGTGGAGGAGGTGTTCCTAGATCTGGGCGTTCCGTTCGGGTGGTAAGTGTATATTCTCGAGAGCCCCCTTTATATTGCTGACGATTTTCCAGGGAACTGCTGGAGGACCGTATCCCATAATAAACTACTCGTGTTCATGTAAATTTCGCGGAAACTCGGACCAATTGGCCAACCCACAATCGTGGACCATTGTTGGTTCCCCTAAAGTGAGCTGGCTGTGAAATTGAACGCCTGCCGATATTTACGCCTTCCGTGCAGCGACAGGCGTCACTGAACGCAAAGCCAATGCGTTCACTGTATCTAGTATGGGAACATCTCAAGCGTTGGACAGCCATAAACGTCTGTAAGGCTAACTTGCCTCATCTCACAGTCTCTGGATCACCGAACGAACGCAGCGCATCCATATCTTGGAGGGAAACATTGTACGCCGTACAAAAACCATAAGACAGAGCAAGAAAAATATAATTTATACGGACACCATAGCCGAGGAGGCGAAATGTCGACTCATCTGGAGTATCAAGTAGTGTAACGCCTTGCACTTGAATACTGAATCTAACATCCCAAGTAAAATATACACGATTATCGAGCAATGCCAGGCGGAAAAGTCGAACAAGGGATGGAGGATAAAAATAAATAAAAAACGAACCGGCAGTTTCGAACCAGCCCCATCCGCCTTTTTTACGTCACCACTAAATTCATTAGATCGAGGTCTTAAAAAGACTTCAAAAAGCTAATGGACACCGCCACTATTTCTTTACATCGTCAAAACGCACTGATAAAGTTTCGCGAACTCAGAAAGCTGGTCTCGATTATGAAATGAACGATCACTTTACTACGTAAAGTACTCGTAATTTATGGAGTTTTTGAGGGCCTGGAAGGCTACCCTTTCCTCGGAGTTTGCGACTGATCCACACGGACACCTGGGTCGCCGACATAAAGCGATTGCTGCGGCCATTGACCGCACTTCCTTTCCCGATCTCACCGTACTTCGTGCTTACACTCATCCGATTACATCATGGTCTCCCGGTTATTCGTCTCCTCCCCATCAATCCTGGGGATTGGCCCGGCCCGAGCTCGAGAGAATGGCGAGCTTTTGCCAACGTCAATTTGGATGGGATGCAGCCGAAATCTCGTGCAAGTTTATTAAGCTTGTTTACCCTGGGATTGCTTTGCAGTCGCTATTGCAGGTTCGTTTTCTTTTCTTCGCCTGTGGCTGCTTCGCTTGCTTATACCCATCTGGTCTAGCCATATGATTTGCATGCGCTGCTGGAAGCTCACGTCAATTCAGGTTTCTGCACCGATAACACCCTTCCTCGCTCATCTGTCCTTCAAGTTCACAAAGAGAAGACCACGACCTCGCACGGCACCTCTATAAAGTATTATCAAGTCGAAATATCCACCGGTGCTCTCAGCCTTCAAGCCAAATCCCGCTTGCGTGATGCGACAGCTTTTCCGACTGCGACCCTTATGCGCACCTGGATACCCGCACCGGTCATAGATTATGCACTCCCAGATCTGGTTTCAAGGTCTAAGGCTTCGGCGAAACACACTGCGCCAGGATCAAGTCGTCGTCCCAAGGCTTTCAAGCCACGGATTGCAGGGCCATCTAGTACGTGTTTCCCTGACTTGCGTATCGCCTCGGTCTAACGCGCCTTAAGTTGTTGGCAGAGATATCATTGATCTCACAACACCTGAGCCTGAAGATTTTCGTCGGTGATTTTCCTCACAGTTTTTGCCAGATCTGCAGTACGTGATTCCTTCAGGTTCGCCACTATGTTTTCATTTTCAATTTTTCTAGAGCACTTGCACACAATTTTAGCGGCGGTAAATATATATTGCCCATCCAGTCAATTGTATACATGTAGATCTATAGGGGCGCAATACATTTTCTTCCTTTCACCATGCCAGACACTGTCCCCCCCGTCTTTGCGGCACTTTACCGAGCTATTCACGACCCCGATGAGCCTGACAGACCTCATAGCGGTGAAATTGAAGAGGATCTTGAGGCGGAAGGAGAAACTCTTCCAGACGACGGCGAAGATGGAGATACCCCTGCCGCGTTCGACTTGTCGCAGTTGCAGGAGTTCCTTCTGGAGGCCTCGAAAGGTGTTACCAATGAGACCGATAAGGAATACAAGAGGTCGGTGGATTTTCTCGTGAATTGTACACAATGATTTATGCCAACGCAGATTAATGCAGAGATGTCTCAAATTCCTTAAGGAGAATAAGTTGATTAAAGAGGACGATAAATTTTTCAGCAGTAGCCCGGACAAACTTGTCCCATTCTGCATCTGCGCTTGGATCATGCACGAGTGAGCCGACTCTTTTAATAAATCTTTTGGAAGTACTGACATCAATGGAGATGTGATGAACGCAATTTCGATGGCACGATGAAACCACCGAATCAGGTGCGGGACAGCTACAACCACGCACAGAAAATGAGAGCGGCCATGACCTATGCATTTGGTCGCTTGTGTGGTCTTGGCTCGCTCCCGTGGCACCAAAACTCTGCCGGGAACATGGTCGGCAATCCGTCTGTATCCGAGACGGTCGCGACATACATGACCAGCCTACGCCGCCGCAAGGTTAGTACAAACCATCCATTCTGTGGCTTCCACTCATTTTATAAATAGGTCCGCGCTGGGGAAACCGCCACAAGTGCCCGCGCTATTACTCAGGTAAGCCGATAATCTATCTTTCAAACAGATGCATCTGAATGCTTTCAGGAGACGCTGCTTAAACTCTATGAATTCAATAATCAACCTGAGGTAGCAGATATCAAAGAATATACTGCGGGCTCTCGGAAACAACCCAAGGGTCCTCATGAATGGGGCGGAGGACGGGCACGCCGACTACTTACTTTGGCATATGTGCTATCTTTTCTGTGTCTCCTCCGCTTTGACGAGGTCCTCAAGATACAGATTCACGACATCGAGTGGATCTCAGACACGTGTATTAAGCTCACCTTACCCTTTAGAAAGACCAATCAGTTCGGCGGTGTGTTTTTATTATCTCTTTTTATATGTTGGGTCTCGGAACGCTCACAAACAAACAACAGGTGTAAAACCGTTCTACCTTCACTTACTCCCACCGCACCTCGCTCATCGTTGTCCTATTCGCGCACTTGCCCAGTGGTTACATGTGTCCCAAATTACTGAAGGCTATCTATTTCGGAAGATAGCTTCAGGTGACCGTGTTTCCAACCAAAATTCGCATATGGTAAGCTTTATTTCCAGGTTATGCCTTCGAACCTAATCTCGCTGTAGACCAGCGAGTTTTTCCTGGAAATGTTCAGGAACAATTTACTTGATGTCGGAATTGACCCCTACCCATATGGAACACACTCATTTCGCCGGGGCGGGTGTCAATGGTTGTACACCTGTTGCCGTTGGGGGCTAGTCCGCATCTGTGACTGGGGTGGCTGGAGTACGGAATTCAGCAACCTTACCATTGTCAAATACCTTATCTCGTACGTTGACGAACCATCAGAACGGCGGGAGGATTATATGAATCCGAATCGTCCGCCGTCTCTGAAATGTTTCAGTTGCGGTAGAACATGTCATTGTATCTAGTTTTGCGAAGTTATCTATATCTTTCATGCTTCCGGTGGCGTACATCCTGCAAGAAAATTGCCTGATAGAATTTCGTTCATATAGTTGCATAAGATGAGGTTGTATTAATCTGAATCTAATCCTCGACGTCATCATCATCCACATCCTCCACCTCGAGACCCTTTAATCTGCGGTAGGTGTTCGCAATCATCGAAGGTCTTTTCATCACGTAGTAATTGCTTCCTCTGCGGTACGTTAATTGCTCGGTGGTAAGCTCACGAAGTGCCAGATCCGATAATCTCTGATTTTCTGCATGCCGTTCCTCTGCCAGTCGAGCGATAATTGGAGTGTATTTCATCCGCTGAAGTTGTCCGTTTTTGCCAGGTACCGAGAATCGCGCCCAAAATTGGTCGAGGGTTGTCGCTGTCATAGCCCGAACAAGAATCTAAACGCAATCAAGTGAGCGATTGACGAAATTAAGAAATAAATGTACCGACCTTCCAGTCAAACCAATGTTTCTTGACGCCCTTCCACTGATTACTTTTCCAGTACTTGTAAATTGTCGGCCAATAGATAACAGGCACAGGAACACCGTTGATTGTGAGGGACGATGTTCCACGCCAGTTGGGCCAGTTATCATCCCACTCCAATAGCAAATCTGCCATCCGACTGGCGTAGCTCACCGCTGGTGGATCAGGGATATCAGACTCGCGGAAAGTGATAAATCTTCCACCGGCGAGCGCCAACGTTCGGGTGGGAGTTTCGTTGTTAGAGGCAGAGCTGGGAACGGAAGTTGACACCGACATGTCCAAATCCGTGGCAGCAGGGTTACCGGTCGTCGCGCTTCCAGATTCGGATGCTGTCGAGGATGGGAGCGGAGGGGCTGCTGTCAATGGAACATCGGATGTCGGATGACTGGAAAGGATATTCTGGTTATGTTGGACGTATGCGATGAAACCAGCTAAGAGGTCCATCGCAGTTTGCGGTGGGTTTGCCTTTTGTATGTTTAATGCGTGAGTAGAAGAACCCAAAAATAATAACGTACGACTGGTACATTGAAACTATTGTGGACAGGCACAGATGGCGCGGTTTGTGTTTGTGATGCAGGTTCAGCGTTAACGGCCGGTGGACTGATATAGATTGACGCGTTGGCATCTGCACGATTGATATTGGGCTTGTAAGGATACTGCTCAACAATGTGTTTCGCCTAAGGTATAGTAAATGCGCGTCAGTAGATGATTAAGCATAGATGAACGAAATACCCATGGCAAAATTGCTGCCTTTTCCTCTGCAGTACGAAGGTCTTTGGAGCGCTCAGTGACCGGTGCATTTGCTATGCGGACGCCGGCGGCTCCGTGGAACAGACTCTCCCGGCGTAATGTAGATGTCTTGGGCTTGCCTTTCTTCTCCTCTTGGGGTTTCCGGGAGCCCTTGTGTGTGTTCGTTGCGCCGGGAATTAAGCTGCTCGAACCGAGATTAAATATGTAATTTACAGGTGCAAAATTCCACGCACCTATCCCAACGGGTCTTGTCTTTACTAAAATTCTTCAATCGGTCGAGTAGTGCTGGTTTATTGCCACTATATGCGAGCTGAAATGTCTTGCAATGCTCCGAAAGTTGCGGTTTCGTTAGTGTGGCCCTAGGTACGACATGAGAACGCTCCCGCGGACTCCGGATGTGAGACTTGCAAACGGATATATTGCGTCGTGAATCCGCTCGGCGTATAGTCACCAGGAAAAGGAAACTCGGGGTCGTCATCGACTGAGACATCCTTCGGCATTGTATCGCAAGAGGCGGGATGGTCGTGACGTCCAGCCCAAGCCCAGAGAGAACAGAGGACCACGATCTCGCAGATGGGGAACACAATGAGAGGGAGGATGACGAGCGCAGCACAGCGGTTGATGTAAGCCAGCAAGGAGGCACCGACGGTGCCCCCGATCACGATGCCGCCGCCGTCGATCACATCGAGCGCGAGCCTGTAAAGCACGGAGCTGTGAACCGCCAATCAGTTTGGTTACGAAACGGGCCGATCGAACCGAAAACATCCCAGTCCCTAAGCGAGAGGACGGTCCCACGCGATCGGCGGAACATCCCGGGTGACGGGACTGTTGTTCTCCAGGAAGAAGGTGAGGCTGTATCGAAATAATGAAATGGCCTCACCCGAAATGGAATGCAAGGTCTTTGAGCCGGTTGGTAGCCTCGGAAACGATCTTGTTAGGGGCTTCATTCCCAAAGTAGTGCGCGGATCAGAGCTCGATCATGATCGATCTCTGAGATCTGGTCATATACGGTAATGTCCCACACTCATGATCGTCGCTTAACACGCATCAAATGGAACGAAACACAATGTTCGCTTTCCTCCGACGTCCCCAGTCGTTTCCAATTAATTCTAAACAGGGCATTCCCTTCGAAATGTCAGTCCAAACCATCTAGTCCACTAATCCATGAAGTTATATTACCAGTTTGGTCGGAGGAGCCACAATTTGTGTTGTAGGGTAGCAAGGTGTTTCTACTTCTCTTCCACTCCCCAATTCGATGCACTTCTTGTAAGAAGCCCCAGTTTCAGTTATGTCGCTCTTACTCCAACATCAAGTGAATTCGTTCACGGGACCCATCCAGCAAGAATAATTGAGTCAGAAATGGGGGAATTCATTGAAATCGATAGGTGTGGGGAGATCACAAGAAACAAAACCGGTACAAAAGGTGAATTACGTATTTTAGAGCACATTCAAGAGCGTAGACGGATTTTGTGGACAAGCTGGCACCTGGTAAAATGAAGGGAATAGAACCGAGGGGTGCAAGGATCGAGAAGTGATTTAGGGAACGAGTAGAACAGTATTATGACAGGAAACATCCCGCAAATGGCATACAAATGGTTGTGGTACGAGGAATTGACTGACCATGCAGATTGTGCACAGTGTGCAGCAGAGAGGTCTACGATGCGTAGCAGGATGAAAAGCTGACAGTCCGGGTGATGGTGCAGGTGATACGTGGTGAGATGATTTTGCGTCTGTAGTATATTGTGTGCGCTCAATCCCAGAGGAGAGCCGGTGAGCAGGAAGCATAGCAAGAGAGCGTTGTGACCGAGAAACAGGGGACAGAAATTGCTAAGGGTGCTGAGAGAGGTGTAGGGTGTTAGGCTTTGTGTGGACGACTGTAGGGACCGATTTAGGCCCAGAATTCGAGCAGCAAGTGCAGGAACAGCGGGGGGCAAGCAAAGGGAGAATAGGGCAGGCAGTAGACCGAAGAATAGCGCTAGCAGTAATACCAATAGAGCAAGTAGAGCAAGAATAGTCCAACCGGAGTGCTGAATACCCGAGGCCGTTACGCATTGTCTTCGAAAGGAACAGGTAAGAACAACACCACGAAGATTCAGAAGGTATATGCCCTGAGTACATTCTTGGTTCGTTTAGGATCGCAGACGCACAGGAGCCCGTGCAAACCCAGTATTAAGCAATATTAATAGCCGGGTGAAAGGGAAGCATCGATGGCAGGGTTAGCGAAAGAATTGAGGAGCTGTGGCAGTAAACTATTGTACACCGAACATGTAAGAGGGCTGGGACCGAGTTTCAGAGCAATTGAACCACGAGGGCAGCTTTTATGAGGAATGCACCCAGCAGCCATAATTGTAGCCTATCACAGATGATTTGATGCAATTAGAGTAGCGCAATACGTAGGGAAGCTCTATAAGAGAGCTGCTGAAGAGGGCCAGAGCGTAGAAGGGTGCTGCGGGCAAAGGGGAGCGAATGTGGCGAGTGGAAGAAGAGCATTGATGGGAATGTAACATGTGTAAACAATGGCCCCATTTGGACCGCGCCATCAGAAGCGGGCGAGCGCCGTATGCGCCCAAATGACGCCGCCGCTGAAGACCCGCCTCGGTTTCCAAATTAAGAGGGTTTTATGCAATGGATGCACCTTCTCAACTAGAAGCTTTTTATATATAAAAGTGCCGTCTACGCCTGTCTCGGCAGCATGATTAGAATCATGCTGCGCCGTGGGCAGCAGTGACTGCGATCTGCTGTTTCCTGTCAAGAAAAAAGCTGTGCGGGTCAGCTGTTTGATGAAAAGGTCGTGTTGAGAAGCGGAGCGAGTCGTGGACAGAAGGGGTTAATTGAAGAGCAAGAGCTGAGGAAAAACAAAAGGAGAAATGTGACATGGGGATACAGCACAGCCGAACGAGCAAACCTGAAAGAACGGTTAATAAAAGTTGAGGAGAAACGGAGTTAATGTAAGAGGAAGAGCAAAGAGATCCAGAAAGAGGACAAACATATGGAGAAATCACACAGGTTTCGTAGGATTTCGTTAAAGAACGGTTAATATATCAAAACTATGGAAAGCCGGAGCACCACGCTGATGTGATGGACATCGGTTACCAGATAAGGTAATCGGACCTCAATCACTCCCCGAGTGCTGTCACTAGTCTGAGTACGTGATTTCCCCCCGCACCGTGCGGCGCTCCTCCTTCACGCCCTGTGAACCTTCTAAGAGAGTATCAGAAATAAAGTGAAATGTGATGCAGCCCGTCAGCAATGACAACAAATTGATTTTGGAAGTAACATGTTAGTATGAACTGAAACCGGTATCAGTATCCATAATCATAGCGAATGGACTCGGAGTAAACTGGTGCGAAGGTCACCGAGTGCGGGCAAAGCGGCTGAGTTTCTGCTATTTAGCTTATGTACTGCACACGGCGCTCTTCTATCTGTCCGCCATACGGCTGCGTGAAGAGCACTGAAGTCTCTCATTCATATATCTACCTGCACCCCTTACTTACTTGACCGCCAGTAATTCAGGTTATTATTTAGGTACAAATTCTACCATATTTGGAAAACCGTTTTTAAAACGGTTAAACGGTTAAACGGTTATCGAAGTTGAACCACCTCGAGGGTTGAACAGATGGAGATCTGAGGGCATCTTGAATGTTAGGATGCTTCCTGACGTGTATTCTGACCCCCCTGGAAGGAACACATTAGTGTATGCGTCACTATCGCGTTCAATGGCGAGGCACATTCCCGTTATGGTAATTGATGGTTCAACATCACTTTGATGCGCAATGATCACCTATGGCGTGGCGCGCGACTTCTGCTCTTGGACATGAATCTTGCTGGAATGCCTGGAAAAAAAAAAACCGATGTGACTAAGGTCCTCATTGTCTAATATACAACCAGGTAACTTTGTTGATGCTTGAACCTAGAGGCTTGAACTGTTCAGCAGTTTCCAGAATTTGTTCCGATCCAGTAAGTATGAGATGAATGGGTAAATCTACATGTCAGTATGATCCCCTGGTACTCACTGTAGTAGAAGTATGAAGCTCTGAGGGAATGCAATACAACAGATACCACACATGGCCAGTGCCTGACAGTTCATCCCCTCAGGTTTACCCGAAAATGACTATTTGTAAACATTTTTAAACTGTTTGATCACTACACTGAGAAGGAATAAAAGAGGGAAAGAACCACAGAATCTTCCTAGACTCGGATGACCGGGACCGGCAAGTAACCCTAGGGAATATTGGCCATGCGACATGTCAGGAAAGCATTAGAGGGATTGTGCGGCAGCCCGGCTCATGCGGTATTTTGGGCATTGTGCAAAGCCGCTGAATTTTTTTTAATCATAAACAAGCTATAAACGACTCAGCTGAATGGCAATTCACATGTTCTACTCATGCGGCTTTTTGAACCAGTGATGAATTCAGCTCATTCCTGATGCTTGATTTGCCGGCTCAACCACGCCACTTACCAAACATGTACCGAAAGAAACAATGATCACAGAGGTCGAGGTCACCCACCAACAGTCTTATAATGTATCAGAATCTTTGCTATTCCTCAGTGGATTCGGAAATCCCGTGCAGCTTTGCATAATGACGAAAAGCCGCGCGTGGCTTTGGCACAATCCCTCTATTGATGCCATTGTTGACGAGTGGGAGTGGTTGAGGTCCAACTACCTAATCAGGCAAGCGATGTCAATCACATCAGCGTGGTGCTCCGGCTTTCCATACAAAACCCCATATACGCCTGGGGAAAAAGCTGTACGCCTGAGAAAGCACCTAGTATAGAACTATCCACTGGCAAGGCGACGACGCCAATCTGTCGTCTCGCACTTTCCACAGCCTCTTATTCCTCTCCTCCTCCTCCGATGCCCCCTCCGCCCAGCGTACGCAGTATCTATAGCTGGTGGTCCGACAGCAACTCTATCGGTGCCACAATCGACCTCCACGCCGTTACGAAACCATTACTAAGGCTACTCTATCATCGGCAGACGCGGAATTTCATTAGGGAGAACGCCGGAATACCCCTCTCAAATGCGAATGTTGAAATCTTCTTAAGCTATCTGGCGTACATTCACATTTGGAATCTACGTCTCACAAAGCTGATGCATGCTACAGATTCAAATATACTTCTCCGAAGACAAAAGGGATGGTGCTACGTCACCTATCTGAGCGAGCAACTTCAGAAAAAGATGCGCATACGCTCGTCAAATCGAACATCCTATCGGATCTGCTTGTAGAACTCCTGAACTCACCGGACGAAGAAACGAGAAACGGAGCTTGCCTGATCATTGATCAGTTAGCAATGCACAATCTACCGGCTCTGGAAATACCGTGCAATAATCCGTGGCAGCTAGCATTGAAGGAGTGGCCCGCATTGGTGCGGCCCACATCGGAGGAGACCCGCGCCGAGAAGGCGCGCAGCGACGCCATCGACAGGGATATCTTCGAGGACAGCAAGCGCTACAAGAAAGAGTGCAAGGTCCTTGTCCTGGGCACGAGCGAGTCGGGCAAGAGCACGATCATCAAGCAGATGAAGATCATACAGGGAGGCTATGATGAGCGCGAGCGCAACGAGTACCGGACGGCGATATACAAGAACGTGCTGGATTGTGTGGGGATGCTCGCGAGGGTTGTGCGTAGGGCGGGGATCAGCTCGCTGCCAGAGAATGTGTGGGAGCATGCAGAGGTGCTCCTGATAGCTTTTCCCGCGCCGGGTGGCGATGAAGCTCATGCGGAGAGCAACGAGGAGACGGAGATGGAGAGCGCGGAGAGTGGGAGCTGGATTACCGCGATGGATTCGGTCGACCCGGTGCCGTTCGCCGATGCGGAGAGCAACGCGGAGACGGAGATGGAGAGCGTGGAGAGCGGGAGCTGGATCACCGCCATCGAATCGGTCGATGTGGACATCGACCCGGCGCCATTCATGGATGTGGAGAGCAACATTGGGACGGAGATTGAAAGCGTGGAGAGTGGGAGCTGGATTACCGCGATGGATTCGGTCGACCCGGTGCCGTTCGCCGATGCGGAGAGCAACGCGGAGACGGAGATGGAGAGCGTGGAGAGCGGGAGCTGGATCACCGCCATCGAATCGGTCGATGTGGACATCGACCCGGCGTCATTCATGGATGTGGAGAGCAACATTGGGACGGAGATTGAAAGCGTGGAGAGTGGGAGCTGGATTACAGCGTTCGGTTCTGTCGATATGGTGCCGCGCAGCGACAGCGAGTACCACGGGGGCATGCTGCTGGGGCGTGTCGGCAGCAAGCGCCTCGGAACATCGGACATCCTCGCGCAGACGCATGCGGTGCTGACCCCTGCGCTCGTGGACGCCGTCTGGAAAATCTGGTGCTCGTGCACGGAGGAGCGTGCTGCGGACGAGCACCTAGCCGAGTTTAATCTCATGGATAGTTCGAGATAGTAGGTGATATCCTCCCTCTCCCCTGTGCATACTAGTGAGACGTAGGTGCAGCTTCTTCTCCTCGATCCACCGAATTGCCGACCCGGCATACGTCCCCAACGAAGAGGATATACTGCATGCAAGAACCAAGACAAATTCGATCACGGAGACGCGATTTTTCATGGACAATCTTTCGTGAGTAGTCGTATAGTTGTCGTCATTCATTCTCATCCATCGTCTCGACTTCGATCCCCCTCCCTTTCGTATTTCGTGCGCGGGCGTCTGCTGCTGGCTATCCGCCACCCCTACTTCACCGCTAACCACCTTGCCGCAGGATCCACATGTTTGACGTCAGCGGGCAGCACTCTGAGCGCAAAAAGTGGATTCATTGTTTTGAGAGGTACGGCTTTATACCTTTTCTTCCTACCTTCTACTCTTTTGTGCTTCTGATGCGGCGTGCTGTGCATTGCAAAGCAGCGTCTCCGTCGCCTGGTCGGAGGACCGGTGCTGACGAAGGTACGCAAGTAGTGGTTAGTGTACTGGTGTGTGTCTTGTCGGTTGATTGATGAGCGGGCGTGTCGTTGCCATGCCTCGTGTGGAGACGCTCCATGACGAACAGATGCAGGAAGAGGAGGATGTAGAGGGTGCAGGGCGTGTGCATCAGCCGCAATCTGGCCGAGCCCTTCTTTTCTGAGGACCAAGGGCTTTCTCTAGATCTTGGCGTCGGGGTTCGTGTTTGCTCCTTGTGCCTGCGTGGGTCTGCCTTGTGCGGGTGGGTGAACAGCGTCCCTGTTTCTCCGTCTCGTGGACTATAGCTGGGTGCACGGGCTTACATTTGACGGGCCAACGATCGTCCCCAGAGCATCGGCGACACACACATCCCACTCCGTTCAGGCACAGTTATGCACGGAAACTTTCTTATGAGCAGACCTCGTTTTTGGGAATCCTGGATTCCTCACTGACTATGCTTGTACAGTGTAACGAACATCTTCTTCTGCGCAGCACTGAGTGACTACGACCAAGTGTTAGAGGAAGAGAGGGTGGTGAGTCATCGTGATCTTATTCAAAATCACCGCTCGGAGCTTGGGCAGCAGGGGCGGCGTTCTTATCGGAAGTGTCCAACCCTACTCCCGCTGCTGTCTGCGGAGTCAGCTACTATTACCCATTCACAGCCTTTCTCGCCTCCCTTCCTTCCTCTGTACTTACCATTGCTGATCACCCTACAGAACCGCATGCGCGAGTCGCTCTACCTCTTCGAGTCCGTTATCAATTCCCGCTGGTTTCTCCGCACGAGCATGGTTTTGTTCCTCACTAAGATTGACGTATTTAAGAAGAAGTTGCCCAGGGTGCGTCGCGTTTTCCCTGTTCTCCTGTGCTCCTGGGCCGTCCCTTCCCCCTTCTTCTGTCACTGACACTCCACCCGGTCCATGACCTCGCTGATGCTACATCCTTGCAGATCCCCCTCGGGCGCTATTTCCCCGAGTACGAGGGCGGAAGCGACCTGCAGAAGGCAACAAAGTATATCCTGTGGAAGTATATGCAGGAGAATAGGGCAAAGGTGGCAGTGTATCCACAGTGAGTGCCGCCCACATCACCACGCGCGGACATACAAGGGCTTACCGCCCGACAGCGTGACACAGCCAAAAAACATAAACATCCGCCGAGTTTTCGCTGCTGTGAAGGAGACAATAATCCAGAATATGCTGGTGGACTCGGGGATACTGAAGAAAGATATGCAGCTCCTATAACAAGATAGCTGTAAGTGACTGATGCTTCATGTTAATTCTTATGAATGGCCTACTTAGCCAGGCAAATGATCACATTGCAGCAAGCAACATCAGGAAAACCTCCCCTGTAATTTTGTGAATTTTTTTCGCAAAGTTTTTTTATGCCTACCTAAATTTTAAAAAATTTGACAAATTTCAGAAACATTGCCTTATTCCAAAAGGGCCCACAGTGTTGCATATTTGCTAGTCCTGAATTATTTTCGGTCATTTACTTGGGGGGAGGCTGGTGCTGCGCACGGCACAACTCGTATTTTGCTTTATTTTCTTCTTCTCCATGATCACAGTCAGCCTGCTTCTCCTTACGGCATGCAGGCATCAGACAGCTATGGGTGGTGACAGGCAAGTGAAAGGGAAGTGATGGTGCTTATATAATGGCTCCCATCACCGAAATTCTGGCAAAATCAGTCAATCCATCGTGCTGCACGAACGAGCCACATTTTGGCTAAACTTTGAGTGGGGGGTCATCTTAGTTTCATCTTTTGCAGGGAATGTCCCGGCCAGAATTTTGAATTTGGCCCTTGACATTTTTATGTGTTTTCACACTCATTTATAACACAAGTTCAGGAGAGAAATCGAAAATTCTGTTCGGGACATTCCCTGTAGATTGATCTTGCAAGTCTGCTGCATTTTATTTCAGAGTAAATGACCCAATATTGAGGGTGCAATGATGGACCAAAGGAATCACGCCAAATGACCCCATCAAACACGGCAATCGACGGTTTCCAGTGCTGTTTGATAGTTTAAAAAATTACAGTTACCCCAAATACTTCTCTATTCATATACTGGATGATTTGGCTGACTTGAATTGGAGATATATGCTTCTGGTGAACTTGCTGGGCGAAATGGGTGATTTGCCAGTGGTTTGACAGCTTTTGGTGGTGGCATCAACATGAACAAACAGACATTTGATCCCTGCCACTTGCCAGTCACCACTATGGGTAAGGTATAGTGCATACAGATACAGTCAACATTCCAAATAAGGGCAATTTTCTCAAACTTCATGTGTTAAACAATACGTGGGCAGTTTGGGCCTTATCCCTTTCATGAATTTGTAGATAGAGATGCCAATAAAATAAGATTTCAAAGGGATCTAGGCAGAACTGAAGAAGGAGTTGTCCTTGCAAAGTCACCCAGTGGTTGCCATCACTTTTGATGGCCAATGCTGATCACACTTTCACTAAACGACTACACTCTCTACATTCTTCCTGTTACCCAGTTAGGAGGTTAAGCTAAGAGGTATATCTAAAGATTCATGGAAGGGATTACATATACATATTATAGTAATTATTTGGTGCATTGATTTCGAGAATTTGCCCTTATTTGGGATGTTAATGATATTTGTATGTACTATACCTTACTCACAGAAGAGCCGAGATTGTGTAAAGTGTTCTGGGAGGTGTTGATAAGCCATGAAACAGTGTGATAGGAGATTATGATGGGAAAAAGCACAAGAGTGGCGGCAGTGCAGTGTCTGTATACGAAGGACTTCGGGTACATCCAAAATCAATGATCACTGGTTTGATTGCCAGTGTGATCATCCATATGGAATGCCTCTTAAATAGTCTGATCAATATGAGCCAGATGTAGTGTCCCTTCCACACAAAAAGCAACAAGGCCCAGATTATCCTACAATAGAGAGGTTGTGCAAAAGCCATTTGAGCCATCTGATGGCTTTTTTGATGTGCGCACACATGGCATTTCCAGCCTACCATGAAGCTGGTGGTGCTTCCAAGTACGAGATATAACACATTGACCTGGTCAGTCTGCCCACAGACCGAAAATCAATCATTTTGGCGTGAACATGAGTTTTCTGTGAAGTTCAAAAGGACCATTTCGTGTATTTCGTATACATGAGCCCCCAAAATAGCTGGATCATATCAAAATATGCCTTGAAGTTAAAGCCATCTCAGCCATTTAAGCCATATGTGTGCACATCAAAAAGGCCATCAAATGGCTCGAATGGCTGTTGCGCAAACAGGCTAATGTATGTCAGTACTTATGTGATGAATGCATTTCAAAGTTTTAGCTCACTCTATGGACAACTGGTGATTGATGACTGGGTACTCACTCAATGTAAACAAGGTCTTCGTTCAAGCTCCAGGTCACCTGCCTGCACCTAAAAACTCACTTTGATGGCCAGTTCCCCTTTTGGAACCACTACACCATGTAACCCAAAAAGGAAGTTCCCATGATTTTTTTACTGTTCAGCCTATATTTTCAATCCTCAGACTCGGCTCACAAATCTGTAGGTGTGTTCTCGGCATAGAGTTGACACAGGTAGCAGAGTTTGGAAGGTTTCACCACCCATTCAAGCTCGAGGTGGTTAGGTTAGGGTCAACCTAACCTTGAGGAAATAGGTTTGGGCTTTGAGATATGCCATTGACCGAGCCAATCCAGGAACAGTTGAATGTGAGGTGAAGGGAGCAAGATAATCAATTGATGGCAAAGATTCAACAGCCAAGAAAGCCATAAGCTTTCAGATGAGGCCAGCGGGAAATCAACGGGCAGTGGTGCAGATAAAAGAAGTGACGGGGAAGGGGTGAGGAGGCTGGTCTCTTATCTATGCCACGAGGATCCGACCGCAGTGAAAGAATTGCGCTGCAGTGTGAGAAATACCTAGTCTCTGTAACAGAACCGACATATGGATGACGGGTAAGCCAAGTATCCATATATGGTCTGTTAGCAATCATGCCCCTGTTGTTGGCCGACCCATCAAATTCCTTCTCGTGTTTTGCCTCCGCCTCGACATGCCGATAAATCTGAGAATATTTGAGCATGCAGATCTACTTCCAATTCAGAGCCCCTCCCTTAAAGCCAAAAATTTCCTTCATTCGTTGTCCTGATATGAGCTGAGTTTTCTGAAGCATTTTACATAAGCAGCTTTTTGGCCTGATCCTGTTCTGAAGAACTGACTGGCTGAATTGAGATCCTTGCGGGATAAAATGTTCTAATGTGCTCCAGGAGTCTTTACAAATATTTCCAGATTTTCAACAAGGCCCATCGCTGCAATATGGGCGAACTGGCTGTCAGGCACAGCCACCATATTGCGTAATCAGCGGGTCGGCCAACAACACGATCGTGTTTACTACAAGACTAAGAAATACCTGCAGCGCAGCATAAATTCTGCTGTGAGTGTGCCGGATTTTGGTCAGCTGAGTTGGCCACAAGTATTAACTGGCAGAGGACCAGCAGGCCGAGAACAGAGCAGGGAGAGACGGGGATGAACCTAATGGGGCAATTGCACCACCGAGTGAGCAAAATCTTAAAGACCGGTTAATTAATTTTGGGTCACACATCACACTCCTTGACGAATTGATTGTAATACTACACCCCATCCTTTGGTTATAAATCCAGCATCTAGGACACTCTCATCCATGATCATGATCTCTCCCTTTCCTCAAGCCAATACTGTTGCAGGTTTCCCTGGTGTCTCAATGTCTCCGGGTGCCTTCCGATCATGGACATCTTTTCTGTGGCTGTCAATACTGCCTCAACATAGATAATATTTCAAGTATCTGGCTGCTTGAGGCACGGCTTTAGCAATCAAGTGCGCAAGGCATTTTTGTGGTCTCCAATTTTGTCTGGATTTCTGGAGCCGAGGGTACTCTAAATTAAGAATACAACTCACTTGCCACCCATTTGATTTGGAACGATATCTGTCCACCTCGTCCGCCCGGTCGCGTATTGTTTTGGCTCTCAATTCAGAAATCCCAGATCCTCGTTTCAAGTCATGTTCAGGAAGCTATGGAATGCTGAAGACTGTTCGACTTCGAAGTCTTTCCTGTGTATCTGGGTGTGATGAGTGAGCGAACGCGGTCTGTCTCGCATCCGTCATTGGCGTCCAGAAATACCCACGATGCCCATGTACCCCGGAGTTTTCAGTGCCAATAAATATATTATTTTCGTTTAATTCTCAGTGCCAGAGCGGAGTGAAAGCACATCTTGTACAGTATTGTGTCATAAATTCGGATCACGTGTGACACCGTTGTTGCATTGAACATCGTGATATAGTAATGATACAGTAGCTCAGCGTTCCCGAGACACAATTTGCAGACCGCGGACACAAGTGGACTTTAATGAAGTATGGGAGTTTACGGACTCCGGATGTCAATCAACACACAAGATAGGCCCGTGGGGTAAATTGGCGACGCAACTTCCGACGCCGTCAATTCACATAGTGTCTGCAACGCCATGGAGCAACTCACGTAGGGGGTTCCGTGTTACAGCAAGTCTCTGGGGATGAACCTGCAATTGAGGTTCTGGTCAACAGTGTCAACGGAAAACACCATTATTCGTACAGGTTAGAACCACGCAGTCCGCTGGAAAAGTCAGTTATCCTTACTGTATCAGGAGATACGGGACACCCACATTCAAATGGAGGACATTCACACTGTATTGTTTGCGCAGATATCGCTGCCGCCGCGAGGACAAGGACGAAGATGGAGGTTGCGATGATCTTGTTCAACATTGTTCGTGGGCGGCGTGGTGAATCATCGCTCATTTATAGGGCGCTGGGTTTCCATATCCACGAGGAATAATCAGAACCGGCGGTGATCTGCCGAGGATCCACTTCGACTTACAAGACTTACATGTCAAGAATGACTTGTACCTGACCCAATTGACGTATGTCAAAGTTAATGTGGATTTCATCGATCTCTGCCACACCCATCCACTGTCACTTGACTGCAGCTTACAGCAGTTTGCGGAACTTAGGGCGCGGCTCATTTTTTATCAAATTTTGATGTTTCCACCAGGATGGCCGCTGTAAGCTCAATTCCCAACCGTTTCCCTTGAAAGTATGACCGTTGAATTCGCATTTCCATTCCGGAGGGCATGGCCCCCTCAGATTTTTTGATGGCGAATCAAATTGCCTGATTGGGAAAATATCCAAGTTTTGAGCAGGATGGCTGTAGTATGAGCTATATTTGTTCTATTGGGCTAAATTTTTGATACAAAGAACTCACATGTATTCCGGAGGGCACCAAATACCGGGATTTCCAATACAACTTGTATATTTGATATAGTGTACATTATGAGAATGGTTCCAAATGATAGCAAGCATATATTTGAAGTAAAGGTCACATTGAAAATCCCGGTATGTCCTGCCCTTCGTAGTACTCCCAAATACAACATAACCAAAAACTAGGTCAATCGGACAACTACACAGAGTATATGGCATGTCCTGTTCTTCAACATACTTACAAAGAACAGGACATGCCATATACTCTGTGTAGTTGTCCGATTGACCTAGTTTTTGGTTATGTTGTATTTGGGAGTACTACGAAGGGCAGGACATACCGGGATTTTCAATGTGACCTTTACTTCAAATATATGCTTGCTATCATTTGGAACCATTCTCATAATGTACACTATATCAAATATACAAGTTGTATTGGAAATCCCGGTATTTGGTGCCCTCCGGAATACATGTAAGTTCTTTGTATCAAAAATTTAGCCCAATCGAACAAATATAGCTCATACTACAGCCATCCTGCTCAAAACTTGGATATTTTCCCAATCAGGCAATTTGATTCGCCATCAAAGAATCTGAGGAGGCCATGCCCTCCGGAATGGAAATGCGAATTCAACGGTCATACTTTCAAGGAAAACGGTTGGGAATCGAGCTTACAGCGGCCATCCTGGTGGAAACATCAAAATTTGATAAAAAATGAGCCGCGCCCTAAGTTCCGCAAACTGCTGTAAGGAGCCAAGTGATGGATTTGAGTGCCCTTGGGCCTTTTTCTCTGCCCTTGCAGACACCAATATTATCCCGAGTCCTATCCTGTGTGTTCGATTGATGAAATTACAGGTCAATCAATTTCTATAATTGATATTTATTTGATTCGTTTGACATTGGGAGACAGCATGCGATTCGCGAAGACAATAAATGATGGATGTGTCGCACTCGTAGAAGAGATACAAAATCCACGGCAACTTGGACATAAGTTAATTGGTTCAGGTACAAGTCATTCGTGTAAGTCGAAGTGGATTCTCCACGGATCATCATTGGTTCTGATTATTCCTCGCGGACATGACAACCGAGCGCTCTATAAATGAGCGACGAATCATCACGGCCTGGCAGGCGGTCGCGCGGGACAAGGCGCGTGGCGGGGCGATTGATTGACACTAGTGCGGCCTACCTGTGCCGTAATCGTTTCTGAATAGTGATTCGTAAGTGAGCCAAGGCAAAAAGGTGGCAGTCATACAAAAGTAGCCTCGTACGTGTTACGTTTCAGGTTTCTCTAGCAACAGCGTCAGATTGGTCGGAGCACTGCGAATTCCCATAGCCAAAAGAAGACACAAGGCCACAAGATAAATTCTGGAACAGGAGACGACAAGAGCTTGGACCCACGTCAGAAAATTTTATCATGCTATATCGGTCAAGTGCACAGGAATTTTAACCGAATTTTATAGATCATTGGGAGGCTGCTGCTGCAAGGCCTATCAGTTCGCAACGGTACAGGCGGCAGAGTTTCAAGGTAGGAGGCAAGCGGAAAGTAACACATGGCACTACGAAGCGGGAAAAATCGGTCATTCCAAGGGCTGGAATTTGCCGAAAACGGCCTCAAATTGGCCAGAGTACTATGCCCGGAGGTAAGAAGTTCGCTGGCGGCCGCCACTGGCCACCGGTGGATACCGGCGGCCGTTGGCAGACAGTGCTTGGCACTGTCTCTCATCAAAGCTCATCCATATTCACCAATCACCGCTGCAAGTTGCCGCCATCACTCCTACTGGATTCGAACGTATTCTGCGGGCAAATCACGCCAAACTTTTTTCAATAATACCCCAGTTGTATTTCAACATTGCCTTAAAACAATTCCTGTTTTTTGTTTACATAGGGTGATATACATATGTGAGTGCCAAGCTGAACAGCCGCTACTATCCTGAACCACCGGGGATTCGTGCCGAATTCAACATTGGACGCAATCCGCACCATTTAAACGACACAGGGCTTCGAATGCCATCTCAAATGATCATTATTTTGCTGAAAGAATGGCTCACATAGATTTCTCTGGCACATTTCCTTGAGGGCGACCAGTGGAAACCATCTCCAGTGGTATTGTATTCGATGGAAATTATTGTGTGTGGCTGGATTTTTCAGTGGATTCCAGCAAAATCCAGTGGAAAACACCGAAACGGGCTTGCTAAGCTGCTAGCTTTCGGTCAAAGAAGGAAGAGGACTGAGTGGCGGCCACCGGATTCCACTGGCATTATGGTGTTCGGCAGTGGCGGTCGCCATCAGCCAATGCCGCCCAGTGCCGATGAGCCGGTTACTACTTCCGCGCTCATTACTGAGGGTCTGCCGTTTGGCCCGGCAACCCCGCCATTCCAATGGCGATGGCAAATCAATCAGGAGACCGATTACAACCGAGCATGCCGAACGGCAGACCCTGAGGCCGTTGTCGGCAAATTCCAGCCCTCATGTTTGGGTACGCATTTTCGCACTTGCTGGCACGTGCTCACACGGCCTTTACTCTCGCACTTCAACTTGACACACCCGGGCCTCCAGCACAGCCTAACCCATCCAGTGTATTCCAATCACTCTAATCCTTGTAAAAAGCCTTCCAACAAGTTTTCTATTAGGCCAAGCCCGCTATAGGCCTCCCTTCGCCGGTTCGGGCACGATGCTCGCCCATTTATAACACGGGGACCACGGCACTTGACATGAAATCGCCTTTCGCCCGCCGCCGCCATCGTAAGCCCCGACGTCTAACAGGCCTCTACTCATGTCCTACAGTGCGCTCCCTGGCCTAACCCTAGTCTTATAAGTCCCGCACGACGCCGCTTCCGCCGTCTTAGAAGTCATCCCCTACTTCGCGGACGGCGTCACCCCCTACTTCGCAGACGCCGTCCTCGCCCTTCGCACATGCTTTCTGCAACTACATCCCCGCTGCCGCTCCCTCCTCCCGCTTCCGTGCCCGCTGCCCGCTGCCCACTGCCCGCGCCCTGCACGAGCCGCCCTGCACGAGTCTGTGCGCCTCCCAGTGCGCCTCCCAGTCATCGCCGTGCCACTCCCTCCCCAACGCCTGTATCCGCTCCACGCACGAATCACCCATCCCTGCGCCTCCGCCCGCTTCGCATGCGGGCGTCGACGACCCTGCACTTGCCTCCGTTACCCAGACGTCACCACCGCATGCCCGTTTCGTCCCGCATTTGCCTCGCCGCTGTGCCTTCTCCGCGCACCCGTCTCCGTGTTGGTACGTCCGTCCCGCCCCCCGTCCACACCCACGCCGTGCCGCCGCACCCACACCTGTTTCCCTTCCCCGTCATCGCGTACCGCTTCCATCTTGCCACTGCGCCGTCCACCCGCCGCCGCGTGGGCACGCCCCTGCATGCGCCGCCATGACACCATTTTCACGTCCCTTTCCGGCATTCCTACCCGCCTCCGCGCATCGGTGTGCGCTTCGTGACCACCTCGTAACCCCACACCACGTCCCCTCGGCGCCATCTCCCTGCACCCGCCTCCATGCCCGTTGCCGTCCCTCTATCCGCGCCATTGTTTCCGACCACCGTGCGCATCCAACGCCGCCCCGCGTCGGTTCTCCCTCCTCACCGATCTCCAGTTGCTGCGCACCTCCCCGCTTGCGCCTCCCCTCTTATCCCGCCTGCAGCCCCCGCGCGTAGATCCTCAGCTGCTCGTCCCCGGTCTACCGCGTCTACCCCGCTGCTGTTCTCTGAACACGGTGCTCCCGATGTCCCCGCCCCATAGCCCTTGGTTGTGTCGAATGCACCACACGCCGTGCCACCACCACACTCAGCATCTCCGCCCTCTGCGTCCGCTTTCCGCCATGTGCAGCAGTCCCACCCCGCCCTTGCTTCATCTCCCGATCCCCACTCCCCCCGTCCCCACTTTTCTTCCCACAGCGCTCCCGCTCTTTCTCTACCCCACGTCTCCCTACCCCACCTATCTTTTTACGCTACGTCACCGTCTATGTAAGTTTGACCCTTGCTTACCCAGTACAAAATGAGAGAACAAAAAATTACCTTACAACTGGTGTGGGCAGTGGACTGGGGCTTGTGACGACTCTGAGAGAAAATGCCCCTGATACGAGAGTGGTGAGTGTTAGCTGAGGATAATTCGGCGGAAGGAAGCTTCCGAATGAATGTAGAACTTGAAATTAGGACATACGGAGTCAGTGAGAGAAGTGGTCGATGTTGTTCTGAGTCACGAAGGTCACTTGGAACATGTGATGGGTTGAACTGCACGTTTGAAGAGCGCTGGATGTTCGAGATTTACTTTATTATCCATCCATTGCGTAGGTAGATTCAGGTTCGGAGATGGTGAATCACACATCAAGCTACCTCACTCAATTTATCGGTGGCCATAACGGCTACGCAGTAGTACCGCTAGCTTCACTAGGTCGGGTATGCAGTGGCTGATCTACGGGTTCCATGGAGTTACGTTTTACTGACCGTCCGGGGTTCTTCGGCATCCCCTGATTCGTCATACAGTACAGTCATTCGAACTCAAGGTTGGAGGTGCCGCGGGGCGATAACGGGCGAGACGTTGATTGGGTATCAGATGCGTTCGTGTCTTGTCTAAGGCAACTTCACTCCTTGCCAGCGTTCGCTTTCGAGTTCGGAGTTTTTTTGGCCCGGCGCGACGCGTTGGGGCCGAGTTTGGACGCATACCATGCCGTGCCGATGCGTTGAGCCTTGTATGTTGCCTTGAGTCCGGGCGTGCGGGACGGCGTGTTACAAAAGTGGGATTGTGCTGCGTGCATCGATTGAGACAACGAGAATGTGCGGCGCTTCACACGACGGTTCAATTTCCTAGGAGTTTGAACTTGGATTGCTAGATGGGGGTACAGGCCAGAATATATCTCCGTTCGGTAAAATTCCATGCAGCGGCCCGAACCGGCCACGCGACCAGCAACCACAGCCACAGCTTTCCTCTTTGATCATTACGCTCATTCAGGGTCCTACCGTGCCCACCCTCACAACCCGAAGTCCCCTCAGGCATGTTGGCTCCACCGCCCCCGCCCCTAGCCTAAACTGCGCACTGCGTGGCCAACACTGCGCACTGCGCACCTCGGGCAGGAGCATCGCTGTCGGCTTAGCAACCTCCTTGTCCGACAAGAACCGGATCCGTTTATTGTCGGACGAGACAGTCGCCATCATTGTAGTCTGATGGCAAAGATTTTCACTCGTAAGATATAAAACGGAGGAACCGCGCAGCGTATCCGAATATTTAATCTCACCCTTTCTCAGAGTTGAGCTCTACTATCAATTTTCAATGTTCTTCTCTCGCGCTGCGATCGCCCTTGTAGGGTTTTTCGGCGTGACTTCTGCCCTTGTGGTTAGGACTGACACAGGCCCCACCGCCACTGCAACATCGGCGCCGACACCGGCACCGACAGCAATCCCAACCGGCGTGTTCCTGACAACCAAATTCCTAACCGTCGCAGGCCATACCGATGCCCATGTGACAGTCCCCGGCCACACCATCACCCTGGTACTGCCGACCTGCATCCAGACCGAAATTCCAGACAAGAACGGTTTTGTTCCCCCAGGGACTTGCCATGCGCTATACGACTTCTATCCTTCCTTCGCCGCAGCCGTCCTCTTCTCCCTCCTCTTCGGCGTCGTGACCGCCCTGCACATCGCACAAGCTGTGAAATACAAAACGGTCAGTCCGTATATGTACAAGCCTCGCGCATGGACTCATTGAAATCGTCCAGACATTCTGCTGGGTCATCATCATGGCCTGTTTCTGGGAATTCTCCTCCTTCGTGACGCGTGCTATCAGCACCAAGTACCAGCAGAGCGCGGGATTGGTGCTCGTTAGCCAGATCCTAGTCCTGATGGCGCCGCTCTGGGTGAATGCCTTCGACTACATTGTCCTCGGACGCATGATCCACTTCTTCCTGCCGTCCCATAGCATCCTCGGGATATCAGGCTCGCTGCTTGGGATAGTGTTCGTTATGCTGGATGTGGTATCCTTTGTCGTCCAGCTGATTGGGGGCTCCCTCGCTGGGCCAACTGCTCCGGAATCGGAGGTCTTCAAAGGGATCCACATCTATATGGGTGGCATAGGCCTCCAACAGTTCTTCATCTTCATCTTTCTCGGGCTCGCAGCACGCCTCCACAGACAGCTGCAGAGTCTCGAGAGCAACGGGACAGGAAAGAAGAACTGGAGGCCTTTGCTGTTCACATTGTACGCCAGTCTGGGGTTGATCACCGTATGCATCCGATTTCTTTCTGCCCAAGAAAAGAAGTGACTAACCACATAGTAGATCCGCATCTTCTTCCGTCTCATTGAATTTTCGGCCGGGAAAGAGGCAGACAAGAATCCGCTTCCGTTCCATGAAGCGTATTTCTATGTCTTTGAAGCCGTCCCGATGCTCTTTGCGCTCGCTGCCCTGAACGTTGTGCATCCTGGCTCGGTGCTTGTGGGACCCGACGCTGACATGCCGGGACTCAAGACGATGATGTGTGGATGGAGGAGAACACAGAATGTCGGAACGGGATGGGATGGGACGGAGGCCAAGAACAAGGCAGCCTATTCACGGGTTTGACAGAAATTGAGCGTTGTCGCTGGATAGGAAATTGGACTTGATACTCAGGCAGAATTTTATTTCTGTTATAACACAGCATTCCTCATATAGCGACTCACAGTACGAGCTCTGGATTCGCCCGCGTTTGAGGAACTCTCCGCCGACTGCGCGTCTCTGGCGGCGAGCTTGGGATTGGCGGTCTCGGAATCGGAATGGAAGGTGTAGTGAATCGAGCCGAACGGCAACGGGACCGTCGCATTCCCACATATCAGGGACATATTCACCGAGGTCAACCTCAGGCGCGACCTCTAAGTCAATGATGCCCTCGAGTTCCAGGTGGCGAATGCTGGAAGAGCAGCGCACCCATATGCGGGAAGGTGGTAATATCGTAGGTGATGTCCAATCTGAGTGAGAGGAGACTCGGGAAGCGGAGCAGCAGGCAGCGACGACTTGCACATGTATAGTTCAGTTTTCGCCTAGCAAAAATGGACACGCGTCCAGGTGAGTGAATGGGACGCCGCAGAATTTTTTCGAAGTCGTGTAGTCCAACGGGCGATCAACAGAATGCTTGATGGAGAGATGGCGGACATGGCGAGTGAGGTGTTGAGAGGTCTCCCATGGTTTGCAGAAATGTAATAGTACGTGGTCCAAACCGATAAGGGTTCGATATACAGTAGTTCGTGTTGTGCAGTGCGAGGAAGAGATGTGACTGAGCTGGATCCACCCAAGAGCGACTGCGGAAGTTGCGCGGCGTTCACAGGGACTTCTTTATTCATATCGTGACCGCGACCCAGAACCAGGGTGAATATCCTTCTCTTACTCCTTTGCTCCTAATTGGCTTACGAACCAATCACAGGTCGTTTCAGTGGGTCGTAGCGGCGGAGCACATACTGAAATACGATGACCCGAAGGAGTGCTTAGGTCCGACTATGGTCAGTGATTATTATTCTTGTCATTGCATGGTGGCCAGGGATCTACGGCCTTGCCGAGAGAGGTTAGCTCGTCCGCATTACCGGGATTCACCTGTTTCGGTAGATCTGCGTTTATGCATCTATCGAACAACCTTCACGACTGTATGAATTCAGGGTCGATGCAGCGCCGGGCATTGCGATCGTCGTCCATTGCCGCTTTACCAGGCGTCCGTTCTCGTCCCCTCAATTATTGATCGATTTGGCAGGTTCCGGCGTCAGGGCCCGTCGGCGTGCACACCCTCCTTCCTTTCATTCTTTCTTTCCATCTTTCGTCCTGGAATATTTGTGAGACCCGATCCGAATTTGAAACAAGACAAAAACTCCCAATGTTCGATCCACACTGTGAATGGAAAGTCCGTCGCGTTCAATGTCCTATGAGTAATGCGCGTGCGGACGTGGATTGCGGCAAGAACGGCCCCCCGCGAAGAAAATTCTGGTACATTCGAGCCCTTGAAACACCGAAATTCCGATCGGACCCCCGAAGGTTACAGCCTCGGAGATGTGCTCTGGTTGAATTACGATAGTTACAGAAGTATCAGGTTCTTGAAGATACACGCTGGCGACGTCGACTCTATGTCCTGTTGGTTCGGATGCTCACGAGATGATGGAAGCACGCCGTCGGAGCAAAACTATATTCCAAAAAATGCGATGTTACGTATCGCGACCCTAGCTCTTCGAAGAGATGATGGCGCCTAACATCGGGGAACATTGACTCCGAACTTGAAGAATTTTCCTGCGCCGGAGGGATGATGGAATACCACCAGTCTTGGATCCTAGGTCACAAACTGCGAAAAGAAACTCTTCTGAGTCTAAATGATGGGGTCGTCGGGTATGGAGTGTTTTCGAGGATAGTGCGGATAGTGGTTTCATGGCTTGGTTTGAAGCCGTCAAGCCGTCAAGCTAAAGCTGCGGCTTCGGAAGCCAAGCCAAGCCAAACGCCTCGGCTTGGGGACGGCTTTGGCTTCGGCTTGAGAGTCGACAAGCCTTTATGATCCCCGCCTAAATGACCTTCATGCGAATGAGTCCGTACAAAAGCGAGTTCCCAACATGGGAAACTAATGTCGGTTGAAGCGCGAAGATAAAGGATGAGACGCGAGGAGATAGCACGAGAAGGCAACGCCAAAAGGGAAAAGGCCAAGCCAAAGCCAAAGACAGAGTCACAGCTAAACACGCACAATATCCGCCATACGGGTTCTTATACACGAACGACGCTTGAACGACGCCCCGCTATCCGTCTGCATCGTGCTCCCGTCCCCGCCCGGTACCGCGCCGACCACGGTCTTCCCGCTTGCCGTTGTACCATTCGACGACGCCTTGGCGGCAGAGTTGGTGTGCTTCTTGATGGCCAGGAAGTAGATCGGGATTACCACCGCAGCAGCGACTACGATGAGGGCGAAGAGGGCGAGGAGGATCATGCGCGTGCGGCGCGAGCCCTTGGTGGCTTTGGTGGGGTAGTTGCGGGTGGGTGCGGCGGCGCCGGCGGAGGCGCCGGCAGGGAGGACCATGCCGCTGTTATTGAGCGAGGCGGGTATGATGCGGGCTCGGGGTCGTCGCGGTAGCCACTTTCGGCGAGCTGAACTTGTGATGAGGCGGCGGGGGAGGCGCCGTAGTGAGTTGGGACGGTGCGGGTGGAAGAGAAGTCGGAGTAGCCAACGTCCAGGGCGTCGTGGGGTTGGTAGGAGACGAAGGGGTCCCCGCCGTGGTCGCGTTCTTGCATCATCGTAGTCTAGAGTAGTATCCAGGTAAAGCTAGAGTCGGATCCAGCCTGATAAGAGTTGACTAGACTAGGAACTGGAAGACTAGAGTAGGGACTGAGAAGACTACTTAGAAGGAAGAGAGGCTGATGGACCCGCTCGCTACGCGGGACGGCTGTGCGTCGGCATGCCGTCACGTTGTCGTTGCCGACCTTGGCGCGGATCGTTTTTGCTCGGCTCTGCGCTCTTCTCGTCAACTCTTGACTCGTCGCCAATTCATCCTCTCACATTTACTGCTACTTGCGGAACTTAGGGCGTGCATCAATTTTTTTTTTTTTTTGATTTTGATCACTTTCAGTATAACAGCTGTAACTCATTCAATTCTCACTTGATTCGGATAATTTGTGTCATTTTAAATGAAAATTATCATTTTTGCCTGGGATAAGCCTTGCCTAGGATGCCCAAGCAATGCCGCATCAGCAAAATGTTTTGCGTCTGGCGGCCGTCTGGTTGGTGTGGCGCCATACCAACCAGACGACCCATACTCCCAGAAAGTCATCTGGTCCCATAATGACCTGCACTGCAACATTATTTTTTTTCTGGTGCCAGATGCGCCACAATCTTTTTCTGGCACCGTAATTGGGGTAACTTGCCAGAATCTGGTTACACCATAAGCACTCCCACTTTATATCGGGCTGGCCATTATTCGTTGACGTTGCTCAGATTTGATTCGGATCACATCATACGGCCGTTCACAGGGAAATAGGGAAACAGAGAATATGTGTATGAGTATATACGGGGAGGGTGCGAGTGCGACTCGTCCAGTCGCACTGTCAGCCGGGGAGTCGCACTGATGAGGCCGTCAGCAGTGCGACTCGGCCGGTCGTCAGTGCGACTCAAAGGGTGTCAGTGCGACTCGCTTCAAGCCGTTGATGGTGACAGTCACAGGCGGAACACATGCCGGAGTGATGTGAACAGCCATGCCGTTCACTTGCCGTAGCATATAAACAGTAGATAATTTTGGGTTTATACATGTCGATAGGCGGAAGCGCCTGAACCTCTTCGCCGGCGCTGCCTTGATGAAAGTCGAATGTGATTTATTTGCACAGGTAATGTCGAGAGAAGAGTGTGTTTACGACATTGGGCAAATAAGCGAAAATAATCTCCTTAGAAAGTATATGATGATGAAGGTATGGCTCTACTACCTTAAACCGAACATTGAATGTACTAAAGGTTCAAAACACTAGTCACTTGCCCCCACTTCCGACCCGCCCGAGATGCCCAAGGAACAGTCTTTCCATTCTTCTGTGTTCTAGCAAGATTAAGACGGTTTATGTGTAAATTCTAACGTACCAGGCGAGATGAGAGGAGAATATTGCGGTGCACATCAAGCACCGAGGTAGATGAGGATGGGCCGCGGGTTTGATCTGGCTAGGCTCTCGCAGTCGGACGACCTGTGATGAAATTGTAGGTGGAAGAGACCAAAGGTCCAGTGGAATAATCTTCAATCTTAGCTGTAGTATCGGGAATGCCGCTTCAGCCTGCAGGCGCGACGGACCAGGATTAGACCTGTGCTACTGTATATGCTTAATACGATAGCTATGTAGTTTGTCTAGACAAAAGTGGCAGCTGGGGTGTATTTGAATTAGACCGGAACCTAAGGACAGTGAGTTCACCAGATTTGAGCCAACTCAACTCCAGTATGTCTGGATAGAACATTTTGTACAGGCAAGCGTGTCCAGTGTCAGAGAATATTGGTTGTGCCTGAGATGCCCGAGAACAGTTGAATGTTTTGTGCGGCAACATAAGAGTAAGATAATCAATGAAATTGAAGTGTACTACTGACTAGTATGTACAAGACATGCCTTCGCTTTGCTCCGGCGTACTGATTAGTGACTTCAGACCATACTACGAATCATTGGAAACCTTTATCAAAAAGAAAAAGAATTGCAATTGTAGTAGCAGTGTTTGTTGCATGTCTACAGGGGTTGTTAGCCAACCTTGAACCGCAAACAATGTGCATCGAACCGCAATTTCCATCTGATTGTCGTAGTCTTGGATGAGTGCGCAATGCACAGGCTTTAGCCAGAAACAGCCTCGTATAAGACTCGCCGTGGCTCGGAGTTTATTGGAAGAAGACGCAAGCGCCGATGTGGCCGGGGAGCAAAAAATGGGAGCAATATTACTGGCGAGACAGAGTAAGGCACATTGTAGTATGTAGAGAAAAGGAGATGTACCTGGTGAGACAGAGTATGAAAATGACCAACCAGCTCTGTCTCGGTCAAGTACGGCGACGGGAAGACCAAGTGCTACGCTTAGCTCAACGCCGATTGCTCAACCTTGCTTTCGACAGCTGGGGCGAAGGTCAAAGGGATGTGATGGAGACAAAGGATCCACTTACTGGAGACAATACCGTTTACAACCCGTGAGGTAGGTATTGTCTTGCGTTCCACTTACGACCTGTTCTCTGGGAATGCACGGGTAAGTATTGATCGGTGAGGGTACCCAAAGGACTCGCCTCTCCGATTAGACTTGAGTAAAGAGACATTTTAAACCCGATTAACGACTGTTAGCCATCCAAAGTCGCTATAGAATTACATTGAACTGCTCTGCCAGCTAGATCGAAGAAGTCTGAAGTGAACGGGTGTATTATGGACACGCACCTTGGTCATTCAACCAATAAAGCAACGAACTGAATGCACACGATCAGCGACTGTTTCGTGAAAGAATGTAGATTGGGTAACTGACCATTTGGAAAGTGATGTGGGCTACTGTAAATCGAAATCAAACCGATTCAGGCAAAACAGAAACGTACCAGTTGCCGTTCGGATCAACCTTGAACTCAATGCATTGTGAGGAGTCTACCGGCATGGAATTAAAGATGCGAGACCAGCAAACGTCGACGTCGAGATCATCGCCAATACCAGAGCCTTGGTAGTGAACTTGAAGTTGACCTTGATTGGGTTTCGCAAGAGATTCGCGAGGTGTTGCGGGACCCGGTAGCTCGAAACCTCCAGGAAATAAACAAACGCGCCCGGTTTGATGAAGCGATTTAAAATCTGGTGAAGGGAGGATTTGAGTAATACTTTGAGGTGTTGCGGAGGGCCAAGAGGCAGATAGCGTGCGCTTAGAGTCCACGGAATTTTGACAGTACAACCTTTGAGCGTAACACCACAGTAGATAGTTTGAGTGTCTTGAAAATGGCTTTGCTGATTCTTGCATAGGTAGTGTACGATAACCAGCCTGGGAGAAGGGAAGCGACGCAGCAATAGGAAAGCAGAGATGATGGGGGCGGCACAGAAGAAGCGACGAAATGGTGGCCTGCCTTTTGAAAGGACTTTGAGCGGCCGATCGGCGAGGTTGGATAGCTCAAGCGCCGGGCGTCTAAGCTAAATTTTGATGTACACGGTCAGCTGGCATAACAATTGGAACAATTTTGGCAGAACAAACATATGCACTCTGATTCGAGGCACCCACTTAATATACAAAGTATAAGGTACCATATGGTAGTCCAGTGCTGAAAATGAAGTCCGACGAAAGGAACTTATCAAAATTCAACCCCAGCGAATGAACAGACTGATACCAGGAAAGCAATCACACATATACCATAGAAAAACAATGCGCCGGAGTCAACGTGGTTCAAAAGGTAAGATAGAGCAGAGCGTTCATGAACACTTGCAATGTCGTCAAGTCCGTGGAAAAGCATGGGTAACTGCTAGTATAGGATAAACACTGATAGGATGAACACTGACTATTACCTTTGAGCAGTGGAAAACATTTTCGTTTCATTGAATTGAGTTGTTTGACAGATTGGTAGGGACAAAGTTATCCATGTGTACTTTCCAAATCTCTGCTACTTTAGCTGTGTACTGTCCCGGCGTTGACCCGATTTCTTCCGCATCGTACTATATGGTATCCGATGATTTGAAGGCAATATAGCATCAGATTTGAACCATGGGGACTCAATGGTAGAAAATCACCTAGTTGAACTTGATTACAACTACATTTTCGATGCAAACTCCCTATTTCTTAGTCTTAGTGGCCCAGTGCATGTACTACATAGTTAATCCCAATGCACTGGAGCCTCAGGGAGATTGGAGGAGGCCACCGACGACCAAAAAAAAAATCCCAATACATGCATAAGGATGCCGCGTCGGTGCCGCGGTAGTGCGCGGCAGGGGCGGCATTTCTCCTGGCCCTTAATTTAGCATGTTTCCGTAATCAGCGCGGGAGCGTGCATATCAGCGGAACAGCGGTCATGATGGCCATGCTTAAGCGAACTACGCGAGTCGCACTGTTTGATGCTGAGTCGCACTGCTGCATGGTCCCAGTCGCACTGATGGCGCTGAGTCGCACTGTCAATTTGGTGACAGTGTGAGTGGGTGAGTCGCACTCGCACCCTTTTCGTCATCCCTCTATGTGTATTCAGGTATCGAAAGGAGTGGTCATATATTTACGGTAGTAGCGCAGGAGCATGAAAAAAAAAACGACGGGCCGCCCACTGGATGAATACATTAGGATTTGTGTTTTAACGCCTGAAAAAGCGACTCACCTATTATGAATTAAGGTCCGGATCCCTAGCACGATGAGTCAGGGTCTGGTTAGGGAGCCGAATAAGATCATCACTTACGCCAGCGGGCTCTGCGTCTTCTTCATCGGAAGAGAGCTGAATCTGAGTGCGGGGATCGGGGCCTTCGCTCGTATCATCCTCGTCGGCCCAAGAAATCTCCCCCTTCGTCTCGTTGATTGCACGGGCGGCGAGGAGCCTAATCTCGTCCCACTTACGGCTGCTAAGTTTGTGGATGATGACGAGATATTTTGCCGCTCGGTTCGCCCAAGGAACGGCCACAAAGCTGTGGACGGACTTCTTGTTCTTGCGTTCGACCTTTTGTTGGATCAGCACACCGGTTGACCACATATTGTAGGCGCGTTCCACCTGATATCAATGATTAGAGCTAGCGTGACGATGTAGAAGGAACTAACGGCAGCGGTGGCGATGGCCAGTGCGGCCTTGGGATCCTTCCGCGTGTGCGCTGGAACGCTCGAGGTGATGCGGACGTGGTAGCCAAACGTATACATAATTGATTCAGATCGACAAGCACCGTGCTGAACTAGTGAGAAAAGATTCTCAAACTCAGTAATGCTCACGTACCTTGTTATCGGGATCTCGGTAGACAAAATTCATGTCCTCAAGCTCCAAACCAACATAGCTGGCACGCTGCGCCTTGGTCTCGTTCTTCGTCTTATCGCGGTCGGCCATGACGAGGGCGAGATAAGCGAGAGCACGTTTGCCGATCTCGCTGCGCCAGTTACGGATTGCGCTGCCGGCCTGCGAAAGTAGTCATTAAAAGGAAAACATGGCCGCAAATAAACACGATACCAGATAATAAACGGCCGGGGTGATGTCGATCTCGGGGAAGTGTAAGGCCCATGCAGCTTCGACGGTGGTCTTGAACTCGGGGTGGCTGTGGCCAGCAGCAAAAGCGTCGTCAGTAGCGCCAGCCCACTCGACGATGTAGGCAAGGCAGAGGCTCTGCCAGCGCTGGAGGCTGTCGCGGTATTCCTGCGGTGTGAAGGGAAGGTCTTCGTTCTTCGATTTCTTCTTCTTCTCACGGTCGATCGGGCCGGTGATGATCGGAGCAACGGGCGTTAACTTGATTCCCATCTACTTAAATGTCAGTACTGCACATCTGGCACGCACAACGTACGGTGGCCGTCCGCGACGTCGACATCGATCCACGAGACTTGGAGGCTTGAGCTGCTTGAAGGCTGGTCTCCGGCTCATCCTCAGCAAATGTGCCGCCGTAATCGCCCTCGGAAGAAGTGTCGCGCATTGCAGACCTGGATGAAGCGCGCGAGCTGGTGGATGCGGCGCCGCGACCACGTTCATCAATTCTTACAGCCTTCTTCCAGTTCGCCTTGAGGCCTCCGATCTCCGCTGCCCTCGCGCGTTTGGTGACTGGCCTGCAGAAACATAAGTCTGGAACTTCGAGACGATGACAGCAAGATTACGCGGGGTCTATCTGGGGCGGGGGGGCAGCAGCCTTCCTCTTGGATAAATTCGTCGACGCTGGTGCTGCCGCAATCGGTGCTGTATCCCGCGAATTAACTATTTCGGCTCGCAGAAGTCCCTTCTGAAAGCGTGTCAGCATTGATCTAATGAGCACCGCCGACTTACTTCCTTCTTTTTTTTCGCCGGTGCTTTACCCTTCCCTTTGGCGGCACGGCCGGCTGTGAGCGCTTTCGGTGCAGTCTTCTTGGCTTGGTTCTGACGCACCTTCATGAATTCGGCAAAAGCAGCTTGCGTCTCCGCCTCGTCCATATCAGAGTCAGCTGCTACATCATCGTCGCTGGGAGGGTGGACTTCGCTGTTGTCGTGGTCTTCCTCGTCCGATTGGACATAATTCTCGTCGCCGTCGTTGTCGCCGTTTGCTGCGAAGTCGTCGAACTCTGGCTCGGTGCCAAGAGCCATTCCGTCGGAATCGGTGTCGGGAGGCTCGTCAAGACCATGTTCGCTCTCCATGTCGATGTCTTCCTCGCTGTTGGCATCGGCGTCGGTTACAGGCTGACTCTGGTCTGCAGTGAGTAGGTCGGGTCGAGCCGCATGCGCGCGAGCCTATACCAAGATATCAGTAGGCTGCAGTGGATACTACTCTCTTACCTCCTGGTCCTCACGAACCATTTCATCTTCTTTAGTTGCGACGCGCCCGACCGCTGAAGAGTGAGCAAGCTCTGTGGCCTTGGTCCTTGCGCTGGCAGCCAAGGTTAAGCGATTTTCCTCTTCTTGGATCTCGGCGGTGGTGCGTTTTTTTCTAGGTTGATCCACAAGCCCAGGACGGCGGTCTGTTGTAGAACGGCGAGATCTCCCGCTCATGGTGGTGGAGGGATAAGACGAATATTTTGCGTTTCATCAACAGGCCCCGAGTCAGATGCAAAGAAAGAACTTGTGCCTCGGCACCGGATAGCAACGTTATCTGGTGATCACTCCTTCATGTGGTGAGCGGCGCAACTCCCGCACTTCCGATGTCTTGTTTCCATTCGCTAACAAATCGCTTTTTATTGCTTTTCAGACGATAGCCAAAGCCTCTCTCCAGTACACCGCATATCGCCGTAACATGCTCAAAGAATGGACTTCTCTGTTGCAGTGGTTCCTAGCGATTTTCTGAGCATTGGACTGGTGGGTCTTCTACCTGAGACGAATAATTTCCTCGTGTTTTTTGTGATTATCAATGCATTTCTTGTGCGGATTCCGCAGCATCCTAATCCTTTTCGAGCTAAATCCCCGTGGAAACGCAATCTCACCTTGTGCTCCGAAATGACGACCTGAGCTCGCAATTTGCGTCATTTACATCTCGTGCCCCAGCCTCGAATCCTCCAGTTCCGACGCCAAGTCCACATCTGATTCGTCCATCTTGCGCACCAGCTCATGGCTCGCAAAAAAAGCTTGCGACTTCGAGTTGGTCTTCTCTGCGCTGCACTACTTCTAATTCTTGTTTTCTCTTCCATGTCCGGTGGACGCAGAGGTGTTCCAAAGCGCCTTCAATGTCTATTTCCGAGTTGTCCACAGACCTTCAAAAGTCAGCACGGGCGCAGCAATCACTGCAATACTGTTCATATCAATCCCACGGCTACGAATGCGCCCCAGCCTGTATTTTCTGCTTCTCCAGAGCCAGCATTGCCGAGCGAGGGCCTGGCTACGCCTCCTCGACCGTCCTCCAGGAGTCCGACTGCATCACCATCACCCCTTCCCCCTAACGCACCGCATGGAGCCCGTGGAAAGAAAATATTCATCCTACAATGAATGGTACGGGTTTTATCATTCTTGCTGGAACGAATGCAGCCAGAATTAAATTTGTCTCAGGTGTTCCATGCGACAGCAATGGGGATCCGTTGCCCCCAGATACGCCTCCACCCCCACGTTCGGATGCGCCAGCCGATGACTGGAGTCCTTTCGAGGATGAAGTCCAATTCCGCACCGCGGATTTCTTGTTTCGTCGTGTCGAGATGTCGCAAGGGAATATTGACTATCTGCTTGAGCTCTGGGGGCTTTCTCTGGCGAAGCACGGAGATTTGGGACCCTACGACAATTATCAGCAATTATACGCCGCCATCGATGGTGTCGGTGTGGGGGACGCCCCATGGAAGTGTTTAAAGACTGGTGGCGATGCGAACCCTGATGCCCCGGATTGGGCGCGCCAGGAATACGAGATCTGGTATCGGGATCCCGACGTTGTGATCCGTAATATGTTGGACAACCCCGATTTCGACGGCGAATTTGACACCACACCTTACGTTGAACTTGACCGCCATGGCCAGCGGCGTTGGAGCGACTTCATGTCGGGGAACTTCGCGTGGAAGCAATGTGTATGATATTTCTTTCCCTCGTAGCTGTCCATACATTCGTATCTGATGATTGCGCCTGCAGGACAAGATAATCGCGGATGATCCCACCTGCGCGGGGGCGATGTATGTGTCGTCCATCCACGGAGCCGACAAGACCACCGTGTCCGTTGCGACAGGGAACATCGAATATCATCCCTTGTATGCATCCATTGGTAACATTCGGAATAATGTGCGCCGCGCACATCGCAATGGTGTAGTTGTAGTCGCGTTCCTTGCGATTCCTAAAGGTACTGTCTCCTTCTAATATTGGAATGTCTCGTCTGACGAGTCCCTCAGCGGAACGGAAGTATGATAACGACGCCGCATTTCGCACTTTCAAACGGCAACTATACCACGCTTCTCTCTCCGCCATTCTGTCGACATTGAAGCCTGGTATGACAACCCCAGTCATTCGTAGATGCCCCGATGGGCACTTTCGCCGTATCATCTACGGGTTAGGCCCCTTCATTGCCGACTACCCTGAGCAGGTGCTCCTCGCTGGAACGGTTCAAAACTGGTGTCCAAAGTAAGTTTGATTCGTGTATTCGTGTATTTCCGTTCTTAATTTACTCACTACTCACTACGCAGGTGTACCGCGCTTCCTTCTAACTTGGACGGGCCATCCGGGCGTCGATCGCATAGCCATACTGACACGCTTCTGGCGGCGTTTAGTCCCCGAATTTTGTGGGACGAGTATGGGATCGATGCCGATATTGTCGTGAGTGGTGTCCGACGTTCCTTTACCGTCACTGAGGAAATCAATTAGCCTTACACTTGCGACTTTCCGCGGGCAGATATTCATGAGCTTCTATCCTCAGACCTCCTTCATCAAGTTATCAAAGGCACCTTCAAGGATCACCTTGTCGCATGGGTCGCCGAGTATCTGGATATTGCCCACACCGCGGGGGAGGCGAATTCCATCCTGGACGAGATTGACCGGAGGTAAGCTGATTTTCATCCTCGGATGTCTGCCAAGTTGACGTTGTACTACATAGAATCGCTGCGACCCCACAATTTCCTTGTTTGCGACGATTCAAGCACGGGCGCCGCTTCAAACAGTGGACTGGTGATGATTCGAAAGCGTTAATGAAGGTGAATCTTTCATTTCGATTTTACGCCCAAATCGTATTAATATTCATGTAAGATCTACCTCCCCGCTGTTAAAGAATTCATACCATCAGAAATGGTCAAATCGTTGACCTCGTTTCTTGATTTCTGCTATCTTGTTCGGAGACCATACTTTTCTGAGTCCAGTTTGGCGTCAGTGGATGCGGCTCTTGCGCGGTTCCATGAGCATCGGGAGATCTTCCGGACTACCGGTGTTCGGGCAGAAGGGTTCTCATTACCCCGACAACACTCCTTGGTTCACTACCACACCAACATCGAGCTCTTTGGCGCACCCGGCGGCCTTTGTTCATCCATTACCGAATCACGACATATCACCGCGGTCAAAAAACCTTGGCGCCGTTCTAGTCGATACAACGCTCTGGGTCAGATGCTCCTTACCAATCAGCGGCTCGATAAACTCGCCGCCGCGCGCGCAGATTTTGTCCAGCGAGGAATGCTTGATCCCAGCCACATCCCCCCTCCCTCTTCAGACAAGGAGCGCGACAACGAGGACGATGACGGCGGCGGAATAGACGCCGAACGAGTAGACGGAAATGTTATGCTTGCACGCCGCCGTGGTAAGAGCAATCATATGATTTGTGTACCTCACTAACAGCTTTAATCAGAACGCGCATATCCCTCATCAATTCCCGCTCTGGCAGCTCATATCGGCGTCCCCTCTTTCCCGAATCTCCTCCAAGCGTTCCTTCATGACCACCTATATCCCGATTCCTCATCAGAGTCCGCCGCTTCGTCTTCTGAGCTTGACAACATTGAAATTGATTCGCCACTGCATGTCTTCCATTCAGCCATCGCCACGTTCTATTCGCCGAGCGACCCTTCCGGGATTCATGGCATGCGTCGGGAGCGCATCCGCTCGACGCCAAGCTGGCGCAAGACAGGTCCGCGGCGCGATTGCGCCTTTGTTGTGGAGGATCAGAACGCGGATGGCTTTCGAGCCATGAGCGTTGTACGGGTGAAATTATTCTTTTCCTTCACTTAGATGGCGTCCAGTATCCCTGCGCACTCATCGAGTGGTTTAAAAAAATTGGGAGACGCCCAGATCAGGATACGGGGATGTGGATGGTCGAACCGGAGGTGCGACGCACTCGGCGCCAAGAACCGTTGATGTCTGTAGTTCATCTTGATTCGTTCTTACGGGGTGCGCATCTTATACCTGTATTCGGGTCTCGCTTTCTGCAGCCTGGCTTTCGTCATACTTGGTCTCTCGACGCTTTCGGAGCTTTTTTTGTCAACAAATATATAGATGATCATGCGAATGAAATAGCATTTTAATTTATTATCTGAAAAGCTTACATCATGTGTCTCTTCGCCCATAACTTGTGAAACTATTGTGGCGAGGATTCAGAAAATGGCCGGCATGGCGGTCTGGATGAATGGAGCACTGCCACCCCCAGACAAGCCATACCCGGCCAGACAACCAGATGGGCCAGACGCGAAACATTTTCCTGATGCGGGGCAAGGCATACAAAGCTGAGATGATGCCTACTGGCAAACAGAAGCGAACAAACTGCAATGCTGTCCTAGACCCACCTGAATCTCAGCTTCTACACCCAAACATTGACTTGGCACACTACCCAGTACTTGTAGCTCTCAAAAGCACAAATAACATCTTGGCGTCAGCATGTTCTTGAATCACTTCAGGTAATATGGTATCTGCAGCAGGTTTCTTCGCATCCCTCTGCAAGATTTCGTGAGCATCAAGATCGACACTGCGCAATGCTCAGCTGCGACTCCTGTTCACGGCAATAAACGCCTGGAATATGTGTCACGGGTTCTAAGGCTTCGACGGAAAAATCATCGGACCACTCCACGACGACCTCAAACTGGATCTGCGACTTCTGGAAGGGTCATTTAAGTTGTAGCCATTCAAGAGCTACGACAAGAAGTCCAACCCTTTGTCTTCCATTCCACTTGCGTTGGGTTCCGTTGCATTCATATCAATCTCATCCTGTCCGAATTTCCCTCAAACTGTGCAGCATAACTGGACGCAAATGATCCTGACACAGTACAGCGGGTGGGGACTGTGAAACCATGATTTTAAGATCTTGTTTCTCTTTCAGTTATCTTGATTCATTTTTCTTAGTTACCCGCCGAAACAGGTTCGCTCAATCACATTGGGAGGATCTGCCTGCGGAAATTTAACGGTGCGCTCTCCAAATACTTACGCTGGCTTGGCACATTGCGAAAGATCTCAAAACACCACGCTTCACGGGAATCCGACTTTAAATGTGATATTCTAGCCTTCTGCGAGTCAACGTCGTTATCCTTCCTCATGCTGTGTACCCCTTTGCTAATTTGAGTTTGGTAGTATGACGTGTTTCAAATTGCAACTGCGTCACGAGGGATAGTTTGTAATGTGGTAGTTACAATGGACGTCTGTGGGCTGTCGAATGGGTTAAATGAGTTTTCCGTGTTGGAAATGTTAGCTCCACTGCCTATATTCGCCTACGCCGCCGGAGCGAAGCAAAAGCACGTCTTGTGTGGTTCAAAGATTTGACAGATTATAATCACTATCATCGAAAAGACGGTTCTAAACATGTAACAAGCTAGGGACTATTTTGGCCAACTCGAGAACTACTCTTCCTGGGTTTTGGAATCTCAGCTAACGGGAGTTGCCCCCAACTCGCCCGCTATATCTGCGGCATACTGAAATTCCGCAAACATTCCATCTCGCCATGTCTGTGTAACATTCAGATACAGTTTCCTTGGACTTGGGAAAGCTTTGGTTCTTACGCATGTAATTCTGACAGCTGGAACAAAAAGCAAAAGAAAAACGAAGAGTCAGTTAAAAGCTGGAGTTAAGCTAAGCAAGGCGAAGAGACGTACAGTTAGAAGGGTCGACATTATGGATGGGGGGCGCAGCTAGAGCACCAAAGAGAGTCTGACCATTCTCGATAGCAACCGGCCAAATGGTGCAAACACTCTCGAAACTATTTACGTCCTGGTTAGAATCAAGCTAATGAATTCCCCGTTCTTACACGTACGCGGTTGTAAATTGGGTCAGATTGACTTGAGGAGGCAGCGTATAGAGAAGGAAGTTGTCAAGGGCGCGGACAAGACCAGCGCTACCAACGAGCAAAGCAAGAGCAGCTGTGAATTGCATGGTTGAGTCGAGTCGATTTGGAACTGAGTTAGTGAGGAATAATCCTTGAACACCATGCCTTATATACTCTTGTCGATTATTGTCGATTATTTGCGTGAAGGGCATCTGTCACCGAAGGGCACCGCCTTACTTCGGGCCGGTCTCCAATTTAAAGATAAAGAAAAGTTACATCCACTATTTACATAAACGTACCCCTTCTGTCCACAAGCCCCAATTTTCTCATTAGATCCTCATTCAACTGACCCAGTTTTCAATGCTTTTCATCCAGCGGGTCAGAGCCCAGTCACGTCAGGATATTATTTTTGGTCGTGATTGCATCAGGTCCTGAATGAAATATTTATTTATTTGAGCGTCCGAGCTCGGCGCAAACAACGGTTTAGCAAGGTGCCGATGTTTCGTGCCGTTTAGTCAACTCTCTCATGCACCGATGGGGGGACATTCGGAGGGCGGATAAGAGCCCGAGGGAAAGTTCAGGCAAGTGCATCTTCAGAAATCGGTCCCGATCGCTTTTTCTTTTTTGGGGGGGGGAAGATACATTGTGCTGGCACGGTCTCAAAATGGGGTCAACCCGCTTACCAGCGTTCAAATTTATATGTTATAATGATATCTTCGCTACGGCAGCCATACCCCAAGCCCGACGGGAGGGAGGCCTAGGCCCGTCAGTCCTTTATCTCCGGGACGCAGCATAACGCACTGAACGGCCAGTCCAGACCGTGTGGGCCGACTCGGCTTCAGCAAAACCTGATTTTTGCCGCAGTTGCCGTAGCGCCGGTAGTTGCCGGTAGTTACAGGTAGTTGCTTGTAGTTTCCCGTAGGCACCCGTAGTTGAAGGCCCTCTGCGTAGTTGGCGTTAGTTGGCTGTAGTTGGCTGTAGGCTATTTATAAGGTAGGTCCACTTTCTTTAAAAAGGGTCAAAAGACAGGAAAGAGCGGGGGAAGTATGTTCAGAAGCAGGCGTGAAAGCAGGAATTCAGGCGCAATTCTGGCATATATTCACAACATGGAATACGTAAGAGTACACGACATACGAAACAAGATGTAGAACAAGATAGAGACATAGAAACCGCAACACAACTCACCTTGAATAATATTAGGGGAATATCAGTCCCTGGGCCTGATGTTGAAAAAAGCGGCTGTGGCGTGTGAGATCCTATCAGTGCGGATGAGCGACAGCTGCGACACAAACGTGCATGCTCAGTATGGCGCAAAGTCCGCGAGCATCTGGTGCACCCGGAGTGATCGGCTTCGGGTCCACGCACGGAAACCCAACGGTCGTCAAATGGAGCAAGGGATGTGTCCAGACAAACGTCGCGGATACAGCACGCTGCTCGGATGCAGGGCGGGGGGGCATGTATTTCATGAGTAGGCTCGAATAATCAGTGATGACTTACCTTCGTTCTTGGGATGCGCTAGGGCATGAAGCCGTCCCCGTATTTTGACGGGTCGACGGGCCGTAAATACGGTTACGGACCCGGGTCCCGTACCGTCATTGAGTTTGAGGCACCTCGGAACGGCAGTCACGGTACGGAGCAACCCGTATACGCAGGTCCCGTAACTGGTCGTTTACGCAATCAGCGCGTCGTGGTAGGCGGAATAGTCTCTGGCGCAGCCAAATTACGTGGCTGCGCCTGCATTGGAAAATATCCAGGTCAAATCCAGGTGCAGGCAGGGAAGAAACCATCCGGATTGACCCATCGAGCGGTGAGTTGATTGGTCAATGAGTCGTATTGCCAGACGATCTTGGTGCCGGATACATGTAAAGTCGGGCTGACTCCATCGCTGGGAGTCACGCCCGATCCAGCTAAGCACACGATATGATCAGACAAATGAGCGGGATGTGTTTGTATGAGCGACGCACTGGATTAGCCTGCAGCAGGGACGAAAATATAACTGCCATGTGTATTGTATGTTATTCAGTAAATGCAGGAAGAGCATATTTTGTCGAGCGTACTTAGATGAGCCCGGGTTAAGGGCACTGCTGTCGGAAAGGGCCCCCGTCTCTCCGACCAAAAATAGATTGTTTCTATCGGGTCCATTCCGAGAGTAATCACCTATCGGCGAGCCCGAAATACAGGTTTGAGCCACATGTGACATGCCGCGGTCTTGATGTCGATGACGCTACTGCATCCACTGGAGTGAGAAAACTGCACACGGAGCGGTGCCCTCGGGCGTAAATTTCCCATAACTTAGAACGATTGCCAGCTTTATCTTCCGTACAGCAACTCAAAAAGACTTACTTCCCGACGACGAGTTGTGTTTGCTATATAGTCGAGGTATTCACCGGTGTTCCGAGGGCGTAACTCGATGGTTCCGGTGAGCATCGTCCACGACTTGTCCAGAGGCCAGAATACGCGCGAAGACAGTGAATGGTGCCCAAAGCAAGAGAGTAACGACGGGCTTGCTGAAACCATTCTCCCACTTCACGATGACTTTCAGCAAGTGTGGAATCGGTCCAACTTAGATAAAACCGATTTAGGGGAAGTGTCCTAGACAGCTTTGATCAAGGCAAACCGTGTTCCTTGTGTCTGGTGGCGGTTGTGGTTCATTTCCGATGAAGAAACGGTCAACTCGACCACACATAAGGGCCGCGGCTCCCTAGATTAGAGCGGGTTCGGATTTCGCCACCTATAACGCTGTGAGATGAATCTCTGGACAAAGTAACAGACTACGCGCGGGACAGCAGTGTAAGCAATAGAGGGACCCGGAGATAATCATGATGTATGTGTAGGGAGGGCTGGAGAGCGGCAGACAGGGACAGTGCTCATCAGATGCATGGGGGACGACATGGCTGGAGACGGCGCTAGAAGGCGACTGGTGGACGTTGCGGCGGAATCATACTCGACGACCGCAAGGAGCGAGGAAGTGAGGGGCGACTCGGACAAGCTGCTATGAGGGCGCTGAGGTGTGGCGCAGCTGCTGGCGGAAAGCACCGGGTAGGTGCAGATGTGTGCGCGAGCGAACGTGGGGAGGGAGGAGCGGAGGGAGACGAGGGATGCGACAGGGATGCGCGGGGGACGCGGCAGGCGTGTGGTCGCGAAGCGTAAGCGGGTGCGGGGAGATGTATGGGGGGAACGAGACGATGGAGATGATGTGAAGCGGATGTGGGTGCGCGGAGGCGGTGAGGCGGTAAGGCGCCAAGGCAGAGGCGAGACTGCGCAGCGGGGGCGGGTAGGGCTGTCGGAGAGGGATGCGGACACGGTGTAGTCGCAGCACATGGGTGTTTTCACGCGGCGGCAGACGGTGCAGTGGCGAGGGTGGCAGGTGGGTGTGCTGCGGCGCAGTCGTGGAGCAGACTGGCGTGCCGACGCGGAGGTGGGCGCGAGTCGCGGCCGTGGGGTGGAGGGAGGGAGGGATGGGCATGCCGACACGAAGGCGGGTGCGCGGAGGCGGGCACGGGTGGAGACGGCACGGGACGGGCGTGGCAGCGCACGGGAGGGCGCGGCAGTGGTGTGGGCGTTTGGCGGAACACGTGTGCTGACGCGGGGGTGGAGGCAGGATGGGACGGAACGGGCGCGGGCGTGGTCACGGAAGAGGGGGCGCCGCGGTGGGGACGGACACAGGAGTCCTGATGCACCCAGCTGAGACATCCATACGGGTTTCAGAAATCGGCAGACGATGTGAACTATCGTGGAGCCAGAAATGCAAGATGCAAGCGGCGGAAAGCAGTGTAGATGCACGGAAAGCAGAAATCGCAAGTGGAATCCCGCTGTGATCCGTGACGCGTTGGATTCCCACGTCAATAATGACTAACAACGCGTGCGCGTCAACAGTTGTCATAATTTCTCTCGTTCCGCTCTATTCTTCTATTTCAGGAGGGAAAACAAATTATTCGTTTATTTCATCGACATAGAGGTTAAAGGCAAAACACAAGCACCAAATTGAAGCGTGCCTGGGAACCGCCTGATCGGTGAGATTCTCGGTGACGGTTATCTTGAACCACTCCACAGAAACATGGGGTCTGTGCGGCACTGTTAAACTCTTGTCCGGAATTTTTCTTCAAGTTACAAAATCGATATTTACATGTTAGTGCCCCTTGGTTTACCGGAGAATGTCCATCTATCCAACTTAGTGATCGTTACGGGCCTCCCGCGGGTATTGGCGTGCTGACCCGTACCCGTACCCGGCAAAACCCGTACCCGCGCTCACGGGTACGGGTCGGGTCGCGGGTTGGCGGGCGACCCGCGACCCGCGCGACCCGTCAGAGAACCACGTCATTTTCGAGCGCCTCTCAGTGTAGCTTTTGAGCGCAAAGTATTTAACACTCATGAAAAACCTGTATGCCTTTTGCCATGAGCAAAAAATGTCTCGCATTCAATCCACACCCATACCTCAGAGTACCCATTCTAGCAGGGCTGATTTGTTTTTGCGGAGTTTGAGCCCAAAGGTGACCCAAAATGTACGAAGAAGAGCGGTGTCCATGGTTGGATGATAGGAAGGACAGAGGAAGGTGTTAAATTGGACATGATGAGTGAGGCATGTGCAACCACGGGTCCCATACGGGTACCTACGGGTCCAGGAAAATTTTCAACAAAGACCCGTACCCGTACCCGGACCGACCCGTACCCGGGACCCGCCGCGGGTGGCCAGGCCCGTGCCGATCACTAAGGATTCCAACTAGGGCATTACGACGAAGGGATGTTGAGAATCACCATCATTGCCTTCATCCTGCGTAGTACCAGTCTTCGGTAGAATGCCCCTCTCCTCAGCAACTACCTTCTTCTTCCAAAGCAGCCCCGCGTAATTTCCTTTATTATAATGCGCAGCCGGATCTGGAGCCGCCTCTTGCCAGTTGTAGTCGTCTGCAAAATCGCGCCCATACTGGTATGGGTCGAATGTGCCTTTGGAAGGCATGAGCCGCGCCGAGGTGTTAGCGAGGGCCTCTGTGGTAACCACGGGGCGCGTAAACGAAAACGCCACATGATCTGGCGGCGGAGATGCGAGGAGAATGGGCGACGGCTGCCAGGGGGTGAGGTAGTGTTCCATTTGTTGCGCGGATATGTCCCCCAAGACGTCGAGGGACACGGTGGCCTGGTAATAAAGAGTACGCTCCCACAGCCGTTCGGGTGGGATTGACAGAGGTTCGGATGGGATTGGGTTGCCTACGACAGTGTAGGAGTCCCATAAACTTTCCTCGGTCTCGAGCATAATAGATTCTGCATCTGGGTCATTCTGCGCCTCATCAACCCCGCGGATGCAGTTAGCAACATCCCGGGGGTAAACGACGGCTAGGTTGAGTGCCAAAGCACCCATGGTAGAGCTATAATGTGACGAGAAGTGTGGGACTGCTGTAGTCGGGATGGGGAGTTCAAAATCCAAATATGGCTTAGCGGCAGTGATAGAACTATGATGAGTTGGCGGGCTTTGATAGAACCAATTCCGAGATTTGTCCTCGTTGAAAAGGTAAGAAGAAGAGTCGGCGGATATGACTCCCGAAATGTCCGAATTTTGGCAAAGCTTTTCGTAGAAGTCCTGATCGCCACCCGTTGTTGCGTGCTCTACGGCCCAACTGGGGTAGTGGTAGTTATAAAAGGCGAGATAAATGTCAGACATTTGCGTGGATCCGTTCGTTGCATGGACCGTCACTCTCCCCTTCAATGGTTTGCCTGGAGGGCATTTAGATCTTTCTCAGACAGGCAGAAGATGCCTTACCCCTTTGCGCAGTATACCCCTCCTCCAGTGTTATCTCTGCGATGAAGGCCGACCTGCGGCTTTCAGGGAGACATTTTTCTCTCTGAGCTAACGTCTCTTTGGTCCCGGGTAGATCGGCAATGCAGGGCTCATGGTACATTGAAAATGTCTTATTCCAGCTGGACGGCGTTGGTGCAAGAGGCCTCGTAGATGTCGGTCGGAATGTTGTGTATCCTGCTGGCAAATGGGCTGTTCGCCCATCGGTAAAATTCACGACCTGTGCGAATAAATTATGGAAGGGTAACTTTGCAACGAAGAAAATTGCTCACCGCGGTATAATGATATCCGATGTCACTATAAGCGTGTCTCTTGACCACGTCGGAGTCGAAGCCGTTAATCCGTCCATATTCATTCACAAAGGACGGAGGGTAATTAACGGCTGGCGAGGCGACGATGAAGGGCTTGATGAGAGGTCGGGAAAAGTCTGAGTAGATGTTTATTAGAATATTATTGAGCCTCAATGAAGTGGACAGACTGGGGTTGTTTTCAAAGAGTGGGGCCTCTGTGGACCATACCGTGCGTTCTTCGGCCTTAACGAACCACAAAGCGGGGTCGCTCATTGCTTTCTCGTACGGGCCGTAGTCGTAGAGGGTGCGGGTGTCATCCCGCAAGGACTGATTATCCGACTTCTGGATCTCGGGGATAGCTGCACCGTGGCGTAGATGCTTTACTTCTCCAAATTCATTCAATTCCAGGCGAAGGGCAACAGAGGCAATCCTGTCAGCGCAATGCGGTTGCAACACCTTGATGCGCAATTCCCCTAGACGCCGCATGATTAGCGTGGTACAGGGCCCCAAGGCATTTCCTACATACCATGGGAGACATGGTCCGGGGCGAGATCTTCTGCGCGCACCCAGGCTTGTACCGTGCAGGCAGATGACCCAGTCGAAGCTTCTTTAGGAAGAAGAGAGGGGGCGACTGTAGCCGCTAGAAGTGTAGCCGTTGAGAGAACTTTGTTCATGGTAGATGGAGACGGGGAATGGGCGAGTCTCGTTCTCGAACTCCTTTAAAATGGTCGAATGGTACCTATTCTCATTCCTGTGGTGAGGCAACACCCGTCCAACAATGCTTCCCAAGCAGTGCTAAACAGATTTATGAATGGTTGCCTAGGTTGCCTCGGCGGAATTCCGTGGATAGTTTGCATTCCTGGTCAGATTGCATCTCAGATATCTTTCACCGGGACAACGATTCAGATATCAACCCGCACTTTACAGCATGAGGGCCGAATCGGGGCCCGTTTGGCGGATCAATGCGGACCCTGTCGGCAAATAATCACTGCGTTCCGAGGGTCTGTAGACCAAGGGTTAGTCTACCCCCGTAGACAGACATAGACAGTTGGAACTAGACCAACCCTGTCTAGTGTTGGTTTCTCAGTCTTGTTTGCGGAACCTGTGTCGAGCTGTGTCACCTGAGAGTACTGGCAGTGCTGCTGATATTTCGACAGTTGACGTGATCTCTGATGCTTGGCACCACCATCAGCGGACCGCAGATCTCCGCTGTCTCCGCTTAGCCTTACGGCAAGCCTCGTGAGTGACTCTTCGCTCCTTTCTTTGAACGTCCATGGCCGAAACACCCCCCCAACCGGTCCACTCAGGCCCATCGAGCCTCAAGGAAAGACTGTAATAGAGGGAGAGAAACAAATGGGGAGAGCTGCTGAATCATGCCAGCGCACAAGCAACGGGAGAAGCCTCCAAAACAAGAAATTACTACAGGGATGATATTAATACAATTAATCAGTAGCGACGCACAGCCCGAGCACAATCGAGACGCCAGAGGAGGCGGCAGAGGGCAGCGGGGAGTCCCTGGGAGTAGGGGCAGTAGTAGACCTTGGTAGACACACATAGTCTACCTGGGGTAGACAGATGTAGACTGGCGGTAGACCCAGGTAGACCAAAAATAGTCTATGTGGGATAGACACACTCAGTTTACTACGTCAACTGATGTAGACTGACGTAACCTGATGTAAACAGGGTCTGTCTATGGGACCTCGGATCGCAGTGAATGAACTGTTCCATGATGGACGTTGTTCTGCCATGCACACGGTAGAGATGCGTAGCTCAGGGTCATGGTGTTCATTACTCCAGCCTTTGGTTTCGACGAAGGGTCCTGATTATCACAGAGGGAGTTCAATGTGATAATACTTACTCGCTGCGGTGATCTGTGGTACAGTATCTCTTCAATCAAAACCGTAACTACCTTCTTGATGACGACGATTCCAAGTGCTCAATATTCAACTGCTTTCATGAAATAATACTAGCCTATCGTAAGATGTGGCCGGTGTAGACCGGCCCAAGTCTCAAGTCCTCGAGGTCTTTGAACCGCTGCTCCCCTTACCAATCCTACCTGCCCTTTACCCCTACCCATTCTAGAACTTAAGTCTTGAGAATCTTCAGAACACTTCAGACCACACCACAGACCACACCACATAAGACCTTGAAATATCTTAAGATGTGCACGAGCTTAAAATGTCCGGACCTCAAGTTCACAGAATCATACATACACATCTAATACTTGGATTTGGGCGGCACTTACGTCTCAGCTACAGACTTAAGACCCCCGGAACCTAAGTCTCATATTGAGGACCAGAAGTTCAGCAGAACTCAAGTCCTGTCCTGGTGAACTTGAGTTCCCGCTCAAAGCTCGGGTGGCAACACTGATGTTCTAGAGGGCGGGGCGGGCGGGAAACCACAACAGGACAATAGGGTGGTGCCTAACATCACCCGCATTGAGTTGAGATACAAAGACTGGGAAGGGAGTGAGAACTCACTCAGTTTGTCCCAGGTCTGAGCTAGCAGGGGAGCGGTGCTCAGGGGGTGATGTGTACCCTCTCGAGGGCTGGGTGAGCGAGGAAGCCACGGCAGCACGATGGGGCGGTGGCTAACGATGCCTGTACGCGTTGAGTTGGAAGAAAAAGACCCGGAAATGAGTAAGAACTCACTCAGTTCATCCTGGGTCTGATTTGGCAGGGGATTGGATATCACAGGGGTATCCACATCCTCAGGTGTGGGTGGTGCAATGCCGTCATTAACCAGGAATGCCACTGCACATCGAGCTGTTCAGATGCGAGTGGGGGGCGGGTGAGTAGAGGGAGATGTGATGATGGATAGATCGGCCCCATCAAGGGCTGACAAGAGGATGAGGATAGCGAGGAGTGCAGGTGGCATAGAGATGGTGGTGGGAGGAAGAAGAGATGACAAGACAGTGATTTGATTGCATGTGCAGCCACACTGCATCAATCCCATTGTCCCCTGATCAAAGCAGCAATCACTTCTCTTTTTGCTCCTGACTTCCACCTTCATCGATGCCACTCACTGTTCACCCCTTCCTCGGTCCCCACCCATTGCCCAGGACTGTGTGTCCAAGGCTGACTTCGACTTTGTTTCAGTGCCGGTGTGTTCTTGGGACTTGGCCTTCACATCAGTCCATGACTCAGTGGCTCAGCCTGGCAAAGGGTGGCACAGTGTACATGGATTCTTTTTCCATACTCTATTTTGTCCTTGCAGGGCACCTGTGAAATTGCTTCTATGTTTGACTTGGGAGGCCACCAGCATCTTTCATCTGCGTCATTTTCTGTGCATGCCACCTCTGTGTACTTAAGGCTCTCATTGACTGAACTCCAGTTGCACGGGGCTGAAGTGATCACGGGAACCTAAGTTCCAGGACACTTGAGTATTCATGGAAATTTGAGTGTCCTTGGAACTTAAGTAGCGGGTGAACTCAAGAGGTCAAGCAGGACTTAAGTCAGATGGAACTTAAGTCTTAGGTGGAGGTTGTGAAGGAGACCCTGCTTGCGTTGGCGGCAGGTGGGAGTGAGTGAAGAAAGACTTAAGATCCTTTAAATAAGATCTATAAGACTTGAGACCCTGGCCAGTCTACAGCAACAGGTCTTAAGATAGGCTAATAAATGAGTTGTGCTTTCTATTGGGTGTCTTAAACTTCATCCAATTTTTCAAATGGCGGATATGAGACCGGTGATTGATGTGCTCAGAACCTATATAAGAAATATGAAATCAACCCTTGGTACTTTCAGAAACATGCACAAAGGTACATCTCCAGATGTTTCCCAAAACAGTACTTTCTAAACCCCACACGACAGATGATAAAGGTATGTTCACAGATGTTGCCCTGAAAGGTACTTTCTGAGCCCCATACAACGGTCACGTTTCCAAGTGTTTCCCCTAAGGTACTTCCTGAATCCCACTCCGCAACTTTAATGTTTCTTTAATAGAGTCCCTTTCACAGAATCCAACAGAGTCACAAGCTTTCCAGACCAAGGTCCAAGTGCGTTTCTAGAATAATACATGATCCAGAAACAATTAAGATTTCAACTAATCAGGCTACTCTATAAGAGTGTGTTTGCTCCATTGGTTCCCAAGTTTGAGCATACCATGTTCCCTTACCAATTATACAGCAGGAACCCATCAGCAGCACCCCTGTATTATTCAGAGGGTGTGTCTATCACCAATAGATTGGCACTGCACTAGATCAACCTGTTTCTGCTTTGACTCAAGTCTCCCTTCAGTTCCAAGCGTGGGACCTGATAATACTCCTTTGTAGGTCTCAGGAGATACCCATTTCTGAGGTCTTTCCCAGAAAGGGTTCTTGCGAAAGAACCTTGGAACATCTCAGAGCCGCGATCTGGATCCCCCAATAGATGGGTTGTGCAAGAGCTGCACACGGCTTTTGGTCGTTGTGCAAAGCTGCGCAGCATCTTCGAAATTTTTATTTTGAATACAAAACTTACCTTTGAACCCCTCTTGACATGTTTCTGACCCTGTGAGACGTCTGTGAAGTAGCACCGAGTGGTGGATCAAGCGTGAGAGATCATTCGTTGATCACTTTGTCTTTGTTTCTTGTTTACATACCATTGTGCTTCTACCATGGCATGCAGAAAAAGACGCACCAAAACTGTTTCTTCTCGCACAGATGCCTCTTCTCACACAACCATGCGTTGCTCGACACGCTTGCAGGATAAGACGGGTCAGAGACCCCACAACAGCCCAAAAGTACAGGATTCTTCCGAGCGGGAGCACAGTCCACCTTGGATCGGTGTGGATGGTAGCCAGCTCCCAGAGGACAAGAACAATGATGGAGCGAGTGCTCACAGGGACCACAATGAGTCTTCCAAGCAACAGGATGCCCATCCGACACCTGCCGAGCCGTTGGATGGGGAAGACAAGCCTCACACTCTGTCATCCCAGGTCATGAACACATGGGCTCCATGATGGCAGTCCTGGCTGGATTGTTTGTTATCTTGCTTTGGCTGTAGATCAAACACGCCCATTCCTTCTTTCTCCTTTCCAGCGCGAGGAGGGCTGGAATGCGACTGCCAAAGTCCTTCGTTGGGACAGTACAGCTGAAGGGCCTTGTTCAGCTGTCAATAGGTCAGGTTCAGCTTGCAAGAACAGATTCATGAAAATGATGAAGGATCACAAGGTGTGTCGTACCACCATTGAGGCTGATTCCAGCTTACAACTCACAGAAAGGGAGACCCAATTGTGCATGAAGACGGGCAAAGTTGAGGAAGTCTCGGAGCACATCAAGGTCCTTGTTGTTTCTTTTGTCATACCCAGTGACTCATTTGCTCTAGCTCATGACAAATCTCCAAGCAATCATGGAAGATCATCACGGTTCGGCGAAGGAAACTCGGCAAAATCAAAGCGCAAAGCAGATCTTGAGGACAAGGCTGGCGAGGAACTTTGGGACATGGCCATGAGGGGTTTAGTGCGCACCAAGGGTTTACTTGACATTTCTGAGCTCGACAGCACCTCTATTTGCGAGAAACAAGGCCAGCAAAAGTGAGTTGCTCAAATCTGCTCGACACCAGATACATAAAATTGTTCTGCAGGTGCATGCGCTGCCTTCTCTTACCGTCCAAGTGATACAATGGTGCTCGATCTTTCGGTGATGATGATTCAGATGTTGAACCACCTCCGAAATGTCGCTGGGGGTGCAACCAAATTGTTCAAGACATGCTTGAGCGACACAAGGCAAACAACACCAAACATCTCAACGAAGCCCGTGAGTGTGCTGAATGGCAGCATGGCGAACTCCTCCAGGCCCAGACTGCGACCCTGAACACTATCCCCAATCTCATCACCGAAAGATAAGGTCTGCGACAGGATAATTGTGCCAATGCAAATGGAACCTCCTGCACCACAGAGATCCTCGTCGAAATAGCTAGAAAGAAGTTCTGAGCCTTGTTTAGGTACTCCAGCGAAGTCATATTTTATTATTCATCATTTTTTTATGTTTCTTATAGTCTAAGCTACTGCTACCAGTCACCGCTCGCAATACCTATTGTTGTTAATATTTTTACACGAGAAATAAACTACTCCTCCGGAACATCCACCACTGCCCATGGAGCCTCAAGATATCATGCATCCAGCTCTTCATCTTCCACCAGGCCGCTGCGGAGGTACTCTGCAAGTGTCGGAGGGGTGCATCGAAAATATTGAGAGATCTGAGGACGATGCAGGAAGGTGTGGCAATTTGCAAGGAGTACTGCAACGAGAAAGAAAAGCCCAACAGGCTGCAGAAGCAGCTTCTGGTTCCTCGCGAAGTCGAGGAACGCAAACTGCTGTCCAAGCTCCTTGAAAACCCACTCCACCAGCTCTCGGATCCGACTCATTCAAGTGTTAAACCACTGCTGCACTTCGGTTAATGCGGCACCTTTGTACAGTGTACAGACGTGGTCGATATGGTGTATGTGGGATCACCATAGACAATGAGAGACTCGCCCATTGGACTCCAGAAATGTTTCTCCAAAATTTCCAAAACACCGCTTTTTTTGAAGCACATCTCGTTGTGTTGGCATCCTTCAATAGGCCCGAATATGTGAATGATCATGCCATCCGGAGAGATGATGACATGATACTTCAGGCAATGCATCTGTTTCCATCCGTTATACATAAGTTGCTGATTTCCTCCAGCGTACCATCCATCAGACTGGCGACATAATCGTGGGGGAACCCCTTTGCAGACATGCAGTGGGAAAACTTTTGGAGGGTGTACAGAGTGAGGCAAGTTGGATCCAAGCGGAGTACATGCTTCCAGCAGTCATAAATATATTGGGCAATAAGTTGGGTGATCTGAGAAAAATGTGTAGCTTCCCAGCTGAGCTGCATCTCGACATCACAGAGCTGGGCAGGATATTCCAGGCGACAGAGAAGCATGCAAAGTGCAGTAAAAGCGTCTTCTTTGACACGAGTTTGTGGGGACACAAAATCTTTTGGCAGATCAAGGTGTAGGACGAGCTGTTTCACTTCGATGTAGGTGAAACTAACCAGTATTTTTATTGGGCCAATAGCCATTTAGAATAAACAGCACCAACCAAAACTGTTCAAAAAATATAGCTTCACCAAGCGACCCAAGATCGACCTTTCCATCTGGGGCGCATATGTCCTTCCATTGTCAAGATCCATTCGGCATCCAGTGTTTCCAGTAACTTGCAGAGCATTTCGTGAAAGCCCTGGGCAGCAAGGAGGATCTCAATCTCTTTGGACATGATCAGTCACAAGTGTGAATGGTGAGTTCCGAGCTGAGACGGAGGGCCAGTGCTACGATGATGACATCAAACATCAATCGGTTGTGCTGTCGATCATTCACACTCCAAGCCAGCCGTGTCTCGGTGGGCCACCGCACTCAAATTGAACATATTTTATGGTAAGACATTTGTTATAAATCGTGGAATTGATTATTTGTTGTGCAGCTTTGCACAATGCCAAGAAGCTGCATGAAGCCGCATGCAGCCCATGTGGCTTTTGCACAACCTGTCTAATAGCCAACAACGTGTTTCGGTAGATCCGCATTCAATGGAAGACAGCAACTCTAAACCCCGAAACACCCTCGTGACCTAACATGACCTTCCAGTATTCCAACACAACATAATACATTACCCAACTCCCATTCCTTTGACCTGTTTCCATGGTTTAAGTGGATGTTAGAAACAAGTCAAACAAAGTTCCTTGACTTGTTAATTGGCTGCACATTCCCTTATGGTTTCAGGGTGAGACTTGCCAGTGGACATTCTAATTACTCAGAGTGTCCACCTGTTTCTCTGTGGTTCACCAGACAGCTACCAGGGACCAGTACTGTTGTATAGAAACAACAGTTTCAGTAATGAGTATAATCAGAAACACATGTATCCAAGCATAGCCCAATTACTGGCTTATCACTGGCAAACATGGCCGTGGCAATCAACATAAGTAACACCTGCATTTCCCTTGCTTCCAGTGGGCTTTGTCTGTGACTGCGATGGCGTCGAGGCTCTCACGCCTTCTGACGTCAAGGAGACGGCATGTGCAGATGGCAAGGTCGGTGAAGTGGTCCCTCTGGCCCCACATACAGGACAGCTTGCCTCCCACTGCTGCAAACGCGCCGTCGACGGTCACATTATTGACTTTGAAGCCAGCGGAATTGCAACCAACGACAAACACTGCAGAGAACGTTGAGACGGGATCACAGAATCATAAGTGAGGCGAAACACATCGGAGATGCTCTCTTGCGCCTCCTGTGCATCATCTGGATTCCTTGTGAGCTGGTCATCACAGTCGAAGCAGGCCGCTGATATGCCAATGACGCAATTGGTGCAGCTTTAAGCCGTGAAGGTTCCAGGTTGAAAGGCAAAATACATCAATAGAAAACAAAGAAACAAGAGATCAGTGGGAGTGGGAGCCTTAATAGAAGCATAGGCATACAGGTTTAACGTCCTGTGCTGATCCTGAGCAGATCACATCGCACAGGCCTGACTGGCGGGAGAGAGACTCCTTTGCTTAGCCTGGACAGAAAACAGGTAAGAATTTTGCACTGGCAGCTTGAATAAGGCTTATACGGTACTGCGGCCAAAATCAGAGGCGTGAAACGAAGAGCGAGCCCTGCGATCACTCATCCGGAACCTATTGCCTTGAGGCAGTAGTTACCGAGCACTCTTTTGACCAGTAAAATAACACCAGGATGTCAGCCAGACAGAGACCTATCAATCCGACCTTTGAGTAACTTGTTACCGTTACTTCCACAGTGCCCACCTCGAGTGGTTCTCGATTTGATCGAGGTTAGTGGACGGAGAAGGTGCCTTGCAGTAAATTGCTTATGATTCTCCCCAGTAATTGAAATGAATAAATCTGAAAGTCGCCGGAAGAACTTCGCTCTGAATCCATTTCTTTCTCATTCGTGTCTGTGTGCATCGTTGAGAACTAGTACTCCCTCACTGAAAAGACATCATATACCCAACAGTTATAGAAAAACCTCATACTCGGCACTTCCTGCGAATTCACATACACGGTTAGCGCGGAAGGCATCAAAACACTTATCTTTTGCGCGGAAACTCCGAGATCACTGATATCTTTTACGCGGGAATAAAAGTGCACTTAGACCACCATAAGTTAACAAGTGAATCTACCTTTCCGCCTTCACCGCATCCAGACATGGGTTATGAAGTTGTGTGGTGGTTTCTGGAATCTAACTCGCTGTCTCACTTGGCTTCTGTCTGTGTAGATAAACCAATATCTGAGGAAACAAGGCGCTAGTAGCTAATGTTGCCGTGACTCGGTCGACTCAGAATCGATCTGTCAGACTTAACACATGTAACACTACACAACCAAAACATAACCGAGACATTGACTATGTATTAAATAGGTACAGGGTGGGTTTACAATATTTTCCTACCACTCGGTGTGCCGACACCTGGGTGTTCAGAATAATAGAAATTAGCGCCACGTGAGTCAGCAACTCGGCCAAGAGCAGCCACACTTCACGAGTCGGAAAATGCTGCCGGCTGCAGCCGATGAAGGCGACAGAAAAAAAATTGGGCCCAACCGCGCCGACAATCTTACCATACCAGTTGATTAATGCAGATCGAATATCTAGTCTCCATGTATGAAAGAAAAACTCCCAGAAAAAAAAAACCGGCTGGTGACACTCTTCAGACGGGAATGCGCAGGGAACAAGCAGAGCTGACGATATTCCCAACATATGAATTTCCATTTACATCCTACGACTCGGTACACCCAGCAGCCGAACACTTCCTCTTGAATCTCCGCCAATCTTTCTTCGGCTTCAGGCAACAGTCGCTGAAACTTCACTGGGAGCTTCCCTCAGCCTGTACCGGACCGGACGTTCATCAGCAACAGCAAATATCCCAAAGCGAAAGAATATTTACAGGTACTTCGCCGACGCAAGGGCAGCCCACTCCGCACGAGCAAACAATTCCCCCAGGGCCGGGGTGGCAGCCGCAGCGCGCCTCGATGGATTGAAGGTTGCGAGAACCGTGGATTGGGATAGTGGTTGCGGTGACGGTCACTGCAACGAGTGCGAGGGAGAAGAGCAGTTTGGTGAGTTGCATTGCGGTTGCAGAGGAAGTTAGGTGATCTGAGAACCACCACAACGAAGGTGAGCTGTTATATGCGACATGGGCGCGGTCGAGTGCGGCTATAGCAATGGAAGGCTGGATAAATGACGTATTCCCGCTGCATTTGACGGGCGTATTGCTGCGCAACTCGGCTTCCACCCATTCTTGCCCTCAACATGACATCCTCATCTGCGTTGAACAGGTTTCTTGGAACCTCCGATCCGCTATTGAATAACCAAATGACAAAAATCGTGATATATTCGGACTTTGGAAGACTTGACGCATGGACACGCTAGGTTTCTCGGAACCTCCGATCCGCTATTAAATAACCAACTGACAAAATTGTGATATATTCGGACTTTGGAAGACTCGACGCATGGACACGCTACACACCTGGGTCCCGAGAGAAGCTTGCAGTGTCTCAAGATCGGGGGCTCCCGTCGGGTGTCTGTCTGTTCAATTCAGTTGCGGGCGCCGGGAAGCATGACTTTCGACTAGGACAAAGCGAGAGGATGCGAATAGCCATGACCAGAGCCGAGCAGGACCTTGAATAAATCTGAATGTCAGACGGGTGGGGGATCTCAGATCCCCGCGAATTACTTGATCCATCTTCACGATCATCGGCTCCTGGTATGGAACAGTACGGGAGGCAAGCAGGATTCATCATTATCATTATCGAGCAACAGAGGCGCCGTGTCTGCATGAATCGTCAAATGTCCGCCGCGGGTGGATGAGTTTGAGCCCAACACTGCAAACTACAGGAAGCGAATTCCAAGAGAGTGCCAAAAAGCGAGGATTAATGTTGATGGGTACAAGAGCTGACTTTCTGCTTGTACAGACGCGAGGAGTCGCCCGTTGTCGATGCAGAGCTGCGAGCGACGACGACCGTCGAAGCAGGAGCAAGATGCCTCGATGGGATAGCCAGGCATTGCCACTGGTCTGTGCGGGAATGAAGGATCTAGGATCGATTTTTGATTTTTTTCAGATTTTTCCGCGGAAATATTAAATGTTGCCATCAAATTCACTTTATCTCGAGAGCCGCCGCCCTGTTCGACCTGAAACCTTGAAATATCAATTTGCCACCTACTTTTACACCTAAATCAAAATTTGAAAGTTGAACCCCCTTGTTCCGCTGGTTCCGGAAGTCCAACATCTCTGGTAAGGTTTTGTCGAGGCCTTGTAACAGACCCAGCAATGCGAGGAGCAGTTCGTTTCTAACCGACTCCGCAGGTGGATGTGCGGTGACCCGTAACATACGATCTCTGATGTCGGCGGAAAGTGCGTCTTCGTGACTTTCCCAAATCAGTAGAGCCGGACTCCCTTCCACCGCAAGTACTGCGAATATCCATCGAAGTTGACTCGGGGGCGCACCGAAATTTACCAACTCTTCGAATGCTATGATGCCTTCGTCGCGGTTATAGAACAGACCCATGGCGCGTGCAGCCTCTTGGTATGTCCCATATGTGATGCTGTTGATAGTGCGCATATCGGTCCAGTCACGGGCGCTTCGATGGAGGAGAAGTGCACGAAGATAGAAAACATCGCCGTGTCGAGGATGTACCATTTGGATACGACACACTCCAACATGGCCAGGCTGGTAAAAACGAATGCGCATTCGGGGGCGTCCTGGAAACTCATCCTCCAGAATGTGAAGGGGGTGCATTGGTAGTCTTGTAGCAATCACGCCCCTCTTGGGAAGACACCGACTGATTACGCAATTACGTGGCTGTGCTACCAGGCATGTTTTCCTTCGTACCATAGCCGGGGGGGGCTGTATAAATCAGAGAATATTCATGCACATACAGAAGCTATATAGAAACATTTTTTACTGCGAAAGTTAAGTGATACGCACCGTGGATATCTCAATATGAGATCACCCTGAAATTTGATCAAAATTTTTGCCTTGACAAGTTGATAACATACCGTCGTGCGCACTGAATGGATTGCTTAGCATCAAGTGAGGAGCCATGATATTCTCGGGTTTTCGATGCCTCTAAATATTTGTAGATTTATTGAACCAGAGTACACGTCGCAATGCGGTGCTCAAAAATCAGTCCGTGTCTTCCCAAAGGGGTCGTGATTGCTAACAGACCATATACGGATACTTACTTGTTCGGCATCCGTTTCTGGTCTGTAACAGAGACTAGGTGCATTGGTTGATCGGGATCATACTTCTCCAGTCGACACTTAGACCCGAATTCAACATATGTCAAATTTTCAAGTTCCGGATGGTGAGGGCGCGAAAGGTAGCGAACCAACAGTGTCGCATCCGACTCGGAACCATTCTTCCGGGCCATCTGTCCATATTGACGACCGGGCAAGTGGATCGGAAGCCGCTTTACGCCAGGTTGCTTCTCCGAAATGTGGAAAGAAGCAAGGCGCGTGGCAGTTTCGATGCTAGACAAATATCGGCCCCGTTCGCAGTCACGGATTTCATCGACAGGCTGCTTCCGAGGTGGAGTTGGTCCGCCGTCGGAGGACTGAGCATTGGACGGTTGTTTGGATATCGCCCAGTTGGCGTGATGCAAGGTTTGAAGAAGTACTTGAAAAGGTACTGAAAGAGATTGACGCCGGTGGAGAACTCCACGTTGATGTGGCAGTCATATTTGAGGACAAGCCACGGAATGTGGGAAACGATGAGTGCATCCTCAAGATGACGACGGCGATTCTTCACACGCGGGAGGATGGAACAGACCTCTTTCGTTGAAGGATGATTCGGGTTTGACAGCCTTGGGGAAGCCGTACTGGCATTTGCGTGGCAAACCACATCGATGCTAAGACTTCGAAGGGTCGTGAATGTGCGACATATGCCGTTTGATCGCGTCACGCATGGCGGACTTTGAAAGCAGGAATACCTCGACGTTGGTCGAGATTTGAGGTGGGCGGAGCCTTTGATGTTTATTTGTAGCGTACACACTGCAGGAGGTGAATAGACCGGAGTTCTGTATTGATCCGACCCCACTGCCGCAAGAAATTTTAACAAAATAATCATATATATGCCACTACCTGTCGGTAATCGCGCAGACGGTACAAGTATAACAGGGAGATGCAAACAAATAACTGAACAAGAACCGGGTCTTTACATTGTTGGACTGTCTCAAGGCTGAAATCAAACTGCCCTAGAACGTAAACTTCTCTCCTATGGTTTCTTCCGTAACATCCCATAGTTTCTCAGCATTAGCCTGGAGGCAGCAGCCTGATAAGATTTCTACCAGTACAACAAGAATTGTACGACTCACGGGATCCGAGCTGTGCCTCGCCCGGTCCTTATTCGACTCCATGGAATCAACGAGGTATGCCCCGGGTTTATCTGGTAGGGATAAAATGTCCGGAGACAGGTAGATTTCAGGATGTATCAACGAACCATTGAGCCTTGGGTCGAACGCCGCAGCGATAGTCCTGGACAGCAGACGTGTAAGTTTTGAAATTATGCAGTTTTGGTGTCTTACGTGGCGGCGCCCTGAGCAAGCGTCTTGAACGGGATTTTTTCCGTGTTGGGCAGCCCATCGGACGTGAGTATGCCTAAGTAGCTCGAAAAACGAGGATGGCGGAAAACCACGTCACGACGTACCACGGGCCTTCAGATCGGGAATATACTCCTCATTTAGGTATGGGTTTGTGTAGATCACTACACGCGGCAATTGGGCGGTGTAAGTTGAGAGAATCCTCCCACCGGCAGATACAATAGAATTGCGGTGAGCACATTTGTGCTCTTTACCTGATGGTACACTTCCATGCGCTCGTAATTTTCCGGTTTCTCGGGGCGCCCAAGCGTGCTGAAGTTCACACCCGTGCCTAAGGCATGCCCAGCGCTCGAGACGAACACTACACGCGGGACGTAGGAGGAGGTTCCCGTGGCGAGTAATTTTGGTGCGAGAAGCTTCGTCAGAAGGAACGGACCGATGTGGGACGTGGCCATCTGGCTCTCGAGGTTGTCTGCGGTCAGTTTGAAGTATCCAGAGGCTAGCCTCCAGCCGCATTGTGTATTAAAACCTAGATCGTGGTTCGATATCGTCACGCAACAAAGGGAAGGTGGCTCCACAAACATGAAGGGGCTTCGGAGATGCATTTACTTCAGCGGCAGCTCTGCGAACAGACACTGCGTTCCCACCCTATGTAGACGCACCCACGTCTACGTTGATTGACATGTGCCGACATGCGGCGATCTTCGGCTACCTACGATGTAGATCACGGCCCTTCGGCGCCGTTGATTGATGTTCGGCTACGTTCGGCTACGTCGGGTAGATGCACCGCATCTACCCGTCGGCTACGTGGGTCTACCTGCGTCTACGCTGTAGACGCACGTAGACCCACTTCGCTCAACTTCATGATGCAGCCATCTTTCTGTTATACCTGACATATGTATATGTCTGCCTATGTGTGTCTATGTCGGTCTAGGTGAGTGACCAATGTAGATATAGGTAGACTAATGGTGTAGACACATGTAGACACAGTGGTCCGTCTACCCTTCGTCTACGGGGGTAGACAGACCCTCTGTCTACATGGGGTGGGAACGCAGTGAGAGGCTAGGGATGATAGATCGAGGATAAGACCACAGATATTCGCCAATGGCACGTCTCGCTTGATGGCCTCCTCTAAGATCTTCAGTCTGCAAAGGTCCTCAGTATTATCACTAGCAGCAGGCTAGAAGTACCTCTCTAGGTTGTACCCGGTTACAATGACAAGTCTGGCGTGTTTCGCAATGATACGAGCTGTTTCAAAGCCTACTCCGTTGAGGGATGTGCCAGTGACCAGAACTGCCAATCGTAATCTTCAGGAGTAGCGTTGAGTCCTCTCATGCTACTCACCATTTTTGCCTTGGATTTCGGCGGTCAACGCTACGGCAACCTCATCGGCCGTGGTGGAAAAGCAAAATTTCGGTAAAGACATGATTAGGGCGTGTCGTGAGCTATGCGGATGTTTCTTGGTGTACTCGTGGGGTCGGTGTTATAGTGGGAAGGGTAAGCACCCATATGTAACTCGTGACGACATAGCCTGTGAATTTATCATCGGCAGGACATTCCCGATGGGAGCGAAATCTTTGAATAACTCAGCATGCTTCGATTTCCAGGGCTCTGTAAAGTTCTATTAACTGTTCGTTGAGATTTTGCTCGTTCGACGGTGCAATAGCTCCATACAGCTCCATCTCCTTTGGGCACTTTTCTCACCTCTCTTAGCCTCTCGTCCTGCGGGGCTGCGCCCTTGCCCTGTAAGTACCCAACTTATTTCTGTTCCTCGCTAAAGGCTGCGATAATCAGCTCAGCTGACCATATAGCAGTCCATGTACAGCATCAAACTCCCACTGTGCCACGGTTAACTTCCAACTGCGGCGACATACGGATAGGAGCATAAATACGGGGTGTTACCACCTCTTCAGCTCGCCATCTTCCTCTCTTCTCCCTTTTTCCAACCCTGCCTGGCCCCTTTCTTTTGCTTTTCTGTCGCTGCAACTCTTCACTGTGTGACTCCCATGACCCTTAAATTCGTTTCTTTCTCGCAACCACATGGTCGAAAGACCCCCTGTTTTCTCTCGCTCTGCTGGCTGACATTAAATCTATCCTGTGAACATAATTTGCACGCGGGCTGCAAACCAGATTCTTGTGCTGCCAGATCGCGTGTTGAAAAAACCATTTCCGGGCATCATATTTTGGTTGGATGCAAGTTATAACCCTAGAGCTTAGAATGAACATACGGAGTGCGTATTCTCCCGGTCTACATGCTGAAATATCATTGGGGCAATGGTATGTCGGACATCCTAATTTGGCCCTGAGGCAGCCTGACCGGCATATCAGGTCCTATCAAGCTCGGTGTAGTGGCCTATCCGATCGTATCGGTTAGTCGGGCTTTGGTTGTACCGAGGTCCGCCCATGAACATGAACAGTGCAGCATCCGTAATACAGAATGGTTGAACACGATCAAATATACAGTACCAATTTGACCGAATGTTAATGAAGGAGGTCAATTAGAATCTCACACAGATGATGTCCTTCTATGGGGCCACTCTATTCCGCCGTCAAAAACGGTGCTTGTTGTGTGAGGCCCTGGGCAGAATAAGTTGTTGGCCGATGAAGCTGGAAGCCCGAGTCGAAGGTTGAAGCCTCCAGAAATTCGAACGTTATCGTGACATCAAAAGGCAGGTATCTATGTCCGAAGCGGGCTTATTTAGGGCTGTTCGCCGTGCCGGTCACGGGCGCTGTGGAGGGGGCGGATGGCCGAGACGTGGAAACACGATATTAGGGCGTTGGGGACACATCACTAACCACATCGTGGTTTTTCACTTTTTATTCAGGATATCACTTCTACCAAATCATTCCTTGTTCTATAACTTCTTTTTATTTTTCTCTATCTTTTTGACTCACTGACAAACGCAATTTACAGACATCTTTATAGGGACTTTACGATACGCACGATGGGCGCTTAGCCGGCGCTATTCGGACTTGAAGTCTGAATACCTCCATCTCGTGTTCTACCCTTGCAGTCACGGGCAGGATCTTGCCCTCGCGTACTCAAGACAAGCCCCGAGCGTCTATTGGGCACACATCCACTCATCCTTCGTTCGGTATCCCCGGTGATATTCCTGGGCGTCTTCATTTTAGATTGGTAAAAAGGGATTATTTTATTAGATTATACTGATAAATGTTACGTACCTTTTCTTTGGCAGGGAACCAAACGGCCGGTGTATTCAGAGACCCAGGGGTTTTAGGCCATGCGAGGAGGAGTGTCGTGCGGGCCGGCACTGGAACTGTTGGCGGGCGGTTCCCTCGCCTCCTCTGCTTTCCTTGGCTGAGTCATTGTCAACACAACATACCCTGGGTGGATGGATAAAACGGTCGGGAGGGACTCTGATTATTTGCCTTGACATGGGCTAGCTACCTTATAATTTATGTAGTGCAGCCCTGACGGCCTTAGAGTACGGGCGCGTCGGGTGATTGGTTATGTAAATTGTTTACGGATCAATTACCACACCTTCTTGCTTGCCTCACACCACCACATCGGGTGCCACGACACATTCAAGACGCGTCAACTGGACGTCTTACGTCTCGTTCATCTATACAATTTCGCATACCAGCCTCGAATCTCTCTCACGATCGCCATTTCAGTCGGATCGGTTCCAACTGTCAACACTTTTTATAGTCGTGCTTCGCGCAGACCACCAGCTCGTGCTTCGCGCAGGGCACTAGACAAATTTCTATCCTGCTTTGAAATCGAACGCCGTACACGCCACTAGGTACAGAACACCTACTGGACCCCCGACTGCCACAGTATCATTCCCCGTGATTTGCCCACAAATCCACGGGCGCTTAACGCTACCTTGCTTGGATGATTTACAACTACTACGTACTTCTCTCTCAAGCGTACGTTTCACCACTACTCTACGAAATGTACACTTGCACTCTCCACCTACCTACATTTTTCTTTTCCACTTTTGTCCCCATTATGAACCGCATACCGGGTAAAACCCTCTTCTTCAGCGCGGCCGTCGTTTTGACGGGTGGGCGACAGGATCATCCGTCCCGTTTCCGTCCCATCGTAGAGGATTGAAAATTCTCTACGAAATGGGACGGGTGGCGGGACGGCTGTCACGGGCAACGGGACGGAATCGGCTCTAGAAAAAATTGTTCAACAGAGGTCAGTGGACTGGAAACATTTTACAATTCACCTAGAGGATGAATGTAGGTGAGGGCCAATTCTACCGCCAAATGAAACTAAAAGGTATATTTCTTCTCTCCAAAAAGCAGCAAAGGGAGAGAAATATGGCTGGGGCCAACTATTTGACTGTTTGTGAGCATCTCATGTTCTTGGAGACACATGGAACCAAGTTAACGCCCAGATGTTGGCAACAACCGAAAATGGTAACTGATGTTCAACATTCCTCTGAAAAGAATGAGGCACATTATGAGGGGGGTTGATGCTTGCCAGCCAATACAGTTTGGTAGTTACACGACACAAGATGTGAAAATGAAAGCAGACTCCATTACCTACCTGAGCCTGTTTCTTGCAGAGATCACACAACGCAGAGACCAGTCCAGAATGAGCCAGTGAGTCTGTCATTCTCGAAAAGGGAAGTGGCAGTGTTTCTGCAGGATCCGGCATCAACCAGCTGTCTTGCTTATCTATCTACCTCTTTATAAAATTATGCCTGTCTGTCTGAAGCTTTTTTAAACTCCACTGCTCAGATGACCTCTGGTACCGCGATCTGACAGTACCCCGGTTGTAATTTCACATTTCTCACAATGAATGTACCGGCTTGTGCACATCAGGCATTTTCACCTGGCGTGTCGCAGCATGCGGCCTCCCCAGTGCACCTTTTAAAACAAAAAAAACTTAATAGGATTTTGGTGTGATTTTCTTAATTTTATGAAGAGGGTGATTCATTATTTACATTAATCCCCTACCACACAGGCCTGCGGAAACTTCTCTCCAGTGTCCATATTGCCCAGACTGATATGTAGGACAAAGTGGCGCAGCGCAAAGCGCCCCGGTGACAGACCTGGTCATCTCGCAATGACTAATGCTGGCCTGGGCAGTTAGCTAAAAGGGATATAATGTGTCTTGGACCATTAGAAGGGCACTGGACAACAATCCTGGTAAAGGTTTGACGTAAGAAGTCGCTAATGGAGCAACCACGGAAAATGCCCAACCATCCTGGAAACAGATTGGGGCTATTGCACATCCCTGACTAAGGGCATATTACAAGGGATCATCCTTTTGAACAAGGGGGCTTACCGCTTGACATCATCTGGCATCTGCAGGACTGCCAAGGAAAGGTGGAACTCGGTCAATCTGTTGATTGACTAAGAAACCATACTCGGGTACCAGGAAGCAACGGCTATCACAGTTTTCAGACAAATCAATCAAACGGTCAAGGAGGAACCGAGGTGGATGGATAGTTACTGAGGCAGGTAACGGTGGGCCAACGAGGAAGTTGGCTAAATTGACACATCAACTATATCCCATCACAATCATTCTAAGTGATGCAGATCTTTACTCATTGCAACATTCGACTTGTTGATGATTCTTACAAATCTGTCTTGTTTTTACTAATCCCTGATATCCAACAGGAGTTCTTTGGCTAGCTGCTATATCACTAGCCATATACCCTGAACCCTGCCACGTGTTTGTATCTGTCTCGTTTATATTTAGATTCCTGTAAAGTATTCAAGTGGGTAGTTATGGGAAGGAAGCCAGTGAATTGTACCCTACCTGTTGGACATGAAGCTACTAGGCTTTCATGCTTAACCGGTCAAGTAGTAATTCATTCGGAGACACCCAGAGGCTATACCAAGTTTCGTTTGTATTCCCTCGAAATAATATCTGTGTTGGGATTTGGATCATTATAAACTACACGTGGACATATTGGATAAATGGAATGGACGCGTGGAATATATGGAAACAGATCGGACTTGACAATTGGTGCATAATCTTGTAAAGATTAGCAACTGTGGATACTATTAAAGAATCGGAATTTCATAAGAATCACTTGTGTTTTGCATCAGAGTACCATCTCCAAACCCAGACCCACATCACACAAAACCATTGAACATAAAATCTCATCTGACTATCTGCAATTGCACCTAGAACATTTTCGAGAAATTTATCTATACGACTTGTGGACCTATAAGTCTGGCTTTCGATAAAAGAGAACTAGAGTTCAAATTGCCACAATCTATACTGGATTGGAACCCTGAACTTGCACAAGGATTATAATGTTTGAGTTGATCTATTGCATTATTGAACCACGTATTCATTTACAAGATTTGGTTTGTAGTTATTTCACTCCTAGCCCCATAGTCATTGTTTCACCAGTATGTATGCTCTGTCTGAACCCCTTTAAAGTTCGCTTTTGGCTCATCGAGACCAGGAATTTGGCGTATCAGGTTTAGCCTTGGGAAACGGACTGCCTCGTTGATCTGCTGACCACTTCCACTTTTTTCGATTTCAACATTCAGCATCCTTTCACCTGCAACTCCCACCCTCACTTCTGTTCGTCTCCCAAGCTACTCATGGTCACTCAACTTACTCGCAACATCTGGGCTCTTGGCAGAAACTTCCAATCAGGGGCATCTGCAAGCCTTAACTGAAGTGCTAGGGCACAGAGCACACCAGAGTGTTCTTGTTCAAGAGCAAATTGGGATGATCCAGAAGCGGCAATCAGCAGTTTCAATTCCTCGGAGGCTGTACCCCTGTAAACCCAGCATACACACCATGGACCATGCTTCACCATCGGTCCCCTGTTATTGCCGCTTTCATCCGGGCACATCTGGGCGAGGGTCCGTGGGCATTTACTGAAAAAGGTGAATCTGACGATGCCGAGACACAGATTCTAGGCCCAACATGTGATGCTGTAGAGCGAGGTGCCTACAATGATTCCCAGATGACAGAAGTAATGAGGGGTCCAGGAACCGTGTCCAAGAAGACACCCCTGCTCGATGTCCTTTGAAGGAGTAAAATACTGCACTGTATCCTAACTATATTTGTGGGGTAAACACAGAAGTGGTGTCTGCTTCTCAGCAAACTCGCACCTATTGTCATGAATCACCCGGGTTCTACTTTTTCGCGTGATGTGTCCGTATGGATACAGACACGTCTTAGCGGCACGGGACTCTCATGACACCACCAGGTGACCTTCTCATGGTTGAAACCTGGCCACGGATTCTAAAGCTGCAGACTCAGGGATTCTGTGCCACGGGATACAGAAGACGTTAGGGACTAGGAGCCCGTACAGACAGATCCTAGTCCCTGGACGCGCCACGGATGACACAGAAGCGTACATGAAGTACATGACTGGTTGCAAACTGATTGGGGTTTGAACCACTGGATACAACGACACTCAGGATTAGGAAACCCGAACATCGGGTCTCCTAAGTCCTCCGACACGACAGAAACAGACACAGAGGAGTCTAGGAGTATCAGCATTAACACTCCTTAATGCTGCGGTACAGGAACTGATTGTGATTGACCGTGATCACTTTAATTTATTAGAAGCCTATATAAGCTCAGTAGAATCTCCATGTACAGTAGATTCTACCTCGTCTAATCTCAGGCTTCTACCTTGGCTTGACATAGGCATTGTCTCCACCCTGCTGCGCTTCCTCTTTGACTCGTTCCGGGTTCCGCCTCGCATCCTGACCTATGACATATGGCCTCCTAGGGAGGACCCCGTATGGTTGGTCCTACTGCTCGGGGAACACACGAGCTATTAGCGTCTATCGAGTTTATCCTGGTTGGGGTTCTCACCGGGTTACTTGCTGTTTAGCCAACCCAGAGGCCGTTGCTGACACCTATGTACTTATTTATTGGTTAGTTTGCTCTAATCAGTGGCCACAATTGATCCCAAATGAATCGCTTTCCTGAATCGAGTATGGAAATGGACCGGTCAAAGTACCCACTCCCCACCCTCACCCAACCCCGCCCGGGGACTCTGACAATAGGTCGGAGAATCAAGTGTTGATCTGGCTCTGCTTGCCAGCTTTGACTTCCCCTATCTCTCTAATCCCAGAATGTGGTGCCCCATTCCGGTGAATGAAGAAGAAGAAAAAAAAAAAAGCAACTGATTGCAATTTTCAAAAATAATGTTCTCCACCGAAACAAAAAAGTTTGAAAGTTTGGGCCACACTTTGGCAGCCATGGGTTTGAGTGCCCCAGGTCGCATTTATTTTTCTTTCAGTAGAAAGGCTCAGAATACACTAAATGTACAGTATTATGGGCAGAGCAGGTCCAACACTCTGAAATTGCAGAAAACGGTTGGCCCAAAGCCTTCGACTTTTGTGATGAGTGACTGATGGGTGACAGAGAGGTGCCGTACCAGTGTACAGACTCATCATGACACATTCAATTACAGATCATGATGCAGCTGCCTGTCACCTGCTTAGTTTTGGTGTGCACTTCCCGACCTCAAGCCTGCTGATCGGGAAGAATCAATGAGCGCCCAAGTGCAGATCCTAAGAGGTCTTCAAGGATTAGGAGCCGCATCCTATAAAGTGAGAACCTAAACGTGATTTATTCGCATTGCACTCCCCTTCCTTTCTTTGCATCTTCTTTCCTTCCACTTTAATTACTTTGCTTACAGACAGTACCTGAACCGTCATCTTTATTTGAGAAAGATTGGATTTGTGCCATTTCTTCTTTGGTTCCTGGTTTCTTCACCCTTCAGTGTGTTCCACCCACTATTGTTATTCTGGTTTATGCATACTCACAGCAGCGGCACTTTCAACTGCGAGTTCAGATTTCTTCTGGTGGTGCTTTCCAGCGTACCAGACATGGTTGACCCCACCGTAATCGGGCCCATTGTGAAGGGATGTGAATCTCAATGCACGCCACTGGTGCCAATTTTCATGGTAAGTGCCACGGGGGTTGAATGCCACCATTGCTGACCATCAGAGCAGAACATATCGGGCCAAGATCAAGCTGTCTCTTGCCGTTGATTGATGTGCTCAGAACCTATATAAGAAACACACAAATAACCCCACTTGACTCGTGATCGGCGCAGAAACAGTCCAGAGACTGTTCCACAACCAACAAACAAATCAAACGGCAATATCTGCACATTTCCAGAGATCCCGATGAGTTACAGCCCCTAGTACAGGGTCTTGTAAAGGTTGTAGAGAGAGGTTTTGTATCTCAAAGAGATGAAGAGCAAGCTGTGTATAATGTGTTTCTAGACACGGTGGAAATGTAGTTTCCAAGCAAGATAGATTTATAGCTTCGCAGTGTGTGTGTGTGTCCAAGTGACAGAGAAACAAGTTTAAAGTAGTCCTGTAGACCCAAGTAAGGCCCCTAGGCCAAGAGCGTTCACAGAGCTTTCCCTATAAGGTACTTTCTGAGCAGCACACAGCAGTCACGTTTCGAAAGTTTTCCCTAGATGGTACTTTCTGAAACCCACTCCACAAATGACAACAATAATGTTTCTTTCAACAGAGTCCAGTTCCAACAGATTCACAGAGTTCTTAACAGTTTCCAGGCAGAGCCCAAGTGAGTTTCCAGAATAATATATGATTCAGAAACAAATAAGATTTTGACTCATAATGCTACTCTATGAGAGTGCGTTCGCCGAGGATCCCAGATCAACCCAATGTGCAAGTGTATAGCCTACTAGTTCGTGGGGATGATGCTGTGTCCATCATAGAAACACCTCTGGATACTTATACAGCCGCCAAGACACAATTAAAAAGCCCAAAACACAATCCCAATGAGTCAAATGTCTGTTTATCCGCCTCTTTAACTGTGTTTCAGTCGGTTGTCCTTCCGAGCGTCGCCTCCCATTGGTTCCCACCTGCGAGCATGCCATATTCCCTTGCCAATTATGAGGCAGGAACCCGTCAGCAGCACCCCTGTATTATTCAGAGGGTGCATCAATCACCAATAGATCGGCACTGCACTTGTTCAACCTGTTTCAACTCAGCTCTCGCCTCTGTTACAAGTGTGGAACTTGTAGGTCTCAGGAGATACCCGTTTCTGTGGTGTTTCCCAGAAAGGGTTCTTGAGAAAGAACCTTAGAACACCTTTAGAGTTGTGATCTGGATCCTTAGAATAGCCAACCACCTGTTTCAGTGTATCCGCATTCGATGGAAACTGGCAACTCTAGCAACCGAAACACTCATGACCCAACATGTCCCCTTTGCATCTCAACACAGCACAATACATTGCCTAACTCCCGTTCCTTTGACCTGTTTCTGTCATTTAAGTGGATGTTGGAAACAAGTTAAATGAAGTTCCTTGGCTTGTTAATTGGCTGCATGTTCCCTTACGATTTTCAGGGTGAGACTAGCCAATGGACGTTCTAATCCCTTAGAACGTCCACCCGTTTCTCTGTGGTTCACTCAACAGCTACCAGGAACCAGTACTGTTGCATAGAAACAACAGTTTCAGCAATGAGCACAATCAGAAACACACAAAATTATGTGTATCTAACTATGGCCCAATTACTGGCTTATCACTGTTCAAACACGATAGATCAACTTGAGGCATGTGCCAGCTGCGAGTTTCGATACTTGGATTTAACCAGACAGCGATCAATAGCACCATCAATAGTGTGTTCAACTTGAATCCATGCATTACTTTCTGACCAGCTCGCACAGATTCCAAAGCAAGTCGGGACACATTCACTGGGAAGAAGAATGGCGGTGTACGGCTCACCTCTGGTGTCGGAATGCCGGGGCCGTTGTTAGCAGGGATTGCGTCAGCGTGGTGTTGTAGTGGCATGCACCGAAAATATCTAAATTAGCAGCCCAGTACGAGAGTCGCAGAACCGAAGCCTAGTGACCCATGTATTTCCGACACGCCTGTGACCCTCTTGAGAGTGAACAGTTATCTTAATCGCTCGAGACCTTCAGCGAGCGATCCGAAGTTCTGATTGGTCGTGCTTGGCGTTCTTGACACTTGCAATCGCGCTTTGACCTCGAATTTCACCTCTCCATGTCCAAGACGGCCAGGTTTTCCACCATGAGCTGCGACTTCTCGTTGAAATACCATAGTGCGATAAGAAGGGAGAAGTGGGCTCACTGGCGACTTGCAATCGCACTTTGACCTCGAATTTCCCCTCTCAATGTCCAAGATGGCCAGGTTTTCCACCATGAGCTGCGACTTCTCGTTGAAATACCACAGCGCGATAAGAAGGGAAAAGAGGGTTCGCTGGCGACAATACATCACCGACCTCCCCCGATGTAACATCTGGATGGCGGCCAAGTACGCGATGGCGGACCCTGGAAGTTCCCTTCCTCGTCCCTAGAGTATTCTGCCTCCGAAAAAACCCCTTGCATATTTGCTGTGGGAAGTTACCTAAAATAATGATCCTCTTCCCTCGCAACTGGGTATACGAACTTCCAATACCCCCTCGAACACATCCCACAGATATTTTAAAATGGACCTACTTTCACTAGGGCATCAAGCCGTCATATATTTGATACGGTACGGTGTACGCGTGCGTAATGGCCAGAAACCCAAGGGCAGACGGGACGGTTACGTATTTAACGGCGTATACGGCGTAGTTTACGGAAACTGTTGTCTAAAATAGGAAAACCCAGTTTCAAAGCCGTATTCCAAGAGCTCTGCCACAGGTGTAAGCACAATGTTGATTACATGGGCAGGCACATCTTACCCACCGCGAAATGGCCAAATGTGCCCAGCGCGCTCAGGAGCGGATCAATATTTGGCGAGGAGTTGAGCTCGGCAGTGTCGGCATTGTCCCGTGAACTACAATTTAGAGAGTGGTGAAAGCCGCGAGCAACTATTTCGTGATGAATCGACCTCGGCAACATCCGTGAATCCTTGATATCTTGCCAAAAATTTGCCGATTATTTATGCGCAATTTACGCCTAAACTGACGGTTACAGGAGGGCGTATACGGGTCAAGCCGTACCGTAACCGTACCGTATGAGTGAGGCGAAAAGTCCGTTACGATACGGCCCGTAACCGTCTTTACGGCCCGTAATCCCGTAAATATTACGGACGGGTTGATGCCCTAACTTTCACTTGCCATAAGTATTCCAACACGCCATTTCGATACCCGTCGGAAGTTGGTTCAAAATGGTTCAAATTACAAAATTGAAAATACGGGGTGATTCCCTGTTACCCCTGTATTTCTATGGAGGAAGCATTCTTCATGTGTTCATCCAAAAGCTCGATTTTCAGACCTGAAAGCCACCTGAAATCACGGCCCCAGCCCATAACAATCGCCAGGAGTCCGCCCGGCTACTCAGATGCCTCCCCTACACCCCCAAGAATCTCAGAACTCGACCACCTTCCTATTTGGCACGCTGTGTTTGCTGCAGCATTGTCCCATCAGCGGCTGTGCTCACATGGCTTTTTTCCACAACCCCAGCACTTCTAACACACACCCGTAAGGAGAGAAGGCCTCACCACGCCGTTGCCTAATTGGGAGGTGTCCCTAATCGTCTAGTCACTTCTAACATTAGATCTAACCGTTCCTAGTCCTCCAACCCTTGGCTTCCCTGACTCCGGACTTGCCTTTGCGCACTTCGAACTCGGTACGCCCGCAGTCCCGCTCACTTCCCTCTCCTAACTTCTAACTTTCCACACGCGCGCATGGCCCTCCTTGGGCCCTCCCCCAATGTCCGCTCCCCGTGTACGCCCGTGCCCACCGCCGCGCCACGCACGTCCCACACCCATGCACGCTGCCTGCGCCACGCACTTCCCACGGCGACGCCCACAGCTGCGCACGCTCCCCCTCTCTCAATGTTCGCCTTTCATGTCCACCCGCACCGCCTGCCCCACTACTGTTCGCGTCACGCACACTTGTCACAGGCTAGCCCTAGTCTGTTGTTAAGCGGCGGGGTCCGATCAGGGTAAGCGGTTGTTACATAATGTACACAGCCACCGCGCCCTTGACCCTCCAACCACGGAACCGCTATGAACATTGTCTTCCCATTTCAACCATATAAATGACTTAATTGCTGTTCAAAGCCCTCTGAAATTTATTCAACATTTTATGGCGCTGTTCAGGGCTCGGTGCTTCAACAGAGCGCGCAGTCACGTGGGATCTTGGAGCACTTTTACCACCCCATTCCACAGCGTATTGATTTTTTTACCCACATTCAGAGCACCTTAATGAATATATCTACGCAAAAAACAAGTCACAATACTGTTGCTATAGGCGCAAAACATCGGAAATTGTACCTGTGGCTGTGAAGATTATGTAACAAGCTTTTACCCTGATCGGACCCCCGCGCTTAATAACAGACTTCAATATATCGAGGTACGAGATCAGGGCATATTGAAGTCTGGCTGCGAGAGACTAGGCTAGCCCTGCCCTCCGGACTCGCTACGTTACCACGGCGCCGCTTCCACTCCCCGTGCTTGTGTCCCCGCCCACGTCCTCCGTTCTGCTCCTTTCTTCTCCGTCGCCACATCCCCGTCCCGCCCCGTCCCGTATCCACCTCGCCGCTGCGCCCTCTCCGCACGCCACGTCTCCTCGCCGCCGTCTCCTCGCTTCCGCTTCGCGACCACACGGCCACTGCGCACCTCCGTATCCATGTCGCCCCTCCGCCCTCGGCCACGTCACCGCAGCGCCCGTCTGCCCCCGCCTCCACACTCCGTGTTGCTCCCTCCCCGCCGCGCTGCCCATCCTGCGTGCCTATCGCGTTTGCGCCCGTATCCCCAATGGGGCACGTCGCCCTCCGCTTTCCGGCAGCAGCCTGCGCCGCTAGGCACCGCATCCTCGGCGCCGATGCCCATACCGCCCTTGCGCACGTCCCACCGCGTGTCCGATCCCGATCGACGTCTCCCACCCCGTACCCACCTCCCGCGCTCGCAGTCACATCACCCTTGCCCTTATTCGCTGCCCTCTTCGGTGCTGCTGACCCTCCCTCCGTGCCGAACTCCGTCCTCGGCATCCTTATTGACGTCCCTGCCCTGTCCTCCTCGCTTCCCGAACGTTGTACCACCGCGCACCGCATCTCCGTTATTCCCATTCACCCGTTCCCGCTACGTGCAGACACCCTACGCGCACGCTCTCATCCCGCGTCCTCGCGAACGTCGCCTTCCCCCGACACCGCCTCCATCCCCGTCTCCATCCCCGCCGTCTCTCGTGTCGTCTCCTTCAGCGTCTACCGCGCAAGCCATACCCCACCCCATGTCATCCTGCGCTCTTCCACACCGATCCCGCTGTCTTCCTCCACATCCCCACCCACCTATCTCCTCATGCCCCGTCTAATATTACTTGTTCGCTTACCCAGTACACAATAATGCAAGACCTTTTGTCCCACACTGGCGTGAACTCGTCCCTCCTCTAAGAACCCGGGCATTTTTGAAAACAAGTCACTGACGATCTCAATTCACATTTTTCCCTCGAAAACCCCTTGAACTCAACTCGCGGTTGGTTTCCCTCGACTTTTCACTCAAAGTTCTCTCAGTGACCCCCTCCTTCGACGGTATGTATCCTGTTTCCTCCGTGCTTTGTTCTCGAGTTGAAGTACGCCGCTCCAGCTTCACCTCCCTCGCCCCATTCTCAATCGCAAAGGTGTGTTCTTCTGGTGTTTTCCTTCTTCCGTCCTCTCGCTTACTCTATACATCCAGCGTCGCTTGTGAATACAAACGCCCCGCCTTAGGCTCGACATCTACTCAACTTGGCACAAAGAAATATCACGGCGAGTTCGAACTCTGATCTCGAAGTTTTTGCCTCCGTTCTGTGTTTCTTTTTTAATTCGTTCTATTTCTTCCTCTTCCACATTCATTCCTTGTACGCCGATTTTATGCAGTCTCTCGGAGACAGACACTTCAACACATGTGAACTTGTACCTCGTTATGTTGAAGATTTTATGTGGATCAGAGCGGATCAATGCCCTTCGTTCGATTGTAGTTCACCCTCGGCCCTTTCTTTTAATCGTTTTTCTCTTGTTCCGCACGCTTGCATCGGGCCGGCTCTTTCTGCAACAGATATGGACTCTGGTTCTCTAGCTTCATCATGCATCTGCGGCGATTTGGTTCGTCTCTCCAGAGTCACTTCGCCGCGGCGGCCCCGAGGCCCTTTTTTTTTATCTCTCCTCCATTCACACTCACACACTATCATGGACTCTCGCAGCATCGCGGCAACGTAACGATGCCCTTACCGTGCGCGGGGCATATATACACACCCACAGCCCACCTGTCACTTCGCGTGCATCGCCTTGGATTTCCTCTGTTTTACCTACTCCAAATGCCTTTCTTCTTATCCAACTTCCGCTCTGTCCGATAATAACGCCCTTCATCTAGCCATTATTGGGCCCAAGTCATCGTGCGCACCCAAGTACACACTTGCCGTGGCGGCGCGCATGCAGCCGGCCATTTTGAGGGACCGATGCGTGGAATGATGTTGGACAGTTTGGGCGCCGCTAAGCCGGTTTCTGGTGATTCTGCACCCAAGTACACACCTGCCATGGCGGTGCGCGTGCGCCGGCCATTTTGAGGTACCGATGCGTGGAATAATGTCGGACAGTTTGGGCACCGCTAAGCCAGCCCTGGCGACATCTTTTATTCATCCTGTCGGGGCCGCGCGCCATATATTCATTGTTTGAATTAAGCTTGACGGAACGAATGCAAGTTTGGCCTCTCCAGTGAAGAGTAACATATACTCACCAGGAATAATTTCCGAAAAGGTCGAAACTACCATTTGGACTATCATTCCGTCTGTGATCTATTCAGACTATCCGACAGGAGATGAGGGTGGAGTATTCTTATTTAACCGCTCTATGTTTCCTCCCAGCTTCCACCACGTACGCCCTGACGACATGCTCAACTTTAAGCTTCCGGGTCTCCCGAGTTTTGACCAGATAATCAACCAGAGCCCGCTCGCGCAAGCTGCGGGCCGGATGGGAGCTGCAGCACTCGGCGTTGCTGACAAACCCTCCGTTACACAGGGTCCACACTCTCCATGCATACAATTAGATTTTCTGGCTGACATGTCCCTCTTCGCATTTGCAGCGGTGTACGACGAGCTGGTACACTACTTCAAGTATGCGTCTACGGCCTATGCCATCATTATCCCTGGGCCCCAGCTGATCCCCGTCCGGCCCAACGGGCAGAAGCTTTGTGGCAAGGTGCACGGTTTCCTCGTGTATTGAAAGGCAGGCACCTTACACATGCAGATGTGGGACCTGATAACCGACACGCACGGATACGTCGCGCGAGACGATAAACGAAGGGAGGTTGTTGTGGCGTTCCGCGGCTCGTAAGTTGTTCATCGGATGCGACGATAACACGCGAGCTGACCACTGCCATGCACCTCTCCACAGAATAACGCCCGCGAACTTCATCACTGACGCCCTCGGCTTTCTAGTCGACTGGGACACAACACGCACTAAGGTGGTCGCCCCTGGTGAGGAACTCTCCACTTGTATACTTCTGTCAAGTAACATGCCTTCACAGCTGGAACGAAGGTGCACTTCGGCTTCCAGAATGCGTGCGTGAATCTGCACGCTCTGTTCTATTTCCGCTCGTTAAATATGTTTGCAGATGGTGTACCATTTCGGAAAAGACGTTCAAGATAGTAACAACTGAGCTCGCTGCACACCCGGGCTACTCCATCGTCGTCACTGGCCACTCGCTCGGGGGTGCACTTGCTTCGGTAGCGGCAATCACATTGCAGATGCTTTTCCCAACTACGTACATTTGTCTTCCCCTGTAGTTCATTCATGACTGCTCATGCTGTTTCGGTCCCAGGGCGTTGAGGTTGTATACATACGGCCAACCGAGGGTTGGGAACCCTGTCTTCGCCGCATGGGTCAACACAGCAATCGGACCGGAGAGGTCTTTCCGGGGTGAGCTCCCATCATCTCATAGGCCAACCACCTCTGATCCCGTCCGCAGTTGTTCACACGTTCGACGGGTGGGTTCACCGCCGCGCCTGAATTTCTCCAACAGGTGTGCTAATTCAGATATCACAGCGTGCCAACCATGGCACCCGAACTGCTGGGATACATGCACCACAGTGAGTGTATCTCACCTTTCGATTGTCCTGCTATCTCGTGACGCTATCTGCGCAGGTACGGAGTACTGGGCGTTATCCCCACATTCTCCGCAACAGACGCGGATCTGCAACGGGGCGGGCCTTGCGGAAGACCCCCAGGGCTCGAAGAAGATTCCAAGCACGGGCATCAACCTTCCGCACTTCTCCGTACGTCGTTCAGCGTATTCAGGGAAACCTTGCTCGCGCTTAACATTTATGGCAGTATTTTGGCATCTATATGACACCATATTTAATTTGAGAACTTTGGGTAATTTAGTGCTGTGGTTCATGCTGTCGTTGCTGTGAGCGTGCGACACTGCGAGCAAGAAACATGGAAATAACTAGGGCTCCGATCGCACTATTTCTGGCAGGGAGACTCGCCACATTCGCATGTCCCCGAAGTTGTGTCCAACTCCCGCTTTGTTGCGTCTGGAATCCGGTTAGGAACGACATGACCTTGGCGTTAATGATCTAATATTATGTCAAAAATCGCAACTGTGCATGAGGAAATTCACTTCAACCTCCTTTGCCAAATCGACGAGATTCTTCTGGGAATTTTTACTTGGAAGGGGAGAGCTCCGGCCAAGTCCCACAGGGTTTGAACCAGATATCCAGCCATTCTGTCGCCGGCCAGTCCCCCAGTCGCCAGCGTCGTGCAGCCATCGACCCCCTGGAATCAGTGTGTGCTCCGTTAACATTTTATAGTCTTATGGACGGATAACCACCCTTACGTATCTACATGTTCATTTTCGGTAAACTCGTTGTTCATGTTGTGGACCATGCGGGTATAATAACCCCCCCCCCCCCCCCCCCCCCAGAAGTTGGTATTCTGAGCCAAGCGTTCTTCCTGTTCGCCAGAACCGTTGCAAGCACTGCGGATCGTATGTAGTACTAAAAAAGATTTCAAAGTAAAGAATGCGTGTTGATTACTTATACGGGACACCGGCATTTCGCAGCCGAGCGTTGGCCACGTTTTCCATGAATCTTGCGTTTATTGTGTCTTGCCATCGTGAGCGTGAGCGTCAGTCCAGATCCCCTTCCCTGCTGCTCCCTAGCAACTCTCGCCAACTTATGATGAAAGCACAGCCTTAGCGATAGCGTGTTGGCATTTCGTACATTCCCTATTTTATTCAGGGTGTCACCGTGTGGTTATAGATATTTGATATCGGAATTCATTCAAATCTACGTGAAGGCGAACGCAGAGCAACACGGCTCGATAGCGGTGGGACTGCGCCTGCTATCCATGGGAGGTTGGGCAAGATGCGTACTGCGGGTCCTCCTCGTTCGAATCGGGATCGAGCCATGGTCCTTTGTGCGCCTCCGCTTTTTGTACACAGGTTAATTTGCATTCTAACTCATCTGGGGATGACACTGAGCAGGAAACGGCTCGAAAGCGGTGGTACCGCACTTAAGCTGCATTTCTTGGCAATCACTTGCCATCCGTTCGACTCGGAGCCGAGCCATTCCAAATCCACTATCATTATTTTTTTGCCCCGCTCTGAAATGTTCCGAGTCACCCAACTAATTATCGACTCCTTCCCACCTGAACCCAGTTTAAGTCCCAAGGAGCGTACTGTCTTACCCGCTTCGTCACACATGTTCCTGATAGGCATGTCTAGTATTGCCACGGCTCGGCTCGAAACCACTAGCTGCCGGCTCCGAGCCAAAAAATAAGCCAGCCGCAGCCAGCCGCACAAAGCCGCGGCTAGCCATCGGCTCAGACCCAATTTGGATATGCAATTGGCGGTGTGCTATGGATATAGCCGTATGGGGTCCAATGTCTTCTGGGCACCCTCTGTTGACAATCTCCTCTTGATATTCTCACAATCTAACACACATTTGATGCATCTATTCAGGTCCGTGACTCGCTGAGACGCTCAGGGCTGCCAGGACATGTTCAACACAAAAAGCCCATGCTACAGCCTCGGCACATCGTGCAACGTGAGCAGATGTACAATGAAATCAAGGATTGGACCCCAGTGCCAGAGGTCTTCGAGCACGGTGTCCTCATCAATTCCGACGAGACAAAGATCGAGCTCAAGAGTGGGAATGGACGCCATTGGTGCCGCCGCGCACGCGGGGAACAAAAGCTCACCGTTGCAACGGTTCAGCCACGTGAGCCCCATGGTATTCGAGGCATTAAGATCAATGTCTGGGGTGCGATCCACCCCACGGGCGTGAGCGATCTTATCAATATTGAAGGAAATCTCACCGCTGTCCAATATGTCGATATCTTAGGCCGCGCGCTGGTCCCTACGACCACTACGAAAATCGATGCCATGCCTTCCTCTACTTCCGGCAGGATAACGACTCAAAGCACACGTCGCGACTGGCGAAGCAGTGGTTTCGCGAGAATGACATCACGGTGTTCCCATGGCCTGCCAAGTCTCCTGACTTGTCACGGCACAGCTGAAGCGGAAGATTTGTAACCACCCTCGCTATCCCACCATTCATACTGCAGCTGCACTCTTCCAGTTGGCTCGGGAGATTGGGTTGTCGGCGGATTTCATTCAGTATGTTATTGATCTTTACAAGTCTTTTCCTCGCCCTTTGGAGCAGTTGGAGCAGAACGATTTTTACTGGATCAAATATTAGATACTTTTAATTGTTCTATTTACAAAACATCACATGTTCCCTCAGCCATAAATGTTGTCCATCCTAAAAGATTAGGCTTCCGGGACACGTTCTCAGCATGCTAGACAGCTTTCGGTGCAAAACCAGCCTGGAACCAGAAAATACGTAATACATAATATTTCACAAATTCCTTTCTATCACTAATTGCGGGTGAATTAGCTGAGTAGATCTGTCTAGTTTTTATGAAGAACTGACTGAGATATCGGGAATTCTTTGAAAATATCCTAAAACCAAAATTTTTGCTTTGCGCCTTCGGTACTGCAATTAGCTGTAAGGTGGATATCCATCAAACACGCAGTCCAATTTCTGGGAGCAGAATAAAAACCGTTGAAAGCCAGCGGAAACCGCTGAAGGGTATAGTGTTCCAGCACTCATGCTTGATTAAATGATAGTCCAGTGCTGCAGATAATTTACCCAGACACAGAATAAGGGCCCAAAATAGTATATTACTTCGGCGACAACAAATGGTGAAACTTTAATCAGAGGAGACCATTGTAATCCAGTGGGTATTGGTAGCAGAGAGATGGTGATCCATATTCCACGCCACCTGCGAGCCAATGGTTTCCACTGGTCCATCAGTTCCCAGTAAGCTGCTAAGGGTCAGCACTGGTTGCCGATATCATCCAATGCCGACCGGTGCCGATCAGCCGGCTGCTAGCGCCGTTGATTGATGTGCTCAGAACCTATATAAGAAACACACAAATAACCCCACTTGACTCGACAGCGGCACAGAAACAGTCCAGAGACTGTTCCAACAACCAACAAACAAATCAAACGGCAATATATGCACGTTTCCAAAGATCCCGATGAGACGCTGACTATGGGGCTGGCGGTGAAATAACCACAACACAAACCTTGTAAATGAATACGCGGTTCGATACTGCAACTACAACAACTCAAACACTATAGTCCTCGTGCAAGTTCGGGGTTCCAATCCAGTATAGATTGTGGCAATTTGAACTCTAGTTCTCTTTGAGAAGCAAGACTTTACAGGTCTACAAGTCGTATAGATAAACTTGCTCGAATCCGTTCTAGGCGCAATCGCGATAGACAGACGAGATTTTATGTTCAACGGTTTTGTATGATGTGGGTCTAGGTTTGGAGATGATACTCCGATGCGTAAAGCAAGTGATTCTTATGAATCCCGATTCCAAATAGTATCCGCGATTGCTAATCCTTGCGAGATTACAACCAATTGTCAAGTCTGATCCGTTTCCTTATATTCCACGCGTCCGTTCCGTTTATCCAATATGTTCACGCGTCGTTTTATAAAGATCCAAATCCAACACAGATAATATTCAAACAGGGAAAACAAACGAAACTTGGTATAGCTTCTGGGTGTCTCCGAATGAATGACTACTCTACCGGTTAAGCGTGAAGTCTAGTAACTTCGCGTCCAACAGGTGGGGTGAGATTCACTGCTGTTCCTCCCATAACCATCCACTTAAATATGTTACAGGATTCTAAATATAAACGAGACTGATACAAACGAGCAATAGGGTTCAGGGTATATGACTAGTGGTATGGCAGCTAGCCGATGAACTCCTGTCGGATATCAAGCGATTAGTAAAATTGAGAGAGATTTATAAGAAACATCAACGAGCCGAGCTTAGCGATGAGTCAAGATCTACATCGCTTAGAACGATCGTGATGGAATATTGTTGATATGTCAACTTTTAGCCGACCTCCTCGTCAGCACTCCGCTACCCTCCTTGGTAACCGTACGCTCCAATGGTTCCGCCTTGAACCGTTTAAGTGATTTGTCTGAAAATTGTGATAGCCGCCGCTTCCTAGTACCCGAGTACGGTTTCTTAGTCAATTGGTAGATCGACCAAGTCCAGTCCTCTCTTGGCAGTTCTGGAGACGTCAGATGATGCCCAACAATGATCCCTCTGGTTCAGAAGGATGTTCCCTCGTAATACGCCCTTAGTCAGGGATGTGCAGTAGCCCCAATCTGTTTCCAGGATGGTAAGGTACTTTCCGCGATTGCTCCATTAGCGGCTTCTCACTTCAACCCTTTACCAGGATCGTTGTCCAGCGCCTTTCTAATGGTTCGAGACACATTATATCCCTTTTAGCTAACTGCCCAGGCCAGCAATAGCCCTTGTGAGATGACGTCGTAATGTAATGAAGTACATTATAGTATGTTGCAATTCGAGCAGATTTGAATAAATGCCCGGGTGCCCCAATACCAGGTCTGTCACCGACGAGTTACAGCCCCTAGTACAGGGCCTTGTAAAGGTTGTAGGGAGAGGTTTCGTATCTCAAAGAGATAATAGAGCAAGCTGCGTAGAACGTGTTTCTAGACACAGTGGAAACGTTGTTTCCAAACAAGATAGATTTATAGCTTCGCAGCGTGTGTGTGTGTGTGTGTCCAAGCGACAGAGAAACAAGTTTAAAGTAGTCCCGTAGACTCAAGTAAGGCCCCTAGTTTATAGGCCAAGAACGTTCACAGAGCTTTCCCTAAAGAGGTACTTTCTGAGCAACGCCAGCAGTCACGTTTCCAAAGTTTTCCCTTGACGGTACTTTCTGAAACCCGCTCCGCAAACAACAACAATAACATTTCTTTCAACAGAGTCCCAGATCCAACAGATTCTCAGAGTTCAGACGGTTTCCAGGCAAAGCCCAAGTGCGTTTCCAGAATAATATATGATTCAGAAACAATTAAGATTTCGACTAATAGTGCTACTCTATAAGAGTGCGTTCGCCGAGGATCCCAGATCAACCCAATGCGCAAGCGTATAGCCTACTAGTTCGGGGGAAGATGCTGTGTCCATCGTAGAAACACCCTCGGATACTTATACAACCGCCAAGACACTGTTACAAAGCCCAAAACACAATCCCAATGAGTCAAAAGTCCGTTTATCCGTCTCTTTAACCGCGTTTCCGTCGGTTGTTCTTCCGAGCGTCGCCTCCCATTGGTTCCCAACTGTGAGCACACCATGTTCCCTTGCCAATTACGAGGCAGGAACCCGTCAGCAGCACCCCTGTATTATTCAGAGGGTGTGCCGATCACCGATAGATCGGCACTGCATCTCGTTCGTCCTGTTTCTGCTTCAACTCAAGTTTCCCCTTGGGTCCAAGTACGGAACTTGATAGTACTCCTTTGTAGGTCTCGGTAGATACCCGTTTCTCTAGGGTTTCCCAGAAAGGGTTCTTGAGAAAGAACCTTAGAACGCCTTTAGAGTTGTGATCCGGATCCACAGAATAGCCGACCACCTGTTTCGGTGTATCCGCATCCGATGGAAACCGGCAACTCTGGCAACCGAAACACTCGTGACCGAACGCGTCTCCCCTAGCGTCTCAACACAACACAACACATTGCCAACTTCCCGTTCCCTTGACCCGTTTCCGTTGCTTAAGTGAATGTTGGAAACAAGTCAAAAGAAGTTCCTTGACTTATTATCTGGCTGCACGTTTCCCTTACAGTTTTCAGGGCGAGACTAGCCAATGGACGTTCTAATTCCTTAGAACGTCCACCCGTTTCTCTGTGGTTCGCCCAACAGCTACCAGGAACCAGTACTGTTGCATAGAAACAACAGTTTCAGCAATGAGCACGATCAGAAACACGCAAAATTACGTGTATCTAACCATGGCCCAATTACTGGCTTATCACCGTGTATATTACTGCAAGTTCATTTGACGGTCGGCACAGACACGGCAGCGTGCGGCACAGTGGACCTAGAAAGTTTTTGGTAGACGGATCGACAGGCCGACGTGGAGTGACTTCGGAAATAAAGAAGTTGACTGGAGTTTAAAAGCTTCAGACGAACAGACAGTCGTAATTTTACAGCTCTTTGCGGTACAACAGGCGCGGTCTGTTTTTTCTGTTTTGGCAAGTTTTCACGAGAACAGTTGCCCTGAGCTCAATTCTCAACTGTTTCCCCTCAAAATAGGCTCATTCGATTCGTATTGAAAATCTACAGCGAATGTAATACCGGTATTTTTGATTCTTTTACATAATGAAATTTCTTCTGGAAAAACTTGGTTTTGAGTCGGACATATGTAATACTCGGAACACTGCCTCAATTGCCCTAGTCTTTGGATATGCTATACATCTGATGCGGCCCTAGCCAACGTGGGTGTTTACGGAGCTTAATGTACTCAAACTTCCATTAACAGCTCTACTTATGGCAGTGTCTGGATATCTACTTCGCTAAAGTGTGTGCTAGATCACAATCACTCAGCATGTAATATAAATAACCACGCTGTTGTCTATGGCCGTATCAGATGTATAGCATATCCAAAAAATAGGCCAATCGGGGCAGTATTCTGAGTGTTACACATGTCCGACTCAAAACCAAGTTTTTCCAGAAGAAATTTCATTATGTAAAAGAATCAAAAATACCGGTATTACATTCGCTGTGGATCTTCAATACGAATCGAATGAGCCTATTTTGAGGGGAAACAGTTGAGAATTGAGCTCAGGGCAGCTGTTCTCGTGAAAACTTGCCAAAACAGAAAAAAACAGACCACGCCTGTTGTACCGCAAAGAGCTGTAAAGGGTAACAAGAGCACTTCGGTTGAATCTATGGAAGCAAAATACTCCGTATTTCTGAGCAACCAATAAATAATTTACTGGGGACTTTAGGGTAGGTCGCGGCAAGTGGTGCCGGAGCGCTGATAGCAGGGTTTTAAAAGGCTTCAGACAGACACACGTAATTTTATAAAGAGGTAGATGCTGAATATTTTGGGTGGTTGAGCTTGTAAAGGTAGACCGTCAGAATGAACCAGTGAAGCAAGTTAGCAACCCACTTCCCGACTGAATATATAGATCCCGACTGACTGGAATGTGTCTTCAGTTAAAAAGACTTTTCTACTGGATGGATCGGTCTCTTCCAGTTGTCAAACCGCAAGATTTACATGTTTCCAAGTGGTCCACACGTTCCAGCAAACCAAGCTCTAACTTCAAACAATACAAACCACTCAAATGGAGGTCAGCAGTGTGAAGCATATACCCATTTATGAGGCTCTGGAGGCACCAGGCAGCCGCTAATGGGACGCTTGTGCATTGCCTTGTAGCCACATAAGTAAGTCTGTCAATAAGTTAGTTTTGCCAGGCGCGGGAAAAGTTCCGCTAAGTTAAGTAAAGTTAAAGTTCGGCTCCGCAAAGCTGAAGGGCCATCAAAGTACAAGTTAGCTCATGTAAGTTACTTTTTCCACTCTCGGTTCTGGGGTGAATGCCAGTGCTGGAATTTGCCTTCAGTCTCATGAACGTCGGGTGCAGTTCCAAAATTCCAAACTCCGAGTCGGGTTTTCATCGGCTCGCTGGGTGTGATTCCGAGCCGGTTTTGTTTTGTGGTACGAACTCTACCTGGATTCTGTTCTGCGACTCTGAAGACCATTCTCATCGACGCTTGCGTGCACCGCTGTACGACCGTGCCTGCCACGGTGGATGTGGACGGGTGTTTGGCCTTCTGTTGGGCAAAGTTCTTTGCAGTTACTGCGTTTTATAACAACGTTCGTCTATTCCATGTTGTCCCCACTGGTAACAAATCAGTTGCCCTCAAAGCGAATGTTCCATCCTGAAATATTATACTGGAGGCTTGGCCCCATGCTCGATGAGTAGCTGGATGATGCTTTCATGCCCGCCCTGCAATGCTCCCTCGATTGCGTTGCCGTTGCCATATCCCGGGACCCACGCGTTCACGTTCACATCGACCCCGTTGTGGAGCAGCAGCCGAACAATGTTCTCGTGCCCATGCCATGACGCCACCATCAATGCAGTCCCATATGGCCCAACTGCGTTGAGGTCAGACCCATTGTCGATGAGGAGCTGAGCGAGGTTCTCATCTCCACCAGCTGATGCTACCACCAATGGGGTGCCAAACTTGTCAACCTGTTCATTGACGTTGGCACCACATGCAATGAGCAGCCCCACCAAGGGTGCAAAGCCCTTCAGTGTTGCTGCATGTAGAGGGCTTCCAAACCTTCCACCAGTTGCCCTCACGTTCGCCCCCTTCTCGAGGAGCGACCGTGCAATATTCTCTTGGTTGTTGGACACCGCCACTTCGAGTGCATCATGGTATCGTCCGCCCCGAGCATTCACATCAGCCCCGTTCTCGAGGAGCAGCCGAGCAATGTTGTCGTGCCCTTGCAATGATGCCACTATCAGTGCAGTCCCGTTTGGCCCAAGTGCATTGAGGTCAGCCCCATTGTCGATGAGGAGCTGAATAAGGTTATCGTGTCCACCAGCTGATGCTACCACCAATGGAGTGCCAAACTTGTCAACCTGTTCATTGACATCGGCGCCGTATGCAATGAGCAGCCCCACCAAGGGTGCAAAGCCCTTCAGTGTTGCTGCATGCAGCAAGCTTCCAGACCTTCCACCCGTTGCCCTCACGTTCGCCCCCTTCTCGAGGAGCAACCGTGCAATATTCTCTTGATTGTTGAACACCGCCACTTCCAGTGGATCATAATTTCGTCCGCCCCGAGCATTCACATCAGCCCCGTTCTGGAGGAGCAGCCGAACAATGTTGTCGTGCCTTTGCAATGATGCCACCATCAACGCGGTCCCATTTGGCCCAAGTGCATTGAGGTCAGACCCATTGTCGATGAGGAGCTGAATGAGGTTTTCGTGTCCACCAGCTGATGCTACCACCAATGGGGTGCCAAGCTCATAAACCTCTTCATTGATGTCAGCACCATACGCAATGAGCAGCTGAACCAAGGGTGCAAGGCCCTTCCATGTTGCTGCATGCAGCGGGCTTCCAAAATGTCCACCAGTTGCCCTCACATTCGCCCCCTTCTCGAGGAGCAACCGAGCAATATTCTCTTGGTCGTTGGACAATGCTGCTTCCAATGCGTCATGGTATCGTCTGCTCCGAGCATTCACATCAGCCCCGTTATCAAGCAGCAGCTCCACCATTTGACTGTGACCATAGTATGATGCTACAATGATTGCTTGGTTGTACGAATGCTTTGGCAATGATGTCCCCAGCAGGAATCTGACAGTGTTCAGCAGGTTCGCCGCTGCAGCAATCCACAATGTCGACGGTTGTGACGGCCAATCCAGATAACTCCACGGTGGCAAGTTCCATGTCCACTGCATTGTTTTGGTCCATACAGGAACCTGAGCAAGAAACCCTACAAGCATGTTTCTGAGCCGAACTTCGGGCTGTCCGGCGGCGTGCACTAGGCAATATTGAGAATATTCGAGGAGAGGGGGTAGATCGGCCGACTGCTGCCGATTTGCCCAGGACGAATGCGGAAATCCATCGAAGGCGAGAAATGTGAGCAGAGTGCGTGTTATCTCTGTTTGTGCATCTGGAAATTGTTCGGCCTGAATGTGGTCCAAATATTCCTGTGCAGTGTAGTGGACAAGTCGTACCACAGACAGCTGCTCGTCTACGATCACTAGACCAGCACATACAGTAAGAATAATCTTGATGCCCGGAACATTGTCTTCATCAAGCTGCCTATCCCCAGGCTTGATTGCCAGAGCAACTGTGATTTCCGAGACCTTTAACGGTCGCTTTGCATTAGCGACCCAAAGCAGGGCTGAGCGAGCCGTCTCGCTGTCATCCTTGTTTTGTGCTTGGATTCGCTTCATCGCTTCATCGTAACTGTCACTCAGGTCCCTTGGCAAAATTTCGAGAGCTGTTCGCACTGCCTTGATGGTATTTTTCGTGCTGAGAGACGCCATGTGAAGCTTGGCAAGCAGGAACCTGGCCATCGATTACTCCTGTTGTCGACATTATGGCGATGGAAAAGAACTTACATTCCATCGACGGTGCGACCGATTTTTGAATGAATTTGGTCTCGCAATTCAGGTTTGGCTTGAACGTACTCCGATAGACGTGGGGACATCTGAATTTGAGCATCCACATATCTCCGAACATCGTCATCATTCGCCCGAATCTCCAGAGCAGCGAGATTTGGAAGGGAAGCATCGGGAGTGATGTGAGGCCGTGAGGTAATCATCAAATTGACATTGGGACCCATCTTTGCGAGACGCTGAAGTAGGATCCACCGCTGGGCCTCGGGATATTCGTCAATTGCGTCGACAATAATATAGACCATTGAAAACTCCGCGAAGCTAGAGTGGAGGATGTCCACAACTTCCCCCAGCAAAGGCGCAGTGCCTTTGTTGCAGTGCCGCTGATACACCTTGTTTGCGAGAGAGCCAACATCTCTGTCAAGCTCGAGCTGTCTCCAGAGACCCGCCAGAAGCTTCCAGAGAGTTTGGTCGTTGGCTTCTTTGTGATTCAGATACATACAGGCTACACCTATATTTTTGTTCTCGTATTTGGTCCTGAGGTGTTGCACAACCATCGATCTAGGTGCAGAAGAATCAGTTCAAGCACCCGTGATCACAGCATGACTGTACGCTAGTACTGTTTTCCCCGCACCAGCTAGAGATTTCCGATTGATTAGTATTGGACAGGAAGGTCGAAGGTATGTAACACACGAATGCCGCGGCACCAAAGCGTCTTTCCGGATCCAGATTCCCATCCTTTAAAGAGAGGGTCTGCAAGCAGCCATCTTCCGGTTCCCGCTTGGCGCGTACACGAAATATCTGTGTGTCGCTGAAAGAAATTGATTGGAGAAAGCCACTCGATAATCTTTCTGCGCTCCTCAGCTGGAGTAGTTCAGTTATCGATTGAGTCAACTATTAAGTCAACACTCACATTCCATTCTTCGTCGTTGCTCCGGTTCGGAGCCGTGACTACTGTTGTTTAGAAACTGCATTTGGGATAGGAGGGGGCGAACTGGCGTACAGGTGATTCACGGTGAAGTGTTCAGTCTGGATACTACCATAACTCATCCTGGGACCCTCCCCGCGACCCCCACCCCCACCCTGTTGGCCGCCCGCTCCACCATTTCCCCCCACGCCGCCTGAACAACGCAAATAACAGTGGTGGTATGCCTACCAATTTTGCTACGCACCATAGATGTACTGATTAACTGTGCGAGATTCGCGAGGCTGGCGAGACATTAGAGACCCAGGGTCGATCGTTGCAGATGCAGAGTGCAGGATGTAGATCTTATGTTTGCGCTCCAGTGGACGTGGAGGTGGGAGAACAAGGACCGCCTGACAGACACAGCCTAGCAAGACACATGTCACCGCATTCAAGCCGCATCACTCAGGGGCAGTACTTACGTGAGCACCAAACTTAGATCGACGGTGGCGTTCAAGACGCCCTCATAGCGGACCATTCAAGCGCTGAGCACTTGCCCGCGGGCCCGTTGAATTGATGATCAGTAAAATCCAAGCTACGCCAACTTGAAAGCGGCGCCAAATAAATCTTGCTGCACGCATAATCAGTGGCGGGGATGTATACTTTGGGGCGTACTCAGAAAATTCGCACCTAAATTCAATCCCCGCACCGATGAGTCGAATCAGAACCACAATCCAACAAAACAATCGCCTTTTTCACCGCAGGGTCGGACTGCATAGTGGAGCGATAAAGTTATCAACGAGTAATGGACCTCACTATATTAGAAATAAGAAGACGGGCAGACTTTCGCAGAGTATTAAATATACCTCGCGCGCTTCTCGACATGACAGCACTGAATCCATGTCAAAGGGAATACACCTGCCCCCCCCCCCCCCCTCCCAGACAGAGGAGGCACTAGCCTGAGATCTGAAATGGCTCGGTACGTTGCAGGAGGGCAGAGAGGTCCAGTATATTGTCTAGGGTCCGTATATTCTCGGATAGACACCCATGACCAGGATCATAGGCATGAAGCAGAATCTTAGACCAAAGCGCAGGTATGGTGGAAGCCTAGAGGGGATGAGGTGGTCCGCAATTTTCTGCACGGTGTGGCAAGCGACAGGATATGCTCACTGCAACCAGGTGATTTACTCACGCATATAAAGTCTTTGAGTATCAGAGGAAAGCAAAATAAATCGAGTGAATCCCCAATTCCTACTGACCTGTTTCTCTGCAACTGAGTGGTGCGTAGAATCCGGTAGCATTCACGTACAGGATCTTGAGGCGCATATTGAGCCTGCTGAGGCAGTGAGGAATATAACCGCTAAGGTGACCTTTTATCGAGCGAGGTATGAGCTAGAAACAATAAAGTGTTTGTCAAAATAAACTAGGCCCCAGCGCTCACAGAGCCACAGTGATAGACAAGACAAGATACTTAGCTGAAGGCGTCAAAAGGTTTCGATCAGAATCTGGGGCTCTGACCTCAGAGATTTCAAGGGATACACAATGCATATTCGAGAATGTGAAGAAGCCTTCATCGAGAAACAGTCGAACACTGCTGAAATTGGGGCAGAGGTCAGAACAGCAAATGAAAGCGGGACATCACCACTGTCAGCAACGGCCTCTGGGTTGGCTAAACAGCAAGTAACCCGGCGAGAACCCCAACCAGGAGAAACCCAATAGACGCTAATAGCTCGTGTGTTCCCCGAGCAGTAGGACCAACTGTATGGTGTCCTCCCTAGGAGACCGTATATTGTAGGTCGGGATGCAAGGCGGAACTCGGAACGAGTTGAAGAGGGTATGATATCCACTCAAGTATAAAACCTGGGGTGTGGACACAACCCGCAATACGATGGATAGGAAGTGGGGCAGGGTGGAGACAATGCCTATGTCAAGCCAAGGTAGAAGCCTGAGGTTAGAAAAGGTAGAATCTACTGTACATGGAGATTCTACCGAGCTTATATAGGCTTCAAATAAATTAAAGTGATCGCAGTCAATCACGATCAGTTCCTGTACCGCAGCATTAAGGAGTGTTAATGCTGATATTCCTGGCATCCTCTGTGTCTGTTTCCATGGCATCAGAGGACTTAGGAGACCCGATGTTCGGGTTTCCTAATCCTTAATGTCATCGTCTCCAGTGGTTCAAACCTCGATCAATTTGCAACCAGTCATGTACTTTGTGTACGCTTCTGTGTCAGCTGTGGCATGTCCGGGGACTAGGATCTGTCTGTATGGGTTCCTAGTCCCTAACGTCTTCTGTATCCCATGGTGCAGACTACCCCGAGTCTGCGGCTTTAGAATTTGTGGCTGGGTTTCAACCGTGGTGGCGTCATGAGAGTCCTGTGCCGCTAAGACGTGTCTGTATCCATACAGACACATTGCACAAAGAGTAGAACCCGGGTGATTCATGACATCACCCCCCCTCTTCAAGGTCATTGTCCCCAACGACCCTTAGGTCCCCGTCCCTTTCTTCCAAATTTCTTTTCCAAGGTGAGAATTTTCCTTCAAATATTTCCTGCATCGTGGGGCTTATTGACACTGCCCATCAATTATTACCCGCGAAGGCGTCCTTCACTCTTCTTCGTTCGAGAACCAGCAATCCAAATTTTCCAGTGTTCTCCCTTCATGGTGGTCCTGTTATCCAGATTGTAAACACCATGCCATGGTTGTAGGGCTTATTGTTACTGCCTATCAGTTGTTGTCGCGCCGGCATCCCCATTGCTTCGGTGCTCCACTGGCCATGTTGTGGTATTTCTTCTCCTCTGTGGTTCGACCCTAGCTGCTCTCTGGTAGAGTGGTGAAACGGTGCACTTCTTATATGACTAGGAATAGCTAATTGATAGGTATTGCGAACAAACAACCAAAACAACCAACCACAACCAATCTACCTCCAAAGATCCAAGTGCTTCTCTTTGTGAGTTCAGGTCCGGGCTTTAGTATGCGACCAGCAGGTTTGAACAAACACAAGTTTGATTCATAGGCTTCTAACAACACACTCTACAACATACTAGCAATATGCAACCACCAACAACAACACTGCTAGGAACCTAGGGATGGTCCAGAGGGTGTGTTTATATGGGGTGGATACAAGATGGCTGGAACACTAGGTCGAGAACACCAGGGCAGAGGTTTTTAGGTTTTAGAAAATCCTCGCCTTAGGCAACCTAAGGACTACTGAGGCTAACTCCAAATGACTTCAAGTCTCAAACGGCAAGACTCTCCTTGACCGCTGACCTATTCCTTAACCAAGAACAGGAACCTTTCCGCTTTTATCGACACTAACTCACTACAAGCATCCAGCTAGCGACCCAACACACTATGACAGAGCTTCCGTCTATATCGGGGTGAAGGCAAAGTAACTGACAAGTTATAGCCCAACTAGAGGTGGGGGCACCTATTCCGTCTTCTTTTTAGTGGGCTCAAGCCAACACACAATCCACCTAGCAAGCGATCCAACACACTACAACAGAGCTTCCGTCTTGTCGGGGTGAAGGCAAAGTCACTAGTGCAAACTGCAGCTGGGTCTCGAAGAGAACAACACCCTTGTTTTATATGTTGAGGTCTAGGACCAACAACACAAAATCCTCAACTTAGTCACTTGATGTTCCAGAGTCAACAGTCTACTGATTCCAATATAAAGACTACTACAAGTGAAGTTCGGTATCAACCTCCACTAGCAGCCTGAGTCCACTAGCACCAGCTTCATCCAAAGTCTGGGGCATAATGTTCTTAGACTCTAGTCTGTTCTGTGCTCCCTTTTATACTACTAGGTTGAAAAGAGAGCTGAATAATACAATAAGCAATATTAGAGGGTGAGAAATACGGTCAGCCAATGAGACGACTGCCGTTTGGTTTTGGGACTGGTTTGGTATATACCAGGTCAGCCTCGCTGACCAGCTAGTGTTCAACCATGGGTATATCACTTGATCCTCAGCCCTCTGTCTATGCTGATGACCACTTCCAGACCAACCGGCAATGTAGCCAGTGGTCTAGGTCATCTCTACTCTGTCAGAACATCGATCTATCACACCTAGACAACACAGTGTTGCGACCAACATCAAATGGTCATAGCTCATTGGTCAGAACATCGATCAGACCTCCGGTCATCGGTACAGCCTGTACGATCATCCCTAGCTCCGTTCCAATAGCCTGCTTGCTATTCCATTTGCCTTAGCTGCCCAGATTGGGAACTAGCCTCGTATTGCTTCATCTCTTATGTTGTGGTATGTCTTTGTCAAAGCCCTAGCTGGTCACTTGTCAGTTTGTGCCTATCGCCACCTAGTCGCTTATCTAGAGATTAGATAGTACCACCAGGTTCCGCGCCGAACTTCCTAGCTCAAGGTGTTGTCCCCTAGTTGCACCTCCATCATAGATATCTGTCTGCTAGAACCTCGCTAGCTCCTTCGCAAGTCATCTCTGGACTACTAGAGTCTCCTAGGTCATGTCTCATGAATGTATAGGCAGTGGTTTAATCCCCGGTTGTTTGTACACTCAGCTAGCAGCTAGTGCATCACACTAGTGTAGCCTCATGCTACAGTCAGCAGTTAGGGCTCGCTCTGACTCTCTTTTATATCACCTAACAAGTGGTCTGTGTACCAGCTAGGATGCTAGTAACAGCAGAAGTGCTAGTTGCTTCCTGTTGCATAAATACTGGTCATAGGAAATCGCAAAATTAGCCCTAGATGCCACGTATTTATGTTATGCTGTTTCAGCGCTTCCAAAGCCTTGGGTCTGATCTCCCAAAAGCGAACTTTGAAAAGCTTCAAATCTGTAATTTTATAAAGAGAGAGAAGCAGGCAGGGAGACCTTGGAACCGAACTTTGGATTCAAAACTTCTGAAGCTTGGCTTCCATCGATTAAACTCAGAGACCTGTCTCTATGTCTACAAAGATGGGAAACAGATATGTTTTGTGGTTGTTTATGTTGATGATCTTCTCATTGCTGCCACAACAAAGGAGTTTTCTCACAAAGTCAAAGGCCTACTTTCCTCCAGCTTCAAAATGCGAGACCTGGGCCCAGCCAAATATCTACTTGGAATTGAAATTGTCCATGACCGCAAAAAGTGCACAGTAGCACTGAATCAGCATCAATACATTGACAAAGTTCTTGCTTGCTATGGCATGGCTGATTGCAAACCTGTATTCCCTCCAATGGCAACTGGTACTGATCTCAGTGCCATTGACTGTCAGCAATGGCCACTGGGTCGGCTAAACAACGAGTAACCCGACGAGAACCCCAACCAGGATAAACCCAATAGATGCTAGTAGCTCATGTGTTCCCCGAGCAGTAGGACCAGTCGTACGGCGTCCTCCCTAGGAGGCCGTATGTCGTAGGTCGGGATATGAGGCGGAACCCGGAACAAGTCAAAGAGGGTGTGGTATCCACTCAAATATACAACCCAGGGTGTGGATACAACCCATAGTACAATGTGGAGGAAGCGGGGCAGGGTGGAGACAATGCCTATGTCAAGCCAAGGTAGAAGTTTGGGATTAGATGAGGTAGAATCTACTGTACATGGAGATTCTACTGAGCTTATATAGGCTTCTAATAAATTAAAGTGATTGCGGTCAATTGCGATCAGTTCCTGTACCACAGCATTAAGGAGTGTTAATGCTGATACTCCTAGACTCCTGTGTGTCGGTTTCCGTGGCGTCGGAGGACTTAGGAGACCCGATGTTCGGGTTTCCTAATCCTGAGTGTCATCGTATCCAGTGGTTCAAACCCCGATCAGTTTTCAACCACTCATGTACTTTGTGTACGCTTCTGTGTCATCTGTAGTGCGTCCGGGGACTAGGATCCGCCCGTACAGGTTCCTAGTCCCTAACGTCTTCTGTACCCTGTGGTGCAGACTCCCCAAGTCTGCAGCTTTAGAATCCGAGGCTGAGTTTCAACCATGAGAAGGTCACGTAGTGGCGTCATGAGAGTCCTGTGCTGCTAAGACGCCTCTGTATCCATACGGACATGTCGTGCGAAAAAGTAGAACCCGGGCAATTCATGACATTGACTCTGAAAACTACAAGATCATAAATCAAATGGCTCCAGTTGAAGGAGGTCCTGTTGTCTCATATCAGAGCATTGTCGGATCTTCAATGTAAGCAATGCTTGGAACCCATCCTGATATTGTACACACTGTGGGAATCCTTGGACATTTCAGTGCAAATCCTAAACAAATCCACTGGGCTGCTGCCAAACGACTTCTTTGTTACCTCAAAGGAACACGAGATTGGGCACTGCATCTTGATGGACCTGATCTTGGAATGGACTTACTTTCTATGGCTACAGCGATGCAAACTGGAATGGAGACAAAGACACTTCTCATTCCACCTCAGGTTATGTCTTTATTGCAAATCACGGAGCTATTGGTTGGTCAAGCTGCAGACAATCCATGGTTGCTTTATCATCCACTGAAAGTGAATATATTGGGCTTGTAAATGCAGGTCAGCACCCAGCATGGCTTCAATCTTTCTTCAAAGAGCTTGGGCAGCCACAGAAGGATCCCACTGAATTGTGATGTGACAACCGAGCCGCCATCATACTATCTCAGGACCCACAATACCATGCACAAACTCAGCATATTCAGGGCAAGCATCACTGTGTGAGATGACTTGGTGAGGCATGGGGAATGCATAGTGCTCTGGTATCCTACAGAGGATATGGTGGTGGACATCTCCACCAAAGCTCTTCCTCATGACAAGCACTTGAAGTTCTGTCTTTCAATGGGACTACAGCCTGGGTCGAGTGGGGGTTTCTGTCATGTGCCATGACTTCACATCCTTTTCGGACACCATCGGACTCCAAAGATCTCTGATCCTGATTATGTCCAACACCGCCTTTCTTCAATCCCTCTCATCCTGTTGGTTTGTGCTGCATATGATTCCTTCTGACTACTATGTTACACATTATGCTTCTCCATCACGGAGTCCTCGGAGTGCCGATGATATCCGAGTCAGCTTGACTTCACTTGACTCATAATGACTTTTTTCCATCACGGACCCACTTGCAACTCCGAAGCCCCAGTACTTACATTATATCCCCACTAATACTTGACTCTCCTATAAATACAAGCCATGTCGGTAGTTAGACTTCAGTTTGAATATCAACTTAGTCTGCCCTATACTCTTCCTCTTGGACTTCCATCCTCCTCCAAATCCTTCCTCTGAAATTGGGCATTAGGTGTAGAGAAGGGTGCAGCGCACAAGCTGAAGCCAAGCCCTTTCACTTCCAGTATATGGGTTTGGTTCTCCGTTCGGACTCCGACATTCCCCTCTATATATCAGCCTCTTTGTCTTGCTTATATGCACTTCATTCCTCAGGCATATCTCGGACCTCCGTCGGATCCCGATCGGGAACTGGTACTTGACAGGTTCAGAAAATAAACTATTCATGGAGTGCCCCAGCCTCCGGCCTGTGATGGACATTGACAGATGTCAGATTGATAAAATGATTGATACAGCAGTAGATACATATATAAACTCTATCTATTCATCCTTTGCCCTCAGTCTTTGATCCCACAAAGCAGGAGACTGAGGTATCGCGCCTTCCGTGCATTTACAGATCTTGTTACCAGCAGGATAAAATTGTTGTAGGATGTGAATGGGAAGACACGGACACTGTGCATTGTGGACATTGCCATGAGAAATCCTAACATCACAAATTCATTTCAAGGCTCTGAAAAAGTTGTCCAATGCAGAGGCACTTATTACAATTACCAGAAATGTTGTGGCCATGGTGTGGGCCACTGCTCAGGATATTCAGTATGGAAACCAAGTGTAAAATATTGGCTTCTGGATTGTAAATACTCTCTTGAGGCCAACAAAGTCCCTGGAGAGCATTTGAAGACCATGGTGGACTGATTCCGCATGCAGGCATACTGATCACAGTGTTTAGTCAACAATTGGGATTGGTGCGGCAGTGCTGCAGTAATGGCGCAGCAGTTGCAGCATTTTCTCCTGGCCCTAAAAATTTATGCTACATCAACCCCCTGTGACTGGCTCATTGTTGCATGTGGTCCAAAAGAACTTGAAATCTATCACTGTTGCACATTCAAAATTTCCAGCATGTTACCTATCACCCACTATCTTTCCAGCTTGTTCCTGAAATTGCATGCCATACTGCTGTGATTTCTTGTCACCGTCTCTGGAAGCAGGTTGAGGCTCAGCTTCTGGAGTTTGTTGCTGCCTGGGGCAGGAATGTGTTTGGGAGCCCTTGTGATCTTGTTAGCTCTCTGTGCGTATTTCCAGCCTCTGTTGTCCGGTCTAATGTTTTAAATGTGAACACATATCTGGAGTATCACTTGAAGTTGAGCTTGTGATTCTTCCATCCCAATCCATGAACTATGTATTTCTGTAGGGATTGTCCTGACCAGTGTATTTTTATGGAATATCGGAGTTGCCTTGTATTTCAGAATGTCACCGTTTCTCTTGGGAGCCGCTTATTACGGACTGAGATGTGACCGCAACACCGTCCTAATTTTGGCTGTTGATTTGTGTCAGCACAGCGCAGATTCCAGGTTCTGAGATGACGAGGGCGACTGAAGCACGAAGAGTTCCAATGAATAAGCCTGGAGTTTAGACTAGAACAGTGTAAAGTACAGGGAAGTAACTACAGCTTATATACTAAAGTCCCTAGGGGTTGTAAATTAAGGTACAGTGTCCAAGAGCAACGGACAAGATTAATGCAAAGTAGATGAAGGGGTATAGGAATGTAGAGGAGGTGATTGGGAACCCGAAGGTCGGAGTTGTTCAGGTTCTGGAAGTAAAATGAAAAGACGGTTCATGACAATTTGTTCCTCCCACTGCCTAGGGCGTGAAAGGGTTCAATTGACTCACCTGGCCTTTACAATACTTACAATACTTATGATTTTACAATACTTATGTCCCCTTAGGCTCGTTGAGGTACCACAATTGCCCCCAATATGGCTGTCATATCCCATGTAGGTCAACTGTCGACCCTCACAAATTGGATCTGCAGTCGCTTCCCAAGTCCCCAGTGCTTATACCCGAACAATTGGTTCCCATGTTTTGACATCTTCGCCAGCTCAGGATTTCAGTGATCACTGTCGGACAGGTGACCAGATTCCTCGGGCTCTGCTCAAACACTCCGCTGGTCGAAGTCCACATCAGCTTTGACACATGTGCTTCGGTTGCGGAAACACATGAGTTCTATAACATCTTGAGGTTGGCCTGCTCAGACACATGCCTGGATTCACTTACGATATCCAACTCCGATCATGATTCTCCATCAGGACAAAGCAACTATAGAATTTCCAGGGCATCGTTGCATATTCTTGCCCGCTTTGCCGAACTCACAATGCTGTCCATCACCACCCCCCCTATAGGATTTGATCTGGATGATGTTACGATGGCCCAACTTGCAGCAGTCTGGCCCAATATGGGGCTCATTAATCATTCGTGTGGAAAACTATGTCCCAAAAAGGCATACTTGAGTGATCCTAGTTGATCCTTGTGATATATTGTTGTTCCGGTCAATATTTGTCATTTATCTTGACTATTATCATGATTTCTCGGATCTTGTCAGTTTTCTCATGTCCTGTCGGTCCGTCTCAGTTTTCTCACGTTGTGGTGGTGGTATTACATACATATCCGCATGTAGTAGACAGCTGTCATTCCACTCTTTGTCTGTATCTGCCATGTCCCTCACTGTGGCCGTCCCCTTTCCCTGCTATATATGGTGATTGGAGCAATTCAACGATACACCCTTGGACCAGATTCCACTATCCGCTTGCGAGGGATCATTTCTAGCTTTTCTCGACCATTCACTCTCGTCGTCATTCGATCCTTTTGCTGGCATCCAGCTCACCAGCCTTCCGATTGAGCTAGATCTTACTGGTATCATCACTACTACTTCACATCCACCTTTGGCAACAATTTCGACTTCTCTGACCCAGCGCTCGCCGCTCTACCCTTTTTTTTCACTGATCCCGTCTCTGGTGGGGCCTGGGAGAAGACTAGCTCCATTCGGAAGTGTGGGAACATTCTTCGTGCAATGCTTGGCGCTTGCGAAAATGTGGTGATGCCTGTCTGTGGTCAGTCGGGTGTCCTTCCTCGGTGTATTGGAGGTTCGGGCAAATTGACCAGCAGAATTTCTCAACAATTGGTGCTCGTGTCGTTGCTGTTACCCCTTTGTGCTGTTTGAGGTATCCTCCGGCCCTGTCCGCTTCCAATTGAACGTGATCATTCATCCCGCTTCCGCTTCCGACTCTCCCGCGATAAACTTGGACCTTTTCCCATCCCTCTTTCTATCGACACCTTCCGTGATTCCTTGGGCCTCATTGGAGGACAAGTTATAAAACCTGAGGCTTGGATGGGTGGAGTCTTTAGGATCACGACGAGGACATCGTTATTCTGTTGGTTGGGCACTGGAGTGGATGGGCGCCATCAGTTTGTTACCCACTTCATATCCGACATCTCCCGCGCTTCCTTGGGCTTCATTGGAGGACAAGTTATAAAACCTGAGGCTTGGATGGGTGGAGTCTTTTGGGATCGCAACGAGGACATCGCTATTTTGTTGGGTAGCCAGATGTGGTGGTGGTATTACATACATATCCGCATGTAGTAGACAGCTGTCATTCCACTCTTTGTCCGTATCCGCCATGTCCCTCACCGTGGCCGTCCCCTTTCCCTGCTACAATGTCCTGTCAATCCACGTCGCTGCTTCTCTACCTTCTACACACACACGAATAGCAAGAAGACAAAAGGAAAGGGCAACGGTCATGGAGGAGAGAGAGTGGGAGCAGGGAGGCCATCCAACCCGAATAAAGCACGCAAGATCAGTAAGCCATCAAGAGTTCTCGGCCAGCCGCTGCGATGGTCTTCACATCATCGACCCAACCCTAATGTTGTGCCGGCGGCTTTCTTTCAACCATATACCAACCAACCAGCACCACTACTCCATGATGCCCCAACAGCTGCTGCTCAGAGTCAGGTTCTGGAAGCTCTGCTGGACCTTCTCATCCCGGAACTACAACTGCATTTTATGCTCGGAATGATGCACCGGCAGCAACAGCTCATTGTACGAAAATCAGATGCTTCATTTCCAACATTTCACTGATGTACACCAATAGTAAATACAGGAATATTGCCAAATGACTGGGCCCAACTCAACTCGGATCTTAATTTTCTTGCCAACAATGACGAGCATGCTGATATTGCTGCTGGTAATACAGTCATCGACGAAAGTCTTGTCAACGAGGCATTGGATTCCATGGAGCCGAGTTCTGAGGCGCTTGTGGCAGAAACTCAAGCAGCAGAGGTTGTTGACAAGTCTGAGCTTCATAAGCAACTTGTGTTGATGAAGCAAGAAATTGACCAGGAAATAGACAGTCATGGCCAACCTCTTTGTTATCTGCGGGGTGATTTCTTCCACAGACCTCATCATCCTGTCTTTGCACTTCACGACAGTGTCATTACCGGCCTAGATCCAACACAGCTCTATTTGCGCAGAGTTTGTATCTGGTTGCCATATCTACTGCCTGGCTCTCCTAGTCGATATCTGTGTACCTGTGGACAGGTTTTATCTCAAAATGGTAACCATCGCCGTACATACTTCACTTCATTCGTGGTTTTAATCCCTTTCTCAGGTTATAACGATGATCCAATTGCACACTGTGTCCGAGATATCCCGGATGACTTTTTTCTGTACACAAATTGATTCATATGTGATGTTGGACGGGTCAATGACACTGGATGCGGCACCAGTTGGAAAGATACAGACCCGCATATCCTTGCACAACTTCCTCGCCATGTACAGGCTGCATTTCCGGGTAAGCTCCTTCTCTTTTGCACAAACAATGAATTAAATATCCCCAGCATACATCTCTGCCCAAGGCGCAATCTCAAAATTAATGATGTGACTTATGTGCAACACTTTTTCAACCCGAATGGGACCTGCACCATTTTCTGAAATGGTTTCCGAAATACAGCACCTTTCTCATGCCGACGGTGAATTGATGTACACTGCGGCAGCCAATTTCTACGGTCAGGTTGGGCTCAAACAATACTCTGCATTTGATGATTCCAATGGATATGCTGGCTCGCCTCCCTCCATTCCATATCTCAAAGGACTCTTCACCAATGTTATTTCTGCCCATCGAATTTTTATTGTGCGACATTGCAACAAAGCCTTTGACAGTGGCCAAGGCTGATCATACCTTTGATGTAGGTCAAACCATTATTTGTTATATTGTTCAACCAATTTATTTTTACTAGGTCCTCAAACATATGGGTGGTGTCAAGGGGGAACGAATCTTCACTGCAGCTTACACTGTTATCAATGAGTTTGAAGAAGTCCGTGGCCACTCGCTGACCCTCACAAAATCACTTGAATTTGTCAAAGACATGTTTGCGGGCATCCAGCAGGGACTCCAAGACTCACAGAACCCACCGACCCAAATTTTATACACAGATTCGCCTCAAGGTTTGTATTGTGGCTTTCCTTTGTGAATCAAGCTCATCTCCAGAGCAGTTGAACGATCCTTTCATGAGTCAATCAACACTGCATTGGCAAAGAATGTTGTCCCAGTACACCGATTGGACAGATTATCCTCATTTCCAGATGAGCCTTGACATTCCAACTGTTTCAATCTCTGACTCAATGGAAATTGAGGCAGCAGCACACGAGATCCTACAGGATTTCTGGGACCATAGTTCTCAGTCACAGCTCTACCTGATTGCACTTGCTATCAAAGCAGAGCACTGCTCCGGTGCAACACCCCATCTGCATGTGATCCAGTGCAGAACTAGGAATAAAAGTTATAGCTTCAACGTGCGGTCACATTTGAATTATCAGTATCACACTGACTGGTTAAAAAATAGGGTTCTGGTCTGACTTCACCCATCGATATCTTGTCATCCCTTGGCGCAATTTTGACAAACATGTCCATTATAAAGGTTGGCCATGAAATTCAGCAGACCCTTCAAACAATCTCTCAAGCATTCGGTATCTCTGAGATTGAGAAGACTTTGGTGGGTAACAATCCACCACTACTTGACCTGGGCAAATATGCGAAGTTGAAAGGTCTCCTGGTCACTTCCACAGTTTCACTCCACGATTTGGCTGGTATTGTTCATCAGAAGTGTTTCACTGTTCCCCAAATCTCTTCCGAGTCCTCCCCTTGGGTCCTCCCGACTTCAGAATTTTTGTTCACTGAACTAGACTGTCTGTGGAGCATTTATATCTCTCTTTCCAGTCTTGATTCAGTCGGACTTCCGCTCCAACCAATCCAGGCGAGAACTCATGGCCAGCTGGTGACACTTGTACAAGCATGCAAGCCAGTTGCTGAGGGCTCCATTGTATGCAACCATATTGGATATCTTGATGCAGCTATGGATGACGAGGGCCATACAAAGCGGGTCAATGTATCTTCTTCTCGCCCTCTGATCAGAATTTCTAAGGTACATTACTTTTTCTCTCAATTTGACATAATTAAACTTGACTTCAGGTTCTTGTCCCTGGAGCGATCCATTCATTACACAAGCAGACACTTGAGTGGATTATGGCCCATGGGGGAATGGCTGTTGTCACAACCTCCCAGCTGCATTCACGTGGGGAAATTCCTCCCACTCAGGTTGGAACCACTGACCCTGGCCTTGGAACTCCTGCACCCATCACTGTGGACAGTGTAGAAGAGTTTTCTACCTCGCACCTGAGCTCAAATTCTGATACAATCGAATTTGAGCATTGGTCAGGGGGGATGGGTATCCATGTGGTGGACAGTGACTCAGACCACCTGTAGACACCACCCACCACCTGATATACCAGGCAAGACTATACACGAACGTTGCCTGGAATTTCAGGGAAAATCGAGTTCCATGGAAACACCTCCACGACATCCATCCGCGCCAAATTTTGGCAGAAACACCACTTTCCACTGTTTCCACCACCCTTATCGACCCTTCATTAGCAGGTCAGTAAATTTGTTACCCTTATAAAAACTTCCACCACATCCACCAAACGGATTTTTTGACTGGGAATGCCTCCACCACATCCACCAAAATGGGGTCAGTGCAATTTTGTGACCCGGAATGCTTCCACCATATCCACCAAAACGGGTCAGTAAATTTTGTGACCCCTGTAAATTCCACCACATCCACCAAAACGGGTCAGTAAATTTTGTGACCCCTGTAAATTCCATCGCATCCACCAACGAAGGGTCAGTAAGTTTTGTGGCCCATACAAATTCCACCACATCCATCAAGCAGGGAGTCACTATATCCGAGTCACACATCCACGTGGTATCTCCACCACATGATACTTCCACCCCATCCACCACCTGGGCAGTCCTGGGGGTATTTCGGCATACCAATGCACGCGACTTCTGGTGATCCTTCCACCACATCCATCTCCTCGCTGAGGACCTATTCCGGTATATCCGTGCACGTGACACTTCCACCGCATCCACCACTGCTGGCAGTGTAGTAGGGTATTCCAGCATATATGTGCACGTGACTCCTGTCAATCCTTCCACTGCATCCACCTGCTCACCAGCGACCTGTTTTGGGATATTTATGCACGTGACACTTCCACCCCATCCACCACCAGCTGGTGGGCGTATTCTAGCACGCTGGTCTTCCACCTCATCCACCAGTTGCGAGGTGCATTGCACATGCACGTGACATGTATCTTTCCATCCACCTATATTTTTGTATATCCATATACATGACGCTTCCACCAGCTAAGGTAGCAGACAAGCCTTATTGACCAGATAGCCTCGAATTGACTTTTCATTAAACCAAAATAAAAATCCTGGCTCAATGATGTTCAGGCCCACCCACCCATAGTCAAAGTTTGTATAAATACGAGGAACTGTGAGACTAGTTCTGAAATGCTTAAACTTGTTTCTCAACATAAATCCTTCGAAATTTTTGAGAACATTCTTCAAATACATTGACAGAAGACTATGGTAACCATGCTTGTCTGTCCACTACCCTATTTTGATATGGCTTCCACCGCATCCACCATCTGGCCCTTCCATGACATCCACCATCGAACACTATATTTTCATGTTTCCACCACATCCACAAGGCTTATTCACATCCATCAGACCAAGAAATTCAATCCCATTGTACGAATATCGGTGTTACAGCGTATGTAGTTGTGAGTAAATATTTTTTTTCAAAACAGGCGGCGGCAGCAGCAGAGCGTATGAGGATCCCCAGGGCAAGCCAATGGATGCAGCAGGGTAGGCGAAGGGAGCGGGAGGGACTACTCAGATTCAGAGTCCGACCCTGACCCCGAACCCCCGTCGAACTCGTCGCTGTCCTCACCCTCCACCTCAGTAAGGGTCTTGGACGGCTTGGGGGACTTGGAGGGGCCAGCGGTGCCTGTGTTGGCAGCAGCCATCCATTTGGCTGCCTTCCTAGCCTGCCTGGCCTCGTACTCCACAGACCCCAACCTCGCTCTCTCATCACGAGCATGCTGTTCCGTTTTCCGGTGTCGGATATACCACTGCTTGTTCTGGTAAGACAGCGCAGGGTCGTCGAGGTCAGGGGTCGGGGTGCACTCGTGGGCGGGTGGGGCGGGGTCTATGACATCGACGGGGACGATGGTTTTGCCCTGCCCAACATTCTTGAAGGCAGGCTTCGGCTGGGGACATGGGGGAGGGGTGGAGGAGGTAAGGTGTCGGAACGGCGCGCGCTTGACCTTCTTCGACTTGGAGTCCTCAAGCTCCTCCTCGTCGTTGTCGAGTGCTGCCTTCCTCTTGTGCTTCCTCTTGCCATCAGTTGTCGTCTTCTCCACCACCTCCTTCTCCTTCTCCTTCTCCTTCTCCTTCTCTGTCTCCTTCGCCTTCGCCTTCCCTTTCGCCTTCCCCTTCCCCTTCCCCTTCGCATTCCCCTTCTCCCCACCCTCGGACACCTTCTTTGCCTTTGCCTTCTTCTTCGGCTGCTCTTCCACCACATCCACCACTTCCCCTTCCACTGCATCCACTGCTTTCCTGGCCTTTTTCTTGGCCGGCGCTTCCACCGCATCCATCCCCTCCACCACTTCCTCGTCTGTCGTGTCCACCATCTCCTTCGACTTCCGCTTCCTGCTCCCACGAGCAATGTTGCTCGGGCCAGCTGCCACTGGCTTGTCTTCATCCACCTCTTCCGCCTCCCTTGCCTTCACCGCGTCCCGCTTGCTCTTCCACATCTTGTAGTTCTTCTCCTGCCCGGGGAACTCCTGCAAGAGACGGTGGTGCTCGTCCTCTGCAATGTCGCACCAGCCGGCCGTCCCCGCCTTGAGTCTGTCCCACATGGTGTTGATGGTGTCCGCCCCACCTGTGCCAAGGTTGGACGTGGTGACCCAGGGCATGTTCTCAACCCATCCAAAGAACCGCACCCCCATCCCGGCCTCGATCTTCTCGCGCACGTTCTTGTACTCCACCGGAACAGTTGTTGTCCCAAACATCTCGTCTGCTCAATCATCAGCTGCATTCGCTGTTTTATCAAGGTGAAACGAAGACTCACTCAAGCCTGATCGGATCATTTCGGCTACTTGGGCCCTTTTATTCTGCCCCTTTGGCTTCACCGCCTTGTCCAATGATGCCCAGCGCTGGAACGTCAGCGGAAGTGCTGTTGTGGGCATCTTGAGGATCTCGGGAACGAACTGGCCTGTGGCGGAATTGCAGTAGAGGCCAGGGGTAATGGTATCGTTGACACTTGCACCGGCGATGACAAAGAAGGACCGCGCGCCCGTGCGTTGCTCCAGGGATTGCATCTATTCCACAGTTAGCTTCCACCACATCCACCTTCCACCGCATCCACTCACCTCCTCGAAGATCTTGTCGCACGTAAACGTCACGTCCTGTGCAGCGGCACGTTTGGTGACGTGCTTCCCGCTCTCACGCTGCTCATCGAACGCAATGAAGTCGGCCTTGAGGGCCTTGAGCTCGTCCTCGGTCCAGGCATCTGCTGGCTCGTCCTTGATGATTGCCTTGACCTGGTGCATGTCAAGGCGCTCGCCCGGTGGCTTGCCTTTTTCAATGTCAGTCAAGAGGTGAATGAAAAAAGCAATTAAAAAACGAACCCTCATTCAGCTCGGCCGTTTGCCGCCAAACCTTCGCCTTGAACTCATCGTACCCCCGCTTTTTCTTCAACTTCCCCGAGCTCCCCATCATGGCCTTGACATCCTCGAGGGGCACACCATGTGCAGTTGACAGCTCCGCCGCCTTTGCAGCTGCGTCAGCAACCCAAGCCTCCAAGGCCTTGGCCACAGCACCGCGTGCATCCTTCCCCTGCTTCCTCCGCAGCTGGAGGGTGTTTGCTATGGCAGCCGCCTTTCCCCTCTCTGGCTCGGTGGCACCCACGTCGTCATCGTCGCTGCCGTTTTCGAGGTCAAGGGGGTCTTCATCGCTATCATCTGCCCCGTCCTCCTCTGCAATCTTCTTGGGGGGTGGAGGCGGGACAGGCTCCTCTGCGGGTGCCTTGGGAGGCGGGGCAGGACTCTCCTCCCCCTCCTTCACCGGCTTCTTGGGACGTGGGGGCGGGACGGGCAGCGGGTCTGGCAAACCGGTGGCGCGCTCCTCCTCCACGGGCATCTGGGGAGGCGGGGTGGGACTCTTCTCCCCCTCCACTGGCTTCTTGGGAGGCAGGGGCGGGACGGGCAGTGGGCCTGGCGAACCGTTGGGGCGCTCCTCCACGGGTGCCTTGGGAGGCGGGGCAGGACTCTTCTCCCCCTCCTCCACTGACTTCTTGGGGGGCGGGACGGAAGTCTGTGCGCACGGGACGGAAGTCTGCGGGAGCGGGACGGAAGTCTGCAGGCGCGGGACGGGCAGCGGGCCTGGCGAACCATTGGGGTGCTCCTCCTTCATGGGCGCTTTGGGAGGCGGGGAAGGACTCTTCTCCCCCTCCTCCACCGGCTTCTTGGGAGGCGGGGGCGGGACAGCAGTCTGCAGGGGCGGGACAGGCAGGCTTTGCGCACCACTGGGACGGTCCTCCTCCACAGGCTGTTCGGAGGGCTGCTTGGCGAGCTTCTCGCCACGTGAGGGTGACTTGTCACGCTCCTCGTCCTCGGGGACGCTCTTGGCGCGCTCCCCGCGCTCTGTAGTTGAAACATCAGTAAAATGATTTTCATGTACAAAAAAAAATAACCTTTGTCCTCTTCGCCCAGCTCATCGGGCTCATCATCCTCCTGTGCTTCGGTGTCGTCCTCGTCCTCCGATTCTACGGCCGCCACCAATTCAACCGGTGGGACCGAGTGTTCGTGTTTCCTTCGGGATGCCGTTTTGGGTTTGGGGGCTTTTGGGGCTTTTGGGGCAGGCTTCGGTGCACCCTTGCTGCTGGATTTGTCGTGTTTGGACTGGGAGCGGGTCGCGCGTGCAGGTGAGTAGTCAGGGGACTCCGCACCCCGGTGAGATCAGGTCGCGGGCGCGTTGGGCTTTCAGCTGCGGGCTGTGGCGCGTGGTGGCATTTTCTAGGATGGATTTTATTATCTTAATATAAAAATTGACTAAAAAACACGTACCTTGGTGGGATTAAATTGAGTGGCATGGATGTGATGGAGGGAAAGAGAGAAATTTGTCTAAGGCCACTTTCCCATCACGTGTATCAAGCACCGGCATCCCAGCGCCAGCTTCCACCGCATCCACCTTCCACTGCATCCACCCCATAATTGCAAGGCAACTTTCACATCTTGGACTTCCACCGCATCCATGGCTGCCAAAATTCGATATATTTGTTGTTGGTATACTTTATACATATATTACTGCGAAGAAAAAAAGTAGCATGAACATGAGACAGGTGGTGGCGTACAGAAAGTTCAATCGTCCCCATCTGACTCAACCTCATACACCAACTGCCCATCCTGGAATTCCTCGGCATCCGAATCCTCTGCCAACCCATCCAAAATACGCAAGACTTCACGGAGCTCGAGGAGGAGATGGTCTCGGTGGCGACGCCGCGCCATATCGGAGAGGTGGGTCCAATCAGGAGGGTCGTGACCGAGCCACATGTCGGAGGCACGCTCTGCCTGCGATATGAGTGCAGCTTCGGCACGAGGGAATCCAGAAGCAAAATGGGTGGCCTGCCGAGCATCCTCCGTTGTCAGAAGCTCTGCAGGCCCCCTCGAGGACATAGCGGTGAACTGGGCGAGTGCCGAAGTGAGGTCACTGTGGACAATGGCCCCGCCTCCAACAGCATAGTAGACAGTGGATGCGGGGGGGGCGAGACGAGGGTACCATGCCCGATCATGGGGATGGGTGAAGCCTGGCGAAGGGATGGTGTGCTGGGTGTGCTGGGTGCAGCCTGGCGACAGGATGGTGTGCTGGGTGCTCCGAGCAGCACTTGGCGCAGGACGGGGGCGATTGGGTGTCGACGGGGTTGCCAGATGTGAGTAATAGTATGGGGGAGCCGACATCGATGTGCATGAGAATGATCAACACCGTCATGTGATTACGCTTGCACACGAACTCATGTGATTACCCGGCACCACCAAATTTGGTGTATTTCCACCATGTCCACGGACACCAGACTACACTCAACTAAGCAGATCTCAAGGTCCTCCTCAATAAGGAGAATGCGGTTCTAATCGGGACTACCATTGACGAGCTCGTTCGCCATCATCCTTCTCTGAAAGCTCCTGTTTTCGACGCCTTGAAAGCGACTTTGAGCAAGATTGAGGTTCTCGGGCTACAGGTAAATGTACCCCTGGGTACCATCCCGGCGAGTGACTGGGACCTCATCCGGCTTTGGTACATACAGTGCTTCAGCAACATGCCCCCTTTTCTCATCCTCTTTCATCTGCTGGTAAAGCGCCCACTCAACCTCGTAGTCCACTGGTGTGCAGTTCTTCTTGCGAGACCCCTCGCTGCAGTAGCTGGCCTCAAGACGTCTGAATCTCTTCTTCCAAGTACAATGGACACGGTTGCTGGAAGAGATTGGGTATAAGTGGTCAACCAGATTATGTATAATTTATTCACCGTTCCTCATATTGGGCACGCGCCTCTTGAGCAAACTCTGCACGCAATTTAGCCGCAGAAGGGTCACTCTTGGTCTCTTCTCGGAGGCTGTAGCACGTATATAACTCAACATTAGGTGTTAGAGGGTGCAAAACATACCGAGCCATAGAAATGCGGCTTTTCCTTGCTATTGCTTCGCTCTTCCTGAATCAAATGTGAGTGGAAACATGCCCCAGGGTCCTTAGTAATCACTTCTGACAATATTTGGCACAAGCGAGACATCTGGCTGCAGGCGTACGAGATGGCGAAACTTGTGTTTTTGGGTGTTTTTTGCGCTCACTGGGGCTGAATTTAATGTTAGAGAGCTTAGTTTTGGGCCAGGGGGGTAATAGGTATACGTACCTGTCCATTGATTCCATAATCTTGATGATTGAAGTAATTTGTGTCATGGTTTGAGACAAAGGATGGGGTACGTTTGGGCAAATAAACCCAAATCTGGGTCATTTCATGTTCCGAAGATAAATTTCTGAATAAATGGCGCAAAAATCTAGATTTTAATTGGGGCATACCTTTAAGTCGAAAGAACAATTCTGCCTCCTCACAATTGCGATATTGGTTGTAGTGAAGAAGAGGCATCGGGTTTTTGGGGCCGATCAGTGGGACGAGTTAGCGATCAGGCCGGGACGAGTTAGCGATCATGTAGCCAAGCTTAGATATTCAAAGATTCAGCGTGGATGCGGTGGAAATTCATTAGATTTCCACTCAAATCCCTTACAAACTCAGGTGGAGACAGTGGAAGTCATTAGAAAATCATGATTAACTGACAAATACAAAATCGAAAGTAATGTAGCTAGTTTGCAGCCCGGAGTTCGTCTATAGTAGAGTACAAGCCAGCCCCAGCCTCGGCCCGTGCAAGCCCGAGCTCCTTCTCCTCCTCCGCCTGCTCTGCACTGAGGGACGCGAAATACTCCTCCTCCGTCTTGAAGTCATGCTCAACCCAGCGGAACAGCCCTCCCGCGGTGTACTGGGTGAACGAGTAGCGGTGCTCCTTGCGGCCGATGGGAATATTGGAGTGGTAGATGGCGGCACTGGGGATGAGGATGGTGCAGTCAGGGGGGAACTCGATGACGAGCTTGCAGTCCCATAGGACGAGATGGCCGCCCGCCTTGTAATCGAAATCCCCGAGGGCGGGTGATGGCGCACAACCCAAATGCGAGATTGGCAAAGTCACGGTGGCTGAGGGCACATGTGCGAGGGCCAAGGTTAAAGGTACAGGCAGAAAAAATGCCGTTCTTGAAGGGGCGACAGAGGTGGGTGTAGCGAGCGTACAAGAGGGTCATGTATATAACATAGAAGTCGAAAAGCTGCGGTGCCCAGTTAGCAAAAACACCTGCGAAACAGTTAATAAGGCGAAATGAGTGGTGTACTGTGGCATACCAGTAGCAAAGCCAGCAAGGCGGATGAAAGCAGGGAGCGCAGTCAAGCGATTGAGGATGCGGGTGTTCTCCACTCCGTTGACGAGCGCCCCAGGACGCTTCTGACCACCACCCATGGAGTCGCCCTCAGTGAGCTGTGGGAAGTTTCCGCGCCGGTGGGAGCAACGCTCCTCTGAAACACAGCAGTCCCGGAGTGCCGCCTCCATGGCAGCAACAGCGGGGTCACGAACATCGCGCATGAAATTGGGGTCATCTGGCATGCCACCGAAGACGGCGCAGACTTTCTGGGCAGTGTCCACGATCGGTCTGCTGGTGCTGGAATAGAAGATGAGAGAAAGGGATATAAGGGGAGATGAAGGACACACGGGCCACGGTAGGGAATATACTGGAAGCCCTGGAAGTGGCGCTGGGGCCCGAAGAAGTCTGGGAGACGGTGGGTCAGGGCCACACCATCTTCCACCATGCCTGCCTCCTCCTCCTCCTCGCACACACCGTCGTCCCGGTAGCCGATCCATCCGGTAGAGGCGATGCGAACCTTCCTGATCTCGAATGAGGCCTGGATGGGTGACAGGGGTTTGGTGAAGTGGCGGGGATGACGGGGGCGCGCATCGAGGAGTATGTCGGTCTTGAGCTTGGTGGTAGCTTGCTGCGCATTGTGTTTGCGCTTTGACCGCTGACAGACCTGGTATTGGGGCACCCGGGCATTTATTCAAATCTGCTCGAGTTGCAACATACTATAATGTACTTCATTACATTACGACGTCATCTCACAAGGGCTAATGCTGGCCTGAGCAGTTAGCTAAAAGGGATATAATGTGTCACGAACCATTAGAAAGGCGCTGGACGACAATCCTGGTAAAGGGTTGAAGTGGGAAGTCGCTAATGGAGCAATCGCGGAAAGTGCCTTACCATCCTGGGAACGGATTGGGGCTACTGCACATCCCTGACTAAGGGCATATTACGAGGGAACATCCTTCTGAACCAGAGGGATCATTGTTGGGCATCATCTGACGTCTCCAGAACTGCCAAGAGAGGACTGGACTTGGTCGATCTACCAGCTGACTAAGAAACCGTACTCGGGTACTGGGAAGCGGCGGCTATCACGATTTTCAGACAAATCACTTAAGTGGTTCAAGGCGGAACCATTTGAGCGGGTGGTTACCAAGGAGGGTAACGGGGTGCTGACGAGGAGGTCGGCTAAAAGTTGACATATCAACAATATCCCATCACGATCGTTCTAAGCGATGTAGATCTTGACTCATCGTTAAGCTCGGCTCGTTGATGTTTCTTATAAATCTCTCTCAATTTTACTCATCGCTTGGTATCTGACAGGAGTTCATCGGCTAGCTGCCATACCACTAGTCATATACCCTGAACCCTATTGCTCGTTTGTATCAGTCTCGTTTATATTTAGAATCCTGTAACATATTTAAGTGGATGGTTATGGGAGGAACACCAGTGAATCTCACCCCACCTGTTGGACGCGAAGTTACTAGACTTCACGCTTAACCGGTAGAGTAGTCATTCATTCGGAGACACCCAGAAGCTATACCAAGTTTCGTTTGTTTTCCCCAGTTTGAATATTATCTGTGTTGGATTTGGATCTTTATAAACGACGCGTGGACATATTGGATAAACGGAACGGACGCGTGGAATATAAGGAAACAGATCAGACTTGACAATTGGTTGTAATCTCGCAAGGATTAGCAATCGCGGATACTATTTGGAATCGGAATTCATAAGAATCACTTGCTTTACGCATCGGAGTACTATCTCCAAACCTAGACCCACATCATACAAAACCGTTGAACATAAAATCTCATCTGTCTATCGCGATTGCGCCTAGAACGGATTCGAGCAAGTTTTATCTATACGACTTGTAGACCTGTAAAGTCTTGCTTCTCAAAGAGAACTAAAGTTCAAATTGCCACAATCTATACTGGATTGGAACCCCAAACTTGCACGAGGACTATAGTGTTTGAGTTGTTATAGTTGCATTATCGAACCGCGTATTCATTTACAAGGTTTGTGTTGTGGTTATTTCACCGCCAGCCCCATAGTCAGCGTTTCACCGCACCTTGTCACGCACCTGGCGGCCAGTGGGAGCGGTGGAGACGGAGGGGGTGGCACTGGAGGTGGAAGCCGTGGAGGGGGAAGCCGTGGCCGGAACCCAGGTTAAGGGCGACAGTGAAGAGACAGTGCTGATGGCACTGAGGGGTGGGCCACTGTCTAGCTCACTGAGGTCTTCGTCAGGGCGCCCAGTGCTGAGCTGGAGGGAGTGGACGACAGCAGCGGCAATATTGAATGTGTGAGTGCTGATTTGTTGCCACTCAGAGAAGGTACGGCCGGTGCGGGTGGTGCGGAACAGGAACACATCAGTGTCTGGATTGTCAAAGCCTGGATGGAATGGGAGTCAGTAAAGACAGTGGCAAGGGATTCTGGGCACAGATTCCACAAGCATAAGGACGAGTGGCACTACAGGGGCCATTGAAGAAAAAAATTGCCCAGCTTGTGAGTTCCATGCAAGGATCTCACAAGCTGGAAAGACCACACGTCAACGCCGACAAGAACGAGCGGATCCCCGGCAGGAGTTCCAGCACGCATCGTCGTTGACAGTGGGAGAGAAGAGGCATGGTCCCAAAAAGGAAGACGATCAAAATTACCTGGTGGTGGCATTGGTGGCACGGTGCCAGGGTAGATGATGGGTGGACGAAGAGGAGAGACGGGGAGGGGTGAAAATGATCCGCCTCCCGCCTTTTAAGGGGGGGGAACAAAGGGGTGCTTTGTCGCTTCAGTTGATCTAATTGATTGGAATGATGGGCACATGATATTCCACCGTGTCCATCATTCCCAGCTCATATGGTCAGAATAACCAGTTAACGGTTGGAGGTTGCCACAGGGCTTAATACATTATCGTGTGGATAGCCTAATATAGTATAACATAGGCGTAACATGTTATCTGTGGGTGACTATATAAGGTAATATGTAATCAGGTGATCTCCGGACCCAGAGGACAAGATGTCAGGTGATCTCTGAGCTGGCCGAAAAATGTAACAGGTTATAATAGGGAAATAAAAGAAAGGCACTAGCAAGGCTTGAACCCAAGGCCTTTGACTGATCTTACATAAGAACAGCGCCAGGACTCTAACCACTAGACCAAAGTAGTTGTATAGAATTAGAGGCATTGATCTCAATATATGTTGCCTCTCACCTCCCAATATTTATTGTTCTGTCATACCTCATACCTCTAGCTGCCTATATCCCAAGCCTATGGCATACAAGCTACCCTTTGGTGCTCTGGTTGTGGAATTTACTACTCAGTTGCCAAAAAGCACTGTGTTTGGGAAATTATTTTGTGTTTTGCAGGCCAATGAAGCCCCTAACCAAAAAACTGCCTTCATAAAAAGGCATTAGATAGCCTTGGAAAGCATCAGAAAGCCAGAAAAATTGTTTGACACTATTCACTACAATTTTTCAAGTAGTTCAGCACCAATCAATAAATATTGGGACATGAGAGGCAACATATATTGAGATCAATGCCTCTAATTCTATACAACTACTTTGGTCTAGTGGTTAGAGTCCTGGCCCTGTTCTTATGTAAGATCAGTCAAAGGCCTTGGGTTCAAGCCTTGCTAGTGCCTTTCTTTTATTTCCCTATTATAACCTGTTCCATTTTTCGGCCAGCTCAGAGATCACCTGACCTCTTGTCCTCCGGGTCCGGAGATCACCTGACTACATATTACCTTATATAGTCACCCACAGATAACATGTTACGCCTATGTTATACTATATTAGGCTATCCACACGATAATGTATTAAGCCCTGTGGCAACCTCCATCCGTTAACTGGTTAATCTGGCCTTATGTGGTGTCATTCCACCGCTTCCACTGGTCAAGTTAATTGATTGGGAAGTAGCACTATTTCCACCGCATCCATCAACAACTACTGACAGGGCTGACGTGGTCGCCTAGCTCTTCGTTTGTTTCCTGTCTGCTTCCCCCGAAATGCCCAAGGCCGGAAAAAAGGCCAAGCCGCGTCCCAAGCCAACGGTGGTCCGTGCCCCTGTGGCTGTAACCACCCCTACTGGTCGTTCCAAGACAGTCATGAAGAGCTATACACGAAACAAGCTCCAAGATGTGACGAATCGTGAAATGAAGGCACGGATGGCCAGTAAGTGAGCCTGCAAACCTAGGGACACGAAATAACACCTTCAACAGGTTTAACACCGGAGGAGGCCAAGAAATTCACGCAACTGAGAGAGATGTGTGACGAGGGATCTGGCTGCTCTGAAAATGAGGACATCATCACCTATGATGATGTCGCGCAGGGCAATGTCCGTGTTGAAATCAGCCATGCTGGCGGTGAGATGGAAGCCCTTGCGGCAGATTTGAATACGACAGTTAATGGTGAAAGGTGTGTTTTTCTTTTGTCTGGAGTCCGATCTCCGACATGTGAATGTAGGACTTCGCATGCTACTCGTTCTCGACGGGACGCTGTACAGCGCGAGGTCCTTGGCTTCCGGGCCCAGATGAAGGCAATGACCGATGCCTACATCAAATGGGGTGCCAGCCAAGGGGAGTTCGGGCTGGATGGTGACCATACCCCACCAGCCCCGAACGAAATTGAAGGAACTTATAAGATAGAGGTGGTTGCCATTTTCAGTGAGTCCTCACTGTATCTTTTATAGTTTTTGCCTCATACGGCACCAGGTACCTACACGATGGAAGTCCCTATGACAGGCAATGACGTCTACCTGTCATCCTGCTTTGTGGCCCAGGGCCTGATCCCAGCAACTCCCTGGAAGCCCAAAGTCGCCTTTACTACACGCTGCCTAGAGATTTACCGGCTTGTGCGTCTACAATCCCCTGGCGTCAGTATCCAGCCCTGGGTCAAAACACTGGCTGACCTTCATGGCTGCGAGCTGAAACCTTACACGTCGAAAGCCTTCTCCAAGTGCTTTGATGTCTACCTCGAGATACTGCAGGTGGTAGATGACAGAATCAAGAAGGTTTTAGGTTGTGACACACCTGATTGGCGGCTGAAGAACTGTTGCCCGGCATGTACGTACAAGCTGGAGGGGGAGATGAAGATGATCTTTGAGATGCTGGTTGCCTTGGATGGCAATGATTCCCTCAAGCGCATTCTGGTCAAGGACAAGACAGTGGACGAGAATGGGGCTGCGCATGGTCAAGGGAAGGAACACGATGACCCTCGCACTGCTGATGCCGGACGTAACTACTTGATGACGAGAGAGGATGTTGATAAGTGGTCCAAGGAGGTCTTGGCCACGCTTGTTAAGCCTCCGGTACAGTTTCCTCCTCTAATTTCAGCGATCAGCCTGATTCCTTTCATCCCAGAGGAGCAAGGACAAGGCTGAAGATACCGAATGCCAGGAGCGTTGGAAGAACATGTCCGAAGAGCTGACAGCGAAGATGTGGGGAATTTTCGATGAGACCGGGGGTTTTCCTGGCACTCTGCCGCCACGGTTTCGTCCTGCTCGTCGCCGACATGGTTAAGAGCGAAGAATTGTGAGTGCTTCCTTGATTTCCACCGTCTCCACCATTTCCATGGACATGATGGAAGAGAATGATATTGATACTCTGTTTAGAGCAAAGTATGGCCTCGCTATAACCAATCAGCTTCTCCAGGCTTTTGGACCAGACCTTGGGATTGGCTACGACATTGGCTGCGGTTTCTCGTCGACAGTGAGGGACTCGCCCCTTGGACCGCTGGCGGAGGCCATGAACTTGAAGATGCTCGTTGGAGCATTCCATGGCCATGCTCACAATCAGAGCTGTCAGCTAAAGCATCTAGCGACATATGTCCTCGGTCTTGGGCTAGAAGACCTGGAGACGTGCGAGAGGTTCTTCTCAAAGTCTAATGGGCTTGCACGGGCCGTCCGGTATGCAAGCGTCTTTCATCGCCGCCAGCCCATTGTGACATATCTCGCACATATGGATACCTTTGAGACATATGCCAACCTGAGTATGTTCCCCATTGGTGTCAAGCGCAATGAACTAATGACAATGCTCTTGTTAGGTACTTTCCTCGTCAACAACTATAAGCAGGCATTGGAGCAGATCGACCTTGATGACTCTCTCAAGTTTGCAATGGACCAGGCTGGGATCTCCGGACCCGAGGTCTTCGAGGAACGGCTGAAACAGGAGCAAGAGTATTTACGGGGCCTGTCCAAGGAACCAGAAGCAGAGACTGACCAAATGGAGTACTATACAAGGCTTGTTCATCTTGCGTCCCGGAAGTGAGTGCCAAGTTCATGTCCAAACTGAATCTGACATCAGAATCTTCCACCTTTCTCATCGCATGTTCCTTCCATCGTATCCATCATTCCACTTGCCCATTCACTCCATCCTTCCACTACATCCACCCACCACATCCACCCACCACATCCACCACATCAGAGAAAGATATAACGCAGTTCATCAGGAAGGATCTACAGCCAATGGAACTGCACGCTGGCACGCCAAAGAGAATTACAACCGGGCAGTGCAGGCAGTGCAGGAGATGGAGAAGAAGATGGATATCTTAGTCCGGTGGACAGTGGACGACGAGGAATACGAGAATGCAGAAGCGCTGGTGGCCTCTAGACACTACCGTCTGGCCCTCAACAAGCTAGAGGAGCTGGTGATCAAGAGACTGTTTGAGCTCACCAAGATGAATATGTCTGGAACAGGTATGTGGTGGTCGATGATTTTTACTTCACACTAATACGTCTCCAAGGGTATAAACTTCGGAAGCACATTGCAAAAGCTCTGCAGACCCGGTCCAAGACCATCAGGACTGCTCTGGGTCGATACAATGCCGCTGCTACCTCGCTGGATCCTCCTCGCCGCACCTTGAAGTGGGAAGAGGTGGTGGAGTTCACTTTTCTCTCTGATTTTGACCTCCTTCGAGATCCGGAGGGGAATGCTGTGATCCGTCCCTGGGCCACCCCTGCCGCCAGAGCTCTCATGGACACCCACTTCAAAATCCTCAGAGCCAAGGAGGAGATCCAACGCCTGAATATTGAGATCAGGAGGCTGGTAACCTATATTAGAGATGAACGGGACTTTTTGGTGGCAAAAGAGGAGGAGATTAGGGAGACAGACCCAGATCTTGCCTTTTTTGTCCACAGGTATCGTATGGAGCGAGGGCGCTTTGACGATACCCACATGAAGAGGCTCAGGAAGCTACAAGCCACTTACAAGGAGCGGTGATTTGTGTGCTCAGGACCTACGTTAGAAACATGAACTAATCAATCACTTGTTGGTTATACGGTGTAGAAACAGTGCTATGACTGCCAGAAACAACCGATGAACCATCCAAGCGATCTTAGATACACGTTTCCAAGATCCCGACGAGTTACAGCCCCTAGTACAGGGCCTTGTAAAGGTTGTAGGAGGAGGTTTCAGATCTCAGGAACTGAGATTGGAGCAAAGTGCGAGCAATACACGTTTCAAGACACGTGGAAACAGAGTTTCCAGGCAAGGTTTAGATACAAGGCTTCTCAGCAGATAGGTAGAGGACGTTATGAAGGCCCAACTAGCTAGTTTATAGTCCAGTGGACTCAGGTGATTGCATGTTTCTCAACAGGCAATTGCGTTTCCAGAGTTTTCCCCGAAGGTACTTTCCAGACCCCGCACTCAGCTACGTTTCCAGAGTTTTCCCCTGAAGGTACTTTCTAGACCCCGCATACAGATACGTTTCCAGAGCTTTCCCCGAAGGTACTTTCCAGACCCCGCACCAGATACGTTTCCAGAGCTTTCCCCTGAAGGTACTTTCCAGACCCCGCACTCAGATGCGTTTCCAGAGCTTTCCCAAACCGGTACTTTCTGAACCCCGCTTCCACACAAGTTTATAGTCAAGTAGACTCAAAGCAAAACAAGTTTATAGTCAAGTAGACTCAAAGTTTATAGTCGGATAGACTCAAAGTTTCCCAGTCCCTTTAACCGAATCCAAGAGAGTCCAACCGAATCCAACACAGTCAACAGAGTCTAACAATTCCAGGCCAAGGCCCAAGTGCGTTTCCAGAACGATATATGATTCAGAAACAAAGAAGATCTCAATACAATGCTACTCTATAAGAGTGCGCTCGATTGAGGGACACAGATCCACACCCAGGTGCAAGCTTACTGCATGGTGGAACAACAATACTGCCCAGATCACACCCTGGCAGGTGGATACTGGTCAGATTGTGCCCAAGCGTAGACAGAAACGGCTGCTAGCGGTGGGGGGATCCTGTGTCCATCGTCGAAACACCTCCAGATACTTATACAGATGCCAAGACCACACTTACAAACCCAAAACATAATCCCAGTGAGTCAATTGTCCATTTATCCGACCCTTTAACCGTGTTTCCGTCGGTTGTTCTTCCGAGAATCGCCTCCCATTGGTTCCCAAGAGCGAGCACACCATGTTCCCTTGACAATTACATAGCAGAAACCTGTCAGCAACACCCCTGGATTACTCAGAGGGTGCGCAGATCACTGATAGATCAGCACTGCACTTGCTCGACATGTTTCTGCCTTCTGCTCAACTCTCCCCTCTGTTTCCAATGCAGAACTTGATAGTACTCCTTTGTAGCTTTCAGGAGATACCCATTTCTGAGGAACTTCCCAAAAAGGGTTCTTGGAAAAGAGCCTGTGAACGTTTCTGGAGTTGTGATCCGGACCTTCAAATAGCCGATAACCTGTTTCGGTGTATCCGCATTTGATAGAAACCGGCTACCCCAGTACCCGACTCTCACTCGTGACCTAACACGACCTCTAGACGTCTCAAAACAACACAATACATTGCCCAACTCCCATTCCCTTGACCTGTTTCCGTTGTTTAAGTGGATGTTGGAAACAAGTCAAACGAAGTTCCTTGACTTATTAATTGGCTGCACATTCCCCTACAGTTTTCAGGGTGAGACTTGCCAATGGATGTTCTAATGCCTTAGAGCATCCACCCGTTTCTCTGTGGTTCGCCCAACAGCTACCAGGAACCAGTACTGTTATATAGAAACAACAGTTACAGTAATAAGTCTGATCAGAAACACGCAAAATGACGTGTATCTAACCATGGCCCATTTACTGGCTTATCAGCGGTTCACAGGCACACTCGAACCAGGGGTTCGTCGCAAGGAGCCTGAAGTTCCAACACCAATGGTGGTTGATGATGAGCAGGCCCAGAGGGAGGCGTTGGAGGCAGAAATGCACAGGGTTCTGGCTGGTGGAGGCGGGGAAGACAATGGATGGGAGACAGATGATGGGGACGAGGAGGAGGAGGAGGAGGAGCTTGCCAGGGCAATTGAGACAGTGGTTGTATTGGCCACTGACAAGGACGAAACAGACTAGTGTCCTTTCACAATGATAATTGATGGAGATGGTGGAAATGGGGGCAGAGAGTCTCTAAAACCGGGTGATGGCTGCGGTGGAAGTGTCACGTGTACCAGGCTGGAATGCGCTACCCAGCTGGTGGTGGATACAGTGGACGTGTCACGTGCACAGATATACCGGAATAGGTCCTCGGCGAGGAGATGGATGTGGTGGAAGGATCACCAGAAGTCACGTGCATTGGTATGCCGAAATATCCCCAGGACTGCCCAGGTGGTGGATGGGGTGGAAGTATCACGTGGTGGAGATACCACGTGGATGTGTGACTCAGATATAGTGACTCCCTGCTTGATGGATGTGGTGGAATTTGTATGGGCCACAAAATTTACTGACCCTTCATTGGTGGATGCGATGGAATTTACAGGGGTCACAAAATTTACCGACCCGTTTTGGTGGATGTGGTGGAATTTACAGGGGTCACAAAATGTACTGACCCATTTTGGTGGATATGGTGGAAGCATTCCGGGTCACAAAATTGCACTGACCCCATTTTGGTGGATGTGGTGGAGGCATTCCCAGTCAAAAAATCTGTTTGGCGGATGTGGTGGAAGTTTTTATAAGGGTAACAAATCTACTGACCTGCTAATGAAGGGTCGATAAGGGTGGTGGAAACAGTGGAAAGTGGTGTTTCTGCCAAAATTTGGCGCGGATGGATGTCGTGGAGGTGTTTCCATGGAACTCGATTTTCCCTGAAATACCAGGCAACGTTCGTGTATAGTCTTGCCTGGTATATCAGGTGGTGGGTGGTGTCTACAGGTGTTGCTGGATGCCCGCAAACATGTCTTTGACAAATTCAAGTGATTTTGTGAGGGTCAGCGAGTGGCCACGGACTTCTTCAAACTCATTGATAACAGTGTAAGCTGCAGTGAAGATTCGTTCCCCCTTGACACCACCCATATGTTTGAGGACCTAGTAAAAATAAATTGGTTGAACAATATAACAAATAATGGTTTGACCTACATCAAAGGTATGATCAGCCTTGGCCACTGTCAAAGGCTTTGTTGCAATGTCGCACAATAAAAATTCGATGGGCAGAAATAACATTGGTGAAGAGTCCTTTGAGATATGGAATGGAGGGAGGCGAGCCAGCATATCCATTGGAATCATCAAATGCAGAGTATTGTTTGAGCCCAACCTGACCGTAGAAATTGGCTGCCGCAGTGTACATCAATTCACCGTCGGCATGAGAAAGGTGCTGTATTTCGGAAACCATTTCAGAAAATGGTGCAGGTCCCATTCGGGTTGAAAAAGTGTTGCACATAAGTCACATCATTAATTTTGAGATTGCGCCTTGGGCAGAGATGTATGCTGGGGATATTTAATTCATTGTTTGTGCAAAAGAGAAGGAGCTTACCCGGAAATGCAGCCTGTACATGGCGAGGAAGTTGTGCAAGGATATGCGGGTCTGTATCTTTCCAACTGGTGCCGCATCCAGTGTCATTGACCCGTCCAACATCACATATGAATCAATTTGTGTACAGAAAAAAGTCATCCGGGATATCTCGGACACAGTGTGCAATTGGATCATCGTTATAACCTGAGAAAGGGATTAAAACCACGAATGAAGTGAAGTATGTATGGCGATGGTTACCATTTTGAGATAAAACCTGTCCACAGGTACACAGATATCGACTAGGAGAGCCAGGCAGTAGATATGGCAACCAGATACAAACTCTGCGCAAATAGAGCTGTGTTGGATCTAGGCCAGTAATGACACTGTTGTGAAGTGCAAAGACAGGATGATGAGGTCTGTGGAAGAAATCACCCCGCAGATAACAAAGAGGTTGGCCATGACTGTCTATTTCCTGGTCAATTTCTTGCTTCATCAACACAAGTTGCTTATGAAGCTCAGACTTGTCAACAACCTCTGCTGCTTGAGTTTCTGCCACAAGCGCCTCAGAACTCGGCTCCATGGAATCCAATGCCTCGTTGACAAGACTTTCGTCGATGACTGTATTACCAGCAGCAATATCAGCATGCTCGTCATTGTTGGCAAGAAAATTAAGATCCGAGTTGAGTTGGGCCCAGTCATTTGGCAATATTCCTGTATTTACTATTGGTGTACATCAGTGAAATGTTGGAAATGAAGCATCTGATTTTCGTACAATGAGCTGTTGCTGCCGGTGCATCATTCCGAGCATAAAATGCAGTTGTAGTTCCGGGATGAGAAGGTCCAGCAGAGCTTCCAGAACCTGACTCTGAGCAGCAGCTGTTGGGGCATCATGGAGTAGTGGTGCTGGTTGGTTGGTATATGGTTGAAAGAAAGCCGCCGGCACAACATTAGGGTTGGGTCGATGATGTGAAGACCATCGCAGCGGCTGGCCGAGAACTCTTGATGGCTTACTGATCTTGCGTGCTTTATTCGGGTTGGATGGCCTCCCTGCTCCCACTCTCTCTCCTCCATGACCGTTGCCCTTTCCTTTTGTCTTCTTGCTATTCGTGTGTGTGTAGAAGGTAGAGAAGCAGCGACGTGGATTGACAGGACATTGTAGCAGGGAAAGGGGACGGCCACGGTGAGGGACATGGCGGATACGGACAAAGAGTGGAATGACAGCTGTCTACTACATGCGGATATGTATGTAATACCACCACCACATCTGGCTACCCAACAAAATAGCGATGTCCTCGTTGCGATCCCAAAAGACTCCACCCATCCAAGCCTCAGGTTTTATAACTTGTCCTCCAATGAAGCCCAAGGAAGCGCGGGAGATGTCGGATATGAAGTGGGTAACAAACTGATGGCGCCCATCCACTCCAGTGCCCAACCAACAGAATAACGATGTCCTCGTCGTGATCCTAAAGACTCCACCCATCCAAGCCTCAGGTTTTATAACTTGTCCTCCAATGAGGCCCAAGGAATCACGGAAGGTGTCGATAGAAAGAGGGATGGGAAAAGGTCCAAGTTTATCGCGGGAGAGTCGGAAGCGGAAGCGGGATGAATGATCACGTTCAATTGGAAGCGGACAGGGCCGGAGGATACCTCAAACAGCACAAAGGGGTAACAGCAACGACACGAGCACCAATTGTTGAGAAATTCTGCTGGTCAATTTGCCCGAACCTCCAATACACCGAGGAAGGACACCCGACTGACCACAGACAGGCATCACCACATTTTCGCAAGCGCCAAGCATTGCACGAAGAATGTTCCCACACTTCCGAATGGAGCTAGTCTTCTCCCAGGCCCCACCAGAGACGGGATCAGTGAAAAAAAAGGGTAGAGCGGCGAGCGCTGGGTCAGAGAAGTCGAAATTGTTGCCAAAGGTGGATGTGAAGTAGTAGTGATGATACCAGTAAGATCTAGCTCAATCGGAAGGCTGGTGAGCTGGATGCCAGCAAAAGGATCGAATGACGACGAGAGTGAATGGTCGAGAAAAGCTAGAAATGATCCCTCGCAAGCGGATAGTGGAATCTGGTCCAAGGGTGTATCGTTGAATCGCTCCAATCACCATATGTAGCAGGGAAAGGGGACGGCCACAGTGAGGGACATGGCAGATACAGACAAAGAGTGGAATGACAGCTGTCTACTACATGCGGATATGTATGTAATACCACCACCACAACGTGAGAAAACTGAGACGGACCGACAGGACATGAGAAAACTGACAAGATCCGAGAAATCATGATAATAGTCAAGATAAATGACAAATATTGACCGGAACAACAATATATCACAAGGATCAACTAGGATCACTCAAGTATGCCTTTTTGGGACATAGTTTTCCACACGAATGATTAATGAGCCCCATATGGTGGATCTCTCGCTGCTGATTAACCGTTCTTTAACAAAATCCTACGAAACCTGTGCAAGATCCCCATATACCCTTTCTCCTTTCTCCTCTCTCTGGCTTTCTTCCATGGTTAACTCCTTCCGTTTATTGTGGTTTCCCGCACTGCCCGGAGATATCCAACTCATGACCCACTACGCAGTTCTGCGCAACAACTGCGAACTGTCAACTACAACCCAAATTGGGACAATAGGGCAGTCGAGCCAAGTCCCGTGAATTGCCAACCGACCAGACAACGCTATTTGGGCTCGCACATTGGTTCCACTGGGGCTGCATATGGATTTCTTTTATAAACACTGCTTTCCTCGGTTTTCCCCTCAGCTTCTTTTGCACTTCTTTTCACCCATGTGCCTCAATCGCCCTTTCAATCCCCTCCTACCTGCACCCTCTCCACCTTGAAACTCTCACGGTAGCCTAGCAATCTCGGATATCTTTGACAACCCAAAGACTTCACTGTGGCTTCTCTTCTTCTGGCGCTGCCACCGTCACACAACACGCTCCGGGTCTTATTCAAAAATCCTCACTGTTCTGGACTGTTGCAAAAATTCTTTGGCTGCCCCTCACGATCATTCTTTGGCTGCCGCTCGCAAAAATCCATGGCCTCCAGACTGCTTACTCCGGTGAATATTTGGAGTCCATTTCCACAGATTCCGCGAGCCGCAAGCCCGAGAATGTACGTCTTCCAATATTTTTGCACTGCTAGTGCGCATTTCCTCACTGAATATCACTGGTAGTTTTTCTGCACTCACAGAACCACGGGAATCACAAGGTTTGTGTTTTCCATACGCCTCGTTGCCAATGGCAGAGCATATCACAATCTTTTCATTCGCCAGCATGATCGGACTCCTGACTCGCCAAGTTTTCCCATCGTCGTTTCATTAGTCGTTCTTTAACAATCCTCAGTGATTCTTTGTGGTATGTTTATCTCTTGCTCCGTTTATTCAATTCCTTTCGTCTTCCTCTCATTACCTTCGTAATTAATCTCCTTTGAATCGACCAATTTTCCCTTGAACATCTCATTGGCTCAACATCTGACTAATGCATAGGTCTTTCTCGATAGGGCACAATTTATCGCAGTCGCTGCCGCTTACAGCCCAGTGTAACTCCATTCGCATCATGCCGGGCCACGTAGACTATGCCAAAAATCCTCAACGTATAAAAGGGCTATATTTTCGTGTGTTCAGATAGGCAATCATTCCTTCGTTGCTTCTCTCGTCGTCAAATTTACTGGCATTGCAATATCTTTCTCCGGCATCATTTTCGAACGCCTCTGCTGCAAGCCGATTAATTCTGTCTCGGTAACCCAGACGTTCGCGCGACCTAGCACATTCCCTGTAGCAGTTATCTTATCTATGGTTTGGGATCGATCCGGCGGAGTTTGAATAAATGATAAGAAAAGGTGGGGTAACAATCACGCTAGAACGTCTGGGGCATTTGGTATAGCGACACCCCCCATCAAGTCACACTTTCTCTGTCACATAACCTTCAGAAAAGTGTCCTGTGGACCATGAGAGGGCCAACTGACGGCCAAAAATGTGCTCAAAGATGGAATGTATAAATATAACATAGTCCAGTTTTTTCCAGCGTAGTTTGGGGCTAAAGTGGCGAAGAATGGCATAAAGAAGGGGTCAAGTAGTTGGTGTTTCAAATGGGGTACACGGGCATAGAAATGAGCAGTAAATTTTCGGAAAAATTGGAGAGCCATTTAGAAGATGCGGATGGGTTAATATGACCAGCCTTGAGGGCAGCAACGTCGGGGGGAGGACGGGGAGAAGGGTTGTGACGGGACGGGGGGTGTTGCTATACCAAATGCCCCAAACGTCCTAAGCGTGATCGGCCCAACTTTTCTTATCATTTATTGAAACTCCGCCGGATCACTCCGTGGCATTGATAAGATAAGTACCGCCTATTGAGCACGCTGGAACGTCTGGGTTACCGAGACAGGATTAATTAACTTCATCGTTCTTTAACAATTTCGCTCGGCTGCGCGATTTCCCCATGTAATTTTTCACCTTTTGTTCTTCCTCTGCTCTTGCTCTTTAATTAACCCCTTCTGTCCTCGACTATCTATCAAGATTTTTTTTCATTTGCGGTGGAACAACTGACCTGTTCGCAGTCTTTCCTTGACAGGACGCAGCAAACCGCAGTTGCCGCTGTCTACGGCACAGCGATCTTGCCGTGAAGTCACGCAACCCTTCCGACATATAATGACGGCGCTACTGTTGGATCCCATTCTTTCGCCTACTTCGCTCGTCCTCAACATTTTAGGGCCAGATCGGATTTTTTAACTATTCTTTCTGCTGGGTACTGGGCTTCGATTCAAATCTGTTGCACTATTTCTAGGCCACATCTGTGGACCATATCTCATGCCGAAACTGTGCTTCTTTCTGTAAATTTTGCTCGATTCAATCTTCCTGTTCTGTGGCCGGGATCGGCGCTACGATCGATCTCATTTGCTCTTTAAGCCGTCGCTGATTGCTCTATCAGACTGAGGGTATCGATATTCCTTGCCTGCGGTACTAGCCAGTCAAATCCCGTTCAAATCGTCTGAAGAAAATGCTTTCTAGCACTTGATAGTACTATACAGTATCTTTTCTATCCTCACATCCCTTAATGTCTTATGCCAACTGAATGAATTTCATGTTGAACAATCCTGTAACCACGGTGACTTAGGTACTGTTATCTGTACAGTTTGCGGCTCCCAGTACCTTGCGCTCTTGGATCCCGGAGCGAAGCGGAGGGTTGTCTTGTAACGGAGATGGATACGCAGCCATCAATACCGATGACGCTGGCTGCGCACTTGCCCAGAATTGGACAAAACTGGATTCGCTGCAGATATCCTTCGACGCCACATCAATTCCCGAGGCTGGTGCAGCTTCTGTGGTCCAGAACCAGTTGAGGCTCCTTGGCGCCGGCCATTCATCCATCGTTAGCGCAACACCCGTGGCCCGATACCTGTTCGGCCTCTTTCCAAAGCTGCTCAACATAACCACGGCCCGCGAGGAGTGGAATAACCACCCCGACGAAATTGCACACCACTCGACCGTGATTGCATTTCATCGTCTTTGGAAGGAGGTCGAGGATCAGATCCTAGACATTTCCTTCTCCCGGGACGAAGAGCGCGCTTAGGGTCCCTCGGAATCTTAGTAGCACTCGGTGCGTGTTTCCAGCCTCTGACGCGCAGTCTGACGTCTAAACGGGAACGCAGATCCGTAGTTTCGCTTAAGTTCGAATTGCGAAGAATGGGAGGGTATTGAAGAGGAGGCTAGGACAAAGGTACCCAGTACATACATTGACGGGGAAGGTAGATGGCACGGTATGCGGGAAAAAAAACCCCCCGAGTCACCTGGAGCGAATCAGAAAGCCCCTCAGGCAGAACAAGTACTCTAGAACCACTGCAATTCAGTACTTTGCCACCTCCGAAAAATAGTACCTTGAGACACTAGAATGCAGTGGAAAGCACTGCATATCAGTACAAAAATGAGCACATGCACTATATATTAGTACATTGAGATATTACATTCCAATAGGTGCATACTAATATCTAGTACGTCTGCGCACTAATTTTCAAGGATAGGCATATACTAATTTAAAGTACACGGGCTGTCTGCAGTGTAGATGGTTAGAGGTTAGCAGTTAGCAGTTAGTGGTTAAGTAGAGGTTAGCGGTTAGAGTTAGAGGTTAGAGGTTAAAGTTGGCAGTTAGTGTTAGGGTAAGGTCGTCGAGGGCGTATCACAACATAGGCCTTTGAATTTTTTAGGAAAGATGAACTCGGTCGGTACAAGTCACCAGGATCACGGCCGGGCCAGATAGGATTGAATACTGAGTGGAGAACCGCGGGGGTATGGAAAACGAAGCAAGCGAGCGAATGTTATAGAACGTTGACGAATGCGTAGCCATCGCAGTGGAGAATTATAGGATGGGTCAGAGAAGAATGAGGAAGTATTAGAACGGCGAGGAACTGGGTATGAGGAGGGGCAGTAGAGCATCGAGATGAAGCGGTGATTATATCGGGGCACGATGGACCAAGAGGATGTGGACCGGCGGCGCGGAAAGCGATGATGCAGGAAACCCAGAATCACCACAGAAATCAGAAACGACCCGGGAGCGCGGGAGATGAAGCCGGGGGCTACTACCACAGCAGTGAACAAGCGGGAGAATCCATGGGGTGCAAGGCGGAGGAGAAAAACGCGTGTTGCGGGAAGGGTGACGCCAGACCAACACTTTTGAAGATGGTGACCGTCGAAGCCGAGGGCGCGCTGGACAATTCGAAGAATCTGGGTCTCCTTCTGCGGTGACTCCTGCGTGCGTTACATGTCGTCTGAATTGGAGCGCTCGGCGGGAACCGAAGACTGGACCTCTCACGCGCCGGGGAAGGACGGTGTTGTGTCGATATATAGCGCGGGGTACGCGGCCGTAGAGGTCGGCGGGTGCGTGTTCGAATCGCCTTGTTGGGAGTCTTGAAACGCACTTAGCCTGCGACGAGAGCAAAGGAGAAGCAAAATAATGGGAGGGTGGTCATCCGCCGCCCAAAGGAACGGAGAGAAGAGGAGGAGGGGGGAGAGATTGGTGCGGTCGAGCTCAGTCCATGCACGCCAGCACGCCGATGACGCAGAAGCACCACCGACCTCGCGCAAGCACTGGTCGCAGCCCGGATGTCGCTCGCGGCCGGACACTCGAGCTCCTCCACACAGTACAGCGCCACCCAAGCGGCTGCAAGTGCTCGCTCCTCTCGGCTCGTCCCATTCAATCCCACTCACATAAACCACATACTCACCATCCAAAATCAACCCCGTCTCCACCCGCACCCCCCTCTCCGGCGTCCTCAGCACGTTTCGATATATGCTGCGAAACTCGGACGGCGTAGCCGCATATTGGTCGTGTACCGGAAAACCCACGAACCGAATTCAATCTCCCCACCCCCAGTCCAATCACGGGGATCCAGCACCACCCCCAACCGCACCCAACCCGAGAATCCGAGGCGGATTATGTGCGGCGCCGTTGAGGAAAGACTTGTTTTTTTTGTGGGATGAGAGGCGGTGACGTCATCATAGCTTCTCCGAAAAAGGAAAAAAAAAAAAGGCGGGATTTGGAGGGCGAGGGCGGTGGAGGGCGGAGACGAGCAAGAGAGGGGACAGGGCCCGGGAGGATAGAGCCGGGAAAGCGAGGAAAATTCTGTACGGGACAAATGGTCAGTCACCACCCATATGAAAAAAAAGGGATCAAGCGGAAGACGTACCCGTGTGCGACGCCGACAAAGCGTGCGACGAAGACGGAGGTGTTGGTGGCTGGTTCGGACGCGCATCATGGTACGACAGCTGTAAACGGCCGAGAGGAAGTCGTGGTCATTCTTGATCTGCGCGATGGGGTGAGCGACACGGTGGAGGCGGCTACTTTGACCCAGGAACAAAGCTGCAGCGCTAACAGGACAGGATCAGAGGGGGTAGCTTGGGTGCTGAAGGAGACGTACGCCGCGTCAGATAATTCGAGTTCCGCCGGTGTGTAAGTCGAATTGACCTGCGGATCGAGGGGAGTCGATCCAATCGACCCAGCACTGATGTTACGGATTTGATGGCCGCGTCCCCATTTGGTCCTCCGGCGCAATCTACGCAACCTCAAGCTTTTTTGAATGTGTTGTTACCCTGCAGCCACAGAAACCTCTCAGAGCATCGAGAAAAGCATTAATGCATCTCTTACCATCAGTTCAGATTTTTCGAGGTTGTAATGAGGATGCAATGGGCTTAAATACCTTTTTAATACCGACGGTTGGCGGGTTCGTCTCATTGTACACGTTCCCCACCCTGTATCTCCTCCTTAGCTCAACTTGTAACACCTTATGTTTCGTATTTGTCGTCCCCATTTGTTACAGTCGCTGAGTTCGATTCCTGTGGGCTGTAAATTTTCTATTCATTTTGAACTGCGTCGTTTTCAACCGACTGTCTTTTTTTTGCTCCTCGCCGCCGTCTTGCGTGCGGGAGAATTATGGCCCTTTTCAAAGACCCACTTATATAGATCCACATGAACTGTATTCCAGGAGACAATTTATTGGCTTCATTTTGTTACATGTTGCCTGCAGAGTTTTATGGACAACAATAATTATTGGCCTCCGTTATGGAAGCTGGTATCCCATAGTGTTTGCCATTCGTCTATTGGCCTCTTTGTCACCCTTCTTTCCCCAGGTATTGTCCCGCTTTTGACCTGTAGACTCAAACCTTTCAATGTCAGCCACCAGCAGACTTACATCTTTCCCGAATTTCTCTTGGTAATACTCGACATCCAAATCGGGTTGCGAGCAGTCGCTTGAGCTCTCAGAATTTCTGCGGCTCTGGCAAACTCGCCCGCGCGCTTCAGAACGTGTTGAACATTTTGTTCAAGCTGAAATTGTCCATATAAATCTTTGAGACACAAGCATGAAGAGGAATTAGCTCACGTCTTCTTCATCATCACTGTTGGGTGAATCAAACGACGGGAAGAATTGCTGCCTTACTTCCTCCTCATCCCGTAAATCATCAGAGCCTTCATGAGACGATCGCGCGCGCTTTCCAAGCAAGCTAGTTGTGGTCAAGTCGAAATTGCGCCACCCTCCACCACCTTCCAACACGGCACGATTGCCAGACCAGCCGTGGTCATCTCCGTCGGTAATGCTGCCATCTGTAGGCTCGATATATTGGCCCACCCCATCGTCGTTACGAACCAGAATAGGATGCCGGTAGAGCGGGATCGTTCGGCGGCGAACAATCTGGCCCCAGAAATGCGGTGGGGGCGGTCCAACAGCCTGAACAAGATGTTTGCACAAATGGCTGGAGTGGAACTTCAACGCCTTGCATGTGCAGGTCCACGTTGCCAGGCTGGTGACGTATTTTGTATCCGCACTATCACTTAGGGGTAGCTTTGCGAGTGCAAGCCATGCCGCCTTGAATTGTTTTTGAAACGGGGTAAGAGGCTTGGAGCGACCAAGTCGAAAGCCGTCATCCAACAGCTGGGCACGGACAAGATACGCTGGAGTGACTTTGGTGATTAGAACCCAAACGAGCAGGTCGAGGCGGGGACGGAAGTGATTATGAAGAAAGCCGTGCTTCAACTGCTTCCAGAAGTTCTCGACATTCATGGTCGTTCGAAGGCGAGAAACAAATGGCGAAGTCGAACGGGCCCAGAGCTTCCATCGCTGTGGTCCATACCAAGATGTCCAGAAGTATCCCCAAGCCTCGCGCAGTCCGCGCGTTCGGCAAAACTGATACATCTCGTATACAGCTTCTCGGCGAATGGCTTCGGCCGTCAGAGAACCATCCTGTGTTGGGAAGGAGGGATGTTGACAGAAATGTTTTGTGAAGAGACGCAGGAGCGGCTTGCGATGAGGAGCCGGGCAGAACGTGTAAGTTGCGTCCTTGGAGCTCTTCTCACCCTCTTCAAACATCCAGTCGGGCCCGTCCTCTGCATCCTCGTCGTTATCTTTCTCTAGGAAATCCTCCAATTGCTGGAGAAGCACCCCTTCATGTGAGTCGGCCATCCCATCTTCGCCCAAATCCAATGGTGTCTCCGGGTCGACTTGATCATCGTTTTCTGTCTGCAGTGGGCAAGGAACGACTGGGTGAACAACACCATTCAAACGAACAGTTCCAGACGCCAGGGGATTCGGAGCAGAGGACTTAAGAATGCCCTGGAATCGAACCATTAAATGAGGAATAGCCGTTGGAGCCACATATGTGTCCTGCACAATTTCTGGTTAAGATCCTTCCCCTTGATTAAAGCCCAAATAAAACTCACCATTGTGGCGTCCTGGGACTGTCCAACCGGAACAAATTTTGGGTCGATCCAGGTGAATTCGGAATGAGCCAAATTAGCGTCATAATGCGCCGGCATCCGGCGCAAAATTGCGAGCCGTTTCTTGATGGCACGCAGGGCATGCCAAAAGCACAACTGGTGTTTTGCCTCTGGATACACGGTCATAAATGCCTTGATTTCGGACCAGTCCTTGTCGGTGAGTGTGATAATCGCTTTGACCTTCCAAACGGAGCGGAAATGGGACAGGAACTCTTCAAGGAATCGTTCTTTCGTGCCGGCAGCCCCAGTCGTTGAGCTCTGGACAAGAAGGTAGCCCAATGGCATTCCTGAGCCATAAACCTCGCCGAGGAGGGCATAGATCTCGTAACGAGAGCCATTGGTGTCCCCTGTTCATATTCAACACATGAACTGATGCCGAGAAATAGAGACTTACATGCAGAATCTAAGGAGAGTTCACGTACACGGCCACCAACTTCGCGCAGAATTTGTGGCAGACAAAATGCAATCGCAATAAAACCGGGCTCCTCGTGAACGGGAATCGGTTCTATACTATACAACGGCTTCTTTCCCGTATTCGGGGCGGGTTCAGGATGTTGGAACTCTTTGAGGAGAGCTCGGGCCGATTTGAGTTCGTCGGGGTCGCGTCTCCATTCCGTGGCATTAAGTTCCGACACCATAGAACCAATGACTTTCCGTGTGAAAGACGGGTTCGGGATGATTTTCAACACGCCATTCCACAGCTGTTAATTTTGTGAGAATTTGTGGTGCGCATGAGAAAGTTACTTACTTCCCCGAGCGGCAACTTATGATTACCATGAACGTAATCAACAACTTCAGCCGGTACGTCAATTGAATAATACGGGACATGATCGTCGGCGTGCGAAAGGGACACCGATGCGACATCCTCCCCGTCGTTTACTGTAATGTGAAGCCATCCCTTGCAAGGGAATGCATCCATTGAGATTTTATCACGGGTTTTTGTGCCTTCGCGTTTGTATTTCTTGGGGCGATGCTGGCGGGATGATATTTGAGCACAATGGTATTTGAACCGTGTCCCAGCGGTGCGTTTGTGGTCGTATTTACTATGGTATCTTGATAAAATATTAGACACAAGCCTTTACGACACTGCTCAGAGCCACGCACATAAACCGGTAGCTTCTCTTGTTCCAGATCGCTTTGGCAAGCTCGTCCGCACGCTCACGCCTTGATCCGGAAAGAGATGCAATATTAACGCGCGCCTCGAGCTCAATATAGTCATCCTGTTCCGTAACAGCATCAAGGAAGTCCCTCAGCGGAACCACGGCAAGATCGGTGTCAGGGGTGTTCTCCTCGGCGTCTTCTCTCGGCTTTACATTCTCTTTGGCGTCGGATCTACGCTGGCGATTCGCCGCACTGGTGCGCGAGTTACACGAGATACAGGTCTTGTACCGGGTACCATCTGGTTTAAGCCGGAAAAGGTCGAATGACTTGTCGGTTATGCGGAGCAACGGACCGTAACGTCCTCGGGCTCGGACATCGAAGCAGACATGGGACAGACGTGAGAAGAGAAGCGCGACGCGTTCGTGTTGTTTGTTCATGTTGTATACCGTAACTGATATGTAAGCCGGCGATCAAACCCGTAACATCAGTGCTGGGTCGATAGCGTTTTGTATCGAGGGGTCCGCGGCGGGCATGCATCGATGAGAGACGGTGTTGTTATGGCTGCACAAATTCACGCTCGAGCGATGTACGACCATCGCATCCCGGCGCTATAGCGGGCGAAGCCGCGGGGATGGCTGCGAGTACGTCTGGTGGCAATGTGTGAGCACCGAGGAACGAAACGCCATAGAGATGGACTCGCCCGTCTCACCCATCCCTTCGCGTCCAACACTGGCGATTGCGACTGGGCAGGGCTCAGCGCTCCATCCCTTCGCAGGAACGAAGATAGGTAAGGACACTCATCGATCGATGAAGAACGGGCCTCACCTCAGATAGCGTCTGACACATCCGGTGTCGTGGAACTGGGAGTTGTCGCGTTATCGAGTTGTCGGCGCAGCGCGAGCGGGGAGAACTGAGCAGCGCCTGCGGGAAAGTCAGCGCAAAGGACGGTCTTCAGTGCAAGAAAAGAGGGCAGAATATCGAAAAACGATGGGAATACACAGAAATGGGGAAGGGGAAAATGAAAGAAACTCACCTCTCACAGCCCCGAAACAATCGCGACGGCTTATGGTGCACGGTGTATGGCGGGGTCCAGCGCAAGGACGCTACGCTTCGTGTGGTTGTGAGAGTCTAACAACCATTCCGCCAAGCGTCGAGTGCATTCCGACTCGTCCCGCTTGAAAGAACGACCAGTCAGACCAGAATGAAAGAAAGACGGAAAACGCACCTCATCGCCGCCGAACTATCTATCGTCCTCTCACTTTGCCACATAGCAATCACCCCCCGTATCCACCAAGTTGGCCTGCTGTTGGCGTCGCTCGTTGAGAGACCTTCGAAAGTAAATCCGTCGTGCTCTGGAAAAATCACGCCGCGTCAAAAGATAATTTACAGAGATTCGGCGGAAGCATGAGGCCAGGACGCGGAGAGAAAACCATGATTCAAACGAGCCTGGAGCAAGGCCTCATGAGACGCGAATAAAAAGCGAGGATCGAGCGCGAAGTGAGGTGACCGTTAGTCTGTTGTTAAGCGCGGGGTCCCGATCAGGGTAAGCGCTTGTTACATAATGTGCACAGCCACAACACCTTTGAACCTCCAACCACGGCACCATTACAAGAAATGTCTGCCTGTTTCAACCACTAAAAAGGACTTTATTACCATTCCATGCCTTCTGGATTTTATTCAGCATTTTAGAGCACTGTTCAAGGTTCGGTTCTTCAACAGAGTGCGCAGTCACATGATATATTTGAGGATTTCTACCATCCCGTTCCGCAGTGTATAAATTTTCTTAAGCAGATAGGAAGGTTGGAGGAATCTCCATGAGTGTATCACCGTAAAATCTAGTCTTAATATTGAGTCTGTAGGCACAAAACATCGAAAAGTGTCCATGTGGCTGTGTAGATTATGTAACAAGCTTTTACCCTGATCGGACCCCCGCGGTTAATAACAGACTTCAATATAATGAGGTACGAGTTCAGTAAAATATTGAAGTCTGGCTGCGAGAGACTAGGTGACCGTCGGAAGGAAGAAAGGCGGAAGATGTCGGGTGCAATCGGAAACATCGGGCCGCCGTTCCCGACACGTAAACTTCCACTGCCAGCCTCCAGCCATCATCTCCTTCGTCCATCCACCTAGCAAAGCATTCCTCCTTTCATTCTAGATGTGCACTAGCTTTCCTTTAGCGTCTCATTAATCCGGAATCAGCGCCGATATCCAGCTCGGAACCTCTCACTGCGTGGTTCTCTCTCCCATCCTCGTCGGCAGAACTCAGAGGCTCTTTGGGCTTTGCAGCTTGCGGATTCCACATACCGTTGATGATTTGTTTAGGTACCATTTGGGTTGTTCTCCAGTTGACCATTTCCGTCAAAATTCCATCCGCGCAAACATCTAGATCTGAATTGTTTTGAGCCCTAGCCTGAACCACTTACTCGGAGACCAAGACAGCAACGCACGGTAAGCGCATGCTTTCATCAATTTTTTTTTTCTCATCCTGTTTGACGCCTCAACTAAAACTCATTCTCCACTTTCTCAATGCCCATTTGATCGACGATAATTCGGACGTAGTGTGCGGCACACCGAGCTTTCGTGGTGTCGACGTTTATAGATCCCTAACTGGGAGGTCACGTTCACATCTTTTTAAATATATGGCCTTTGGCGAATATCGCACTCGAACCCGCCTTTCATGCACTCGGAAAAGTATGTATTCCATTCATCGTTGCCCCACGCTCCCGTCTGCCCCATGGAGTGGATGTCAAACAAAAGGCGATTGCTATGAAGCCACTCGCCCTCACACCGCCGCCATCCGCCCAACTTGTGGTACTGCCTTTTTCGCACTGTCGCAACAGCGTTGAATGGTTGAGGTACTCAAAAATGAAAGGAACAGATCGTTCCTCCCGGGAGGCGCGATTGAATTCCGTCCGAGCACTTCGTACTCTAGTCTCTCGCCTCACTTTCCATATCAATGACGGCAAAGTGGTCTTTCTCGCGATTAATCGAGCCAACAACCATCGTTCTTCGGTCCAAACTCAAGTTGACTCTCAAAAGTCTCTCAGGTCGCCAGCGATATTCCTCCTCTCATATATCCATCTGACTGGATGGCGAGACCCATACCACTCAATATGTTGACACTGATCTTAATTGATAGAGACCCCCGCTTCCAGTCGTACTTCAGACCCTTGCGGTTTTCGGATCCCATTTCTGGGGTCTTATTTCTGGTTTCACAGTCTTCCTCCTCCGTTTCCTCCTCCGTTCAGCACGCGACTAAAATTTATTTCGTTACCTCTCTGATCCTCGCCTTCAATAAGGAGCGAAGATCGCCAACCCTCAAGCCCTCTCGGAGCTCTCAAAACGTTCACAAACTGGCCACTCTTCCTCTCGCATCCACCGACTCAATGACGCCGCGAACCCACTATTCAGCAACATATGTCGATTCCTTAACAGAAGGTGCCGGCTCAAACCTAGCTTAAATAGTGTTCAAATCATAGTATGGTTTCGGTTTCATTGCAATTTTTGTTTTTGTTTTTTCCTCTACAGTATCTGATGGTGGGCCTCAATTCAAACTTACAAAATCGCTGTCAGCTTGCTTGCTGACTCTGATGTGGCCTCGACCCGACTCCGCAACCCTGCCGTTCTCTCCGTCGTTATCTCAAGAACCTTGCCTCATATCTTGGATAAAATCATATTTCACGGGGCAGCGACGACCCGTACTCCCTCAAGATCTCCGGATCTCCCTCGCTCACAAACCTTAATCCTTTCCCCAACTGACTTTCATCCAAATCTTCTTGCCTGTGAATTTGCCCGGATAAAAGTCTCACACGGTGACGGGTTACTCTTTCTAGCCACGATCATATGGAACTCGGGGGTGTTTCCAAGACGTCTGGGGTACAAAGGCAGGAGATACATAAAAGCCATCAAACTGGATCCAGCCGCAAACTCTGCCCGCCGTCAACCCGCTGCTTCCATCTCTGCAAGGGCACTTCAATGGACCTGCCGCCTCGGTACTTAGGTCCTCAACCCTTTTGATCGCACGCGGCGCTCAATCGCAACAGCAAATGAACTAAAACCAATGTCAGTCCCAAGATACGCGCCCAACCAATTCCACTTACGCCTTCGCCGCAGGTGCATCGACAGGTGCAGTTGAGGTTCATTCCAGCGCATGCTTGACGTTTTGTGAGCGAAGGTGGGTCGTAGTACGGCACTGCAAGTGTGACAGAGACCATAGCGGCCCCCGAGGATGTACTTGAACAGCATGGTATTACAAGAAGCGGTGAAGTCTGGGTGGAGGTGGGATGGACGCTGCCTCCAACGGTAGGTAGTCGGATGTCTCTATCCCTCTCAGCTTTATATGGTGCGGAGGTGAAAACAACTGCAGTGTTCGTTGCGGGAGACGAGAAGAAAGATGAACCACATGCACTGCACATGCTTACGGCGATGGAGTGTTTCCAAGGTACTTGAAGACCCTTACTTGCGGCCAATCGCGATATGTGCAATTTCTCGAATGAATCTCATCTTGAGAGTGGGGCCTCGGCGGATTTGCGTGGTGCAGCCAAAATTAAACACAGCGATGAAAGGTGAATGGGCAATTTTCGTGACGGTTACTCTGACAACCAATCGAAACAGGCGTCCCCGATCTATCAGGCGTTGAAATGGTGTGAGAATATCAGAGATTTTGAATGGGTCGTAAGATCTAACAGAACCTAGGTGTAAATTTTGATCAAGTAGAACATCCGATCTCTGATTCGCTATTTGATTTGAGAAACTGCTGTTGAACTTCTTGCCGCAAACGACCTCTGCCACCGGTAGCGATTGTATCCGTTCAGCATGCCATGTGTATCGGACCAACATCCGTCCTCCGTTCCTGCGCCTGCAGAGGCCCTCCCGCTCTTTCCCATCTTCATGTTCGTGAGCCGCACAGATCTTCGTAGCCACGCTCACGGTAAATTGGATGGGCGCTCCGGTGGTACTGCCCGCGGCGAAGGCGTTGCTTCTTTGTGGCGCGGTCTCCACATGCGTTCAGGATCGCCATCTCGCAGCGTACATATCAGGATTATTCTGAGAATCGCACAGGAATCCCTGTATGGTGTTACCCGAACAATAACTGACCCGAGGATCTACTGGGTTGTCTCGAAGGTCCAATAACGCATGATCTCCATTAAATACTACCGAGCCCAGAATCACACGCCATGAGAAACTCCACGCATCTCCCTTCCTCGAAGTCCCCGATTTTACAGGATGGTTGAGACGGTGGCTCAGATGAATATCCACCTTAGTTAGCAACCATACGACTCAGAAACGTTCCATGTTCCACTGTCTACCGCGTGCTGCGGCGACCTAATTTCGCCTTCACATTCCGTATCACCGGATGCATGGCTGGCGGTAGACAGTTCAGAATGATAGCTAATCCTCACGGGTGCTGCATACCAATTCCGGAGGGGAAATTCGTAGAATGCGAATCAAGTTCTCTTTTGACCGCTTTGACCGCACCCACTTCACCCTTCATCTTCTCCCGACTTCCAATAATACCCGTGGTAATCAGACAGGCCGCAAACATATAAATAATCGGCTCGTCTTGCCGTGGATTAATGTTTGTCGGCAGTCATGTCCATTGAAGTCGCCTCTGTAGTGTTCACTTGCCCTCAGAATGACCAGAGCGCGCCGGGGACTTTTCTCAAAATGACTACCAAACAGTACACGAGCCCGCATTACTCTGGAGATGCTCGTGGACTCACACTGATTTTTTCGCATGGCGTCGGGGGCTGTGAGTTCCCACTCTGCCGCTACCACCATTCCTGATGCGGTCCCAGACAAGGAACAATGGGAGCCCCTCATAAGTGAAGTATTTCGCTTGCAACACGGAAAAGCGCCGCACCTCCGCATCCACGAGGCTTGGAGCGTTGATCGCCAAAATCACGGCGATGCCGCACTCTTGAACAAGGAGGAGCTGGCGAAAAGTCGACCGGGCGGTGTTTGTAGGTCCCCATAGTCTTCCCACTGTTCCTCGGATTCACGAAATGTAGCGTCATACGAATGGGCCGATGCGATTGCGGTATTTACCCAGTCTCCTCGGATGAGGGGGAAACGTTTGGTGGGGGTTTCACATTCGGCTGGGGCACTCGCGATGTGAGTATGCCGCAAGCATCACATTTCAATTGGAGTGCTTATATGTTACGCAGCGTAGGGTCAACTAGAGCAATGGAACTCTCTGCCATTCCGTACTCTGCATTTGTGCTAATCGAGCCGACTCTCGTTTCACCGCAAGAATTCAGAGGACGCATAGAAAAGACGATCATGGGATACTCCGCTGCGACCAAGACACGACGCGACAAATGGCCTTCACGCGAGGCAGCCTATCAGTATCTGAAAGGGCGCCATCCGTGGAAAGTTTGGGATCCTAAAATGTTGCAGACGCTAGTTGTACTGAACATTTCCTCCCTCGAACTTCAACCCTCTGACCAACTTCTCCGGCAGGAACACGGCCTCAGTGAGACCCCACGAGGCGATATAACGCCCAAGTGCGACAAACACCAAGAATCGACCTGCTATCCGGATACGTTTGCGCACTTTGACTCCATGAAACAAGTCGCTCGTGTCTGGCGCACAGTGCCGATGCATATCGTCTGGGGAACCCGGGGGGATGAGCTCGTGCATGAATCTGCGCGCGGTGCCGTTTCAGACTCGTCACAAGGGCGCGAGGCTGCGTCTGTTACCAGAATGAAGGGTGGGCATATGGCCAGTATATCAATACCTCCATGCTCGCTTGCATTCTAATGGTCTTACTTCCTCTGTTAAGCTTCTTCAAGAAAGCCCTGATCAACTTGCGTTGACTGTGTCCCAGATCTTGGATAAGATTCCTGCGGTACCGGAGAAAATTCCAGCACTCGACGTGGAGGAGCGGAGCAGACTGTGATGGGTTGTACTTTTTTTTCTTCTTTGGTTGATTCAACGGATGGAAGGGTAGTTCTGCTTCGACTTGAAAAACTCATTGCATGTATATATTCTGGGTAGTTACTCAGCTGTTGAGAAGTGGAATTGCTTGATTACAACCAATTGTCACTTGTGCAAGTCGCTTCGACTCCAGCCATGAATCGAGTCAAAGTACTTCAGTTGTTCAAGACGCAGAATTGTTATCTGACAACAAATGCCTGGTTGCAGCTAGTCGTGAACTGTGTGCACCCGGCAATTCAAGTCTACACATTGATTGCTCCAGAGTTGTGCGCTCGAGTTCCACGATATTCGTGGCCCCTCAGACGGAGAGGTGGCGAAACGAGTTCTGCTGTCGAAATGCTCGCCTCAGATATCGTCTTACGGTAGGCGGGATGGTCAAGGTTCGTTTTTGACATTTTGACATTTGATATCTTGATCAGTGATCCGGGATACCCGAAAAGATGCTGAACCAATTCACGATTCTGTGTGAAAGATACTGCATGAAAACCCAGAATATGTACGCCGGGACGTGTCCACGTGCTACTATTATTCCGGCTAACTGACTTATCAAAGATAACAACTTGTTTTAGAATCAGTTGAGGATCGGTCCATCGAGTGAATTGAATAAATCTTCCCACGGAAAGTGATCTATTTGATGTTCAGCCGCTCGTGCTACCAGTTCTGCGAGACACTGCTGTAAACTATTTTTCTCGTATCTGTTATACCCTCTCCAAATGACTTAAAGCTTAATAAGCATGGGTTGATCTTCAAATAACTCTAAAACAGCAAACACCGTACATATTTTCGCTGTCATCAAGTGCTACGCCTCGTTTTCGGAGGCTTCATGAAATGGTTCGTCACAATCAAAACCATCACAAGAGAGACGAAGATTGTGACATCGGTTGCCGCACTCATGCTTCTTGAGGAAACCAGTTATGCCAGATTTTCCATGGTCACCGACACCGCTCAAGCTGCGAAGATTAAACTTGAGTTGTAGGCCAAACGAAGGGCAATGAAGCATACCCATTGAGTGTGTGAGTCATAACATCGAACAAGGCGACGGTGGATGGTGGATCTGAGACAGGAGAGCTATATGCAGCACATGTTGCATTGCGGTGAGTGCACGACTTGATCGTTTTATTATTATGTGACCATACTTTGAACAGTCAACACTGTATGCCGGATATCTCTGTGGATGATGCAACACCCTTTGTTGCCCTCAAAAGCACAGACAATATTCCTATTGAGTCGTCCTGGCATCTGTTCACAAACTACGTGGGTCTCGACATCAAGCAAATTCTACTTCTTGGCAAGAGCGACAATTATTTCAACTCTGCTTACCAACTTCACATGTGTGTCCGATTTTCTTTTGTGATTGCTGCCATTCTAACTGTTGTTCAAGTGATCTCTTCAACTGGCTGTGGCCCAAAATCATCCAATTGACTCTGGACAACTTTCTTGATTATTGGAACAACCACAAGATTCGCACCCAGCGTAACAAACTCTTGCCATCCGGGTTCTCTCCCAATTATATCAGTGATTTCCCTGAGAAATTTGGTCTCACTCATTTCGGAGTGGCTGCTCCCCAGCCTTTCATTGATGCTCTCCGGCAGAATATTCCAAAGACGCGGAAGGAATGTTATAGATGGGTCCCGGACGAGTTTGATGCCAAGGCATCCGAGGTCTATGCGCAGATAGGCGAGCCAAAGTTTGTTTTGACGAATGGTTGGACCATATTTTGCCAGATGCTCCCGCATTTCAATTGATATTTCATGTCTACTGCTCAATACACTGTCGCTACCGTGCTACCTACTTCAGTCGAAGAACCCAAACACGAATTGGTTTAGCATCTTTTCAGGTATCCCGGATCACTGATCACGATATCAAATGTCAAAATGTCAAAAACGAACCTTGACCATCCCGCCTACCGTAATCGTCTTCGCTGAAGACCGTTCCCTGTCGTGAGCTGACATACGTATTTCCAGATCGTATCATTGATCTCGCTTCGCCCGAGACAAAAGGAGGAACTTGTAGCCTCTTTTATTAAATCAATTAGATACCACAAATACAACAACGACCTTGGCTTCAAGTTCGCGTACAACCTGTAAAAAAACGAATGACATATTTTGAAATCAATGTATCTGGCTTCAAGAACCCTCTAGACCGCGAACTGTCCAGACTTCAACTCTATGCCGTCGTTGCGACTGGCCGACTGCATCCCATCCCCTCCAAGGCGCACCACGGACTTCAACTCCATCGGGTCGTTCCGGCTGACCCCACCCGTACTCTCCCCAAGACGCGTGGTGAGGCGCAACGGCCCGCCGCCTGACGACGATGGTGCAGAGGTATGTCTTCGCTCGACCGTCTTGCCCATGCCGATGCGCGCTTGGATCAGTGCGTTAGAGATGCCGGCGACAACGGGGAGCACGCCGAGCGCTAGGAATTGGACGTCGGCGTTGATTTGGTGTGTCACGATGTAGAAGACGGCCCATGCGCTGCGTGGCGCATTAATTTTTGTAGGTTAGTTTAACGTAGGGCGGCATGGGATGGAAGCAACGAACGTGTACAGAGCGGCACTTTCAACAATGATGGCAACAAAGTGCTGATGGAGGTGCGTCAGGGGGCAGGCTTGCTGGGACTAAGGGATGCGTGACTCACGCGGAGAGAGCTGCCATGAACTGGTGAGGCGGCTCTGGTTATCATCCAGATCTTCCAGGAGATGAGACCTAGGTTTAAAACGAGCGATCGTCAGCGAGGTGAAAACGGGGGCGTGGGTTAAATTGCCTGTGGAGTAAAGGTTTGTGCTGTTCCATACAAAGTCAGTCAGAATTTAGCACACAAAAAATAAAAATCCACTCACACGAGAGTGAATACCAGTCCTGGAGTCAATCCCTTGTCGTCCGCAATGTTATTGAGTTTCGAGGTGGTTTGGACCGTAATGCCGAGTGTTACTGTGCCAGATATTCAAAGACCAACCTCGTATTCGAATAAACTGTACGAACTAACTAGGCCGATAAGGGTGAGGGTCGGCAATATTATCACGTAGCGGTTGTGAGACCATACTACCCAGAGGCGATATATCTGTGCAGATTATTAACGTGCACAATTCCAACACAAAACATGAATAGAATGCCCACTATGATGAAGTCGCCCGTGATGATTGCCAAGGCGGCAAAGATATTCTGCACCGTAGTCGTGATTTGACTGTTGTCATTGTAGAACGTGGCAGGTTCCGTCTCATTGGCGAATACAATGAGGCCAAGGAACGCTCTCGCTTCAACCAAACAAAAATTCTATGAATATGGCATCACTTCCAAATTGCGGGAGCAGTTCCTAGAAGGGAAGCCACCTACGCCCGTGACCGCGACGAAGAGAATCAGACCTGAGATGAACACCGTCGAGCGGTACAGCGGCCCGGTATGCGATGCATTGGAGCGGTGCACGAGAACAGAGGTCGACGTCAGGTAGAGCACCAGGTAAAGACCGTACAGAGGGCCTCCGATTGCGAGACTGGCGAGATTTGTCCAAGGCGGCGACATGCTTTGTTGCGAAAGGACCGAAAAGCCGCATTGTCGTGCGGTGGGTTGTTCTTATGCAGTGATAGATTCCGTGGACTCGAACTAGATTGGGAATTAATCTCATCTAGTAGTGCGTCGTGATGAGCATCATGAGGTGCCAATTGCAGGCGTGTGCCCTTTAACAATTTAACAATGTGATATTCGTCTTCTTTTCCGCGTGGCCGATCCTGGATTTAATGCGTGGGAGAGAAAAGAAAGAAAGATCGGAGAAGACGAGAATATCCGGCCATCTCAGCGCCAGGAGGTAACTTCCTGATAGGACAACAGACACTCGGGCGTCCTTTCTCTGATAATACAAGTTGCTTCCAGTGATGGTCACGTTTGATGCAGATTCTGAGTGAATTGGTTGCTCCACCTATCCAGTTTCTTCGGAATCAGCGGCATTAGTTCGGGAGAAGCATCCGTGCAATCCCCTGAACACGAACTCATCCATCAGAGAATAGCCTCGAGTGGGAAAGTCAAGGGAATCACCGGCCATCACGTAAGTGTTGGCATCAATTTTCGTCTCGCCTACGTCTCAGCCGCGGCTCTCCCTGCTGGCGCTCTCCTCAAGTGCGTTCTCCGCGAAACTGCACCTGCATCCAGAGTTTGTGAGTGCCGTATGTGGAACCCCCTCATTGGTAGTCTTTGAGTCATCGAGAATCCCCGATATCTAGCATCACAGATGGAATACGATAACTGTGGCTGAGTGACGGTGAGAGCCAAGATGTGATGTGAAGTGTTTGTTTTTATAAGAATCTCTAGCGGGCAGATTCGAGGTTTGCGCCATGTCTGACGACCCGGTGACACCCCGCCGTCGGATGGGGCATACCCCCGCTGGATCCCTAAACCCCTTGAGAGCCGAGGAGGGTGAGCACTCGGGCTGGATTCAATTACAAGAAAAGCCTCTTCCTTCTCCTCCGATCGAGGATCATTTACCTCACGGAGCGAGTCTAGCACTCCTCATCCTCGCACTAGGTCTGTCGTTTGTCCTGGGATTTAGCCCTGAGCCTAACACCCAACCTAGGTCTGTCTGTGTTCTTGGTTGCACTGGTATGTGATTTCGGCTGTCGAAATGGACGGCGTGATTGACAATGCGGAAAATAGGATAATACCATTATCGCCACCGCCATAGTGAGTCCTGCAAACTATCGGATGGAAATATAACTTAGACTCGTGTTATCAGCCAAAGATCACTGATGAATTTGCTTCGCTCGGCGATGTGGGATGGTACGGTTCAGCGTGAGTCCAATTGTAAACTACGTCTAAAGCGACTTCAATGCTGACATGAATCAGCTATCTTCTGGTACGCGACATGCCTGAGACTCCAGGGTTGATACTAGCCAATTGTTCAGACAACAGCAGCCACACAACTCTGCTTTGGCAAACGTTATACGTTCCTCCCCATTAAATCGGTGTTCGTTTCCGCCATCGGCTTTTTCGAGCTTGGGTCCGTCCTCTGTGGGGCCGCACCAACATCAACCATTCTCGTCCTCGGTCGCGGGATCGCGGGCGTGGGCAATGCTGGTATTTTCTCAGGCGCACTCATCATCATGGCGAATACGATACCGCTTTCCAAACGCCCGATGTACACCGGTATCCTGGCCGGTATGGCTGGCATCGCGAGCGTTGCTGGGCCCCTCTTAGGTGGCGTGCTAGCCGACAAGCTCAGTTGGCGCTGGTAAGTCTACTTCCCTTTGTCGGTGAGATTCAAATGTGACACGACAAATGCAGGTGCTTCTACATTAACCTTCCGCTCGGAGTCGTAACACTTATGATGATTATATTCCAATTCCAGATGCCGCCCACGGCGCGGGCTCCACCCATGCCATTCCTGCATCGGCTCTCGTTTCTCGACCCGTGGGGGACACTCGCTTTTCTCCCTGCGGTAATAGCCCTTATTCTCGCGCTCCAGTTGGGCGGCTCCAAATACGCCTGGTCTTCCGGACCTATCATTGCTCTGCTAGTCGTGGCTGGCGTCCTCTCAGCGACTTTCATTGTCATTCAACTCCGCACGCCACCCGATAAATCCACTATCCCGCCCCGCATCCTGCGCCAGCGCACAATCTGGTCGAGCGCGTTGTACGCGTTCTGCATGGGCGCCGCATTCAACATCGTGACCTTCTACCTGCCCCTCTGGCTGCAGGCGATCCGCGGCGTCTCCGCTGTGAAATCAGGGATCCTCATCCTCCCCATGATCGGCGCCTATGTCCTCGGCTGCATTCTCGCAGGCGGGCTCATCTCGATCACTGGGTTCCCCGCCCCAGCGATGATCTTGTCGGGCGCCCTAGCCGTCCTGGGTACAGGGTTGCTGTCCACGTTGAGAAGCTCCTCGAGCCAGACGGCCCCGCTACCGTTCGAGATCCTTACCGGCCTCGGTGTGGGAATCGGGATGCAACAGCCGATCCTGGCGGCACAGGCCGCGCTGGAGCTCAAGGACATCGCCGTCGGGACCGCGGTCATCATGTTCTCTCAAACCCTCGGTAAATCAATTCGTATTCTATAGATGTGCGCCACTGATATTAATGACCTTCTTTATCTATCTATAGGCGGCGCGCTGTTCGTCTCCGTCGGCCAAGTAACATTCACGAGTGTGCTTGTCGCGCAGCTTGTGAAAATGGTGCCGGGCGTGGATCCCGCAGTCATACTCTCGACAGGAGCGGACTCAGTCAAGACTGTAGTCGGGCCAGCAGAGCTCAAGGGTGTGCTATTCGCGTATAACCAGGTCAGCAAGGGCTTGATAGCCTGTCCACACGTGCGTAGCTCATCATCATGCAGGGCCTTACGAGGGCGTTCATCGTCGCGCTGGCCGTGGCAGGCGTTGCGACCGTTGCCGCCTGCATGGTCGAGTGGCGAAGCGTCAAGAACAAGAACACCGATCACACTAGCTTAGCGTAAAAGGCTTGCGCACCCTCCCCTGCGCGATTATCAGCTTATTATTATTTGGGCTATGATTCTCAAAGGGAAGTACTCGATGTATCTCCCGCTGGTGATGTGTATTCTTTGACATTCGTTGCTCCTCCCATTCGTTGATCTATCACTCATTCCTCCCACATTCGTTTCTCATCACTGTACTTCAATACATCGCGGCCAACATTCAGATTGTCAGTTCTGTTGATGCGAATTCAAACCGCTGTCCGATATTTCGGTATTCGGAAGCAAAGCCCATTTCCCCATCACGCAGTGGTGCACTCCCGTGATTGGCAACTTGGGTTGATCTATAGCACGGTCATGTTGAGCTCAGGAACAACGGAGGGAGATCCTCCGATACATACGCACTAAGCAGCCACCATCATCTTCTCTGGAACTCAGGACAATACTTCTTCGTCCCCTCCCGCGATTGTCCCCAACTGAGATCGCGTTGCATGTCCGCGAGGCTCAAGCTGATGTGATGTAGGTGCATGTGCCGTCTCCTTCCTGCCTGACTGCCCTGGAAACGCTGGACGTGGAAAAACTCTCATTTAAAGCCAAGTCGCTGGGAACGTCGACCAACGCAAGTGATATTTTTGAATACTATGCGCCAGGCAACTATTCTCGCAGCATTCGCATGCGCTGCGGTGACTGCAAGCCAGTCTTGTGTTGTCACCATTGATAATGGGACTATACAGTGAGTTCCGACCTCAGATCCTATATCCTCGCGGGAGCTGAGAAGGTTTTTGCTGGATTCAGTGGCGTTGACCTACCACAATATGGTCAGAATTTGTTCCTTGGTATACCCTACGCCCAACCTCCCGTGGGAGACCTCCGCCTGCGGCCTCCCCAATCCATGTAATCCTCGAGTTCTCTCGCACCGGGACTCCACTCAGCGAGCTTTTAGAAACAAGGCATTTGGATCTTTGAACGCAACTGCTTACGGTCCCCACTGCTTGTCTTCCTTCACGACTGGTTTTGTGAGATTGAAAAATTCACACCGTTCCCTGTTAGCTGACAGTGGAATGCAGGATGATAGTACCGGATACCCAACCTCGGAAGACTGCTTAACGTTAAACGTGATACGACCGTCAGGAATTTCAGCATACAATCCCATTCCTGTTGTGGTGTGGAGTGCGTGTTCTCTTCCTCCCAGTCAGGGAATCATACTGAAAGTATCGTTCATAGTTCACGGCGGTTTTTTCGTAGGTCCTGTTCCAAAGAGACTTCAACATTTCATTGATGCGTGCATTTCAGACGACCGGTGGAAGCGTGTGTTGTCCTTTTCATCGTCAAAAACAATTACCGATGTCTGTGAACAGGCTGACTTACGCTACAATGCGACGTGGCTCGTACAGGCATCAGTTGCCAACGGGAACCCAATCATGGTTGTTTCGATAAAGTGCGTTGCATGTCCTTGTTTGCATACTGAATGCTGAGTCTCGTACGCTGGCAGTTATCGGCTTGCCTCCTTAGGATTCCTGGCCAGCGCAGCCCTTGCGGCGGAGGGCTCATTGAATTTAGGTTTGAGGGACCAGCGACTCGCGCTTCACTGGGTGCAGGAGAATATCGCAAAATTCGGGGGTGATCCAACTGTGGTCACAGTACATGGTCAAAGGTCCGTTTTCTCCTCGATCCACCGTATTGAATATTGAATACTGGCTGCAGTGTAACATTGTTCTCCCTCGAATCCTTACCGGAGGTTCACTATTCTTTTGTGTAGGCTGGGGGATTTAGTATACTCGCGCACATCACCGCATACTCTGGACGAGACGACGGATTATTCGCGCAGGCCATCATTGAGAGCGGAACTATCGGAGTAAATTACTTTCATCCGACGGACCCCCCATTCCAGTCGACGTACGACTTACTTATTGCCAACACCAACTGCTCCGCGACAGCAAACTTGACAACGGCAATCCAACTTGCCTGCATACGGACCCTCCCTGTTGACGTGTTCCGCCAGGCTTCCCTCGGACTTATTCAACCAGTATTCGATGGCGATATGATCGATGTTCCAGGACCTTTGGCTGCCTTCAAAGCGGGGAATTGGACACAGGTTCCCTTCCTTGTAAGTAATTTCTAGCGTCCAGATGTGCCGTTTATAGTTCGCCACAGGTAGGTAGCAATACGGACGAAGGACAGAGTTTCGCAGCCAGCGGCGCCAATACCACCTCGGACGTCGAGGCGTTTATCACCCCCTACATTCCGCCGAACCAAATACCGGCCGTTTTGGAACTATATCCCGAGGACCCCGCGTTTGGATGCCCGTTCAACACTGGCGAGTTTCATTTGGACCCAGTGCAGAATGGGCTGTTCAACACACCCGGAGCAGCCAATAAGCGTGTCGGCGCCATTGTTGGTGATGTATTTATGGCGGCGTAAGTGTTGTGCATATCTTAATCAGAAGATGACTAACAAGAATGCCAGAGGTGCACGCGCGTTGGCCCAGGTGGTATCGTCTGAGGTGCCAGTTTACAAGTATAGGTGCGAGATATCGAAGGCATCCCTCCGCACATGGAGGACTGACAGCCATCAAGGTTCAACCACAAGCCTTATAGTGTATCGTTTGGCATTCAAGACTACGTTGGACACTTTACTGAGGTCGCCTACACTTTTAACACTCAGAATGACGGGTTCGTTGGAACACAATTGCGTCCCTCTCTTCCCAGCTGAATTCCTCATCCGCAGTACCGACTTCTGGGTGACGAATCATGCGACTGCTACGTGTCTCGGCCCAGGCGCGCCGATCGCCGATAGAGCTTTGGGGGTGTACATGAGCCGCTCTTGGGCTAGTTTTGCCGCCACCGGCGATCCTAACAATGCGAATGGTGAGTAACGGCACATAGCCTCAGCTTTTACGGCTCAGCTCTTAATGGTGCCAGTGACGGGCAAAATCACCTGGCCGAAGTACTCGGAAGGCGCTCAGAACATCGTCTGGCAGTCAGAGGGCGCCATCATTGAGGACGACGTGAGTTCCTTAACCATATAAGCTGCGACTGGTGATGTTGACTTCCACCGCAGGTGTTCCGGAAGGAGGGGATGCAATTCATGATCGATAATATCTTCTTCTGATCACAAGGAAACTGATGGCCAAAGTTATCTGGGACCTTTATTTCACGGTGATATGGATAGTTTAAGTTTCTGTGGTGGAACATCACAATAATCAAAGTCTTTACGTTCTCCTCCTCTCTCCGCGCCCACAATAATTCAAGCCAGTACTCCTTGATTCCGACGAGCAGCCTAATTCCTGCTGTCCCAGGGATTTCATACATCCTGCAAACAATCCCCCTGATCTCTGATTTTCTTCATTCAACTTGGTTTTTTTTCGCACCTCCTAGGTATACCTGTATACTATCACTCTAGGACATAAGTGGTGTTCCCTTCCCCTGAGGATGTGTGGAGAGGCATGTGAGGTGCAGAGGGGCGTAGACAGTGCAAAGGAGGGGGGTGGAACAACCCGACAGCGATCTGCGGGGATGTTTGGGGAGGCATGTAATACGCTGAGGCGGCATTCACATGAAGGCGGGGCGGTATGGGAATGTTCATACATCCCATCCCCAGATCCCCTTCCCATCATCCCCTTGCCCCATCAGCTGGGGGGATGTGTCAACGACGCCACACCCACCCTCAGACTTGTCGGCTAGCGCGGATGAGTTGTGCCAGTGTGGCGCAAGTTGAACGAGATGTGCCATTCTCGCTTACTGAATTATTTCATTCAAATCGACAGTCACGTGTCACGGACCCAACACGGACCCTTCTGTCGATGTTGAATATTGGTCAATGTCGCGCATCACGAAGGCTTTTGTCGAACCTCCAACAAGCCGTCACAAGTATCCTCCTCCACCCGCCCCCCCCCCCCCCCCCTAGAGCACAAAATTTTCATAAGATTGTCGAAATTTTGGGGCCAAGTGAAAGTGCCGCCCCTTGCGGCCCTGTGTGCCGCCGGGCGGCAGTGGCTGTGCCAAGGGGCGGCACTTGAATGTTGAACTTCGGAAATGGGGAGGTACCTGGCTCATACTTTAAAACACTAGTTAGTAGTGTACTGTATGTCAATATTAAACCGTGTTTGAGCTCATTGGTGCCCCACAAAAGACGAAAAATACATCAAATTTATGCTTTTAGGGCGGCCAAGGGGCAGCAAAGGGCGACACTTCAGTAGTTCAGGGGCGGCACTGGGGCGGCAGTCTACCTGTGAGGGGCGGCAAGGGGGCGGCAGGGGCAGCAGGGGGGCGGCAGTGGGGGCGGCACTTTTTTTTTGAGGGGCGGCAGTTTACCACGTGACAGGGGGCGGCAGTGTGACCATTCATGTGACACATGGCGGCAAAGAAGAGAAGGGCGGCACAATGTGCAAATTGTGCGACATGTTTTTAGTGTCTTATTGCAAGCATACCGCTTCAAAACAATGTTGGAAGTGGTTGAAATTCAAAATTGAATCTCTGAAACTGAATCAAGTCAAGATTACTGTAAGTCAACCATTGCATAAAACAACAGCCTGTGCATCCAATCACAATTTGTTCATCCTTGAGAGTTTAAATGGAATGGTTATGAGTTTCAAGCACTTTTTTGTGGCCTCAGTGCACTTCTGAAGGGGCGCGCAATGCTCGCACTAGCAATACCAACCTCACAATCATGATTACTGGGTATAATCATGGGAATTTTATTGTTGAAATTATGGAACCTGGAGTACCTGAAGGCTGTCAGTGATTCCATTGGAGGGTAATTGGGGTGAGTCAGTTGTCCGGTGCTTGCTTTCGTGTTTACATCTTCAATCAATATTCAACCTGAACTTTGATCCACTGATCGGGAACTCACTTGCAGCGGCTCGTTTATCTACTTTACTATCTGTCTTCTTTCTACCAGCAACCAGTCTGAATATACCTCTCACAGGGTACAAGATCAAGGAATATTTGGTATCAGAACATTTAACCAATGATTGATGTGGAAGTTTGGTTCAAGTTGGGAACTGGGTCACCGACTCACCGTGGGGTGGTTCAACATACACATAACACAGTAGGTAGAAGTGAATATTGACTCAATGGCTGACCTTAGCTTTGTCTAAGACTTAAAAAATACAACGGCGGCAGAAGGCGGTAGCGTGACAAAAGTGCCGCCCCCAAGTGGCGGCACTTTTCCCATTAAGGGCAGCACATGACTGCCGCCCCTTGGCGGCAAAAGGCGGCACTGGCGGCAATGGCGGCACTTTCACCGTGCCCGAAATTTTGGAGGGTGTCATGCAAAAATTTGGTTGTTGTAGAAATGTTGAATAGGTGAATCCGGTCACGTGTCACCCCCCCTGTCGATTTGAATGAAATAATTCAGTAAACGTGAGATTATTCCATTCTGGGCTGAAGATCACCAAATGCCGATCTGATCCCATTTTTTTTGACCGCTTCCTTCCTTTTGCGTTCCACTATTCACCATGGACGACATCCAGCTGGTTGCCAGCATCGCGGCGGGCGACCTGCTCGCATTCCGGGACTCTGTGGGTGAATGTGTGGCTCTCCCTTTGCTTGACTAACCATTTTTACGCCAGTGAAAGCAATTCCCGCTCGCATTTGTGAACGCCAACCCCGGTATTTTCCTGTCCTCGGACTGGGTGCATCCTGCCCAACTTCGGGCTTTTCTTGCTGGCCATGATGCGTTGAACTCAACGTGTCAAGCAACTTCTTCTATTAAACTGGAGCCGTCTCGAGCTTCTGTCTTCATCAGTCCCCAGGAACCACACGTCAAAACCGAGGATTTGGATGCACCTACCATTGATTTGGTCTCCCCAGCCCGCGCTTCGATGTATTCGACTGTTCAGATGTGTTATTTTGTTGAGAACCGCACCGAAATAATCGAAATTCTTTCCTCGGATGACGAGATGGAGGTTGAGGCCTCCCTGTGGCTGTCTGGCATGTCTTCAGATCCACCCGACCCATCCCACTTCCTGGATCACAATGATTCCAACGAGGACCCCCAGGATCCCGCGTCTGTGGCCTTGTCAACAACTTTCTGGGGTGACGCAAACATCATTCGCGCGCCATTGATGATCCGGCAACAATCACTACGTTCAAGGGTGGCCTAAACACAGTTTGGGTAGTTGAGTTTAGATATGTGTAGACATGTTTAGTCGGCCACACAGATCCCGTTTAGACGACTACACACAGTGTCCGGGTAGGTGGGTGTAGCCGAAGCGTAGACAACTATGCAGAGTCTGTATATGTCAGTGTAGTGAGGGTAGGTACATCCGCAGAGCTGCACAGACCAGAGTTTCTCTTGCCAGCTCAACATCTGCAGCGATTGTTGTTACAGTATCTTAATCCTGTGGAGATGACTACACAGACCTACCATGACCTACACTGACCTAAGCTGACATGCACTGACATGCACTGACCTGCCCAGAGCTATACAGAGCTACACAGAGCCTGTCCAGCCACCTACACAGAGCGATCTGTAGAGGTCTGCGTAGGTACCGGAACTAAGCCTCTGTGCGGGGGGGGGTCTGAACACAGTGAATATTAATAAATCGACAAGGCAAGGTCGAGTGCGTCGAGTACCTGGATCAGATCCCATCCTTCTTCCCTGTCCCTCGCACAAAAAACGCATACATCCTTGATCTGCGCGATGAAAAATTCGACTAAGTTGATGCCAACAGGGTCCCTCTGCGTGCAGATCGTTTGATTTTGAACAAGGCATTAGTTAAATCAGGTATCACCCCCCATTACATTCAACACTCATTTGATGCCACAGAACCAGGAATCCTTCGAGACGTCGGGCAGCGGTGACCAGACGACGACTTGCGCATTGTTCAATGGCCGACCTGTAGAATTTTACCATACCCGCCACACATGCAAGGGAATCTATTGTTGCAGCAAGCTCGACATGTCACTCGTGAATGTGATTCGTTTTGAGCTCGATCCGGCGTCTCGTGCGGGCGTAGTTTCAGTTGAAATTGCTACTCGGATGTCGTCGGGTGATACTCCCGAGAAACTGGCTGCCGCGTAAGCATGCATTTGTTGCTGGTCCGAGTCCGCAGTGTTCCTTTTGCAAACGCTTACATGTTCAGATTTTTCCGCGTTATCACTTCGCGGAAGTGCAAGGCGATAGACGCCATTGGGGAACCATGCGAGGGTCATCCTATCATGAAGGCACGAATAAGTGTGAGTCCATCCATCCTCTTCATCCCCGTTATTTTCCACTTTTACTATGTCGTTTTAGGGAGCTTTTCGGAAAGGCTCTTCCATTGGCTGTAGTGAATGGACAGCAACCTGGCGTAACCACCAGAGCGACTCGATCCCTGACAACGTTGGGCTCATGTCACCGCAGGCTGCGTTCTCCTCCGGATCAAAAACAGAACCCTGCAGTCGTATTATTTCGCCACACATTGGCCTTCGGCAAAACTTCTGCGGTAATGCATCCCGTACCCTCGGTCCTTTCTGTGCGATAAATTAATCAATTCTCCAGCGCACATAGATCTAGTCGACGGTAGGTCTGTACGTGGGATATGATTCGCCGTCCCTGTACTGCCTACATGACAATTTATATGCCTGTCGACCCAAATATGCGACTCGCATGTGTTGTTCTCGATCCCTTCTAAGGCCATATACTCATCCTATGCCTCCCCTGGCAGAACTAACTCTGGATGTCGATAAGGTGTACCGGAAATGCGTCAGGGCTGCCGGAGTCTTGGGAACAACTGTTCAGAGTATTTCTATCCCGTCAATTTAATCCCAATTATTCTAATTATCCATCAGAGCGTCTACGACCATTCTCCTCTTGAAGGGCCAGTCTCCCGCAATGTTCCATCCATCCTTCCACACCAAACGACGCAAGCAGGGCATTATACGTTCCGAAAAGCTGCTGGCATCGCCCGAAGGACTTGGTGTTGGCGGTAACTCTTCCACACTCGTTTCCATGTATGTTCCATGATCTTACGATGCTTCTTTAGGTGTCTACTCATCATCACAAAAAGTAACCGGCCATTTGGTTGCAGAGGCACACAAATTGAATATCATGTATTCTCATGAACATATTATGAATCTACTACCAATTTGGCATAGGCTGTGGTGGTACAACTTAAGTTAGCAGGTCTCACACTTAGCACAATAATAAATCAAGAAAATACCAGTATTTGGCCATTTTTTTTTTTTTTTTTTTTTTTTTTGGTAGTACGGTCAGTAACTGGACAACCAACAATTGGCTAGCCTCCAGCACTGCACTGTGTAAGAAACGGAGGGAAACAGACCTCCACGAGAAAGTGACAACAACACCCACCGCCCAAGGGAATGCATAACTGCACGCTGCAACTTGCAACAGTGTGGGGATTCAAGCTCTACCTGTTCCTCCCCCGTCGGCCAGAGGCCGGTGGGGAGGGAGGCTGTGATAGCTCGAGACCCACTAAAACCTTGGGCACTCTCAGCCAGTCTTCTGGCAACTTGTCTTCGTCCTTGAGAATGGAGCTCCATGTTTGGAGAACCAGGACAGAGTCTAAGGAATTCTGTTTCCCATATCGTACCTTGTTAGTCAGAAGGCGGTCCAGGTCTAGACGTAAGTTCAAAGCATGGAGCCATCTGTTTCGAATTTCACTTTCGGTTGGGGATTCACCCCCTCTACTAATTACACAGTCATTCCGGATTTTCCATATCTGGAAGAGGGACTCAGAGACCTAGGATGTGGAATAGCCGTGTAGCGCCATGGAGTCGCCGTCCTCCTTCATCTTTTATAGTGATCAGTCCGCAGCCAAGGATGACACCGAGGGTGGGTTCAGGCCAGACTGGATGTTTCTTGAGCCAGAAGCTCCTTTGCTGCTTCCCAGATTTGTTGCTGCCCCGGGCGGGCACACTTCAGAATTATGTGCTCAAGATCTTCTGTCTCCCCACAGAACTGGCAGATGGCTCGTTCCTCACAGTCGGGGATGTGTTTCCAGAATTTACCAATACGGTGAGCCCCATGTATAGACTTCCACAGGAAATTTCTGGACTGGCGTGTAAAGTCCTTGTGCCTAATTGACTTCCAGATTTCTGCCGGTGAGGGCAGTCTGCCAATGAGGCCTTACTAAGTCGCTCTGGAAAAGCTCTATATAGCTTTCAGTCGTGGGCCGGTGCGCTCGGGGTTTACGTTCCTTGATTGCAGCATATGCCGTTGCTTGGGTGAGGGTTGAGAGTTTCAGGCCATTTAGCTCCATTTCATGTGGGACATGTATGTCAATTTGGACTTCAGCATGGTTTGTGCCCTCTTTAGCTAGTCGCAGGGCTTCCTCCTTGTATTCTTTCCAGGAGTGGTCATCCTGGTGGACATGGAAGAATGTTTTTGCCGTCCTGAGTTTCAGTCTTGCTGCTAGGGCCTGCAGTGCAGCTCTATTTGCCTCCCCTAACCACCCTTGGTCTTCGGATTTGCTGAGGTGAGTGCACATTTCATTTTGCAGGGATTTTCGGGCTGAGTGGAGGACCAGTTCGGTGGCTGGGTCTGCAGATTGGACTGCAATTAGGGCCCCCACAATTTCGGCGGCATCAGATGATTGGAGGAATTGTACTCGGGATTCTAAGGCCCAAGTTACGCTGGTCATGGGGGCCATAGCAGATGCCAACTGCCTACTATGCGCTTGCCCCCTGCAATTTTATAGTGACCCCGCTGATGAAAATATCAACTGGGTTCTGCTGTATAGCAGTGTTTTGGGGGTGGGGACCCATCACCCCTAGTACATCGTTGGCGCGGCTACTAGGTAGGGTGAAGATGCGGAAGCCTTCTGTTAGAGTCTGGATTTGTTTTGGCGGAATGAAAAGTACTTTTGACTCAGTCCAAGTCCTCAATCGGGTCCTCCTCACCTGGGACTGGTAGGGAAGGCAGCCTAGGATCCCATCTAGGGAGCAGGTGGTCTAGTCGTGATTCTACAGTTTCTGCACACAAGTGGGGATTCTTGCAGGCTTTTGCTAACCGGTCATCTTGGCATGGGGGGCAGCTGCAGTTTGCGGAGGGCCAATGCTCATCATCGCTTAATCGTAGGGAGACTTGGCGGCCCTCTCCAATTGTGAGGGTGTTGTGGTGTGCCCGTAGGCATTTGCAGGCAGTTGTGTTGTTGCATTGGATAAATTCTGGGTCCTGACCAAAGTGGTGGAAGAGGGGAAGCATTTCCCGAATCTCAACTGAGGGATTCAGAGTATTGAATTCTGTGCCGTATTTTTGTGCACATTTGAGCATATCTTTGAGATGCTTTGGCCACTCTTTTTTATTTGCCGCCCAAAGTTGGAGGAACATATTGATGTGTGAGAGAGGATCGACCCTGGAGTTTTTTACATCATGCTTTGCAAGCTTGGTATCTGCCAGGTAGCACCAGTCAGCCCTCAGGGAGGGGTCAAGTTCCAGGTAGGACTTTAGTTTCATGCAGGAGATAGCTTCATTTCGTGCTCTCAGATCCAGTACGTTTTTTCCACCCTCTAGGATGGGTGCCATTAGGCATTTCTTGCCCTACAGGAGAAGACTTTGCTCCACCCCACATAAATTCTCTCTGGGCACGTAAGAGGTGGGTGACAATTTTTTCAGGCATACCATTCATTTGTGTAAGGTATTGTGTCATGGCTGCAACAGTTATCTGGATTATGTTCTTGCGGGCCTCAAGAGTGGGATGGTGTCTTTCCCACCTCTCCAGTGCAGAATCAATTTTTTCTAGGACCGGTGTCCACAGTGTGAAGGCGTCTATGCCATTTCCAATATGTCCACCCAAAATTCGGACTGATTCTCCTTCTTTGGCTATGTGTACAGAGGCTGGTATGGCCGAGTCATTTGCATTTAATTTCCGGGTTTCAATCACTTGAGCCCGGTATTCTGGGGTGCCTATTGGTATGACTTCTGTCTTTTCCACATTGAATTTGGCGCTTGAGGCCAGGCACCATTTATTAAGGAGGCATTGGAGCTCATCAAAGCTGTCTGAGGCGTCCAGATATACTGTTGTGTCATCGGCAAACATCTTGCAAACCACATTATTTATGAGCCGAGGGACTGAGTAGCCCCTGAGGTTTGACTGGCGCAGCATCTCAGCCAGAGGCTCGATTGCAAGGTTGAACAGGAGGCATGAGAGTGGGTCACCTTGGCGTACTCCTCGAATAATTCGGAAGGCAGAGCTTATCTCCCCATTTATAATGACGTGGGTCTCAGCGTCAGCATATAGCGCCTTCACAGTGTTAATAAAGTGTTCAGGGATCCCTTGTTTCTCCATGGCTTTCCACAGGTAGCGGTGGGAGGTTTTGTCATAGGCCTTTTCCTGATCGAGAGCAACTATTGCTCCATTTTTTATGTCATCCTCCGTGTAGTCCACAACTTCCATGGCTAAATAGATTTGGTCCGCAATCTTCCGGCCTTTCATGAAGCCAGCCTGGTCTTTATGGATGAGGTGAGGTGCAATCCGGGTGAGTTTATTTGCTAGGGCTTTTGTGAAAAGCTTATAGTCCGTGTTGAGGACAGTGATTGGGCGGTAGTTCGCTATGTTGGTGGGGTCTTTCTTTTTCCAGATGGGGCACATCCAGCCGGTAGCAAAGCCGGTTCCCTTTACGATTCCGTAGGTCTCTATATCGTTATAGACTCTAGTGAGAAATCCAACCACATTGAAGATTTTTGCTGGTGGGCCATCTGACAGTTCATTTGCCTTCTTGGTTTCAAGATAGATAGCATGGAGTCTCTTCCACAGTTCAATTGGCAGGCTGTTTACTCCAGCTGCAGTACCGGTCGCCGCTTGCTTGAGGGCCACAATTACATCATGTTCTTCAAGCAGTTTGCCTAGGGCAGCCATCTCCGGGTGCTCTGCCTTAGAGGTGATCCCTTCTAGAACTTCGTCTATCACCTTATTTTTTCCCTTCAGGGTCCAGTTCTGACTCGTCAATCTGGAGGTCGTTATGGTAGTCACGGGTGAGTTCAGCCATTTTGTCTGATCGGGTAGCTTTCTGCTCCGGTGTTACGTCTGTGCGGCGGAGGAAGGACATTGTGTCCCGTGGCTTAGGGTCTTTGCTCATGCGGACTGAGAACTTGGTTATTCTGTCAAGTTCTGTGTGGCAGCGAACTCTTGTTGCTGCCCGATTTCTGTCGCGTTGTCTTTCAACCAGCTCATTGATCTCTTTTTGTAGTTTCCCAGCCCTGCGGGCATCTGAGACGCCTTCATCTGGTCCATTGAAGGAGTTGCTGTCTCCTATGAGGGAGTTGTCTGCTGTGCTACTACTGTCAGCAGCATCATTCTGCGGCAGGGTCCCCTGAGAAATATCGCTCATGGTAGAGCTTGGGGCTTCCTCATATGTGGTGGGATTGCCTAGGACCTCTTCACGCTTTCTTTGGAGTTTCCTCTTCTTTTGTTCCAAAGCACCAATAGCTACCTTGGCTCGCTTACGCCCAAATGCGTGTATCTCATTTGTGAGCTTCTTGTGCAGGACTTGGCAATTTTCCTCATTGGAGCGCATCTCAAAGGTTGTTTGTTCAGCTTTCTGGCCTATTTCGATGACAAAGTCTAGGAACTTCTGGTCATGCATCAGGAAGGCAGGGATGGTGTAGATTCCATCTCCGATAAAGGGAGAGCCTGGAGCGGATATTTGTACTGAGACCATTCGGTGGTCCGTAAGCTTCCCTGTTGTATCATCTATACTCCATTTCCTGCTTCTTGCAAACAGTTCTGGGGTGGTGTATATTCTGTCGATCCTGGACATTGTCCCCTCCTGGCGGGTGCTTATATACGTATATGCTTTCGTATCTGGGTTTATGGCGCGCCAGCCATCTTTAAGGTTTAGTAGACGTTTGAATTTTGCTAAGGCAGCAGTTGCCCCTGGTGCATCGGCTCTGTGTGGGAGCCTGTCGATGGGTTCTTCAACTATGTTGGTGTCTCCACCCACCCAGTCTGGGACCGGAAGATCCTTGGTCATCCAGAGGTTGTGGAGCTCTTCCCAGAAGGCCTTATTGGCCTCCATTGACTCAGCTGGGGCGTATACTCCCAAAACAGTTATCTTGTGCTTGCCATGCCACGGCAGTACAGCTAGAATCGCCCGCCCCGGGATAAGGTAGTGAATTTGGATACCTTCCGTATTTGTAAGTTCGCGATTTAGAACAATAGCAATGCCTTTTGTGCTTGGGTCATCAGGGAAGGGGGAGTTATAAATGTCCATCCGACGGGCTAGGTGGCTTTCCTGAATCTCCACAGCTTGCTCAGCGGAGAGGTGGGTTTCCCCCACTATCAGAACTCCCGTCTTATTATCATGCATGAGTCGGCGGAGCGCATGCCATTTATGCTCGGGGTGTTTGATTGATGTTTTCTTCCGCCCATTTATATTAATTGCACTCAGGTTTAGCCAAGCTGCTGTTTTTCTGCTAATCACGGGGTTATTTAGGTGCAGGCGGGCTCTCTTCCGTTGGAAGAAGGCCGGTGCATGCTCCTCATTCTGAGGGATACCGGCCCCGCGGGCTCTGCGGCGTGCAGATTGTCCTGTGTGGACCTGACCCCTTAGAGGGGAACCCTGGCTGGGGTTTTGAGGTGCTGGGTTTGCACCTTCCGGCGACGTGCCGACGGCCGGCAGAGTGGCGGATGGGTTTGCACCCCTCCTCCCACGTCTGCTGGCCTGTGTGTTTTGATTGAGCTGACTGCTGCTCGCAGACTCGTTCCCTGAGGGGTTGCCCCCTCGGTTTGCGAGTCGCGAAGATCGGCGAGTCGGCCCGACGTGTGTACTCACGCCGCCGCCCTCTACCATTCTATCTCTGTCATCGGGGATGTGGCTGACGGCCGGTGCCACATTCCCTCCAGAGACGGAATCTACACCACCATCACTACTCACTTCCTCAACCACCAAAAGATTAAAACGAGAAGGCGTTGAATTACGTAGACTGGGTGCCAACACTCCAGGTACGGGGCAGACCATCCCGGCCTCCATGGGGAGCATGCTAACAGTACTGGGACGGGTTCCATGTATGGGTAGGTCCCCGCCCGGTCCCGATAACTTCAGCCTCTCGGCGCGGCGAGCTCTGGCCTAAATAGGCCTCCGCATGAATTTAACCACCAGGCTTTCCCGTTTCGAGCGGTAAATGTGGGCCTTGGGTTGCTGTTATCGTATGTAAAAGGACGGTGGAAGAGGTAGCCCTCATGTGGGTCCCATAACCCACGGAAATGGGGTGTCGCTTTTACACACACAGACTTGGTTTAACATAGATCCAGGAGCGGATGGCCGTAGATCAGTGTACCGAGATGTTTTCGTCCCGATCGTATATAGATAAAATAGTACAACTTGAGATGTTACATATTCCGGCGTTTAGGGGACTTGGGAAGAGGTGCTCAGGAGCAGAATTCTGAGACTGGAAAAGGGCGCGGGCATTTGCCGAGGGAACCAGTGAGGCGCCGATGATGGGACAAAGTAGGTATGGGCTTAGGGTAGATCAAGGGGAAAATCTCATTGTATGTCTAGAGTAAAGTACAACAGGATACTTGTATACGGCAGAGGGCCGGGGGCGTCTATGAAACGAAGCTGGCGATACGTGTATAATGTACAAGAGGCGGTAAGTTGTCAGTTTCCCGCGGCGACGATCACCACCCTTGCGACCACCCTTGTGATCATCACGGTCCTTCCCCTTGCCCTTGCCCTTGCTCTTGTCATCACGAGGGCGGCTGCCGGACTTCTTGGCGCGTGGGTTGAGCACTTCGCGAGTGGCGTCGAGGAGGGCACCAATTGTCTCGGGGGTCGGACCGAGCCAGCCGGGGATGCTCGGCAGGAGGCACAAATTGGTCGGATGGTCGACAGAGAGGCAGATGTTGCAGTGGAGGGGGCGGGTGTAGATGCGGCCTTGCCCGTGGAAGGGGGGTGTCGATGATGAGGCGCTGGAAAAGCCCATGGAGCGTGTTGAACGACTCCTCATCGTTGGTTGGTGATCTGTCAAAGCATAAGCATGCGTGCGGCGGCGGCAGATCAACACATACTTGATGTAAACATTCCAAGCAATGAATGGGCCGCGTGGGGAAAGGAGGTTAATGGACAGCGTGATGATGTGTTCCCCGAAGAGCTCAAGGCACTCGTCCGCGGTCATGTCGGCGGGGAACGAGTCGCGGTGTGCACGCACAAAGCGGGTGATGGCGGGATCGGCAAGTGCAGCGTCGACAATGATGTGGTGGGCTGGACACAGCACTTCAGCACCAAGTATTTACTGCAAAGCAGAGAATAAGAATACTCAACACAACACAATAAATAATAGACTACAAAAAGAAGTACAGCTGTAATGACAACCTTAAGCTTGGCACAGGGCATGGGAACTAGCAGGGGGATTCAAAGTATAAATGTAGGTACTAAATACAGGAGTGGAAATACTACACACCTACCAGGGAATCCAAAGAGAAGAAAGGATGGGAATTCCCACACTAGGTGAAACCTTATATACTAGTAGGTACTAACCGGTAGCACGTGTCTGTAGCTATCTATAATGATCCTGGGCCTGGTCACATACCATGTGCCAGCGTGAGCAGATGGGAGTTCTGGACATAGGGGTGAATGGAAGTTCTAGATGAGATGGAAGCACAAGGACAGAACGGACAAGTGATGGACGGACGGGCAGATAGACAACGGACTGGACAGATGGAAAGATGGCGGACCAGATGGATGGACAGACAAACCGGACGAGGCAGCCGAAGTGGGAGTCCCCTGAGATCACCCTCCCCTTGTAATATGGTGTCTCAATGTATGAAGCTGCGCCTCCGGAAGGAGAGCGAGTCAAAGTTGGCTGAGGCAATCCGCTGCAGAGCATTGTAGCAGCGGTAGTAGGCATCAATGGTGTCCTTGGCGAAGACATCAGAGTGTTTTACCCACTTGTTGTGCTCTGGCCTGTAACCCTTCGATTGCACCATGTGCCAGAGGCCACTGTAGCGGACTTTCACTTTGAGGATCTTGGCAACCTCCCACCTCTCATCCCCATCCATCTGGAGGATGGGCAGCAGCTCATCGTTCTGGGGGCGACCAGGGATACAGTAGGCAGGATGGTTGAGGTTCAATTTTGAGATTTTGATGTTGGTGTTACAGTGTTCACCAAAAGTATATGCGCAATTGGCAGATTGCCTATGCTGTGAAGAATCTTCCTACCAGCCTGCAATAACTTTGTGGAGGCTTGCAAAAAGCATGGATACTGGGTGACATCCATTTCTCAAAACATGAGAATGATTTTAGCCGAATGCCAGGACAGCCTGAGATGTAAAATTTAGAAAAAGTTGGTTGAGAGTATGAACTTTGACGTATTTCAGCCTAGCTGTATCTGTTTCCATTATAGACTTGTGTTGTAGTCAACGGTATAATATAATATAAATGTATTGCATTATTTGGTGGGATCAATGGTAGTACTTGGGTGCTTTGTTTGAGTGCCTCGGAGTCCTTATCAATAGTACCTTGAAGTACTAGCTTGAGTACCAGAAAGCACTTGGGCAGAGTACCTCCAATATCTTGGGTGGAGTACCTCAAAGTACTTTTGCGGAGTATGTCGGGTACTCTGCATAAGGAGCTATTTTATAAATTCAGACCTACATTGGAGTACCTGAGGTACTCCACTTGAGTACCCAAAGGCACTACTTCTGAGTGCTTTTGGGGTACTCCAGCGAAGGCCCTTTACTTTCCGCAGTGAGAGGATATGAGACAAAGGAAGCAAATCACTGGAATTGGTGCGGTATGTAAGTAACTGGGTTAGTGTATGCATAGGAGCAGCTGGGAAGAACAACTGTGAGTACATTGGCAGCCTAGGAAAAAAGGAAGATGGGAAAACTTTGGAAAGATTCCCGAAATGAGGATGTCATGCGCAGAAGGCTTGAATGAGGTGTGATGTGAGTCGAGACACAGGATCTGGGTACACAATCACAGGGGAAGGGGCAACGATGCACATATGGAGACACAAAGAGGAACTACGACCTGGGTGGAACTGGATCCTGCATAACATCTTGGCCCCATACGCCTGGAAGATGTGTTCCACAGTGCAGGAGGCTCTGAAGTATTTGTGCCGCACGTTCAATACAGGTCACTCTCCATAGTGTTCCGCTGAAGAGAGTCCGCTAGAGCAAATTTCCCGAGTTCCCGAGATTACAATCGAGACCGGTGCTATGGTAGGCACACCAAATAATGCAAATTTCAGTCTGGACTGAAATGTGAATTTATTTGGTAAGAATCAATACACATATCAGCCACATTGTTCTCAAATAAACTCAAAGAATCAATGTGAGTTTCTGCCGGGGTGAAATCCTTGAGCAAATTTTGCTATTTGTTGATAAAAATAGCAGGCCAATAGCATAAATAGCTCAGGAATTTCAGCGGTACAGAAATTCACTTCGATTCTTTGAGTTTCTTTATGAGAATCAGCCGCATCAGATACGGGCCGATGGTTAACAAAGTTACTTGGACAAACTAACTTGGCCTTACAAAACTAACTTTACTTTACTTGTGGCAGACAAGTAAAGTAAAGTTAGCAAAAGTAACTTGTAAGCAACTTAAGTAACTTGGATTGATGCCATCTGATGGCCCAAGTTACTTTGTCTGATGGCCTAAGTTACTTTGTCTGATCATATTGATCTAACTTGGCGGGGCAAGTTACTTCCAAGTAACTTAAGTTACTTGAAGTTACTTGAAGTTACTCAAAGTAATTTTGATTAACTTCATCTGCATTGAGCTAAAAAGGGTGCCTGTGAACGGCAACACACTTGCTTGCGTCCTGACACATGACCGCGCCGATCACACAAGTTCGTTTTCCTGCCACTCAACTTTCTGCATATTTCTGGCGATGTTTAGTGCAGTGTGGAACTCTTTCTTCCCCCCAGACTGTATCCCGGATCCCCCACCCCTTCAACGTCCTCAGAAATACCCCCGCACCACAGACTTGCAGCACCTGAATAATCCTTCTCACAATATCCGGGGAGAAGGAAGCTCGAACACCTCCCCCTTCCCAGGGTTGGCTGCACTATTATCCTCCACGGTATTTGCAACCATAACTGCCCATAGGCCCCATAGCATTGGGGATTTTCCTGATGCTTGCTTCCGCTAGACTGGTCGGTCAGTTTCTATGTCTGAAACATCCGGGTTACCACAGTAAGTTGAAGGTCACTTTTTGGTTAACAAGGATTTTCCAAACGTTGATTCAACACAAAGACAATACAACGACACAACCTCTTCAAGCCTCTGCATAAAGCCCTAAGCACAAATATTCTGGACTTCTTTCTTTTGCGCAGCCCGTTGTGCGTGTCAACAAAGATCAGCTCTAAATTGGACAGAAAAAAGCGCACATCTCTCATTCCGTCAGTTCGTCCGACCAATTTTGGGACTAAACGGAACGCAAGTGAAGCCTCCTCCGAGGGCACTGGCACTGTTCTGCGTTTCGGCACAGCAGTTAATGAAGTTGTGCAAGCCGTTTTGGCAAGCCAAAAATTTCACTCTCAGGCTTCAGCTGAAGCCTGATTAATTGTCGATTCAGACACGGGGGTTACGCAATTGACGGTGGTCACGGTAGTTCTATTAGCGGGCGACCCCGCTCGCGAATAATGGATATATGAATGGACGCGGAGGGTCGGCGACAACGTCTCCCAGCGGGGATGTCAGTCTCGAGAATTATTCGGGCATAAGCCCCCGGGCTGGGAACACCAGACCCGACTCCCATACCATGAGGTGAAGTTGGATGATCGTTATTGTTAACGTTGACGGTGTGTAATTGAATAATGATTGACACCTTGAATGAAGGGGAAACGAACTCGGGCGACGCCGTGCAGGGACGTTGCGATGGAAAAAAATGAATCGGAGACGGAGAACCAAGACTGAACACTCTCGAACGGGTGAACTTGGCGGTAAATGATGCCATCTGATGGCAAGTTACTTTGGCTGATCGCCCGTAAAGTACCGTAAAGTTAGCCCCGCCAAGTCAAACGGGCGATCAAAGTTAAAGTTAGGTCTTACAAGTTACTTTATTCACTCTCGATACGGGCCGTATCTGATGCGGCTGATATGTGTGTTGATTCTTACGAAATAAATCTGAGAATCAGCCGCCTTAGATACGGGCCAAATCCGATGCGGCTGATATGTGCATTGATTCTTACCAAATGAATTCACATTTCAGTCCAGACTGAAATTTTTGCTTTATTTGGTGTGAGGTGCAGGTAGATCAAGAGGAAGGCTATGAGGGAGGTCCTCTGCCTGAATTTACTTCATGATGTAGAACCTAGATGTGGAAACCGGGTTCAAATCGTAATGCAAAGGTGTTCCATTTTGGAGGCTTGTCATGCTTGCCGAGGGTAGAATTGTTGGGCAAGAAAGCCAGGTGGTGTGCTGGAGCTTCTGGCGGTAGTTCTCACCGAAGATGTCATAGAAATTGGGCGGGATGATGTGCCGACAAAAAGCCGAGAGGACGTGTCGCCAGTCGAGAATCTGAAGCCTCACACCGAGATGATCCTCAGTAGCGTCACCGAGGAGGTTACTGATCCTGTCGCCATCAAATTTTCGGTCCACAAGTTGAATCTGTAGCCCCCGGCCCATGCGACCCGAGGAAGAACTAGTCTCTCGTAGACAGACACTATAACAAACTTGTGCTCGTGAACCCGCATGTTATACTATAACATGTGAGTAAGCCTGTTGGCGCGGGCGCAAACCTTTTTTGCAAGCCAGAACGCCACCCTCATGGTCGTGCTGAAATTCGACAGCAATAATTGTCTCGAATCACCCCTTTATTAAAATTACGTGCGTCTATCCGTCCGAAGCCATTTAAACCTCCGCCATCAATCCTCCGGCATCCTCCGATATTTAACCGAAGTGGTGAGGTGCTTCGCACCCCCACCGCGCTCTTGTATAGCATAAAATCGACTAGATCTAGACGATTTGGCTTGCTTATATTTTTTTCTTCTCTCTTTTGACTCGAGAGCTTGGTTCTACTGAGATCTCCTTCGTAACTCTCTTCGGTTCCCTCAGAACCATGACCCGAGGCTCTAGGTCAAGTACGGTTTCCGCTGTACGACACCTGAGCCTTCAACCATGATCAACCGGATTGGACTCGACGAGATAGAGCATTGAAGAGCCAGGTCCTGATATCCTGAGCCTCATTGAAAACAGACATACGATGGAGACGGCGGTCCGGAATATCTTTGATATCCATGATTGAGAGACGACCAGCTACCTGGATCGTCCTTTCGAATCCATCGCGTTCACAGGCGGAGTCGATGCCCGGCTACCCATCGATAAATTCGTGGACGTCCCACTCGTAATTGTAAAGTAAGAGCGCCACAGTGACTTCTTGCCCACCTCCAAATCGCTACCCGGTGCGATGGCTCGCATGCGTTCCTGTCGTCCATGGTCGTTATCAACAGCCCCACCGTCGTCGAACGAGATCACATGCGGCGGTAGATCAACGATGGTGGAGAGGCAGCCGCTGCGGCAAAACTGCGTTTCGGTCTCAGAGTCGGGGTGGCGCAAGGCGCGTATTGCGCGGATGAATGACTGGATATGATGATGGTATTAGTGGAATGCGCAAGGAGGTAAGACGACGGCGGGGTACGGTAAGCGAGATAGAATTGAATGTGGAAGTGGGGAAAGGAGGAAATACGAAAGACAGCAAAGTACGCACTGGATCTGTGGCAGCCACCAGGCCATAAATGAGCGGGGCGTCCGGCGCAGTTTGCGATGCCTGCGCAAAGTTGGCAATGGGTCAATGTAATGTTGCAAAGCTCATCAAAGCGTACATACCAACAAGCATTAATATCGTGTCCTACGCATGTCGACGATTTATGTAAATGGTAGATCTGAGGTTTGTTTGAGGTTGAACGGAGTGGCAGACATATGAGTTTCGTCAATTCGAACACCTCCATTTTGTACTCGCGGGACGCGTACACGGATATCCCGGTACCGGTGACGTTGAGTAGACATGATATGAGAGGGTAAAGGCCTGTGCACACATTTCCTGTCCCCCTCAATTCCTTTTGTTCTTTAGGTTGACTCACCGATGCGCAGGATGATATTTCGGAACTTCAGGATTGTTGAGCCGGCACCCTCGGATGGGTAAGTGGATTCAGTGTGTGCAGGACGACCACAACAGGTGGAGCTGTCGTTGTGTTGTCACCACACGTGAAATGCGGGCAATTAAAAGTCTCACCTCATGCGTCACGAGGTTACCCGAGAATCATTAGGAAAGCGCCGAATTCCCCTACCGCAAAAAATGATGATCCAGGAGCTCTGTGTGCTGGTGACCCAGCGAAAGCGGGTCTTCGGGTCCAGCGCTGTTAAACCAACAGGTGTGGCTTACAGCGTCCCACCTGCATGAAAGCGAGGTGAGAATTTATACACATACTTCGGTGGGAATCAGAACGTGCCCGAGATTGCCGGATGCGTAGGGGGGGGATATTGCAGATGAGACAAATGAGGATGGTCCCGGCAACGTAGTATTTTTCCATCGCTTGGCCGCTGATCTTGTACACGACCACCAGTCTAGCGATGTTTCAGAGCTAAAACTATCGAGCACAGATGGGCTCACGGGACATTGAGCCCCATGCAGAAGAAGATGCACGAGGGGAACATAAGGCTTGACTGTTGGCGGACAAATGTGGGTGCCGGAATGTACATAGGTGAAAAGACCTACGTTTGTGAGAAAAGACAGGAGAGAACATCGCCAGTCCGTGTACCCCGCAAGAGATGTCAGAGAAAATGAAAACCAAAGACGAGACTAGCATGGTGAATTCCGTATACTTGATCGCGAAAGATCCACGTACTGCGCGACCAGAGCGTAAGTGAGCAGGCGGAAACTCACCCGGTCTAGGTATCGTCGCGACACTATATTCCATGCGGCGTATCCGAACAGCGCAAGTAGGATTGTTGTCAGCCCGAGCCCAGGAATTATTAGTCCCAAGATGACTCGGGGGCTGATAGGAAGGTTCGTCAATCCCCTGTCTAGTACGCTGATGGCCACGTACTAGACTCGCGGATCCAGGGACCACGACTCAGACCTCACGCGTAGGGAGACCAGCATTGGTGGTGGATGAAGAAAGATAAATACGGAACTGTGGGATGACATTTCTTCGCTTGTTATACACCGTGATTAAAGGTTGATCCCGCCGCGGGCAATTCACCCTGCCGGCACCGTTGCAAGTCCATCCCCTGTTGAGATCGAACTTTATTCCACCTGTCTCTTCTTGGTTTCAGGTCTCTCTGCCGTAATTATCTTATAATCAGGGTCCACCTCTAAAATCCAGGCTGATGCTCACCTCATCTTGTCCGGTCCCTATCTCACCCAGCTGCATCGACCGTTTGCTGGTACCGTGCATAGTAGATGAGCCTCCAAACGAAGTACTTGGATGACGGATGGAATCAATATGGCATTTCCTAACTCACAGATACATCGACGGCGAAGTCCATGGCGGATTGAATGGACTCACTTGCACAGCATAGAATTCCCTCTTTCACGAAAATAAGTTGCTGTAAGTCGACCCTGATTATGAGCCTCCCCATCAAAGACCTACTTCACGGCAGAGGTCAACCAGATAGTAATAGCTCATATTATCGCTTCCGCTTACGGCCTGCCAAGCTTTCGGGCTGATCTTGCATCTTGCCGCCAACTTCTTATATGTCCGGACCTCCCTCAAAGTCCCGGGACCGGCCCGCCCGTCCCCGCGGTCCGCAGGCGTGCAGCTGAGCAAAAAGCGGTAAAACAACGGAAAAAACGTCGCTTTGAAAATGCAGCAAGCGGTACTGCAAACGGCGCTGGAAATATTTTGGTACAAGTGACAACACTACATGCTCAACGCTAGACTACTGACGGTTCTCAGCCCTCCCCGTGGGTTCCCAGTCGGGGTATCCAGTGTCGCTTTGGTGTCGCCTGGCTGGCCTGGCCCTTCGGTGTCCGGACAAGGTAGCAGAGCGTTTCAAAATCTTCGGCTTGTGTGTCCCGGTGTCCGGACACCCTCAAAGTGAAGGTCAAATTTGTGGTCTTACATGTCTGGACCAGCCATCAAAGTTCTAATCGTACTTTCAGGGGTCCTGCTTTGCCGTCAAAAAAAACAGTCCCGACCCAATATCACGTGGTAGGGGGCTAACCGGAAAAAAAAAAATTGGGGTTGAATGAATCATGCCTAATCAAAGACGGATCAATGTAATGACGAGAGACTTACCCAACTCCGCCTATTTTTCCCGTAGCCAACCAGTTATTGTTCGACATTGTAAATGTTACGTAGACACCCGCTGCGCGCTGTTCGATGGGGATCAAATGACTAGGATTTCCCGGGCATTTCATTTGTAGGCTATGAGACGGAGAGAACAATCGTTGGCAATCGTGTGGAACTCAAGAAGGACGAGGAATGACAGGTTACTACGCCGAGATAGCCCAACTTCCAAAATTCCGGATTGACGGCTCAGAGCGGATCTTCGGTGTGAGGCCCGTGCGGATAGAAGGGGCCAGCAGTACAAAACTTGAAGATCCGAGCTCGAGAATATTGTAACAAGACGTGAATGCTCTTTCTAATTTCTATGAGTCGTATGACGGAACGATGGAGATCCCGAGCGTAATCCAATCAGAATTCGTGAATACCGGGGTGTGGTTTGTCATCGTCAGTGGATTACAATGAAATATTGGTACCCAGGAGACTGACTGTGAGCGAACGGTACAATATGCATGCTCAATATTAATAATATACACGGCGAGATTGATAAGGTGTGTACGTGGGCATAATGATTATGAGTTTTGAAATGAATACACGGGAGACACTTCGAAACTGGTAAGAATCGTTACAAATATTTAGTTGACGTTCAAATATAGTACTCACGACTACAGCGAAGGAATCAACAATCAACAAATTATATCCAGCCTGGTGAAACGTCAAGGGAGAGTGCAACAGAGAGAAATATCAGACATTCCAAGACACGGCGGCGCTTGCTTGGTGTAGATCTTGGACGACCTTGAAGATCCTGCGCATATCGGAAGTGCTCAAGCATGGGGTATCACACCACGAAGAGTGTACGATCTGAGAATCTTGACGGGGGCCCGAAAGGACCTGCAAAGGCTTGCATTCGACGTCCAAGAGCTCTTCCGGATCTTGTAGTATCGTTCACCAATTGGGATACTTAGAGATTCGCGAATTTTGCAACTGGCACCGTAGAAGTCTAGCACAGAACCGTTGCGCGCTTCCATGATGCCGTTCCAAGAATCGATACTGTGAGGAGGTTAATTCAGCGCTCAAAACAGAGGAATTGCATTACGAACCTCACTGATCATTCCAAGCTGAATTGAATGATTTCCCCGAAAAGTTTCTATTTGAGCGTGGCGTGAAGGATCAACAATGCCAGTGTGGAGGGGGCGGATGGCCGAAGCGTGGAAACGCGTTGTTGGGACATCCAGACCCCTACATCAACAGCATCGCTGTTTTTCGACTTTTTCTTGGAACTAGCATATATACCAGCCGACTTTTAGTTCATCCATTCGCTTTTTATCTATCCCCTTGTTTCCAGTTTACTGACGAACATTCTTTGCAGTATATTTTATAGGAACTTTACTATTCGGACGGCGGGCGCTTGCACGGCGCTATTCGGACTTCGAGTCCGAATACCCCCGTTTCGTGATTTACCCTCGCGATCACGAGCGGGGTTTTGTTTCTGCAAGATCAAGGCAAGCCCCGATTGTTCTTCGGGCACACTCCATCCTCCTTTTTCGTTCAACATCCCCGGTGATATTCCCGGGCGTCGTCAGTTTAGATCGGTAAAAAGGGGTGATTTTATAATAGATTTTACTGATAGATATCTCGTACCTTTTCGTTGACAGGGAATCGAACGGCTGGCATATTCGAAAGCCTAGGGGTTGTAGGTCCAGCAGAGAAGAGTGTCGTTGCGGGCCGGCACTGGGACCGTTGGCGGGCGGTCCCCTCGCTTCTCTTGCTATTCTTGGACTGAGCCATTGCGATGTCGCATACTCTGGGTGGACGGAGAAAACTAGCCGGGAGAGACCCTGGCTTTTGCCTTGACATGGGCCATATATACTCTTTTATTTTTGTAGCGCAGCCCCGACGGCCTTTGAGTACGGGCGCGTTCGGGTGTCAAACATTATGTACATTATTTACGGATCATTATGTCACCTTCTTGTTTGCCTCCTACCACCACATCGGGTGCCACGACACACGCAAGTCGAGTCAACAGGACGTCTTGCGTCTTGTTTAACCTCACGGAAACGCCTACGAATCTTTAGCAACACCCACGACACTACTTCAGCCGGATTCGTTCCAGCTGTCAAAGCTATTTTGAGTCGAGCTTCGCGCTGACTTTATCCTTGTGCTTCGCGCGGGGTATCTGACTGGTTTCTATCCTGCCCTCGAAATCGGACGCCGTATACGCTTCTAGGTACCGAACGCCTACGTTTGGGACCTACGACTGCTACTGTCTCTTGCTCCGTGATTTGCCTACAAATCAGCGGAAGCTTAACGTCCATCTCGCTCGGGCGATTTACGACTACTACGTATTTTTCTATCCTAACGTACTGCTCGATCTTGCTTTACGAAACGTACGCTAGGGCACTCTACCTTTCCACAGTTTTCTTTTTCTACTCTATCCCCACATCGAACCACCTACCGGGTCTATCCCTCTTCCTCACCAGACGATCGCGAAGCCGTATCGACGGATTAAACTCATTGATATCACCGAAACGCACCGGCGAAGTGGACTGTACCCGGAAGCGGGAGCAGAGGGATGGATCAATGTAAAGAAATTGACCTGGAAGATAAATTGAGTACATTTTATGAAACAGAATGAAGACCGAAGCGCGCCTATTCTCTGGTAGTTCTTGATTAGCATATTGCCGATGGAGAAGCACCTATTCTGCATGCTGATCCCACTTTGGAAATCCGTGTGATTGTCGAGGCAGCTCGAGAAGCAAAAAGGAGCAGTAGATGTTGATCGACAATGGGCACGGAGGTAGTTGAATATAGAATGAAGGCATGTTCGTCTAGCTGGCTGAACTCAGGGAGTATCGAGGCGGCAAACATGAGCCAGGCCCAAGCGGTCTTGCAATTGAATCTGATCTTGTGTCAAACGGAGTGCGGGTGGGCATCGCGTAGTCTCGAGTCCTTGGTCTTGAGTCTCGTGGGACTTGGTAGTCGTTTGATGTTGTTGAGGGTGTGGTTGACGAGGGTGGAGAGCCGCTAACTGGTGCGATCGTTGGCTGGAAGTCGACACAGCTGTCTTGATAAACTGAAGACCTCAAGACGGTGGTTGAGCACCGTGTCGGAACGCGGGCGGGCGGTGAGGGAAGGAAAGCGGGGGAAAGATGCATAAGCCTGCCATTTGAGCGTGCTTTAAGCGCGTGACAATGGGCCGCATATCCGCTCAGAATGGAATGGCGCGTAATAAAGCGGAGCTTGCCAGAGGCAACTGTGATTGAGAACATCTTCTGAGGATAGTCATGGGAAAAATGTAAACCTAATTTGGCGAGCCTGGAGGATGGTAGACGGACCAAGGAGAAGGCTGGCTGTTTATTATCTGATTCTTACATGCAGCGGCAGTGTGACAAACGCGCTCTGCTGCGCCGCGGTGAGAATTGTGCCCGAATCAAGTATTCTCTGGCGGGGTGATAATCCACGAGACTCGTCTGTACTGCTCCATAGCCCCGATTTGGATTGTCCGTAACAGTTCGCAGTCGGCGCGCAGTTTGGAAGGAAGAGAAATCTAGCACGTGGTTGGTCGTGGGTTCAATTGGTCTGAGACAGCGTGGAAAAAGGAGTTAACCTGGAAGAAACGCAGAGAAAGCGAGAAGAAGCATGGAGATAGGGGACAAAAGCACAGTCTTTCTATCATCTTGTTAAAGAACGAAGAAACGCCGGGGAAATACGTGGCCTCTCGGCCGCATGATTAGAATCATGCTGCGCGGTGGACAGCAGCAAATGTGATCTGCAGCGTCCTGTCAGGAAAAAGCTGCGTGCAGGTCAGCTGTTTGACGGCAAATGAAAAAACAGTGTTGAAAAGCGGAGAGAGTTGTGGACGGAAGGGGTTAATCGAAGACGAAGAACAGAGGAAGAACAAAAGTAGAAAGGCTACATGGGTAGTGTTGCCGGTGTTCGGTTCTGAACCGATGCTGAACCTGAACCGGACCCGAACCGGACCCTTCAGCAAATTCTGGATTTTGCCGGACCTGTGCGAACATGTGCGAACCGATGGCCAAAATGGGGCTTTTTGACTGCATTAAACACATGAAAATGGCGGTCATTCACTTGAAATGTAGCCTACCAAGAGTATTGCATTCAGGATGCACTGCAACACGTTTCCCCAGTCAAATATGCTTGCGATGGTTGAACTGATGGGTGATCAAACTAGGAAGAAATTTCCGGATTTGATATTTCGAGGTCTGTGCCTGCCCAATAGTTCAAATAGCTTGTTCTGCTGGAATAAAACTTACATTGTGGAGTGTCCAAAGGCTTCACGAGCCACAGAATCGGCTCCTGGTGCATGGGAATTATTTTAGGTTCAAAAAGGTTCGAACCTGTTCTGAACCCCAGACCGAACCGGACCTGGGGTCTGGTTCGGGGTTCGGATTCTTTCGCAAAGAACCGGACCGAACCGGACATCGGCAACACTATACATGGGGCTACAGCACAGCCGAACGAGCAAAATCTTAAAGAACGGTTAATTAATTTGGTGATGATCAACATTGATGTGACTTTGATGTGGCCTCGTTACATGGGCTTGCCTTGTGCTGCTGACGCGCCGGGGGGGGGGTGGGTGCCTGCGGCATGTTGGGGTACGCCTCAGAGTCACTACAGGAACATCAGCAGTTTCCCAGAACACTTCGATGAAATACTGAATTATTTCATTCAAATCGACAGTCACGTGTCACGGACCCCTCTGTCGATGTTGAATATTGGTCGATGTCACGCATCACGAAGGCTTTTGTCGAACCTCCAACAAGCTGTCACAAGTATCCTCCTCCACCCACCCCCTAGAGCGCAAAATTTCCGTAAGATTGTCGAAATTTTGGAGGGTGTCATGCAAAAATTCGGCCGTTGTCGAAATGTTGAATAGGTGAATCCGGTCACGCGTCACCCCCCCTGTCGATTTGAATGAAATAATTCAGTAGAACAAGACAACCCTCCGCTTCGCTCCGGTATCCCAGAGTGCAAGATGAAAGGAGCCGCCGATTTTGCAGTTAACATGGTTCGTGTGGTTGGCAGAAAAGACCGTTTATGTAAGGAAGGAAGGAAATTTAAGAGACTTTCACCACATTATTTTGACATGAAGAGATAAATGTATTCAGTTTAAATTGGGGTAAGATATCAGGATGTGAGAAAACAGCCGTAACAGATCGTGCCCAGGAGTAATGTCGAGGAAGGGCAAAGTGGGTGAAAGAAAGGGATTGCAGCGCCGCCTTTATATGTCAAGAGTGTTGCCGAGAGATTTACGTGGCAGTGCGGCTGGATCGTTGTGCCGTAGGCAGCAACAACTGCGGTCTGCTGCGTCCTGTCAACAACAGACTGCGAGCAGGTCAGCTGTTCTGCCCAGATAAAGAGACCGTGTGGAGAGGCACGGGCAGTTGAGGATGAACGGGGTTAACCCGGTTACCCAAGTGACAGAGCAGAGGAAGCATATCAGGCGCGGGCGTAAGTTGAAGGTCGGAGCTTGCTTGGGAGACTAAGAGGATGATTTTTGAGTAGCCCCGTCTGACGGCTATCCGTTTCCGTCCGTTTGACGGATGACGGGCAGGTTGCCTGCAGGCGCCATCTGGGACTAAAACCACACCAAATCTGACCTTATTTCGGTTCAAATATGAGTGACTTGTCTTCTATTTCCCTGAAAATTACCCCTTGGAGAACCAGGAGAAGAGAGAATCTAGTGAGTGTTGGCTCCTGGAACTCGGGAAGCGATTAAAGAATACACCAGGGTTGCTGTTGATGCTTTCCAGCAGCAATACGGAGGTGAAAAAAATTGTTTCTCCCATCCTCGCAGTGACTTCCATTGAACCCGTCAAAAACGGGTGTGATGGACGGGGCAGACAGCACCCGTCCCGCTAGTGCTGTGCTAGAAATTTATAGCAGGTGCTATGATATGCTGAAAATTCCGAGGCCCAGGGGACAATAACTAGCAGATGTTAACACCAGCTTTATAGCATTCGAGCTAATAACAGCTATTTAATTTTTAGCATCAATCAATAGCATGCTAGCTATGCTATATTTCAATCCTCGATGTCCCAGTCCTCATTCCCGGGCTCCGCTGTCACCTCTGCCGCCTTCGATGGAACCAAAGCCAGGGCTTTGGCTTCCGGGCTTCCGGGCTTTAAGCCAAGCCAAGCACATCACTACATGCCTATCCCGGAAGCCCTTGGAATTTGACGGATTTGTAATCTCGGTTCCAGATGTTTGGGTGTGCTTCCGCTGTGCCGAAATCAAAGATCAGAGTGATGGGGCAAGTGAAATGATGAAAAAGACACACCGGAGAGCACACCTAATATCTGGTGCAGCTCGTATCGTATCCATGGGATCGCTTATCTGGTTACGGCGTGACATAGTGGACTTTGGTTCAATTTCGAGCCTACAACCCCCTCTTGGGGTTTGAAAAATTAGAAAGAACCTCAGATATTCCGGCGATGCAAATATATATATGATGGCATACCCACAGGAATATAATGATCATAATTTCGAAGTTATCGGAGGAGGGATGAATGAGGACAAACAAAAGTGTGACTCGATCGCCTGTTGCCTATACGAACTGCACCAGACGTTATAGGGTAGTCTTCCGCCATCAAATTTCATCAAATCGCTTGTCCCAGATCAATCCGTTTTTGGTTTATTATCCCCGAGTGATGCTACTCGGTCTAAGACTCCCTATAACGGCGGGAATGAGACTAACGGATTTGATGACCGTCAGATTTCGATGGGCCGCTAAGTAGATTCCCTTGATTTGACGGATCATCGAATTCCAAGGTCTGGACCATCGGATTTCAAGGATCGGGCCTTTAGATTTCATTTGGTCTGTCTTCAAAGGTCTAACATGTGCCCGCTCAATCAGACAATGTCGGATCGACCAAAATAGGAAATATAATATATTTTGTATACTTTTGACTGAATGGACCTGGTATGGACGAGAACTAGAGAAACGCACATTATACCATCAGAGTTAGGTAGCATATCTATGGCGACCATGTTCTACTATCTAGCTACTGGGCCTGCAGCGAGAGCCGCCAGATTACCGAGGTTGTCCACAGTGACATTGCGATCCTCCATGCCGTCGTTGTCGTCTTCCTCGTGTTCGGCTGCTGAGGGCATTGCGGCGTCGATTTCTTCTTGACTACGTGCAGTTGTCTCCACGCCGAAACGATCATATCTATTGTAATCTTGCTGGATGACCTGCTGCTCCCATCTGCTAGTCCAGCATCAGTACCAACGACACTCTGACTGCATATCGACTTACTCAAGCCACTCGAGGTTCCCACGATTACTCCCTTTCTTCTCAAAAAGGTTGTCGAGCTCCTCTTTGAGGTTGGACCAAAATTTGGAGTCTTCACCACGAGCAAATGTCTTAGCCACCAACAGGCGGGCAACTTCTCGCTGTTGTTTTGGGTCGTCAATGCATGATTGAATCAGTCAAGAGTGCCGACATACCAGCAATGCAAAGCAAGTCATGATATCTTGAGGCGGACTGTGTGGGATTGCTGGCAAATGGTACATATTGATAATCTTCTTGCTGAATGTCACCAAGGGTTTCTTCTCCTGGACCAATACGAAGATCTAGCCGCATATCATTTAATGGGCTAGAGCAAAAAAAAAAAAAAAAAAAAAGAGGGAAAACATACTAATTTGCAAGTAGTACCCCTGACAGTGCCATTCCGTCACGAGCAGGTTGTGGACCATGGTTTTCACAGTGGGGTCTTGCTTATACAGCTCGAGGCGCAGGCGCTTTGCGTGATCATAGATGTATGTCTGCAGGATGTGAGCGGAAAGAACAACCGGTCATGAAAAAGACTTACCTCCATGATGGAGATCAAGTGAGTGTATGAAGTAATGGGCTGAATAATGATGTAGTGGCGGAGTAGGGACTTGAGCAATTTCTTGGAGGTCCATCAGCGATGAGAACACAAATTGTAGACGACATGCTCACGACTTGCTCTTTAGATGTGTTGAGGCGCGAGGGCTGCCTCTTTGGGAAGATGGCGTCTCGTGTCCGGATTAGGTTTCTATCGTGATCGGTTTCTCTTTATATGTCTTTTACCTTATTATGACGCCGATCGTATCCGCACCGTATTTAAGGTGCAGATGCATGACGACGGCCCCTCAGTCTTTACCACAACCTTGGGTACGACTGAGGGTACGTTTCCCTCACTTACTTATCACCTAACATATACTTACTTATATTATTACCTGTAGACTTACGGTATCATCAACAGGTAAATAAACGAGTCTTTACCACGACCTTGGGTACAACTGAGGACTTACGGTATCATCGACAGATTCGCAGTCAGAGCGTTTGAGCTACACCGTCCTAAAATCAGTCGTGAATACACGCCCGAGAACGAAGACTCACCCATACCCCTATTTTGCCCCCTATGTCGACGACGAGCATCCCCATCTTCGCCACCGACAAGCAGCTCACTGACGGCAACTGGTCCTCGTGGGAGGAGAGGATTATTAGCTCGCTCTGAGGCCGTGGACTCTATGGCTATCCCAGCGGCGCTATTCTTCGCCCCCAGAATCCCACCTCGCTCCATCCCACCCTCGCCAACTCGACTATCCCCTCGACCGAGGAGTGGGACCTCCGCGACGCAATGGCTGGCGCTATCATCTACCAGAACGTTGTCGACCCGCGCGCGCATGCCCTGTCCGCCAGTGAGACCAGCCGTGAAATGTGGTTGAAGCTTGTCACCAAGTTCCACCGCAAGTCGGAGGTGTTGAAAGGCCAGGCGATGGATGCGCTGCGGTCGCTTAAACTCGTGAGCGGACATGACCTCCCTGCCCACATCGACGCGATGACCAAGCTGCGCTCCGACGCGCTCGATGTCGGAGCGCGCTGCCCGGAGGAGTATATTTCCATCCTCCTCGCTTCCCTCCCCCCCGCGGAAACGGTGCTGGTGGAGGGCGCAGCGCCGGGAACTGCACCAACTGCCGCATCGGACCCCACCATCGCGACAATTGCTGGGCACGCAGCAGCGGCAAGGAGGGCTATGGTCCAGCATGGTACAAGGCCCCTGCCGGGCTGGAGCCTCGACAGCCACTCATCGACATGGCGAACGTGGTCAAGGCGAATAGGTCCCGTGCGACCAACCCCGGACACGGCACTGCACCCAATGCGGTGTTCGCTGCTGCAGTTGCTGCGGCCTCAGCTGCTATCGCTCAAGCAGCTGCGCCTGCACCAGCACCTACCCCCGCTCCTGCGACGTACGCCCCCACTGTGGCGGCGGCGTTCCTATCCCCCATGCCCATCTACTTGTGCACAACCTACGACGATGACGAGGGTGCGTCCAGCTTCTCCCCATCTCCGGTTACGGTCGTTAACGTGTCCTCTAGACTCAGACATATCGGGTCAGGTCCTGCCCTTCTGAGCGAGCGCATTACACGTACCGTAGCTAGCCCCCATGTACCAGTTCCTTCAATATTCATGGCCGGCGTCACACACGACACACCCGGTGTTCCCACCTTTCTCGATAGTGCGGCGACAGACACGTGTGTCCGCAACCGCAAGCGGTTCACCACGTATCGCGAAGAGTACGTCGATGGGAATACTGCCGTAGGCGGGTTTCGTGTCGTCAGTACCGGGAGAGCTAGGTTTGATGTACGAGTTGAGGGCGGGCCACCACGAACAATTCTCCTCGACGCAATCCACACCCCCGACTTCACGATGAACTTGATATTGTTGCCAAGACTTGATAGGCGGGGACTTGTGGGCGCGCTCGGAGATGGTCGGCTAACCGTATCTAGCCGGGACGGAACCAAAATCGTCGACGGGGTCTTGACGAGAACGGGGGGTGGACACGAGTTATACCAGGTTGATGTCGTTGACAACCTGGATGACGAGGAGGGTGTGGTGGTGGCGATTGCGGGACGCGACCGAGACCGACCGACCAACCTCGAGACATGGCATCGCCGCTTTGGGCACAGCGACGTCCGCGTCATCGAGCGTATGACCAAAAATTCCCTCGTGGAGGGCTTGAGGATCGTTGGGCACGATCTCCACGGTCTATGCGAGGATTGCATCTACGGCAAGCAAGATCGCATGCGTATGATGATGTGGTGGTTCACGAGACTGAACCCCTGGAGCGTGTCCACCTTGATTTATGGGGTCGGGTGCGTACATCAAGCTGGTCGGGTGCAGTATACATGATGCTGGTATCCGATGGCGGGACGTCGATGAAATTCCCTTTGTTCTTGAATAACAGGACCCAGGAGACGACACTCGCAGCGTTCCGTGAGTGGGTAACAGCCGCGGAATTACAAACGTCAAAATGCCTGAAGTGCGTTCGCATTGACTTGGGGAAGGAGTTCGACAATGGACTATTCCTGTCCTATTGTTCGGCGGGGGGCATCGCGGTGGAGAAGGTACCTAAAGCGTCGTCAGCAGCGAACGGACATGTGGAGAGGGGAAATCACACCGTCGTGGAGGGGACCAGAACGCAGCTCATCGAGTCGGGGCTCGATGCACGTTTCTGGGCTGAGGCAGCAACGGCGCACTGCTACGTCCGCGGCTTCATCCCGTCCTCCCGCCATCCCAATGTCGTTCCATGGGTCGCATGGTTCAGGAAGAAGGACGCTGCCGGGAAGCTCATCAAGCCAAACATCTCCCACCTTCGCGCATGGGGGAGTGTGTGCTGGGTGAAGGACTTGGACGACAAGGAGGGGAAGTTGGGGAAGCAGTCGTGGAAGGGGAAGATGGTCGGTTACATGGGCCGCCGCGGCTACCGCGTTTTCGACGTGTCGCGTTCGAGGGTATACCAAGTCCGTAACATTATCTTCGAGGAAGGGATGCCCCATCAGACACGCTTGGCAGAACCTGAGGAGGAAGCTCTGCCTCAGGACCCATCCATTTTCGAAGGGGGCGACTTACTTCCACTGCCCCAACCGGACAACGCAAATGTAGACGCAGCCCCCGGCTCTGGATGTTCCAGACCTCCCTCGGCGCAGCGAACGCGCTCCAAAGCCTATGCGCGCCCTCCTCGACATGCAGGCATCCAGCGAGATGGAGGCAGCTGCGAAGGCTGCGCGAAAGGACTGGGCACGCGACAACAGGCGGTCCACGGCAAACGCCGTCGACGTCGGTTGGGAGACGTTCGACGACACCTTGCTGCGCAATCCTTGTGCATTTGCAAGCTCCATCAAGGGTTCCATACCACGTTCGTACCGCGACGCGATGCGCGAGCCGGAGATATGGATGCCGCCTATGCAGGCAGAGTTCGATCAGCTGGAGAACCGCGGCATGTGGAAGCGAGTGGACTTACCACCGGGGGAACGAGCGATTGATGGAATGTGGGTGTACAATCTGAAAGTGGATGGGGATGGAAAGGTGATAAAGCGGAAGGCGAGGTATGTGGCGCGCGGGGACGAAATGGTGGAGGGAAAGGACTTTGAGGTAAAGTGGGCGATGGTGGCGAGGATGGAGTCAGTGCGTATGGTGTTCGCGGTAGCGGCGGTGAAGGGGCTTCGTGTGCGTCAGTGGGACTTTTCGGGAGCATATCTGAATGGGGAGATGGACAAACCCGTTTATATAAAGCAACCGAGGGGTTTCGCAAAGCAGGGGGAGGAGGATAAAGTGTGCTTGCTTTTGCGACCGCTTTACGGGCTGGTGCAGGCGGGGCACATTTGGTACAAGCTCCTGGCCTCGGGTTATGCTGACCTGGGGTACAAGGAAAGCTTAGCCGACCCCTGCATTCGCACGCGCAAACGAGGCACGGAATACACACTTACCTCGACCCACACAGACGACGTGCTTGGGGCGTCCTCATCCGACAAGGAGAGCAAACGGGTTGTGGAGGAGTTCGCAGCGAAGTAGGATTTGAAGGAGGTTGACGTGGCGTTGTTGCTTGGTTTGACGGTCGAGAAGATGGCCGACGGGTCGATATCGCTGAGCCAGACACAATATTTCGAGAAGGTCTTGGCCCACTTCAGCTACCAAGATCTTCCTCTGCTGTCAACGCCCTTCCCACCCGGCTATCAGATCCGCGCTTCGACTTCCCCGCTCTCCGCCGAAGACGCTGTTTTCATGCACGACAAGCCCTTCCGTCCAATCCTCGGCACACTCGTCTGGGGGAGCAGCGGTACCCGACCGGACATATCCTATGCTTGTTGCGCGCTCGGACATGTACAGACAAACCCCAACCCGGAGCACTGGTCGTTGCTGATTGGCGTCTTGCGGTACGTGAAGGGGACGCTGGACTACGGGATTCGATACTCGCCATGCGCCGCCGGAGATGTACGTGGAGGACTGGGTTTGAAACCGGAGGGTTACGTCGACTCAGACTGGGTGGGGTGTGTAGACACGCGAAGGTCAACGTCCGGGTACGTGTTCTTCATGGGAGGTGCTCCAGTGTGCTGGTCGGCAAAACGTCAGCCCATCGTGGCGCTCTCGACAACGGAGGCGGAGTACATATCGCTCGCCCGAGGCCCTCAGCAAGCGATGTGGATGGTGAACTGGTTAAAGGAAGTCTTCTTACCTCAGGAGCTTCCATTCCAGCTGCGTGGGGACAACCTCGGCTCCATCAGTCTGACGGAGACGAATAAGGAGCACGGGTTGTCCAAGCACCTTGATATCCGCTGGCACTACATCCGCGAACGCGTTAAGGATGGAGAAATTGTGGTGTCGTCGATTCCAGGAAAAGAGAACATCGCCGACATTCTCACAAAGGCGCTTCCGTGTATTGCGCACGAACGGATTGTGGGGGAGATGGGGCTGGATTGGAGGAGGAAGTATGCTCGACGCCAGGGGGGGGTGTTGAGGCGCGAGGGCTGCCTCTTTGGGAAGATGGCGTCTCGCGTCCGGATTAGGTTTCTATCGTGATCGGTTTCTCTTTATATGTCTTTTACCTTATTATGACGCCGATCGTATCCGCACCGTATTTAAGGTGCGGATGCGTGACGACGGGCCCTCAGTCTTTACCACGACCTTGGGTACGACTGAGGGTACGTTTCACTCACTTACTTATCACCTAACATATACTTACTTATATTATTACCTGTAGACTTACAGTATCATCGACAGGTAAATAAACGAGTCTTTACCACGACCTTGGGTACAACTGAGGACTTACGGTATCATCGACAAGATGGTTTCCAGTTCTCCCCGCAGAACGCTCCAATGGCCTCCACTCGGGAGTGAAGGTCTGTGAGCTGATTTTTGAGGTCTTCATTCTGATGCTCCATGCGCTGGAGCATGAGAAAGACCATCGCCAGTCGGTCATCGGGGCCGAGCTGTAAAGGACATCAATTTAGCCCATAAAGCTGTATGGAGTGTACCTCCCTTAATAAATCTGTGCGCAGACTTGCGCTGTGTGGCATTGAGACCGTACTCGTTGCTAAGCTCATCAATATTGACGGTGGAAAGAGCGGACATCCTCTTCGCATGGCCATGGTTATGGATGCTGGAGAGGGGTGCTGGGGTTTGGTCGTAGCCCATACTGAAGTTGCTATTGTATGCAGGATACTGCGATGCAAAGTCGCCTAGCTGACCCGGGCCCGTGGGATTCCAATTCTCGCTGTTCGGTCGGCGGCCACTGTGTTGGCTAGAGACATTGTAGGGTGCGTGCGCGACCGATGGACGAGCGCGCTGAGAGCCAGGGGAGCCGGAGCTGCTCTGCGACATGAGGGAAGCCGACAAAAAGTGAAAATCAAAAGAGAGCCAAACAAACCATATTAGGGGTGCTCAATTCTTAGGTTAACTTGGTCAGGTCATGTTTTAATTCGAAAATTCAGTTGATCCTTTGATCTCCGAGTCTTGGCTGTGCATCTCCCAATTCGGGACTCAAACAGCTTGCATTGCTTGACACTGTTCAATGGAAGATGAAAAACCTGTATACACTAGTGAAGAGACGTAGAGCACAATTAGTTGGTATAGGAAAGATTTGAGATCAAAAGTCAATTATGTTACTATGTAGCCAGGGAAAATCACGAAGGGAACATTAACAAGCTGGAAATATTCTCCCTGAAGCTGCATAGCAGTTTGAGATTTGGTATGGAGGGACATGTCAGGCAATGCACCGGAGTAAGTATAAGGATTCATTTTTTTTATTATGTTTAGCGTGTGACTCAAGCGTGGCTCGCGTCCACCGTTACTATGCCTGCAGTGCAAGGAGCAGAACGAGAACCGGGTACACAATGCGTACGAGGTGAGCGGGCGATTGGAGGCGGACGATCCGTTGTGATGAGAGATCACGCTGAATTGCTGATTCATACATATTGATCGGCCATCAAAGGATCAAATGAATTTTCGAATTAAAACTTGACCTGACCAGGTCGACCTAAGAATTGAGCACCCCTATTCGTCCCAGCGCGCATGGCACCACCCGACAGCCCCAGCCCCAGGGAAAGAAAAAGCAAGGCCTTGGCTCAGGTGCGGTCAGCATTGTGAGTTCGTGACAAGTTGACAACAGCACCTATTTTTTTCTGAAGAGGGCTTGCAGCGCCGTGAATCCAGACTTCGGCTATCTCAATTCGCAAGTCCCCGACAAAAATGCTTTTAGGCGCTTCATGGGGGCTCCAGCGGGGGACGAGACCCAGCTTGAGCTGCAAGACTTCTCGCAGACTGTACCTGAATCTTTCGCTGCCGATTTTGACGGGGACATACCGCCCGCAGAGGCCAAGCCTAAAATTGTCAAAATAGAGAAGGAGAATGCGGTACCCACAGGTAATTCAAACTCGCATTCTCCGATGTGCTCTGAGCTTTAAATTGAAGTGTCTACCATTCCGTCTGTTGTCCCAGGACGACTCAAACGAGCTCGGATCGAAGTCGACGTTGTCAAGACCAAGGAAGACTGTGGCCCAGTTCTGGGAGAACCAAGTCAAAGCGCAAGTCCGAGTCTGCGCATCGCGCAGTTGCAGAACGAGGTGGCTTTCCTACGTGCCTATAGCTAGATTCGTGTCAACCGGAAACCCTGGACCGCTTCATCGGAATGCAACATGACTGGGAGGATTTGCGGCAGACACGTCTGCTCTTCCAGAGTCGAGTTGGAGGGCTAGCGGTTCGTATGAATCGAGTGGAGTGGCATATTGACGAGATTGTTGAGCATTTGCCAGCTCATTACGGTTGGAAGTCTGAAATCGGATCCGACTTTGATCCTGACGCAACCATTGAAGTGGAGGATGGGTCTCAGCCGGTGGTCGACCCTTGGTGGTTGGAAGAGTCGGATGTGAGTTTAAAGAAGGAGGAATTCTGATCCTGTCCGTTCGCGACATCGGATCGTTTGTGTACACACAATGATGTCGTTAATTGTTATATTTATTGACAAACATCTACTCCTTCTCGACTCCTTCTAATGCGCGAGATTTTGTAGGACGGGGGATATACTCCAAGTCCTCTCCACCCTCGGCAAAGTCACGATCGACCTCGTCCCCTTTGCGCTTCCTCGGGCGACTTGCGGCACCCGCTTTTGTCACAGTTTTTTTTTGCTGGACTTCTCTCTCGAGTTCCGTGCTGGTCCAAGCTCCTTCTCTGCGGCCCTTGCCTCCTTTCTGATGCTTTCTCCTGCCGTTCAGTTTCCTTGGCCGCCTCCGCTTCTCGGGCTTCACGCTCCAACCGCTCCTTGTTCGTAATTGATTGCTCGATAGCATCGACGAGAGAAAGTCTCGTGAATCGAAGACCGCTTCGAAACATTTGCACGTCTGTCGCACTTCTAAGCTGTGCTAAGTTGAGGAAGCAGTCGTTTGGCTCGGTCGCATGATTCACTTCGTTTTCAAAGTGATGAGTTTGCCGCTCTTGAACTACTCGACGTGTGAGTGTTGTCTTGCATTCATGAGTTGCACAATTGTGGTTGACATTGACTGCGCAAATTAGTTCCTGCATATGTTAAGTTTTCAAGCACTCAGGCCCCGCAAGAAAGAACAGACTTTGAATGCGACCATGGCACGTCGGTCCGCCTGCACGGTGCAGGATGGCAGTCTGTATGGCAAGATATCGGCGCCGATTTTGCAAGTAGAAACCATGATTCCAAGAACAGTGCCGGTATCTGGTTTAACCAGAATTTCTTTGACACGCCCGACGCAAGATGACCCAGCTTTGCGGTAAATCACATATTTTGATATCTCGATCTTGTCTTCATTGGTAAGAACAAGGCTTCGGCATCGCTGTATCTTAGCACCATTCTGGAGAAGGCTCGAGATACCAAGTGAACCAGCTAAGGTCTCGGACCATGGGCATGGCACAATTCCCACCAACGGTGTGTAAAAACCTGAATTAATATCATATTTCCGACTGCATAAATCAGATCAAGGAAGAACTCACCGCTCTTTTATTTATCCGCCAGTCCTTCCATCGACATGAACCGGAGAAACTCCTCGTCTTTCAATAGAGCAAGCGCTTCCGGGCCTGCCTGACGAGGAGAGATGCGGTTGCCATTCACATCTGCAAGAACATAGCCCCCCGCTGATTAAATGTCGAATGGCTGAAAGCGGACGCAATGTCAACACTAGGGGCATGTTTTCTCGAGTGAATGCTGCGCAAGCGAATAACGAGATTGAATGACTCGAAGCTCTCGGTTGCGTAGAGTATCAGGGGTCCGAATCGGGGGATATGGTCGACAAGATGAACGAACAAATGAAACTTGAGTTTGTTAAACCACTGGGTGTTCCACAGAGCAGTCACAGCAAGAAAATCGAAGACAGCATCGTTTAATCTCTTCTATTGGATCGTGAGATATCAGAACAAAAAGATGAAGTGAAGCGTACACTATATGTGGGCAGGTGCTGAATTGTGGGCTGAAACATCAAGGGCGCGAGCTTGCAAAGGACCACCCATCCATCGTAGTGAGCTTGTGGAATAAGGCCGTGAAGCACCACCAGTGCTATTTGAAGAATAACCTGAAAGTCGCGACCGACGAGGGATCCCGCATACTGGACATAAGTGTTGCCACGGATGGGTGGTGTATTTAATCCGCCTACATCGACACTGGATAGACGGGCCTTCAGCTCTTCTTTGCCCTTGGAATTTTGCCATGAAACCGCGTCGCTCCACCAGTATTTGACAACTCCGAGAAGGACTACATGAAGAATTTCAACTGGGGTATCCCGATTTGCGTCGAAGTCTTTCGCTTCTGGATCAGTATGCCGATTTGGATCTTAAAACAGAAGGGCTGACCGTCAATCGAGAGCACAGGGTTGAATATATTAGCGGGCATTTCTGCTTGTAGTTGGGCGAGGAGATTTTTCACGGGGAGCTCAGTGCTACCTCTAGGCGCTTGGCCTTACACTGGTCACTATGTTGGTGGTTCGTGGTCAAATCATGGTGAGTTGGCACTATTTACGGTACAAACAATGCTGTGACATACGATAGGGGTAAGGTAAGAATACGAATAAAACCTATATAATAGCTGATTTCCACATGCGGGCCCTCCGACCCTAACACAACGGGAGGGGGTTAAATCATCTCGGTCGATACTAGCAGTTGAGTTGTAGATCGGATAGGAAGGAAATTGGAATGGACTTCGACGGCGACAAGTAGGATGCAAACAAGATTTAGAAATATGATCAGAAATTCCCTGTCTTCCAGAGTGATGTTGCTCCTTCGTGCTGGCTGGCTTTCGTCAGGAAAGTATTTCACAATTTGGGAAGAGCTGGTGAGATGCGGCTGTCCTCGGTCACCGTGAGCAAATAGCCGTTGCAGCCAGCATCAACAAACAACTGACAAGACGTGCCGGCGCTTCGCTCCGGCAATTTGGAAGATGGAAAAAAAAAAGAAATATATTGGATGCACAGCATCTCCCTATTTATAAAATTAAGCCTGTCCGTCTGTCCGAAGCTTTTTAAACTCCGCTTTTAATCTGTCATTCCGGCAGAAGTGGGAGCCGGCGCGAAGCGCCGGCGAGCGCTTGTACGCACTAAAACACCGCCAGGAGTACATACTGTCTGCCGGAAAACAAAAGATAAAAAGTGAAGAGGTGCGCGCATTTTCCTTACATTTAGGACGGGTCAGAAAGATCCAGGCGCACCGGCTCGAGCCAAGAACGAAAGTTTTCCTCCCAGCTCCGGCTCGCCTGTGACAAAAAATGAGTTGACCTTAGATTGCGCGGATATACCGAAACAATGCCGAGATATAAAAAGATTGAGAAGGTTAATAAGGGAGCGACCGAACCAATGGCGAGGGCAACCCAAGAATCTTGAATGCTCGAATGCGATCCTTCCGGAAAATTTCAGGTTGAGGGAAAGACGAAACGAGGATTGAGAGCCAAGCAGCAGAATGATCTTGAAGGGAGAAATTTTGACGCATCGTAAATTTGATTGGTATAGTGACACCCCCCGTCGCGACAGGTGTGACAATGTCCCTCAGACCGCCAAATCGTCTCGTGTACACCCTACGACACTCAAACTAGGCCCAAAATGCCTCACGGACGTTGACACTATCTATTGAATGCCATCCCATGTTTTTCCCGCTTGAAAGGAGATCAAATTCAGCTTGAACAGCCAGAAGTGCCGGTAAAACAGTCCATTTTGCAACGCCTACAGCGGCGAGACACAGGGAGTAAAAAAATCTGGAAAATGGGGGAATCCATCCCAGGAAGGCAAAAAGTGGATTTGACCAGCCATTTGGGTATAAGGTTGGTGGGAAGGACGTGCAAAGGGCAATGTCACGACGGGGGGTGACACCCTCTAAGTAATAGCTCCAGACGTTCAAGGAGCACTCCCGCCCATTAACCGTTCTTTAAGCAAATGGCTCCTCGGCTGTGCTATCTCCCCATATATTTATGCTCTTTCCTTCCTCCTCTGCGGATCTTCTCTCGTTAACTCCTTTCATACCAACTTTTGCTCTGTTTTCTTCCCACTGCGGCCTGCCTCGTGTTCAACCGTCGTCCCTGTTCGTCCCAAGCATTTCTAGATGCCCCATTCGTGCCCTACATCTGCACTGCTTCTCTAACTCCGACGAAATTCAACAGCTTTCCATCCCGATTGCGAGAAAATCGTCCAGCTGACCTATCTACAACCAGACGCAGTTGTTCGCAGTATGCTGCGATGCCAGATTAACCGTTCTGTAAGATTTGGCTCGCTTGGCGGTGCAATTGCCCCATGTGGCTCTATCTCCGTTGGTTTTGCCTCTCCTACTTATCCTGCAGGGAGTCCGCGCCATCTTCGTCACTTCGTTACTTCGCTTAACTTCGCTTAACTTCACTTAGTGTCGAGAAAGTTCGTGAGTTTGATTGCTTCCCGCCAACTTTCCGCGAAAGTTCGTGACTTCAGCTGAATGTAATGAAACTTCGTCACTTCCTCTAGACACCGTGAAAGCTCGTTACTTCGGCTACCGACGATCACCACATGACCGTGTCCATTACGGAACATTGCGGCCAAGAGTGGCACATCATTTGCGGCACCTTCAAGCACACTTTGCCGGAGCGCAACATACCCCGGCAACTCCCCGAGACTGGGCAATACTCTCTCAAGAAGAGGTATCTCGCACTGTATGATGACTGTAGAAATTTAGTTTGAAAATCTAGGTCGGCTGGCAGGGTGGGCGCCTATAATGTAAAAAAATTACAATTAGTCTTAGTAGATAACGATGTCAACACGAAAGAGAAGTGATAATCAAAATTGTGTATGGATATTCAGTTAACAAGAGTGAGAGATATGAACTGCTAAATTGTAGATAGTTTTTTCTAGATCTATTCTGCACGCCGTAGAGCTTTGCGACGCCGAGTGGTGTAAATCACCTTGACAAGATCAACTTCGCCTGACGGCACACAACCCCCGTGTTGGTTGAGTCCCCAGTACTCTCATGACCGGGGCCTAGACATCTATGTATTAGCGAACTGAAGGGGTTCATCAGTCACTTACCATTACTTTGCTGTTGGTGTCGCACACGATGCGGGGTCTCTATGTCAGAGTTGTCTGTGTCAGAAAGAATCATCAGCACTCACGCCCGCCGTCCCCGCAAATTTGGTACGATCATGCTACCTCGCTGACGGACAGGTTCCCCTGGATCTCCCCATTCATGTCAGTCTCCTCCTCCGCGTCGGCGACTTTGCTCGCGTTCCCACCCGCTGGTTTGCACCCGGTGTGCATTGCGACTTGAATACCGATGAGACGACTGCGAAGCACCGGCAGCGGGGTGTGGATGGTGGTAGGTAACAAAGAACGGGATTCCGTTTGCGTTGTTCCGTAATTCCGGTGATCAAACATTAGACTTACCACGCGCGCGCTCGGAAGTGACGAGCTTTCACCAAAATTTCATTGAAGTGACGAGCTTTCTCGGATATCTGTCGAAATGACGAACTTTCACGGTTTTCCATCAAACTCACGAACTTTCTCATTTCTAAGCGAAGTAACGAAGTGACGAACATGGGTACTACTCTCCTGCAGGCACTCCATTTGTGACGATTCCTCAGCTGGCCATACCCAACTCCATTTAGTAGACTCGCAACACATCTCTCGCTGCGCCGCAGTTGCTTATTCCCCCACTGCACCGCAAAATCTTCTCACTGCAGCCGAATCACCGTGGCGTGAATAAAGGCCAGCATCTTCGCTCCCCGTCCCTGCCATTCCCTCTCCCCTTTCGATTTGACGGCCCCAGGCCTGCAACATTCTGGCTCAATTCTTCGGTCCCAATTTGACCATTTTGCTCTTGCCCTCTTGAGTTCAACAGTTTCTGCATGCATTGTTCCGTTGCAACGTCTGGATGGGCTTTCCACTGTTGGTTGCTCTGTGCTCAAGCAATTCCCACATTATGCAAAATCTTTGCTCACCCAGTAATACCCAATCTGCATACAAGAATCCTGGACAACAATTTATTCAATTCGCTCCACAGGCACAAACAAATTCCTTCTTTCTGGATTTATGGCGCATCCTGGTGCTCTTGGGTCGATGCTATCTCACTGGATGCTACTATGTAAAATGGATTGAAAAATTGCCCATCTTTCCTCGCTCCTCTCTTAGTGTCGGACTGGTTCATCACCACCGTTATTCGTGTTGAACGTCCTCGGAGATACAATGTATTGACTGAGAATTCTCTAGATCGATCCCATCGCTACCAGTCCTTGGAAATGCTCAGGTTCAGGCTGCTTTTCACCGACTCGACTACTCACAGATTTCCATTTGCTCCTTTGCTCCTGGACCCTTCTTGCTTAGGTTTTTGCACAATTCACGGCCTGAATTTGCCCGTCATGGAAGAGGATTTTCCAACACTTGACATGAATTGCCAGTATGTACGTGTGGGTTACATATTTTCTTTTCGCAACTAATTCCCTGGAAAAGATTCATCCAAGGTTCACATTTCGGGCGCCAGTAATTCTCCATTTACATCCACAATTGTCCGTTCGCCTTCGGTTGCCGGAGCGAAGCGGCGGCACAACTTGTCTTTTTTAGCCGAACTGTCAATGTCATGATGGCGGATCATGCGGCCCGCTAGGGAGTGCGCCCGCAGCATCACCATAGCGAAGCTAGCACCATCTTTAACATAACCTTCCCTTCTTCGATGGTATCCTGGCCATTGAATTTCTACATTCTAGCACTAGGCTAGGGGATGGATGTGCTCCCGCCGTTCATTCATCCATACGTAAAGCAGCCCCTCAGTGACATTTTTGTGCGCGGAGGGTCTGCAAGTGGATGGATGTACTCCGCCCTCTTCGCCAGCTCTTGATTCACCCACTCACAAGCGGTGCCTCCGTGGCGGCTTTTGTACCCAGAGCTGTGGAGCGTCTGCACCCGGATACTAACTGCAAGGCAATCACCGGCGTATATATATGTTTGCACTTTTTGACAAATCCTCCGCACTTAGATTAGCGTCCTAGGACAACAAGAATGTTTAACCAACGACAAGGGACGTCGGTAGGGGTCGGTATAGCATACTGACAATGACATCGGGCTCCGCCGACGTTGGCTGACGCGGTTCGGCCTCGTTTAGGCCGACAACCCCGCGGAACGCAGTGATTTCACGGCATTATATTCCGGTAGTAGGGCCTAGGCACACCAATTCAATTGATTTTATTTTCTATGATGCGACTTACCGGAGCGAAGGGGCGGTACATCTTGTTTAGGGAAAGTTGCTGAAGCGGTGCAAGGGGAGGAAAGGCTGCTATAGACAAACGGGGAAAGAAACTCGTCGGAACATTGCGGAGGCGGAGTTTGAAAAGGCTTCGGACGACAGCCGTAATTTTATAGAGGCAATTTTTCTCGACGAAAATCTGACCACTGTTATAGGGAGTGACGGCCTCAAGCTCAAACACCCAGAAGCACCCTCTGTCTTACGACTCCGACCTGCCGTGGCTCTCGTTGGGCTCTCTTCACACGTTACGACGTGAGCCATGGAGATATGGCGTATCATCCACTGGGCGGCCCGCCACATTGGTAGTTGCTAGGCCTGGTGGGGTTTCCTCTTTTCTACATCATGTTTACGATCTGCAGGGTCTGGAATTCAATGTCAACATTGTTTTGCTTCCCACGAACTTCCCGCCCCATGTCCATATCGTACGTTAGCTTCGGCGATGCCTTAAAGATCCTCATTCATACGCAATTTCGGAACTCGCCCGTCCATTTCTTCCCCTTGACCTCTCCGCACTATAGCGTTTTTTTCTGTTCTTGTTCATACCGACTATGGGGGAGTTCGATCAAACTATCGGTTCGTACTACATTGCTTGCTTCATGTCACGACTCACAAGATCTTCACCTTTACTTTCCAGGGTTTATCCTGATGGGCGTGATCGGTGAGTTTCTGGCTGCCTCTCCGCTGAAAGATCCCTGAGGGCTTAATTTCAGTCAACACATACCTCACGGGGTTCATCATGTCCCAGTTTTTCACATACTGGAATGCAAGTGCGTTTTCTGGCGATGCTTAATCCACCCATTTCGAACCCCAAGCCTGGAAATGTCTTAGGATACCAAGATCCATGGTGGATCAGGTCAGCAATTCCTTGTCTGTCGTTCGCGCAACCTCAAGAAATTGCAGATTATTGGTGGCTTTTTTGTTTGTAGTCCATATTACCCAGGCTGGTGCAGTCGTGTACATGTCGTGGTTAATGTCTGCAGCATGTTGGTGGATCTATTGTTGACTCTTATTCCATCCAGGTTCTACTGTATTATGTTCGCAAGACATTTGAGAGCAATGGCAGGGAACTCATCTATTTGTATAGGAACTTTGCAAATCCTCGAGTGGTTGCCAGTAAGAATTCTTCACCGCAGGAAAAAACCCATCTGAATCCATTTATTCAGTCAGTCTATGGCCGGCTCCCTTCACGGGTCTTAGTAAGACAATGCCTATTCGCCTCATCCATACTCAACCTCTTACAGTAACGGCCATCCTTGCAATCACAAATCAAATGTTACAATCGTGGAGGATATATGTGTTCACCAGAAACAAAATTCTCATCGGGTTCTTGGTGGCGACCTCTGTGGCGGCCTGTGGAACGGGGGTTGCCGCTGCAATCGAGGCGTGGATCATCTCCGAGTGCGTACAAACTTTCCTAACGGCACGACAGTTGCCTGGACCAATGTCTTTTCAACGCCACAGACCGGCCAAGCTCGTATTGTTGCAGCCAATTGTTGAGGTCAATAATGTGCTTCAGTGTGCCATCGACGTGATCATCGCTGGTGAGCTGTATCTACTCTTTGTCGCATGACATCGCGGGCTAAGGTCCTAATTTGAGTTGTGCTCACCGTTGTGTACACAAAATCGAAAACAACGTTCGCAAGGACAGATAGGGTGTTCGATCGCCTGATTCGTACCTCAGTGCAATCAGGTTTCTTCACTGGTGAGTAGTCTGGCGCTCCACAGTGAAGCATCTAACGCAGGGCACGTGGGTTATCAGCCGTATTTGCACTGGGAATCGTCTTTTCCTTCCGCTTCTCGACTAGCACGGCCATGATATCGCTCTTTTCCCTACCAATCGGGCCAATTTACACACATGTTAGTCTCCGTATTCCAAATAAACAGATGACGCTAATTTCCTCTTTGTCGTCCCAGACAATGATGGATCATTTCGTAAGCCGCGAAAAGCTTCGGGACACTCTGTCCAACAGTGGGAATATCACTGTCCCCATTTTCGATGCCACGGGCGAGGGATCTAGCGGCGCGTCGAATGGGGCTGTAATCTTGCTGCGAAATGTCTCCACCAGGACCAACACAACCAAGACCAACGAGACGGTGTAGGAGTGGGCATATTTAGGGACGATTGTCCCGATATTTAATGGCGTGACTGTGGCATTTTCGGTCCCTACACGTTTCCCCCCTCTTATGCGAGCCCAAACTTCTCAGGGCAGTGGTGGGTTTCGTCGAAGCAACGGGTCGTTTCTCGTGAGTACTTCGCCCTTCTCTTTCCCTCTCTCCCTCTCCCTCACATACATTCTTACTTGACAGCTTCCTGATACTTATAAATCACCACTAGAAGTCCCCACGTGTACCTCATTCACCGCTTCCGCACCCTCTCGACCCCACGCAATACCATTCCCGCCACGACTTTACCATACTGTATGGAATAATTTTCTTCTCTCTTTCTCACTCCATGGGGAAAAAAAACTGTAGCTATTAACCCCGGACAACTCGTACACGTAGAGCCATTACTTAGAAATGCCATCATAGCCTTTGGGCCACATGTAGTTACAACTTGACATAATCAAATCAAGTCAAATCAGACTGTGTTGCAATATAACTCTGCATCGGTTCCTGAAATCAATGTTCGGTTTCAATTTGGGATAATCCCTGGAAACCGGCGTTCGTGATTCGGACCGTGCCGTGTAATGCTACCTACCTACCTACCTACCCCGCTAGGATTAGTCTGTTGTTAAGCGGCGGGGTCCGATCAGGGTAAGAGCTTGTTATATAATGTGCACAGCCACATCATCTTGAACCTCTAACTGTATCCACCATAAGCATTTTCTGCACATTTAAACCACTCAAAAGGACTCAGTTGCCATTCAAAAACCTTCTGTAATTATTTGGCTTTTTAGAGCACTGTTTAAGGCTCGTACTTCCACAGAGTGCGCAGTCATGTGGGATATTTGCTCACTTCTACCACTTCTGTTCTGCACGGTATGAAAAGTTTTGACCACATAGAAACATTCAGAGTACTTCCATGGATGTATCTACGCAAAAATCCAGTTAGAATATTGATTCCGTAGGCACAAAACATCGAAAAGCGATGGCGTGGCTGTGCAGATTATATAACAAGATTTTACCCTGATCGGACCCTCGCGCTTAATAACAGACTTTAATACAACGAGGTACGAGTTCTGATTGTATTGAAGTGTCTGTCTGCGAGAGACTACGCTAGGATAGGTTTCTAACTTCATCTTGAGGATTCGTGCAGCGTACCCGAGGTGCCCGTTATTCACCCATACAGCGAGGTATAAGTGTTTATATAGAGTGTCTGTCTACAAGAGACTAAGGATTGTTCAAACATGTCGCATAATTTGCACATTGTGCCGCCCTTCTCTTCTTTGCCGCCATGTGTCACATGAATGGTCACACGGCCGCCCCTGTCACGTGGTAAAGTGCCGCCCTCTCGAAATAAAAGTGCCGCCCCCTCAAAAAAAGTGCCGCCCCCACAGCCGCCCCTCTGCCGCCCCTGTGCCGCTCCTAAACTACTGAAGTGCCGCCCTTTGGCCGCCCTAAAAGCATAAATTTGATGTATTTTTCGTCTTTTTTGGGGCACCAATGAGCTCACAGTTTAATAATTGACATACAGTGCACTACTGACTAGTGTTTTGAAGTATGAGCCAGGTACCTCCCCATTTCCGAAGTTCAACATTCAAGTGCCGCCCCTTGGCACAGCCACTGCCGCCCGGCGGCACAAAGGGCGGCAAGGGGTGGCACTTTCACTTGGCCCTTGTTCACCGCATCCGCACAATCTTCTAAGAACTTCCCTGTTCATATTCCAGGTATTTGTACATATCCATGAACAACCATGGAATAAAACTAAGTGGCAATCAAACCCGGAACCATTTTCTTTGGCAAGTATAATTGCAGTTGAATGGCGCTGACCGTTTGGCTGCGAAATTGAATTTCATGGTGCTCACACCTTCAGACGCGGTAACGTGACTCCAACACGCGTCACGGTCTGCTCCGGCCCGTTGGTCCAGAGCAAATGGTGTTTTAGGCCGAGTCGCCATGTGGATGATAATCAGATCACCTCCGAGTCATCATCAAATTTCAACCTGTTACTAACTTCGACCGAAATTGTAACTCTGTCTTGCATGATCTTTACTTTACTGCCTTCAGAACTCTCATCCTATTTCCTCCTAGGCTGTAGTGTTCCAAGCTTTGAAATTTACTTTGTCATTGAAATGGGAATTCAAATCTTTCTTGGTCGCAGAATGATCCGGGAATGAACTCGACTTTGCGCTCAATCATCATCTCCTGACTTTGCGCGGAATTTTCACTCTCCGGACTTTGCGCGGAATTTTCAGGCACCCGACTTTGTGCGAACATGCCGGCTTTGCGTGGGATTTTTTGAGATCCCGGCTTTGCGCGATTGCGGAACGACCTGATTTCCCGCAATGTAAGTACATGTTTGATTTTTACGCGGATTTTGGCTCATGAGACTTCATATTGTGCGGAAATGTATTTTTTTGGTCATGTGTTGCATGCGGGATTAAATGTGCAATCGGACTGCCATACAGGTAAGTCGGGACGGCACAGCTCATGGTGACGAGTGTGGCTTGGGTGCGTATACTTATCTGTGTTTGGGTCTCTGCTTGCCCAATGTACTGACCGGGCAATTCTCTTGGTCAAGGGTTTACGCACTAATATTCGCACTCTCCATGTTGCTTCTCATGTATGTCGCTCCCTGCCAAATAGATGTTTAGGCCTTGTATCCCCATCCATTCCATTGCGCTGAATGTCATTCTGCCATTGTCCAGACAGAAAGGCGTCTGCCACTCCACGCCGCGGAAGGGGGTTAGGGGTGAGAGGAGAGTGTCCACGTATGACACCGCTGTAAGCAGCAGCAGGTGCCCATTGCACTGGTGGTGAAGGGTGGCAATCTGTTGGAGGCGGAAGGGCCGAAGGTGTGTGGGTGTCCTACTCTTATACGTTTTTTTTGCTCCGCTCATGCTTTTGTTGACGCCCCTCCATCCGCCCTTCCGTCCTCATCATGAGAATGCAGCCCGTTACCGGTTTTTCATCTCTCCAGCCTGGCAACCGGAAAATGCGACTTACACATTGTCCTCGTGGCGTTCCTCCAAAAGGTCATGTTCAAGGAGCACATGACCACCGTCGAGTACGAGTTCTTGAATGCCTCTGGTGTGTCACCGGTGTGGTGCTGGATTGGGACGAGCTGCTGCTTGATGTAGATGCGGATATGAATGTGCATCCCGATACTTGTCGAGACAGATTTCCACAAGAACCATAGTCCTAGTAGTCAGGCGCCAGCTTGACACTCATTATCACAAATTCTTGTTCTGCAACAGAGCCGTTCCCACAACGCTGCGGGAATGCACCACCACCCAAAAAAATCACCACAAAAATTTATTCAAAAACTGTTCCCGCAAAATCATATGAAAAAAATCTTCAAAAACCATTCCCACAACGATGTGGGAATGCACCACTACCCAAAAAAAATTGTGTCCCAAAACCGTTCCTGCAATGCCGTGGGAACTCAACTTCCAAAACAATCACATACACCTGTTCCTTCCATTCAACTACCGCCCCGACCTTAGCGCGCAGATCAAGGGGCTGTGCAACATCAGCCTTCTTGTCTGCTACGCCACACCCGCTCCCTCCCCAACAACTGTGTCCACATCGCCCGCCCTTGTGCCCCCGCCCGTGTCCGCGCCGCCACGCCCGTCCTGTCCCTTGCTGCAGCCTTGACTCCACACCCGCGTCCCGTCCTGTCCCCACGCCGCTGATGTGCTTCTTGTGGTGCGCCACCCGTCCTGTCACATCCCACTCCATGCTGGCCCAGTGTCCTCCTCCGAGTGGGCGACTCTCCCATCGCCACGCTGCCGCCGCTCCCTCTCCCTATTTCACCCCACTTCTCATACCCTGCCAGCCTATCTGCCTGCATCTACTGCTGGCCTCAACATGCTCACTGGATGCGTGGGAGGCGAACACCCAGTGGCACAAGGTGCAGCACCTGCATCGGGTGCTCAGCAGCCAGGTCACAGTTGATGGTTAGAGAGCGCGCTGGAGTCCAACCGCCATCGTAGGCGCAAGGACAGCGACCTTGACCTGTTCATGGAGCGCCTGCACCAGATGAACGTCATCCCCAACTTGCTGCCTGTGCTGCACCCCTCTGTTGACCTGTACGTCACCGCCTGCCTCAAGCTGGAGCACTTTGAGGGCCTGATAAAGCGGAACCGTTTCGAGCACCGCGTCAATACGTTCAAAGAGTACTTGACCCCCGGGCAGGTAAGCGTGTTTTCTTCTCGACGGCCGTTGAATACATGCTCAACGTGACACAGACGCGTGTGCCCACAAAATGGTACGCAAACGTGTTTCACACGGCCGTGCGGCTCTACACCATGTTGCTCGTCGACCCAGGTGCATTTTCTTCTCTTTTTCTTATCTTCTGTTTTACTAATCGTCGCTCACAGACGTCCCCAATCTGGAGAACCAGTGCTACATGACCTTCCTCCACTGGCTCAAGTATATCCCCTCCCTCTCTCACGCATTTCTTTCTACTCACCGCCACCTCTTTTCCGTAGACCCAACATCCCCCTCTCCGTGACACACACGCGGCGCATCCTGCTCCTCAACACACACATGCGCTGCATCCCGCTGCTCCCGCAGCACGCACACCGTACCACCGCTACACGCTGCTGCTGCTCCCGTAGCCGCTGTTGGTGAGCCTAAGGTGCGTGCGCTCTAGGGGGAATGGCCAAAATCCAACTGACACCCCGCCCTCCCAGATACAACCACAACACAGAGGTGCAGCTTACTGAGCAGCAGGCGCTCATTGACCAGAGCACCGGTGACAGCACGGCCTTGTCCGCAGCGCACACGGAGGAGGTTGCGTAGGCTTGTCAAAGGACAGAGGGCTCGTGGGCAACACGACTGCGAGCATGCATTCCCGGTGTGCACGTCGATGCCCCCGTACCATTCCTACAACACCCATCTCCTGAGCCAACATGCACCGCACCGCACATGCCTCCTTCTCCCCATGCTGCAGCAGCTTCCTACCCGCTTCCCGCCACCGTCTTGACCGCCCACAAGCGCGACGTGACAAGTACCACCGCACAACACGAGGACAACTCGCGTCCAGCTTTCGACGCCCTCTCTCCCCTCCTCACTACGCCGGATACGAGGGTTGCGTGTGGATGCAGCGATGTCCCAACACCACGTACATTTGGGTAAGGGTACATGCCGCCTCCTCTCCCGCTCTGTCTACCTCGTTGTGTCTGCTGTGCCCAACGATTGCATCATGGTGGTGCCTTTCCACGCAGGACAACTATTCCCCCGTCCCATTGCAAGTGCAGGTAGGAGCGGAGACACTGGATGGCAGCGCTGGGTAAACTCGGATGCTCGCACAGCACTCCCTGCATGTCTTTGTCGCCACCCAGATGTCTTTCAGACTCTTTCTTCATGTGTGCCATTCGTCTCATTTCCATCTTTTTGTGTACAATACATTGATCACCTTTTTTTCATCACAATATATGTACCTCGTGGAAACAATTCATCCATTTGGGCGCGTCTTTTAATTGAGAAAGTAACGGTGAAATAATTTGGTCGACTTGACTTGAAAGTGGATCTTGGTTAGTTTCCTTTCATGGTAAGTTTCATCGGATCCATTGTCTCTCGACCTTCGTGAACTACCCGTGAGGCCAAAACACTCATGTTAGGACGATGTGGAAGTGCGACATGCCTCGCACGTCGATTTCCCATCCCGAGCCAATTGGACACATGCCCCAAGAATTCCAGCATTATTCCGGATACAGTTCCACAAGAACAATGTTATATATTTTATATCTGGACTGGATCTTCAAACTCTTACATTCACTCATACGATCTACAGCTGATATTTCATTTTTTCTCACTACATAATACCAACGCGAAGAGGCGAACCGGATCTCAGGCATCTCGGGCTACGCCGGGGATCGATTCCGAAGTGGTCTGGTCACCCACATTCGGCGCTGAGCGGGGCAGCGAATATCTCCCTATACGTCTTTGCGTAGTACCTGGATTGCTGGGTGAGGTTCAATTTTAGCTGCAGCTTTGATTTGCTACTATGGCCACTCTGACATACGCGGTTTGACTCAGCGTACTTTATATGTCGACATCTTACGGCATTGTTTCTTTGTTCTCTACCTCCACCTTCTCGCCACCACCCACATACCGAATCTACTCGCCGTTTCTGAGTATTCACAAGCAATTTTAAGCTGAATTGAGCTTACCACTGAGCTGAGTTTCCATTCCCTCTGTTATTGTTATAGTTTCACATCCAGATCTATGCTGTCCTGCCCGACATCACCTGTGTGCTGTACGACTCGGCCACCCCACTGGCACGACCTTGGCCTCCCTCGGTCCTCGTAAGGACCACATATCTCTTCTTCAACGACTACATGTTTACACTTGGGTTCCTGGGTGATGAAAAAAATTGTTTCACCCACCACTGTGCGGTAACTTGTGAGTTTTCCGCATGTCCATCCAATTTGCTGCCCAAACACTCATCACAGTCTCACACAGCTGGGTTAAGGCCACTGGCAGCACATGCACCGCACCCGCACCCGATCTTGGTCACTAATTCAAATGTGTACTATCATAATCACTCATCCCAATTCTGGAACGTCTTACACCTATTCTTCTGCAACCCCGATTTGAGGTCTAATCCGATCAGCAATTAGACCCTCAAATCGGGGGTTAGTGGCTCTGCTATTCCCCGGCCCAATTTTCCCTTCTGACAAATGTAACACCACGTCACCTCTAGTGATTTGCCAGGCTCGGGCTCAGGCCCGAGCCCGGCCCAAGCCTGGGGCTTTCGGGCCCGACCCGGCCCGGTTTTCAACTGGGCCTAGGGTCGGGCCTGACATTTGCTCAGGCCCGAAGCCCGGGGCCTAGGCCCGGGCTTTTTCAACAAGTTAAAAAAGAAATAAAGATGAATTTTGTAACTCACTTCAAGTCTCTTACTTATTTCCTGGCAACACGGAGACTTCAATCAGCCTACCACTGGTTGGGAGATTCAAGTTTTTCAGCACAATTTATGGTGAAAAATGTTGTTTGTTTTTCAGACATTTTTCACTGAAAAAAGTGGTGAAAAATTCAAATCTTTTTTACCTCTTTTGAGCTCCCTTTTGAATTTTTCACCTCGAACTCACAAAATGGTGAAAATGTTTTGAGTTTTTCACTACCTTTTTCAGTGAAAAATGTCTGAAAAACAAACAACATTTTTCACCATAAATTGTGCTGAAAAACTTGAATCTCCCAACCAGTGTACTGAACAACTTCACAAGTCTTGGTGGTGAGAATTCTTTTTTTTGCCCATCATTTACTTCCGAAATTGACCAGAATAAGTCCGTGATAACCAAGGGAGGTCAGATTCCTCCCTCGCAAACTTGAGCCGGAGGGCGAGGACAATGGGGCCATTGATGAAGATTTTCGAGTTCATTTGCTATTTATTATACATATATAATTATGTATTGCTAAGCCCCCAGCTCATATGGTCAGAATAACCAGTTAACGGTTGGAGGTTGCCACAGGGCTTAATACATTATCATGTGGGTAGCCTAACATAGGCATAACATGTTATCTGTGGGTGACTATATAGGGTAATATGTAGTCAGGTGATCTCCGGACCCGGAGGAAATGAGATCAGGTGATCTCTGAGCTGGCCGAAAAATGTAACAGGTTATAATAGGGAAATAAAAGAAAGGCACTAGCAAGGCTTGAACCCAAGGCCTTCGGCTGATCTTACATAAGAACAGCACCAGGACTCTAACCACTAGACCAAAGTAGTTGTATATCACAGGAGCCATTGATCTCAATATATGTTGCCTCTCACCTCCCAATATTTATTGTTCTGTCATACCTCATACCTCTAGCTGCCTATATCCCAAGCCTATGGCATACAAGCTACCCTTTGGTGCTCTGGTTGTGGAATTTACTACTCAGTTGCCAAAAAGCACTGTGTTTGGGAAATTATTTTGTGTTTTGCAGGCCAATGAAGCCCCTAACCAAAAAACTGTGTTCATAAAAAGGCATTAGATAGCCTTGGAAAGCATCAGAAAGCCAGAAAAATTGTTTGACACTATTCACTACAATTTTTCAAGTAGTTCAGCACCAATCAATAAATATTGGGACATGAGAGGCAACATATATTGAGATCAATGCCTCCTGTGATATACAACTACTTTGGTCTAGTGGTTAGAGTCCTGGTGCTGTTCTTATGTAAGATCAGCCGAAGGCCTTGGGTTCAAGCCTTGCTAGTGCCTTTCTTTTATTTCCCTATTATAACCTCTTACATTTTTCGGCCAGCTCAGAGATCACCTGACCTCTTGTCCTCCGGGTCCGGAGATCACCTGACTACATATTACCTTATATAATCACCCCCAGATAACATGTTATGCCTATGTTATACTATATTAGGCTACCCACACGATAATGTATTAAGCCCTGTGGCAACCTCCAACTGTTAACAGGTTAATCTGGCCTTATGTGGTGAAGCCCCAGGCCTGGAACCAAGCCCGACCCGACCCGGCCTCAAGCCCGATAGTCGGGTCGGGCCTGAGGTTCTCCCCGGCCCAAGCCCGGCCAAGCCCGGCCCAAGCCCCGGGCTTTCAGGCCCGGCCCGACCTGGAAAACACTAGTCACCTCACCGTCTTCATCCTCCCTCATCGCCGTCCACTATTTCCTACTGCTCCTATCCGTCATCATTTGTCCCTCCTAGCAATCTGCTCTTCTGTGTACGGGGGTACGCAGAATATTATATCACTATGCGTCACTGAATGCTGTGTGGCATGCCAGCAGCACGGGCAAATTCATGTCACGTCACAATTGCCTACTACCTCTCCTCCCCCATCACGATGCGTCGCCGAATCCGCCTCACCAAGGCTCACTTGGCTTTACTCCTGATCGACACACTGCGCATGACCCAATTTTTTCAAAGCCATTGGCTGGAATGCACCTGTGACGAAAGTGAGGCCGGCGGGATAACTTGAGGTTAAACAGAGGGCGACGGTTTCGGCACACAGGTAAGGTCTTCGCGATTGCTGGGGTGGTCGGTTCACAGCAAAGGTAAGTGGCGTAAAATGATAGTTGACCAAAGAACTAATCTACTACATCACAGGTTTATATAGGGAACGTATATGGGGTTAAGTATCGAATCAAGATGGTAGTTAGGCCGTGCGGGGCATCGGCTGAACGGTAAAGTACGAAAAGGGTTCGTACGTCGAATTAATAATGGATTGGATGTGGAATAAAGGAAAGGAGTGAGGGAAGAAGGAAAGTGGTAGAATAAAGTAAGAAAGAGGGTATGCGCGGTAGCGCACCGTTACATCCGCCCTCCAGGCTGCCGTCCAAGGCAGCCTCAAGTCATGTTTGAGTCTCCATTTCCCGCAGCTCTGCTAGGCCCAGCGCCAGCAGTGTTCCCAGCCGCGTTCGCCCTGAGCTTCGCCGTAAGCGCCTCGCGCTTCTTCGCGAAATTCTCCATCGCGGATTTCGACGTCACGTCGGCGAGGGATCCCGATCCCTTGGACTTCTTGTCGTTGCGCTGCCGGTAGTACTTGAGCTCCCGGCGGCGTTCGAGATCAGCGAGGCGCTGAGCGTTCTCGTAAAATTCCGAGGTGACGGCGACCTCGCCCACGCGCAGCGTGGGGCGCTCGAATATCTCGTCGTCCGTCAGGCAGAAAGCGTGGACGGTCGGCGGGATACCATCGTCCTTCCAGGCGATTTCCCCGTTAAGGAAATGCGGCCAGAAGTAGTTGGAATTATCGTGGGTGTTCGCCAGCTGTGCCCAGACGTTGTAGAAAATAGGCATGTGCTCGGGGACGTCGTTCCCCGAGACGAGCGCAGTGCTGTATTCGATCCAGTGGCGAACGGTGAGCGCGTCGATGACGAAGATCTCGCTTCTGTCATCGAAGGGGACAGTGACGCGGAAGTAGCGAGGGTGGACACGCTGGATGATGGCGTGCTCCTTGTTGAAAGCGAGGGTGTTCAAGCTAAGGCTCGGGGTGGTGGGATAGCCAAACAGGCTGGAGAAAATGTCGGTAGTAGGAACGGCAGGAGTAGACATGTTGGATGAAGAAATTATGGGGTCTGAAAACTCACCAATTCTTTCTCCAGCCTTATAAGCCCAGAAATGCGACATGGCGCTTCCGGCAAACACTTCCTCCCCATCGGGAGGCGGTCTTCCTGCTCCGTAAGGTAAATCCTTGATATCTGAGGCGCCAATCGCCTCGAGATACTCCGTTAGCGCCTGTAAACGTTTAGCTTGCGCATACGGCATCCAAGATTTGTCACCGGATTTCCACAGTATCTCGAATAAGGCCTTTGAACGGCGGCCGTAGTGCCCAGTAATTCGTTCAACCGCCCATTCATTAGTTTCGCTATCCAGCGAGATACCCAGCTGATTTTCGAGCCTGCCGGGAAATCTCCGATCATCATTAGGCACATGGATGCGCAACAGAGATGAGTGAAATACGTCGTGGATCCCCCTCTGTTTTAGATTAGAGGGTAGCTCCAATTGGAACAACTCGTTCCCGAAGTCCCGAATGATTGAGTACGGCCCAACGAATTTGGGAATAAGCTTGCGCGCGAGTCCTTTCTCGAAGGACAGGTTCTTCGAATTAAGGTAGACCAAGTCACCTTTCTGGAATGGCGTGGCCTGGCGCTTGCGATTAGCGGACCGGGTCTGTTTCACCCGAGCAGCGATCATGCTATCATGCACCGCCATGATTGCGATGCGGCGTTGCAATGCAAACACAGCAACGCCACGGTACTCGCGGGTACGGTCCGAGTCCCATAGAAGAGACCGGGGCATGCGCCCGTTGTTCAGAAAGAACGGAGTATACCCCGTTGTTTCCGAGCGAGCGGAGTTCAAGGCGAATTCAATAGCAGGGAGTTTGCTTACCCAGTCCTTTTGCTTCGGGTCAATGCATTGACGAAGCATTTGGGTGACCGTGCGATTCGCGCGTTCGGTTCCTCCGTCCGTTTCCGGGTGATATGCACTTGACATTTTTAATTTGACTCGAATGAGCTCGTGCAATCGTTTCCAGAAGACGCTGGTGAAGAGGGAGTCCCTGTCGCTGACGATGGATTTCGGGAGCCCGTGTAATTTGTAGATATGTTCGAACATAAGTTCCGCCATCTGTTTAGCAGTATAGTCAATACGGGCGGGAATGAGGTGAACCATTCCGATTAATAAATCAATCACGACAACCAGGAAGTTAAAAACCCCGTCCCGGTTCCTGGACTCTGGTAATGGACCAACGAAATCCACACCCACGGAATCCCATGGTTCCGAAGGTGGGTTTAGAGAATGAAGAAGCCCATAGGGCTTCTGGTTACTCGGCTTGCTGCGCCTGCAAGTCGAGCAAGACTCGCAGAAAACTACGAGTGTCGTCCACCATGTCCTTCCACCAGAAGTGGTCTTTCAAATAATCCAAGGTCTTTCTCAAGCCCAGGTGAGCTAAGATAGAATGCGCCTCCGAGATAATAATCTCGCGGAGGTTACGTTCCTTGTAGGTTATTTTGGGAACGCACAAGACACGGTGGTCCGAATCCTTCAGATAAATAAGACCGTTCTCGACCTCGAAATCGCGAAACGCTTTCGGCGTCTCGAGAATGAGTTTAAAGAACGGATCCGCACCGTAATTCCCAGCAATAAGCTTGAGTACGTCAAGTCCTTTCCATCCGGAATTAACGACGTTGAGCAGGGACTCGTCGAGGTGTTCAAATTCCTCGGGTATGTTGATAGACGGTGGAGGAGAACGAACTTCGTTAACCGGTGTTGAAGAAAGATCGTCGGCAAGTCGTGGATCCTCGGAAGTGATGTTTACGTCACGAGGCGACGGATCAGAGAGATCCCCGCTGTCATCGGCTAATGATCCTCTTCTAACTTTCCCACTACGAGCGCCAGACGCCGCTGGCTTCGTTTTCTCGGTGAGTATTACCGGTGAGTTGTCCCCGAATCTGACTTTTCGTATTCTTGTAGACTTTCTGGTACCCCCGCCCTCCTTTGTGGACGTAGGGCTCTCGGACACAAATTCCTCTGACTTTGCGTCGGGGGCGCTCGACTTTGAGTCGGCTTGGCCTGACTTTGCGTCAGGCCTTCCTACCATCGACCGCGTTACTCTGTCGCCAGACAGAGCCATCGCTTCCATTCCAGCAAAGACAGGCATGCTGATGGAATTTATTTCCAGGTTGTCATTGCTAATAATATCATGGTAGGTGTATTCAGATCGTGCACGAACCGTACCGGGTGCATCGTTGGAGTATATGCGAGACAGCGCATCCGCGAGGACGTTCTCGGTACCAGGTACGTACTGAATTGTATAATCAAAGCTCGATGTTTTCTCAAGCCAACGCGCCTGTCTTCCAGACAGATTTTTCTGATTCACAAGGTGAATGAGACCTTTGTGGTCGGTTATCCACGTAAACTTACAGCCTTGCAGAATATCTCGATGCCTAAGCATCGATTCGACGCCCGCAAGCATCTCAATTTCGTGGACCGCATAATTCTGTTGCGCAGAATTTAGCTTCGCCGAGAAGAACGCGGCGATCTTCGCCGTCTTCCAGTCGTCTCCCTGGCATACGACACCAGCCACAGCGGAGCTGCAACCGTCCGTCACTAGCCAGATCTTGGGAGCCTCAGGTGAGTAGTCCAACGGGACGCGATGATGGTCTCGGCTATCGCTGACCAGCCGTTTAGTGTCTTCGAAGGCGCGCTGGTGTACATAGCTCCACCGGAACGGCACTGAATCGCTCGTCAATTCGTGAAGGATCCCCATCGGGCCGCCGACCCTAGGAACGTCTCCACCGAGGTAAGTGACCGATCCAATAAAACCTCGCAGCAACCCACGGTTCGTAGGCACCTTCCAGTTCAACACGATGTCCACCTTGTTAGGGTCCATCCGGATGCCTTTATCGCCCACGACCCGTCCCAGGACATTCAGCTCGTCCCTGAGAAGCTGCATCTTGCCGGCGCTCAAATAGAGCTTTTCCCGTTTCAGTATGTCAATTATAATTTTTATATGCTTGACATGATCCTCAAGGGTACTTGAATAGACGATGATATCGTCTAGATATACGTCCATGAAGACGCCGATATACTGGCCAAACAGGTGATTCATCAAGGACTGGTATGTAGCCGGCGCGTTGCAATCCCCTTGCTGCAGTACAAGACTGATCATATTTCCGTCCGGTGTACTTACAGCCGTTCGATTGACGTGCTCTGGGACGACACGGATCTGCTCATAGGCGTCTTGCCCGTCGATGAGCGACCGGAATTTGCAGCGTGCAACACGCCTCAATATTCCATCCATATCCGGCAGCGGTGAACTCATCTTCACCGTATTCGCGTTGCGGGCTCGTAAGTCTACGACCACACGCAGTCCAGGAGGGTTCGTTTTAACCTTTGGAATTAGGAGCATAGGTGCCGTGTTGCCCGCGTTGGTTACTTGCCAACGTCCAGCTTTAAGGTACGTACTCCGTTTCTTATCCCAAAGCGGTCTAAGAGCTTCCGGACAGCGCGACGCCCGCCAGGGCAGAACCTTATTCACGTCAATGAGGGGAATAGTATGATTAATATCCCTCAGTGGAGGTAAGCCCGTCTCGTCTGCGGTTTTACATATCGGCTCAGCATATTCTAGAAGCTCGTTTCGCGCTGCCTGCACGGCATCCTCGCCTATTCCAACTCCTCCAGCAAATACGCGAGCCGTATCAACACCTTGAAGAGGAAGGGATTCAGCACTCCCAACGCAAACACGAGCGGGGTTCAAGCCGATGCTCACCTTGTGTTGGAAGATCCACGCCGTGCCCAAAATCATCTCGTAACCACTCAGGTTAGCCACCAGGAAGCTTCGTTCCTCCTTTATATCTTGATAGCTAAAATTGACGTTTACAGAGTGGTTAATTTTGGATCGCGATCCTTGTACCGCAAGCTGCAAGGTAACGGGATCTTGAAGCTCCTTCATCTTGAGCTTGAGCTGATCCACGAGCGAAGTAGATACCAAGTCTCCAAGAGACCCGGAATCCACCAGCGCCCGAACGGGCTCGCCGTTAACGCGGACGACAATTACGAGAGGTCGTGCCACGATCCGGTTCGTCAACCGAGGCATTGACGCCGTGCGTGCGATTCCCTTTACACTATCCGCGGGGATCTGAACTCCTCCGCAGTGTAGGATATACTCGCCCTCCACTCGAGGCTCCGCTCGGGGTTCGTCGAATAAATTCCCGAGATAACCCCAGAGGTAAGTATTTGCCCAGCCATTTCGCGCGGTGTTCTCACGCAAAATGCACTTCAGCTGACGCTTGAGAACCCATCCCGTCAAGTCCATCTTCGGGTTTAACAGGCTTCCTTCCGAAATGCGTTCGTGAAGGTCATCGTTCCCGATGGGAATACTCACGAGGAAATCATCCGGCCCTTCAAGGTTGTCGGGCTCGCGGAGGATTCGCTCGATGCGAACTTCATGGAATATAGGTACAGTGTACCCGATATCGCGAAAGTATTGTTGAATACCATCGGCGAGTAGTTCCTCAATGGGGAAACGGTGAATCGGCGATGGAATATATTCCATCTGCAGGGCAATAGTCCTCTGCAGGGCGTACCAATCCAAGAAGTGGAAGGTCGGCTGGCGAAGGTAATCAATCGGTAAGACTACCACCTCTTCAGCGAATGTGTCCTCAATGGTGTAACAGGATTCGCCAACGCGCAAGATTCTAAACCTCACGGCTTCGCGGCGGTCATCCGACCAGGGGACGCGCTCATCCCCGGGGTAGGGCTGGAAGAATTCCAGCAAGGCGGCTACGGTATTACCAAGTACGTCGCCCAATCTTCGTGCCCTTGGCGGGATCTCACGATTAATAGAATGGCAACATTCTTCCGAAGCGCGTGCCCACAGCTTCAGCCGGTCCTCTAGCGTCTCGCCTGCGTCTCCCGGCATAACCAGGTCGGTGATATCACTATGTCCCGATCTATCGTCGGACGAGTTACTGATTGTCTCCAGACCCGGAGGCCCAGAATCAGAAGAGTCGCCCGAGTCATCCTCGGAATCGGAATCACTAACGGATTGCAAGGGAGGCATGTCATCCTGGCTCGACCCGAACTTCGAGTCAAGCGAGACCACTTCGGCCTCGGACTCGGGCACTTCCATCAAGCTGTAAGTGCTTGATCTTGAGTCGTACTCAAGTACTGACTCGCCGTACCATTTCCACAGGTCGAACTTGACATCGAGGAGCTTTATCCTCGGGAGGGACACGCAAGTAGCGAGGATTCGATCAGAGATGAATAGGTCCTCGCCCTCCGGACGAACCTCAAACCGTTCTGCAGGTACGGGATCGCTTTTATCGCTCCAATGATATTGCTCAAGCAAGAGTTGGACAGCCCCGGACGGGACGTCCCCGATCTCTTCCAAATAGCGCATCTCAAAGAGCGCGTCATCCGGGTCAAGCCCTGCTTCCTTTGCGCGGGCCTGAGCGTACCATAGTGCGGGCATAAAAACCGGATCATGAAGTAGATCGGCCTCAATTGTAATAGACTCGCGGTGCTCCGAGTCCATAATGCAATATTCATTGTCTGAAATCAGGTACATTATGAATCGGTTTTCATTGAAGCAGTCGTCCGTTCCGCACGGCTGAGGGTCCCCCGGGTACGGCTGCGCCGCCTGAAGCATCATGCCAGCATAAAAGGCATATACATCGCCCACGGGCCGTGCAGGTGCGTAGTCCGTTTCGGAGTCCTCGTTGTGAGAACCGGGCTCGGAGACGATTTCGAATTCATCTGAGTTGACAGAGTCCCCAAAATATTGTAAGGGTTCCCCGCCCTCCTCGTCTCCGCCTACCTCATCAAGACGCACGGCTCCCACCTGTAGAGTCTCATAGACAGCAGTACTCTCGTACAAGGCGTCACGCGAACTCGACGCGGACGGTATGTATACAGCATGAGTGCTGAAACCGGGAGGCTTACCCTTCTTTTTAGAAGGAGCATTATGTGCCTTGGGGCAGTTACGGGACAAATGTCCTGGCTCCCTGCAGTTGAAGCAAAGGCCCTTGGCCAGCATCTCATTCCGCTTCTCGGTCGAGAGCTGAGGGCCTTGTCTGTTCTTCTCGTCCCTTGCCGGCGGGTCAATGACCGCCGAAGTTCTCAGCACCTCTCCTCGAGGTTGAGATCGATTGGAGCGTCCTCCGCGGCCACGACCGCGGCCACAGAAGCCACCGTGTTGGAAGCGGTCCTGGTTCTGTGGGCGAGAATCATTCGAAGTCTGCGGCTGCGGGGCGCGCTTCGAATTGTTTCCTCCTGAGTCATTCCCTCTAGAGGCAAGTTTCAATAATATCTCGGCTTGTTCAGCGGCCTTGACAATTTCGTCCCAGGTAGCTACCTCGGCGTCGAGGCCCTTGCGAAATATTTCGGTCTGAATGGGAAAGGTAAGGCTACTAAATAGCTTGACGATCTTCTCTTGGTTTTCTTCTAACCCAATACTATTGTAGATCTGCAACCATTCAGCTACATGCGTGGCTACCTCCTTTGTGCCTTGGAAGCACCGATTCAAGCGCCGTCTCTGCGTATTACGGAAGTCCACCGGGAAGCAAAACTCAAACAACTCGACGAAGAATTTCTTCAACGTCCAAGTGTCTTCGTCGGGATCGACGACTTGATTATAGAAATCACGGGCTTTACCATCCAGGTAATACGAGATGAAGTAGACTTGCTCCTCCTCAGGTACGCGACCCATTTTAACATAGGTCTTAGACTCCCTCGCAAAACACTGAATAGCCGTCGCGTCAGGTTCACCATTGTACCGCGACGGCGGAATAGGCTTCAAAAGCATCCGTTGCTTCCTCTCATGTCCACGCCTCCTTTTGGTGGACAGCCGAGGACTCGAGGCCCCGTGCCGCGATTTTCCAGACTTGTCGGGATTCGAGGAACTGGAGCTACTGCTCGAGTCCGAGCTCGAATCATCCGATGGGTCGGACGGCGAGGGTTTCGACTTAACGGGATTGGCCGGGGTGGATCCGCGCAGAGCTCTATCAAAGAAGTTTTCTGCCGCAACCCGTCCCGGTGTGAGGCCACGCGAGGGCAAAGGTGTCGCGGTAGCGGGCATTCTCAGAGCTTTGGGAACAACACTTCCCATTCGAGGGACACCGACGTCTTCCACCGGCACCACCTCGGTTTGCGCCGGGGTAGTCAATACCGCCCGAGTGCGCTGCTTCGGTTCTAGCTCGCTGATGCGTGCGCTCAGCAGAGCATACAATTCGTCAATTGTAAGTCCGGACTTTTCACTAGTGGGTTTCACTTCGTGACTAGAAGCAGCAGGTCCATCCTCGATCTCACGAGGATTAACCGGAATTTCAGGCTCGGGGACACGAGTCCTGACAGGAGCAGTCGCCGGTGGTTCAGGTATGTTCACCGTTGCTCCTTTCTCCTTCCTTGACTTAGGGCTTTTAGAACGCTTCTTCGACGCCTTGGTTTTCGGCGTGGAAGTATCCTTGAGGAAATAGAAAGGGTCGGATTTCTCCTCCTCTTTCATTAGTCTATTAATTTCCTCATAATTTAGCAGCGCATCCTGCTGCGCCTTAAGGTCACCTTCGGTCATGCCTTGGAGGGAGTTCACATCGCCCCAGTTCCTAGGATCGGCACCCTTCCCTTTGGTTTGGGAAGGACCCGCTTTGGGGCGTGCGTGGATGAGATCGTCCTCATCCTCGACTTCTTCTATAGTCACCTTGCGCGTCTTCGGCGCAGGTGCAGAAATAAGCACCGGCTCTTCTTCTGAGTCGGGCTCCTCAAATTGCTCATCGCGGTGAGCCGTTTCTTCCCCGTTTCCACTGACAGTATTGCTAGCAATGGACCCCGCCTTGCGCCCCATTTCGGCGCGAAGCTGAGAGAGATATGCCTCATGGCGACGAACGAGGACTTCAAGTTCGTCATGAGTCAACTCTTGGGTCGCATGCGCAACGGTGGACTCAGTATCCGCGACGTTGGAGGGAGAAACAGATTTATTAATAGTATGTATGTTTCTACCGGGCGAGACACTACGCTCACTATGAGTCCTAGCAGTCTTACGCGTGACGGGGGTCCAGTCCCCGTCGTCAACGAAATCAGATGCTTCTTGCGAGGCACCGTGCGCGTCCGAGCCCTCCTTACTCATAGTGAGTGAGGGGAGCTCAGACGATACGTCTCCAGCGCCAGAGGCGCTGGGTGGTCTCGCCGCCGAAGCGACGGTTCCCCCCGCCGGAGCAGGGGGTGGGGTATTGGATCCCGTCAACCAGTCGACGGGAGGGTTGCTCGGGGTCCACGCAGCAACAGAACCGAAGAGCCTAGCAACGGGACTGTAGATGGGTGGGGGAGCAGGGTGTATGCCGGCGCGGGTAGCGCTGCGGGTATGAGGCTTGTTAGGATTGTTGTCCATAGCAAACCAGTTAGTTCTTTGGTGCAGAGGGGTGTCGGCAGCAAGTGGTAGGCGTGGTTGATCAGACCAGGTGGTAACCAGTCAAGCAGCGACGAGAGCGAGCACTTAAAAAGATGTGACGAAAGTGAGGCCGGCGGGATAACTTGAGGGTAAACAGAGGGCGACGGTTTCGGCACACAGGTAAGGTCTTCGCGATTGCTGGGGTGGTCGGTTCACAGCAAAGGTAAGTGGCGTAAAATGATAGTTGACCAAAGAACTAATCTACTACATCACAGGTTTATATAGGGAACGTATATGGGGTTAAGTATCGAATCAAGATGGTAGTTAGGCCGTGCGGGGCATCGGCTGAACGGTAAAGTACGAAAAGGGTTCGTACGTCGAATTAATAATGGATTGGATGTGGAATAAAGGAAAGGAGTGAGGGAAGAAGGAAAGTGGTAGAATAAAGTAAGAAAGAGGGTATGCGCGGTAGCGCACCGTTACAGCACCCGTGCGCCATACAATTGAGTTGCTCATATGGAATAATTTGATGTGGAATATTCGGTCATATGGAATAGCATTTTACAAGTCCCAAATCAGCCTCCCCAACCAAAACACGAGGTCATATGGAATATTAGGCTATATAGAATAGGGTCTTGGCCTCTCCCGACCATATTCCACATGAGAAACTCAACTGCATGCGGTGTTTTCGATGTGGGTCTGTCTAAAGAGAGTAGTACCTGTCCGCCGAGGTCACTACCATCTAGTCAGAGATAAGTCTGATCTGCTCGTTCCGGTATCCATACTACTACCCATGGCAGCACTTCAGTTCAGGGCGGCACCGCGAGGTGAATCGACAGGGTAGGAATCTTTGCGACGCTTCCGATGACACTCGTGCTGACTATGCTGGCAGATCTCCGGAACCGCAGGATAAGTATATACTGAGCGTCCCCGCGTGGGGCCTCAGCATCCCCCATACTCCAAGCAAAATGAGCTTGATTACTCTCGACGAAGACATATTCCCGCGCATACTCTCCCTGCTCGACGTCATCACCGTCCTGCGCTGTCGACAAGTTTGACTCGTTCTTCCGCAACTCTTCTAAAAGTGAGATCCTTGGCTGACGCCTCGCTAGGTTTGTTGGTACATGTGCTACCTGGCAGAGTCGAAGGATGTCTGGGTGGCACTCGTTTTCGATCTTTGCCAGCGACGTCTCCTCGATTTGCCCGCCACTACTAGTGATCCCATTTTGAATACTCTATGCAATATGTCCACGGACGAACTCATCGCGCATGTCAAACACGTCGTCCTCGGTCCCGATTCATGGACGCCGACTGGCCCAGCGGCGCCGGGCCCGCCCAACCCACCGCCATCGATAATCCACCGCGACATTCTTATCCCCATGGACGACAGCATCCTCAACGAAGCACAGACGATGCATATAATGCCGACGCTCCTGCATGGCGGCACCCACCTCATTGTTCACCGCGGGTTCGTCTGCGAGCTCTGGGACGTGAAGCGGGCGGCGCGCATCTGGAAGAGCGACTACACCTTACCACCGCAAATCCAGCTCTGCTTCGCTAGTGGCAATGTGAGCGATGAGGGAAGTGAAGAGATGATCATTGCTTTGGCAACTGGGGCGGCGTTCATGCGTGAGATGTGAGTCGCCGTCTTCCTACTCCCTTTGGTGTCCTGCTGAACGAGGCATGCGACCAGGTTGCTTGAGGTCTTCCGACTCGACCTGAAGACCCACGCCACCCGCGAGATGTTCTCGACGCCGGTGCCTGCCGGGGTCCGGTGCGCCTGTTACCCGACCATCCACCGCGATTTCGTGGCCCTTCAGGTGGAGCTCACCTCAGATGACCAGCCTCCGCCAGCCATCGATGCAATGAACAAGCGCTCGAGGGTTATTATCATCAATTGGCGAGAAGGCACGTACATTTTGTTGGATGGACTGTTCTCGCAAAAGGTGAGAATCAATGTAACCTCACAATCGAAAACCCGCCTCAACGTCGTGATAATATTTGCAGTTTCTCATCGCAAATCATATCGTCCTATTCGCCGACACTGGACATGGCTGGGAACTTTCCGTTTACGCGCTCTCGTCTTTCACATCATTCTGGACGCCACTCAGCGAGAATACGCTGAGCACAATGCCATCGCCTGTACCCATTGACACGCTCCTAAGCATTCTGTCTCACTTTGTTTTCCCCTCTCAACTGGGGGAGACGACCTCGTGTCTGGAGCTGCACGAAGACGTCCTGCGCAGCGGGAGCTTCGTCGCATCTGTATATTCGACGAGCGGGTACCACGCGACCTACGAGCGATATAGTCTTACGCTTTCTGCGGCTGGTCCAAGTACCAACGAGATGAGGGTATGGACCAAGATTTCGACCCACAACACATTCGGCCCTGTCAAGTTGGACCACTTCACTTACTCAGGCTATGGGCTGGCGATAAATTACGCCAGCAATTGTGTTGATGTCGCTGTTGCGCGGGCCTATTGTGCAGGTGATGCGGTCGAAAGCTCACGGGTAACGGTGAACGGGGCGAGCGTAGACGTGGATATTGGCGCTGCGAATCGTACCGTCCTCGTGATTGGTGAAGGATTTGCGGGCGCATACGCGTCGCTGGCGGCGTATAGCGGTGCTTTGGTTGTGTGCATGCATGAAGGTGTTTGGATAACGTACCACAAGTAGGGGAGAATGTGACCGTTAGGGTGTTTCACGCATTCCGATTTCAGCCCCAACTTGACCCCGATTTCGACCCCAACTTGGCCCCAACTTGACCAAGTTGGGGTCGAAGTCGGGACTCAAGTTGGGGACTGATGAATGCCCATCAGTCCGAGATCAACTTGAGTTGGCATCAAGTTGGCATTCTCGCGTATCCAAGGTGCGTTAAGCGAAGTTGGGGCACGAAATCGGGTGCCAAGTTGGGGTCAAGTTGGATGTCAGATCGTGGGGTTAAGCATGATTTGACATCCAACTTCGAAATCAGCCTAATTTCAGGTTCCAACTTTGTCTTTCGTTGGGGTCCAAGTTGGGGCTCAAATCGCGCCTCGAGTTGGGATGTGTGATGTTTCATTTGAGCAATCAGTGCAACAGCATAAAATGTTACAGCGAGTGACCGGATGTGTTTTATTGTACATACTTCGCGTAAGGGTCATGTGATCCTTATGCGTTTGCAATAGAACTACGTTCCTGGACAAACACAAGTTCTTCTTCCTCGTACCTCCAAGATCAATACGACTACGCTGACATACGAAAATCTGGCATAACTGGTTTCCTCAAGAAGCATGAGTGCGGCAACCGGTGTCACAATCTTCGTCTCTCTTGTGATGGTTTTGATTGTGACAAACCTTCTCATGAAGCCTCCGAAAACGAGGCGTAGCACTTGATGACAGCGAAAATATGTACGGTGTTTGCTGTTTTAGAGTTATTTGAAAATCAACCCATGCTTATTAAGCTTTTAAGTCATTTGAAGAGGGTATAACAGATACGAGAAAAATAGTTAGCGGCCGAACATCAAATAGATCACTTTCCGTGGGAAGATTTTGTCAATTCACTCGATGGACCGATCCTCAACCGGTTCTAAAACAAGTTGTTATCTTTGATAAGTCGGTTAGCGGGAATAATAGTAGCACGTGGACACGTCCCGGCGTACATATTCTGGGTTTTCGTGCAGTATCTATCTTTCACACAGAATCGTGGATTGTCAGCATCTTTTCGGGTATCCCGGATCACTGATCACAATATCAAATGTCAAAATGTCAAAAACGAACCTTGACCATCCCGCCTACCGTAGTCCGAGGTTAGGGGTGGCTATGCGGTTGAGAATTAGGGTTATTAAGGGGGCACAACCACCACAGACCCTAACTGTTTTCCAACCAGGGGCCCTCAGCTCAAAAAAAAAAAATCGAAAATGGGTGCTGCAACTTAGAGGATAAAGAAGCATGAATGATCGGCTGTAAAAAAAAAAAAAACTCAGGGAATAAGGCAGGCTCCTACCCAACCGCGGTTTCGCGCCTCACAGATAGAGTCGTAGTTTTAAAATTGAATCCCTGAAGCATACAACAAAAATAAAACGGAAAAAAAAAGTGTAACTATGTGTGACCTAAGTTGGGGGTGGTGCTCCTTGTCCTCATGCTCGTGCCCTCCCGCCGCTCCTCGACCTCGACCATGCCTGCAGCCGTTGCTGTTGCCCACTCAAGTGTCCATTCCCTCGCACCCTCCCTCTCCCTACGTACGCCAATGCGACGCACCTCCGGCGGACGAGTCTGGTTCGAGGCCGTGGTCGACGCCACAGGCAGAGTGTGCAAGACAAACGGCGCGCACCGAGCGGCCAGGCAGGCGAGCGCGATGTGTATGGTCCGAATCCGATGGACCTAGACGCACGCGCAAGCACGCGGCAGGCAGAGCTGCACCGGCAAATGGCGCGACCGACATGCCCTAGGCATCGATTGTGACGCTGATGGGCGAAGTGCGCGAGGCCGAAGTAGACTTGCTGCGAAGAGGCAGGGCAAAGGTCGGCGCATACGGAATGCCTAATTTAGGTGGAGCTCTACCGGTAGCATTGTTGCAACCCACCAACCTCCCCCATTCTGTTGGTTCAATTCCCCTGGATTTTTAGCCACCTACCACACCCCTGCCTGCCCCCCTACCCGCCGAAAATCTGCCTGTGCATTCCATTTTGAACAGTAGAAACATCGTACCGAGGAGGGGGACTTTTGCCTACATCATTTCCACACCCTCACCAACACCTCTTGAACATCCAAAACGACCTTCTGCCCTTCGGCTAGGGCTCTGGGAAACATCTCAGACGGATTCCTCACATTGAAATACACCTCCCACCAAGTTCTCAGCTCAAGCGCCACATTATTGAGCTTGAGCCCCCAGGATTATCTTCGTGAAAAACCCCCAATCCCGCCTTCCCGATGTTGCACCGCCTTAGTTAACGCCATGGTTTGTTCTCCAGTGCACCCCCCCCCCTCAAAATACCCCGCATTTTGAGTCCTCAAGCTTAATATACACAGCAGATTCCTTGCACCGTTGATTAGTTTGTCCAGGATGGGTGCACAATGTTTTAGCTTTACGGAAGCGCTGTGATGCCATCAAAAAGTAATCTTTCCTGCTTTCTTCCAGGACAAACACGCGATAACTAACCTACGCACCGCCTACGCACCGCCTACCTGCTATTTGGCGTCTACCCTGCCCCCTATGACGCAATCAGCAACACCTACTTTCTCTTCGTCTGAATTGGCGCCGAGATGGCCGCGTCAATCGTCACCTACGGTGACCTACCCCCTACTTTCCCAACAACGTGCCTGCCTACCTACTTGTTACCTACTCGCACTACCTTCCCGACTACCTCCGCTACGTCGACCCAAACCCCCGACTCGCCGACTTCGCGCCGAGATGCCTAACTTACATCACCCGAGTGCTCCACCTTAACCAAGCGTCCTACGCGCCTGCCCGTCCTACCCACTCTATATCACCCACCTACGCTCTTCGCTACCCGCATCTCGCTCACTCCACTGGCACCTACCCCCGATCCGGCGCCGGGCTGCCACCGCTACGCATTATCACCTAACCCCACACCAGTTGTAGCACCCCTACATCCCATACCAATCCACCTACCTCCACATCCACATTCCCCTCCAGGTAACCTACCCGCCCAACTACGTCTTTGGTTCAACTCCCGCTCCTACCTTAGCGCGCGGATCAAGGGGCTGTGCACCATCGGCCTTCTTGTCCGCTACGCCCACCAGCACCCGTTTCGCCACCGCTCCCTCGCCGCCGACGACCCTTCTGTGCTCCCGCCGCCGCCGCCGCCGCTGCCTCCCTGCTCACCTTTTACTTGTGCCCCGCGGCCCTTGCCCACGCTGCCCAACCCCTGCGCCCTCCACCCTTGTCCGTGCCCATGCCCGTCCCGTTCCGCCTCGCTGCTTCGTCCTCCCCGCTTCTAAACGTAACCCAGCGCCCCTGTCTCAACGTCTTCTCCCCGCCTCTGCCGCCTGCGTCACGCACGTCTCACCATGAACGCTGCCTGCACATCCCAGCCGCTCATGCCCTCTCACCTTCTCCCCACGCCACACACGCCCGTCCCAGGCCGCTGTTGCCCCTCCGCATTCGCCACGTCACCACGGCAACACCTTCCCTTTCCCGCTCCCACCGCGTTGTCCGTGCCCTCCGCGCTGCCCCTCCCGTCCCCCCCTGCATCCACCTCGCCCCGTGCCCTTCCTGCACACGATCTTGGCGACCACAAACGACACAAATGACCGCTTCACGCCGTACGCCAACTGAGTCCTCGTCGGGGTCTGCGCCGAATACGACAGACATGTGGAAGACGGCCCAAATATTCCGCAACGTCGACCTCTCCCCCTCTGCCGTCCGAGCGACGAACCTCCCCGACGTTGACCCATGGGACACCCAGGTCGTCGTCGCTGCGCCAATGCCCACCACGCCCTCTGTCACCACCGCAACGTGGATCTGGAACACCGCCGTCTCCAGCGCACAAATCCGACCGCCAACCGTCGACGTCTCCCGCCGTGCGTTTCCGCCGCACCGCCCACCACCCTTGCACTGCACATGCCACGTTTCCGAAATCACCTTGCATCCGCATCGCATCAGGCGGCGCGGTTACGGCCCATGGTCGAAATCCCTCATACCTCCAACCAGACAGCGCCCTAGCCCTTGCGCTGCAGCAGTTCACCAAGAGCTCCCCACGCGCACTCCTTCCGCCTTGGTTCTTTCGCCGCCGCCTTCCTTCTCCCATCTTTCCCTTGCATTCGAGCTAAGTTACCTTTCCCCGCACGTAGTTTACGCTGTTTTTTTATACTTCTGCGATAATGAAAACAATATTTTAGCCTCTTCCTCCTGTATTGCTGAGATTATCCGTCCAAGCACAACCCATCCCACCACCAGGTCTGCCGGCAACGATTTATCATCCACGACCCCGCTTCAAGTAAATTGCCTTGGGTTCTATTGAACCTTCTAGAATGTGTGCGTCCCAAAGCCAAATTCGTTATCACTACACTGACTTCGCTCTCCTTCTAGTTTTCATCACCTCGAACGGAGGCCGTCTAGTCGGCACGGTTTCAAACACAGGTGTGGATCAATTGTCTTAGGAAATTGTTGAGTCCGCGGTGAGCATTTCCCGTCCATACTTACCCGAAGGTCCATCAGTATCTGTCATGAATTTCGCCTGCGATATGGCATGGTTGATCCTGGGAGCGTGGTGTGGCTGATCCAAAGTCTTTGTTGATCAGATTTGACGCGGGCTATCTCTAACCTAACCTATCTCTAGCTTCAGCCAACCGACATTAACAGCGCACATGGAGGGCATGAAGGCTATCCTGTGAACACGATGGAATTTGGATGGAGGCGGAGGCGATCGGGTGAAGGACCAGGGTACACGGTGAGTTTCCACATTCATTCCCTCTTTCGTTTCTCGCCCGTCGCCGTCTCCCCCCTCGCCTACGTCAAGTACACACCCAAACCGTTGCCAGATCCCGCCTAGCTACACAATTCACCTGTACATCGGCTCATGAATATGACCCGCAGTTCAGCTTCGATCCAACCGAAACAAGTCCTGTTACTAGAATATTATATCTCGGTGGTCCTCATGACTGGCTCTGCATCAGTCTTTCTCTTCTGTTCAGCACCAACTTTACGCTCTCTACATGGCCCCACCACTCGACCCACGGCGTGTGGCTCATCTCTTTTTTCCTCCAGACGATACTCTACGGCATGGGCGTTCTTCAGCCCTGGACTTGCTTTGCTGCTCGCACGACCGACATGCTCTCTGTCAAGTGGATGGTGAGCAAAAGTACCCTGGAGATCTTTCTTCGACTCACGCTCGCCAGGTTCTTGCCGGCTTGTGCCGCTTCGCGTTCCTTCGAGTCATCGCCATCTGAGACACCACCTATAGAGCTCTGGAGACGATCCAAATTGTGCTCTGCTTTCGTCGTACTTTCGTTTTGTCAAGCGCTTTGGCGAGCTCCGACCCGATCTTCACTGTTGAGCAATAATCCTATCTTTCAACGCCATGTGGACTTGCGAGCCCGTTATCAGGGCCGATTTGGTATGAACCGGTGCCCTCCCCCGTCATTGACGCCAACGATGTCTTGCCTTCTGTAGTTTCAACGACACCTTTATTATGGGCGAGTGGTTGCTTATCGCATTCACATATCTAAGTTATCTTTCCGCTTTTGGTGTTCAGATGTGATAGGTTCTGTCCAGATATCTATCACCCTTGCTCATTCATCCTAGATATATTGCGACCCGAATCCATCAACGTGAGCGAATGCTGGTCCTAACATTTCCTTATTGAAGCCTTGTCCTAGTCACCAAAGCGCGGACGAAATTCAGCCTCTCCGCTTTCGGCGTATACGCAATCGTATGTTTTATGCGCCGATTTATTTCTCAATCGAGACTATTTCTTCCTACGTCGACAGTATGCTGCTTTTTTCATTCAAGGCGTCGCCAACGTCTACACTTCACTGTCGCCGGGACCGTCCAGACGATCTTGTAAGCAACTCTCTTCCCTTTTGGCTTCGGTACTGACCTAACCCTCCGAATATCTTCCAACGCCACATATACGTGTAATGCCCGCGCAACGACGACACGGTCTCCCAGTACCCCAGCATCTACGCTACACACTCCCAGTCGACGATCCCTGCCGGGCGGAGGTCTGCTTCGGCGAAGACGTTGTGGAGGAGGTCACCGTGGACGAGGTGGATGCGGTAGGATTTGTGCTGAGGTTCGCGAGATGTGGATTTGCGGCGAGCTCGGAGTGGGGGAAGGCTAGGGACTCGAGTGCATGCAAGTCAGCAATGCAGGTGAAGGCCCAACGGGGTCTTCGCTGATGCTAAAGCTTCAGAAACTGCCGCCCGTCAAACTGCATACGAGCTATTCAAACGGACTTTGGAGGCCCTGAAGCTGTATGATCCAGTTTCGCAGATACTCGCAGACGTGCTGTACCTGGAATTGGCCTTGACACTGGAAAGTTTCCAGCAAATACACTGAACTGATTGAAACCAAACTACAATGAGCACAAAAAATTCCCAACACTTTTCCCAGTCCATTTGGGGTCCTGAGGTGAGCGTCTAGAGGTATGTCAGCAAAGCGATATATAAGACAAAGATCATATGGCACAAAACGGGGCAAAATGAGAACGAGGTGTTAAGACTGTGGGGGAAGGTACGGTTTGCCGGAAGGACTTGGATGGAATTTTTCCCAGGTCCAAAGTTGCCGCTTTGGGAACGGCCGGTGATGTGACCGGCGTGTACTCGCATCAGCGTCTCCAACCACTCGCTCGGAACCCGTGTTTGTGCCCCGCCGCTTGCCGGCCAACCCCTTTTATAATGGTTTCGATGAGGTCTTCATCGCACTTATTCTCACGTGGTTGTAACCAATTCAATAAATATTTACGCAACCACAGGGCGTACTAAGATATTCCGCAAATTGGATGAAGTGTAACTAATCATCCTCACCGCCATCTCCGACTGCGAGATCAAGATTTTTGCAGAAAACATTGCAATCATGCTGATCCCGCCATTTTTCAATGCCTTTCTCCCCATAGTCCCCAACACCTGAATCCCTATAAATATCGAATGAGAGGAGGCAATAAGTAAAGGCTGTTAAGGGCACTTACCCATCTGTTGTGTGGGTCATCATGTCGAAGATGATGATGCCCATCGCATTTGTACTGAGTCTTCCCGAGGAACCTTGGAATAGATTAACACAAAGTATAGGAAAGAAGATAAATGGATACCTTGTATATCAGCAAAGACAATAGTACCCTCACTCCACTGGAAGGAATAATGGACAAAAGCTGAAAGGGTGTGGGCAAGCTGTCCTTGACCCGCCGGGTGGTCCATTGTCCCGGTGTAATGAGTAACGGAGGAGTTGCGCAGAGGCTCCAAAAGCCAAACAATGCGATGTGTTGCTTCTAATTCAGCTTCGAACACCTCCATTACAACGCCGGACGCAGGCAATGGAGCTCCATTCAAAGGGATAACCTCCTGAGCCAGACGGCATTTTGTAATCTCGAAGTCTGCCAAAATTAATCAGAGAGATGCTATCATGCTGCGGAAGAAACAAAGCTGTACTCTTTGCGATAGTCATGTTCAGGTCATCGGTAGCAGAGCGAAAACGGCTCAAAAACATCGCGCTGTCTCACACCGGAGAGCCTCAAACTGCAGATTCGCAGCATTTTCAACCATTGTTACCTTTTCCTGTCCAGAACCAATTTCATAAAAATGTTTAGCGACATATTGCTCTGTGCCGATGGAAAGCTAAAAAGCTAGTATCAGACTCAGCAGAGACGCTGCTCTTAGTTGGGTGCCTGCGGAGTTTGATGTTATAGCGACTCAGGTTTATGAGTTGTTGGGCTCTCCAATGTGCTCGGCAGAGACAGCATGGGATCTGTTCTCGAAAATGTCGTCTGTAATGCGCTGAAATATCATATTCTATATGAGGTGTGGCGACGGAAGGTTGAAGAGTTCCGAGCGAGTGGTCAGAGACGCTGATGCGAGTACACGCCGGTCACATCACCGGCCGTTCCCAAAGCGGCAACTTTGGACATGAGAAAAATTCCATCCAAGTCCTTCCGGCAAACCGTAGGAAGGACGATCGAGGTACAACCATAAAAGGAAGGCGTGAAAGAGAGCGTGAAAACCCAAAGATAATAAAGTAGACATAATCGAAAAAATAAAGGCGGGAATACAAGAAAAGAGCTAGGCGCGGAATTGAAATGCGGAACGGGATAGTAGAGAATAAGGAAGACGGGAGGGAGGAAGGACTAAGAGGACAAAAGCGAGAATCACAACGGACATTGAATAAATCCTAGGAGGTAGACGAATGAAGCAGGGCATATGATGGAAAGAATGAGAACGGGAGGGAGTACTTAACACAGGAGAAAACGAGGCCAGGGAAAAAGCAGGAATCAGAAAGAAAGACTTACAGCCGAGACACATGAAATCTACCTTCCCACAATCCCGATCCCTCTCCCGCCGGCTAAAAGGGCAGAGAACGGACACAGGTGAGTGTAAGCCTCGGGAGGAAGTCGGTGCATCCGTGTAGCTGATCCACAGAAACCGTCTGCAGCCTGACGTGGTCGCCAACTCTACAGAGAACACAAATGCTGAATATGAGGCGCGTTCCCTGAGGGCGTAGAAAATTAAGAATGAATATCCTGTGTCCGAACGCGAGATACCGCGTCCATAGACTGCCAATGACGGGCCGAGGCCAAGGCCAGGTAGAAAACAGAAAAAAGAAACAGTACTAGTAGTAGCTCATCCAGAACGGGCCCGGCGCGATCGCAAAGTGCAGCGTGGCGTCGGCGCGAACCTCGGAGCCCACAAACCAGTGATTCGGAATACAAAGAGTCTCCCGAGTTGTTATCCAGCGAATGAGACCCAACATGTCCGCATTCTCATTCCCAGAGGAAAGAGTCAGCGCGTCAGCAGATCGAGCGGAGAAATGGGTATTCGGTTCAGCTATACGGACAGAGAAGGATAATGGCGCGACTGCCAAGCGGAACCGCACGAAACGCCGTAAGGAGCGCGGACGGAACTGGAGACTACGCTTCGCGAGAGAAGACATTCAATCAATTGCACCTGAACACCGATGTAGCAGCAGGATTGGGAGTAGAGAGTGAAGGTCAGCGCGAGAGAAGATTCAGACGCAATGAGAGGCAACGAAGGGACGCGCCTCGGCCTCTTGGATTCGAAAAAGTGAAAGCTCGGGCAGGATGGCACGAACGCCGCAGAAAAACAGCCGGAGCGGGATGCAGATCGCGCATCGTACGTGCAAGAGAATAGTGAAACGCGACCAGCGACGGCTTCAGAGTCGTAAGTGGGAGACGGTTCGACGTCTTGAGCTCAAATGCACCGAGGTGGGTAACAAGGACCGAGGAAAAGGCCGCACGAACATCGGAGAGATGATCCCACCAAGCTAACGAGAAAATTTGACCGGCGCCGCCGGCTAAGGAGAGAACACGAACATATGTCGGCGTTTTGGGGGCTCAATTGTCCGAGACATACAGTGCATGGATCAGCTGTCACGCCCGGCAGAGATACCGCAGAAATCCAGTTTTTTGAGAGAGGCGCCCAGAGGCAGAATCGAATCAACAGTTGTCCTGAGGATTACCCAACTTCAAGCACGAAGTGACACCAATTAACAAGCAGCGTACACACCGCGTCTGCCAGAACGCCCAGGCAGAAACAATAATTCCCAAGTAAGAGGACCGACCAAGTGAGCCAGTGAGCGCCGAATATTACCGGAAATCCACTGCGTTGGGGTGAAGGATCTCGGGGGAAACTTGAAGGCGCGCAGACTTCGAGCCAAGTCGACCGTGACCGGGATTGCGTAAGTCTTCGGATGATTCGAGGCTTAAGAGCGAATGATAGGAATGACGCCCAGTTGCTCGGGGGCTAAGCTAGCAATGTGTAAGGCGTCGGCCATTCCTCACAACGTGACGAAAAGAGAAAGGCGGGGTGGCTGTGTTTATGTAATTGATCCTGTCCTCTTTTGCTTCCTCCCACCTCATCGGTCAGTGGATTCGCTCCTGCAGCTTCGGTACTTTTATACTGTGTTCCCACAATTATTTTCCTAGGTTGCTACACACTCATCTCTGCGTTTCCAATCGTGTTGGCACTATCGAGCCGTCGACGCGTTGAATTTCGGCATGCGCCGCATGGCGACCGCACCATATCTTCCTCTTCTGCACGTTTTACGCGTCAAAACTGGTCAGTAATCCCTTTGCAACGTTGTAAACACTTTTCGTCATCTTCTTCACATTGATTTCAATGCGGACGGTGATTATTTTAATTACTGCTCACAAGTTTTATTTCTGACCATTCTTTCAGCCGCTGTTGGGGTCGACCTGGAATCGTTCAATCCCATGGCAATTCGCCAGCGTGTCGCTGAAGAGCTCAGATCAGATGCCCACTTCAATGTGGTGACGCCGTCCGAGGATGATCCACCCCAAATGTCGCTCGCGCCCCCTCACTCCCCTCCTGCCAATCCCCCTCCCACCAATCCCCCTCCCACCAATCCCCCTCCGCCAATACAGGCTCAGCAGCAAACAGTCTTCAGGTTTGAGGGCACGCCAGATCCCTCTTTGACTGTTGAACCCCCTCTCAAAAAGGCACGCACCGGCCCAGGACCAGGAAAAGGGCGCAAGCCTCGCAGATGCGGTTGATGCGCATTTGCGAGGTGTGGGCGAGAGTATACTTGCAAGGGGAAAGGTGGTCGCGTGTATTGTTCTTGCGTGTTGGACGACCACGATGAGGCTGAGGGAAAATGCATCCAAATAACATACACACAGTAGTTGGAGTAATATATATATATATCAATGATAATCTGTACATTCATTGAGTAGCTATGTGTTTTTCGTCAGGGCATTCCAGAGAGGATGAGTGTGCATACAAAGAAAGTGTAAAGTAGGCTGACATAACACATATAGTACCACCCCAGTCCCCAACACAGGTGAAACACAGGGCAGCAATAGTGAGCTTGGGGACCCCGGTGAGACGGTACCATGCACAGCTCGAACCCCTCCACATCCGCACCAGCGCCGACAGAAAACTCCAATATATGCCGTGCTAATTCACAAGGCGAGAGTGTGCCCCAAGGTCGGGTGTGCCTCTCGTCTTGCGCACTAGCGTGGTTTGCACGAAGACATCTGATCCCCGAGTGGTGAGCAGAAGCACAGTGGGGCGCCAGTGCGGCGAGCGACAGAGGTGCCGGTAGCGAAGGTGCGAGCTCCGGCAGCGATCTTGCGAGCTGCCTGAATGGAAGGCAAGTGGCACAGCCGGGTACAGCACAGCTGCAAGGTGAGACACGCAAAGCTCGTGCTGGGCAACAGAGCTGCAGAGAGTCCAGACGTTGGTGTGAGCAGTGAGTGGAAGCACAGTGGGGTGGTGGCAGGGCAAGCACCAGAGGTGCCAATAGCGAAGGTATTCGCTTGCTAGATGTCTACACGCAATGCAAAAGGGTCAGCTGAAATGAGAAAGACCCACCTATGTCCATGTCGGCCACCCCGACATCGGCGTGCACAATGTTGATGTCCATCGACTCATCATGTTTGGGCAGGTCGGAGGTATGGTCTCCTTCACGATCCGGGACAGTGACACTGGTGTGTGGTTCGTCTTGGAGAGAAAGAGATTGTGAAGAACCTTGGTCATTCACGTGCCGTGTCAGAAAGATGAGGAAAAAGAGACAAGCGGGACACACGGCTCACAGCAGCACGAAGAACGGCCCACCCATCTTGAAACCAATTGGCTAAGGTTTAACCCAAACCAGGCAGTATACTGTAGAATTTCATTCAATTCGGCAGTCACGCGTCACGCACCCCCTGTGCCGCGATGAATTTTGGTCTCGGTCACGGGTCACGGCACCCAGTGCCGAATGTAAAATGCGTGACACTGGGGCCAAATCTCCCTTGGAGGTGCAAAAAAGGCAGAATTTTCGTAATTTTTCGTCTTGAATGCCGAATTTTTGGAGGTGTCACGCCAAAATTTGGTTGCCGAAGTGCCGAATCGGTATTTTGGGTCACAGGTCACAACCCGTGCCGAATTGAATGAAATTCTACAGTACCCGGAAGGGTTAGACCTTGAAATCACTCGGCAAGCTTCCGCATCATCTTGATATCGTTCCCGCGACATTGTCGTTCTTTCACACTCTCGCCGCCCACAACACGAAACACCCTCGGAAATACTGGGGTTTTTCATTCAAATCGACAGTCACGTGTCACGCACCCACCTGTCGATCACGGATTTTGGTCGCGGTCACACGTCACTCGAGCCTCTGTTGAACCTCCAAATTGTCACGCTGGCCTGAAAACTGCTTGAAAACTGCAAAAAGGCGAAATTTTTGATGGTTAACAAAGTTACTTAGACAAACTAACTTAGCCCTACAAAACTAACTCTACTTTACTTGTGGCAGACAAGTAAAGTAAAGTACAACAAAGTTACTTGTAAGTAACTTAAGTAACTTGTAAGTAACTTGCAAGTAACTTAAGTAACTTCAAGTTACATGTGTAATAGGTACCCCAGAATCTATTTCAGCTTTGTGAGGTCGTGCCAAGTGCCAATTCACGCTCTCGCGACTATAGCTTGATGAACTTGGCAGGATTTGATGCCATCTGATGGCATAAGTTACTTTGTCTGATTGCATTGATCTAACTTGGTGGGGCAAGTTACTTCCAAGTAACTTGAAGTAACTTCAAGCAATAGTAAGTCAATGTGTAAGTAGATGTAAATAAGCGAACTGAAACAAGTCTAGGGCTTTTTCTTCACAAGCTATTCAGCTTTCACAATTAGTGCTTCAGGTTTTCGCACCCTACAGCGCCCTACCGGTGATTATTGCATGTCTTAGGCTGTACCCACATGCACTTTGTTTTAACACTCAATTTTCTTTCACGGAAAATGTGAGTTCGGCCATCCCCGTGCCATTATCTCGGTCAGTTTATCATTCGGGATTAGAACAACTAAAACCAAGCTTCAAGACATCAAACATCTGCGGGCTCCGGTGTGCCTGTGGTTGAATTTGTTTTTGTTATTGAATCAAAGTGACGGTAACTCGAAGTGTAGCAGAATTAATAAGTAAAGTGAGTTTGGTCTGGGTCCTGTTTGGCTTCACCAGTATCCAAATCATTTGGTATTCTGTGACTAGTACTTTGGCTTTCTGCCTACAGCACACTAAAAGTGCTCTTACAATTGCGGTACGGTGCGGTTACAGATATTATGACCATGTACAGGCGTGTAGAATGAGATATATTTAAACGAAGCTAGAAAACACATATCTTCGCCTCCTGCACGGCCCGGACTCGACTCCACTCAAACAATTGATGGACTAAGACTTACCCTGTTCTATATACTCATGGGCCAAAGAATACATGAGAATGATACGTGCGTGGCACGGCTTAGAGTCACTTCAATTATATAGAAAGTTGTGCCTACAGAAAAGGAATGAGGAAATGAGCAGAGTGCGTACAAATCAAACTAAATGGGTAAGTTTTGTATAGAAGAGGTGAATGATGAGGGGTTCGATGAAAGAAAGAACAAGATGCAACCTCGGAAAGGAAAAATAAGCGAACAGTCTACAGGGAAATTTTCAGTGAAACATACAGATAGAATGAAGAAGGCTAGATATCGGTGTTCAGTCTTGGCGGCGAAGTCGAATTCCTCTGTGGAAAAGGTTTCAGTTATGTCCGGGGTGATCTTACAGACCATATGTCGAAGGTTCATTAGTACGGCGACTAACTGGCCATAACCGTAACCATAACCGTAACGATGCTCCTGAGAGCTCTTACGGTTATGGTACGTGTATAGTATACCCTCAACTGCACTACCGTAGATACGGGTATGGTGCCGATTACACTGTATCATTGAACTTTGAGTAACAATGAAAGGATTTATACTAGATACTGTGGCAGGGTGAGAATGATAATTACTAAGATCTAGAGTACTCTACAGGTGTCGGGAAACATCTACTGTGGTCCTTGCATGGTCATGTCAGAACCGTACAAGTTAGCTGTCAACAAGTTAGATTTTCCAAGCGTGGGAAAAGTAAAGTAAAGTACCGTAAAGTTAGCCCCGCCAAATCGAACCGGCGATCAAAGTTCAAGTTAGCTGCCACAAGTTACTTTATACACTCTCAAAATTTTTGGTGAGAACACCGAAATTTTTGAAGGTGTCACGCAAAAATTCGGCCGCTGTCGAAATGTCGAATAGGTAAATTGGGTCATGCGTCACGCCCCCTGTCGATTTGAATGAAAAACCCCAGTAATTGTAAACAGGTCTCTGATCTTCCCTCTCTTTTCTCTCCTTTCCCTCTTTTTCTCAACTTGAAAAACTTGATTCTTTCCCCGTCGCCCCAGATATAAACCAAAAGCCTATAGGGCAGTCTTCCGCCATCAAATTTCATCAAATCGCTTGCCCCGGATCAATCCGTTTTTGGTTTATTATCCCCGAGTGAATGCTACTCGGTCTAAGACTCCCTATAACAGCGGGAACGAGACTAGCGGAACGTCTGAGGCACTTTGTATAGGGCATCTTGATCCGTGCCCGGCCCCGCCGATTGGGCCGGATCTCTATTCTTTTCCGTCCTTGGTCGCCAATTGGTCGCCGGAATCTCCCATGGACTGAACGTATCTCAGAGAATCCAGAGCCGCTATGGACCCCACCGCCTTGCATTGTCGTCCGAGACTTTGAACTTTCTGCGCCATCCCGCCTATCGGGTCCGGCCTCGACGGGTCTGTCGTGCGATCTGTCATCTTGTGATACGCAATGGAGAGCCGGGATCCGAGCCGCAGCCTTATTTAGCGACTGACCTGAAGGATTGGGCCGAAGGGGAATCATTTTCCATTCTAGCCCGCGGTAGATTTCACTTGGCTGGCTGATGAAACGAATCTGTGTCTCGACAGTAACGGAGGTAGAATGGGCCCTGAAACACTGCTCATCGAGACCACCTGCCATTCAGCCACGGGTCTATCTATGCTGAATATCACCGCATATGCTCCACCCGGACTCCGGAACGATAGAATTTTTGATTCTCTTTCGCAGATGAACAATCTCCCTGCTATACTCCTTGCTGTTAGCAGAGAAAAGCCTGCCCTCTCACTCCGTGAAACTATTCACGCTCTTAAAGGTCGCGGTTCTCTTCTCCGGCCTGATCGCAGTCTTTCAATTGCCTCATCCGCAGACCAGAATCGGCGTACATCGGAATTTTCGAAGGGCTCTGCCTTCCGAAATCCCTTTGGACGTGAACTTGGAAAACTCTGCGCCGGACCACAATTCTGTCGAACGTCAAAAAAATGAATACCGATCGAGGCCTCTCTTCAGCTTGGACAACGGGTTGCCGCTAATCGATTTGACAGTCTGGACTTTTCGGGTTGGACTAATTAGGTTGCAAAGTGAAACCGTAATCTCTAGCATTCAAAATCGCGGATGCGTCGGAGGCGGCGCGGCGCTAGATCCTTACACAAGAGCCGGGTAGGTGCTCATGCAATAAAAGGAGCGCGAAAAGGCTGTTGCGCTTTGATCCTGCCGTATAATCAATCTTGCTCAGTGACATCCCTCGTTCACTTGAAGAGCGACATGATTATCTCTACTGCCTTGGTTGTGTTTTCTGTCCTTTCGAGAACGCACGCCGCTATTGTAAGCGGTCCAATCGTCGTCATATCTCTTCCGCTCACCGTATTCCAGGGCCCGCACACCAATCTTGAACTTGTGAACAAAATTATAGCCCCAGACGGGAATTTCCGCTCGTGCGCTTCCACAATTATTGTTATTGGACCCATCTCACTGCTTAATCCAGGACTGTTCTTGCTGGGGGTACATTCCCCGGACCTCTCATTAAGGGGAATAAGGTGCGCACTATTCGTGGTCTTGCTGATCATTATTGTTGACGGGTCGGCAGGGAGATCGTTTCCTGATCAATGTCCAAGATAAGTTAACGGACAATACCATGTTAACGGATACCAGCATCGTGCGTGCTTTTCTATACAAACAATACACTGTTTGATCGCTGCTGGGATTAGCATTGGCACGGATTCTTCCAAAAGGGCACGGCTTGGGCCGACGGACCTGCTTGGGTGACACGTCAGTGTTTCGAGCTCAGTTGTGTGCATATACTAATGTCGGCACAGAGTGCCCAATCACTCCGGGTCATTCTTTCCTCTACGACTTCGAAGTCCCGTATGTCGTCTCCCCAACGCATAGTGATTATTTCTGACCTATTCCTTCCAGAAATCAGGCGGGGACTTTCTGGTATCATAGCCACTTATGTGTGCCTTCGATTTTTGCTGCTAACATATGAAACTGACCCCGACACAGCAACACAATACTGCGATGGCCTCCGGGGGCCTATGGTTGGTGAGTCCATTCAACGCTCATCCAACTCTACAAGTCCATGCTGATCTGCCCGTAGTATACGATCCCCATGACCCTGCAAAGTATCTCTACGGTACGAATATCTGTTCTTGATCACATCTTGTTGCTGATCATGGCTCTCACTTATCCAGATGTTGACGACGGTGGGTACCCAACCAATGATGATATTGCCGTCCTCTCACAACTACCACCAGAATCGACCATCATAACGCTAGCTGACTGGTACGTACCTTTTATTTTGTTCTATACCTTTGCATCTCAGCCAAGACGCATAGGTACCACCTCCCGTCAACCCAGGCCCCGCCGAGTTCGTCGTTCTGCTCACTTTTTTTTTTTTTACCAACCAACATGAATCTCAGGCTTCAATTCGACGCTTATAAATGGGTTGGGGCGGTATCAAAGAGGGGTACAGTCTAAACCTTATCCCCGTGCCTGGTTGTTGATATGATTCTCCACCGCAGCCGCTTTCTGACCTCGCCGTGATCAACGTCTCTCCCGGGAAGCGTTATCGGCAAGTAAAAACTTGGTCTGTCTCCGAGCCGTGAACTAATTCCAATGTCAGTTTCCGGCTCGTCTCAATTTCATGCGACCCGAATTTCAACTTCAGGTGCGCGGTTACGACGTGTGCTGTTTCCTGTTGAGACCACCTAATCGTAGCATCGACCAACATTCCATGACAATTATCGAAGTCGACGGTGTCAACCATCAGCAGCTTACCGTGGACTCCATCCAAATCTTTGGTATTTTCGGCCGGAGGACAATTATTTCATAATCTAATTTCAGTTTACAGCCGGCCAACGGTACTCATTCATTCTCAACGCCACGCAGCCCGTGTCCAACTACTGGGTCCGTGCGCAGCCGAGTTCCGGCAACCAGGGCTTCGTGAACGGGACCAACAGCGCGATCCTTCGCTATGTCGGGGCGCCCAAGACCGATCCCACGACAATTTCAGACCTCAAGCAACCTCTGGTTGAAACGTCGCTGCACCCACTCGTGCCCTCTAGGGTGCCTGGGAACCATTGGCCGGGCGGTGCAGACATCAACCTCCGCCTCGAGATCACTCTCAATACTTCGACCACGCCGGCAAGATGGCAGCTCAATGGCACCGTGCGTCGTTGTCAGCCCTGTTCAGAAGGATCGATTTATCGAGATCGCTTTACAGACTTTTGAGCCTCCTAGTGTACCCATCCTACTGCAGATCCTTTCTGGCAAGCACACTGCACAGGAGCTCCTCCCAAAGAACAACCTTTACGAGCTAGAGCCGAACAAAGTCATCGAAGTCAGCATCCCTGGTGGCGCCCGTGGTGCTCCTGTAAGTCAACAAGTTTCCGCTTCGGTCCAAGACACAGAGACTCATTCGAAACACAGCATCCATTCCATCTCCACGGTCACAACTTCTATGTGGTTCGCAGCACTGGAAACTCAACTTACAATTGGAACAATCCGGTCGGTGGCTGATCTAGGCTCCTAGCTCAATGTATAAACTCATTTATAAAACATACTCCTAGGTCATCCGCGATGTTGTAAACACAGGAAGTAACACATCGGATCTCACAACGTTCCGATTCAAGACCGACAACTCTGGTCCATGTAAGAAACCTCGAATAAATTGTGGACGTTTGAACTGAAGAAAATCGCAGGGTTCCTTCATTGCCACATCGAACGGCATCTTGACGCGTGAGTATCGAGAAATCTTCCTCTCACTCGCATACTAATCCTGGAATTACTATCTCACAGCGGTCTCGCTGTCGTGTTCGCGGAGAATATTCCCGGTATCGCACATGAGAACCCGCCCAGTACGTCTACGAACACACTGCAGACTTTCTTTGTTGACATGCGTTCTCAGTCGCATGGGATCAACTCTGCCCGATTTACAACTACACACACGGCTTGTAGGATTTCATTTAACCCAGCTTACAATGTTTCTTTTTGGAAGTGCACATATTGGTCTGTATTCTACTATCGGTCGTAATGGCAATAAATTCCCTTCCCAAAATCTGTGCCAAACCCGGGGGTGAAAAAAAACCCGATTCTCTGAAACCAGTTGAGCGCTTATTCAAGAGGGTAGTATACAAGTTCGTAAGTCAGTGTGTGTGTCCATCTTCGTCAGTTTGATGTCCATCTTTGTCAGTTTGATGGGCATCTTCGTCAGTCTGGATAGCCGAGCTTCACTCTTCATCAGTCGATGGAGCCGATGGTGCAACCTCGTCAGTCGAGGTTCAAACTCGTCAGTCCGGATCTCTTGGCGGAGATCATCCTAATTTGGTAGGTGCCGCGCATCCGTGTAATTCCGCTGCTTGCTTCTTTGCTTCCACACCGCCGCCCCACAACGAGCGCGTCGGGCGTCGGACGGATGGTATGGGTAAGCTTGTGTCCTCCTCTAGCCCGGCAGGTTCTGTCAATCATCCTCCCCCAGCTGTCTTTCAAATGTACGGCGCAAGCGCACATCAACTTTGTTCCCCGCCGTGCCAACCGCCCCCATCCCACCTGCTGGCGCACAGGATCCGCTGTAGGTGTGTGATGCTTCCCTTCGTTCTGTTGCGGTATATTTTGACTGTGGATTAGCTACAACTCAGAGCAAAGCCTCGCTCAGCGTCTGAGGCTCCCATATGCCGGCTTCGCAAACGTACCCGAACCCACAACCCCTCGGCGCCATCACCATAGCCAGGGAAAGCACCGAAACCCGCCAAGAAAGGTGGAGAGAAAGAGCTGAACCTTGACTGGGAGCTGGTCACAGGAGGGAAACGTTGGTGGGCTCGGGATCTGGCGCGTGAGAACCCCAAGGAGTTCAAGTTGGAATGGCCTGAATACGCACATCTTGTGGATGATCTTCAGTTGATATATTGCTTAATCCTAACTCGACTCCTATGCTTGAATCGAGATTGTTTTAGTGAGTTGAAAATGTGTTTCACCCAGGTCGAGTTCAACTGTCTAAATCAGAACGGAAGATTGGGGTTGAAGATGGGTACACGGTTTCTACACCAAGGTAAGTAATGACATCACAGACATCTTTTCAACCGAGAAGATCGGCGCGGCTTGCTAACATCTCGACAGAATGACGAAGACCGACGGCACTGACGAATATCAAAAACAGCACTGACGAACAAGATAATCTGGACTGACTTACGAGTTTGTAAATGTCCCTATTCAAGACCTGGGCGCTTATTACACCTTGATTACCATGAGTATCTCGTCGGGACTTTCCGCGGCTTTGTCTCTGCACCGCACTATAACTTGCCCTCCATGTCCTGCGAGAGTCTGGCTATGTGCCCATGATGCCCTTCAACATTGAGTCTGCGTGTTGCCAACCACCGATTCTCCCCACCTCACCCCCCTCTTGCTGCCACGTTTCCCCCCGTTTGTTTGCCTCGTGGCGACGCCCACAATCGTCTGAAGGTTGTCCCTCTGCTCAATGGGCCCGTACATGATCACTGACGGATGCGCAAAGCGTCGAGATCCGGCACACGGGGTCAATCCGAGAGAACTGGCGTAAGTGGTAGATTGACCAAGCAACGTAACTACGGACAGCCCAGGTATCACCTTACCTTACTCTCTTTATAAAATTACGCTTCTCTGTCTGTCTGAAGCCATTTAAGCTCCGACCCTTTATATGATGGCTGCTTTGGTGTTCTTTGAAGCCACGCCAATCGGCCCAATCGGCTCGACACAACCGGGCATTCACAGCTGACATCGGGAACATGCAGATACTCCCCACAATCACCCTCGATCAGCTTCTTTGTCCAATAAAGTTGTAAATGTCGGTGAATTTTCTACCGCAAGCTGGAGATTGTGCTCAGCTCAGCTAAGTTCAATTCAAGTCCACGGTCAGTCTGAGAGTCGACTCTGAAGGGAATGGGATGCCGACCAGACCCTTGTATATATTACGAATTAGAGGCAGTGTGATGGTTTTGATGGGAGCATATGGAAGGTGCGACGGCACGGCATAGGCATGGAATCAGCAAAAGGTAAGCATAGAAAATGATCAGGCACCCCCACGGCCTCACGAAGGCACGTTTCCGTTACAAGCACTTGGCCGGAGTGCACTCCTCCACGCAACATCGCCAATTTGGAATCACCTTGGGTCCCATCCCCCGACTCATTCGGGCACCATGCGGCGCAATCTGGCACTATACACACTCTCGTTTCCCTGGTTAGTCGACGCCACTACCTACTGATCACTGCTCTATCTTCTAGTACAACCTACAGGAAAGGCAGTTCAGAATAGTTGGTACCTAGCTTCACACGTGTGATTGTCGGCGAAGAGGGATTGGAATACGATGTATGGGTATCTATTCAATCCCCTTCACATCAGAGCATTTGGGCCTAAATCACCCAATTCTGGTGTAGCCGACAGATGAATTTTGCGGAGGACCATTCAAGAGACGCCGAAAACGGACATAAGAACCGAGTTCCGAGCGACTCGAGTGATTCGTGAGGAGAATTAATTGAAGGTGAAGTGAGATCGAATCGGATCCAGTCGAGTTGAGTCTGAGGGTACTACTTGACATGGTGTCGATTTAAGGAGAGCTTCAGAACGGCTTGAAAAGTTGGGGGCAACTTGGGTCGAGTCGAGTCCCGAAATTGCAGATGGAGCATCTGAATTGAAATGGCACCGCATGGAATGGGATAGAAAATAGAGCATGTACACGGATACAGTGCTCTTCACATGCCAGATGCTTTGAATGTATGACCAGCCAGACGAATCTGGGCCTAAGAATAAATCAAGTCAGGTGTAGGTAAATGCGAGTGTAAGGAAAGAAATGAAATTCAGGGCTCGTTACATGAGTTGGGCGGAGCGGAGGGACCGAGTCGACTCAAGCGTTAGCATGCAGGTTGGCACTGAAATTGTCAGGCAAGCTCCTCAGATGCATATAAGTACGGTCGAGCCAAGGAATACAGAACGAAGTTCGAAGGGAAGAGCAGAAAGAGGAAAGCATAGACCAGAGTGAAACCGAGATCGAGAATGCCTGAGCACTCAAAACATCGGTCAAGCCTTCATTGCGTTGGCGATACAACGTGTCTTGTAGTATAAATAGAAAGGTCAAGAGTACTAGTAGCGCAAGCGAGCATGGTCTTGATTGGGCGCAACTGCTCGCGTCTTCTGCCCAAGTTGAGATTGATGTTCCCTTGTGGCCTTTGAGATGACTCTGGTCTTGACATTCGACCTTGAAAGACGTTGCGAGGCGAGAGAAATAAACCGGAGGGCGGGGATGATGAGGGAGAAAGCGGAGTGGGCCTAGTACGCACCCTGTCCTTTTGGGTCGGCTCTGAGGGCGGATATAATGATGTGAAATTTGCGTAGAGCTGCGTCATTTTTTGTGGAGCTGTCACAACGTACCGAGGTACGAGGTAAGTTCTGTTTGTAGCGTCTGTCTACGAGAGACTAGTCACAACGCACAGCCCATTGAACGCCGGGAACCGAGGACCTGAGCAAAAAATGTCAACTTCTCTTTGTTCAACTTGCAGTTGAACGGAGGGGGCCCAATGAGTGTTCGCAAATATGTACTGTATACGGTTGGAATGCCAATGCTGTGACAGTAGACACACTCACTTCGAGTGATAATAACCCACATCGCGAGGATTCAAGACAACTGTAAATATCCATCCAGTGTGAATTATCGTATGGTTCGAGGATTTACAGTTTGTTTTCATTGTGACAAACTGAAAGTAGAAAAATCGAAGTCAGTTTCAAGTGAATGACTGCACGCTTTGAACATACACAGGCCAATACGACAGTGCTTGAGATATGGAATAAAATGTAGCTGAGGACAGTTGAGGACAGGGAAGCGAGGGAAGCCCGACCTGGTAATCAACCCCGTCTCTGCAACACGGTTTGTCAGAATAAAGCTGAACAACCCATCAACAAACCTATAGTCCATGCAATAAGTTTATCCACAAGTGTGCGAAATCAATGATTGGCTATTACACACTTCAAAGACAATACCTGTTGCTTAGATCGAAACGTTGGTTGAGGAGGAAACCCACGAGGAATGTCGTGATCGTTGGAAATGGTTTTAAGGTCAACACATATACATGTGCTGGTAATGGAGCAAAAAGCGAAGTACGAGTTCTGCCGTGTGAAGCAGCGGCCTCACACCAAGCACAACAGATGTATCCTGACTCAAAACTCACACTGAAAGATATCTTAGAATTTCTGCATCTCGACTTTGCTGAACAAGTGGCCAGCTAGGAGATAAAAGATGACTAGTACGGACCTTGGCGCACAGTTGGAGACCCACCTCCTCCTCTTGTGCCAACCACCTCTTCGCCGTATACTATACGGGTAAGAGCTCAGGTTGCTACCACCCGACTGTGCACGCTGAAGCCGAAGGAGACGCATCTGTGACGGCCAAGCGTACATAAACCGAGAGCCAGCCGGACTCATCTCCTCACGTGACCCGGCCTACAAGCCCGGCTCCTGCCCCTGGTCCGCACCTTCGCATCCGATAAATCGATATGCTGATTGCTGATTTCCTTCATCAAGCCTCTTCCCCTGTGCCGCACACCTTTTCGCTCCGTGCTAGGAAGCAAAGCCCTGGTAGGTACCACCTGCCTGTGAAAGTCGAATCTGAGACCTGCTCCAGGAGACGCAGCAGTTCCGGCGAAGCGCGTTAGAACAGGGAGCAGCTCAACTTCAAAACACCGTTAAGATATCCTCAGCGGTATATTGAAAGGTTTAAATCACTGACAGGGTGACGGTCTTCATTGTAATTCTCGAAGTGATATATTATACCCGAGCGTGGTCGCGCTAAGCGTCACGGATAAGTCGTCTATTTAATTTGCTGTGCTCCCTACCGATGGTGCACGACCTCCACTCAAGTTTGAGTGATCGGCGGAATGGGGTGTCGGACGAACAAAAAGACGGGAAAAACCGAAGTGGCCTGCCAGATCGTGGACAGCATTTGGGGTGGTTGTACGATGAGGGACGGACTCAAGCGAGCCTGCAAGTCGTTGTTTTATTGGCCGGAAATTACTGGAGTTTGCCGGAGTTCCCTCCAGCGGGTGGGGGATACCTTGCCAGATCTGTCCGAATGTATTGATGAGCCGCCAAGAAGTGATTGGTAGAAAGTGCAAGTCGCGGGTGGCTTTGAGCAGCAATTGAGTCGAGGTCGTGTAATCTTCAAGCCCAGAAGGGATCTTTGTTCGGTTTTTCCCGGGGTATGACCCTGAGTTTCTAAAATTACAATTGCAACAGAACAGGGTCATGCTCGGTGAGCCGATAAGTCTATCGCTCGACATTCATTGAGCACCTCAATTGAGCATTGTCTAAGCAAGGACCTAGGAGGCGGGGAAGACGGGAAATTGACGCGATTTGGAGGGAACAGAAATCACATACGACACCAAGGAACGTCAGGTAGCAGTGATGCGCATTTCCTTGGCAGCGACGGCTCCACCATGAGCGTTGGTAAGTAATTTCGGCGTCCTCCGAGGGGAAATTGATTGCCGACTTACCCGTAAACGCACGGTTACGGGGTACCGTATTATGCCCTTACCCGTCCCGTATGGAGGTCGAACAAAACCTCAGACGAGGCGGGGGCGTAACCGTAATTACGGTCCCGTCAACCCGTAAGCTTACGGGGACGGTTTGATGCCCTAGTATGACCGTTGATCCCTGCGATGCAATAAACGAAACACAGCTCTGTCTTACTGTCGCGTCCTGCCCAAGGTATGCTCAAGAAGTTCTGGTTCACAGTTGGATCAAACTTGACAGTGTGGGCCATGGCGCAGCGTTGAGGCTCGAGGCGAAAAAGAATGAAATACGATCTACGGCCGCAGTGGTGACCAAGGAAAGTACCAGGTAGCAAAGAACAGCTGCAGACGCCATCCGCGCCGCGTAATACTCGGACGGAGGAAGGTGCTACGGGGACATAACAGGAGCAAGGGTCAACGAGTGCGGCTGCGGCAGGTGATATGTGGGCACGGACAGCAGGAGGTGCACGAGGGAGGAGGGATGCGAGTGCGGGGGCAGTGGCGTGCGCGCGCAGCGGTGTAGTTGCGAAGCGCAAGAGGACGCGACGGCGGGGGTGAGACGAAGCGAAGAAGGGTGTGCGGAAAGGGCGTTGCGGTGAGGTGGAGGCGGGACAGAACGGGCATAGCAGCGGGGGCGGGCAGGGCTACGGGAAAGGCCACGGCCTCAGTGTGTCGCGGCGGCGGATGGGCACGTCGACGCGAGGGCGGGTGCGGGCAGACAGCGGATAGCAGGGTAGAGACGGGATGCAACGGGCGTGGAGACACGAAAGGAACGCAGGTGCGGGTGCTGCGGCGCCGTGGCGTTGCTTCCTGGGGCGGGACGAGGTTGCGAACGGCGAGGTGTCCGGGAGCAGACAGGACGGCGGCGAGGTGGATGCGGGACAGGGCGGGAGGGGCAGCGCGGAGGGCGCGGGCTAGGACGCGCACCAGAGGCAGTGTGGTGGTACGCGGAGGGGACGCAGGCGCGGGAAATGGAGGCGGCGCCGTGGTGACGTGGCGAGTCAGGGGGGCAGCATCGGTGGGACGGAGGCGGGCGTTGGGAGAGACAGGGCATGCGCAGCTGTGGAAGGTGCGTGACGCGGGCAGCGGGGGGTGTGAGAAGTGCGCAGCTTTGGTTAGGGAAGTGCGCGCGCGCGGGCAACGGCGTTGACGTTGGTGCGAGAAGGGTACATGTGGAGTCGCCGGCACCGGTATTGGAAGCGGGGCGGAGCGGGGAGAGGACCGCCCACGCGCGTGCGAGAGGTGCGCAGGGTCAGGGAAGTGGGCCGAGGGCGCGGTGAGCAAAGGGAAGTGGGGTGGAGGGCTGGGGACAGCTATTAGGGATTGGATCTGGGGTTAGACAGCTATGGAAGTACCGGGGTTGGTGTTGGAAGTGGTGGAGTTGAATTGTCCGAAGTCGTCGACAGATGGAAAGAAAAAGCCGTGTGACCAACGTGTGACCTAGTGTTACCGGTGTTCGGTTCTGAACCGATGCCGAACCTGAACCGGACCCGAACCGGACCCCATGTTCGGTTCGGGGTTCAGCAGATTCTCGATTTTGCCGAACCGGTGCGAACATGTTCGAACCGATAAGTTAAATCGGCCTGTTTAGATGTGACTACAGCCGCTGTCGAAATTTTGGAGGTCTCATGCGAAAATTCGGTGAGATGTGCAAAATTATATCCCCTGAGTGCGGAAATTCAACTATGCATGTTTTTCAATTTCTGCTTGCCTCTGAATCTTGCATCTGTATAGGTCTGTTTTGAGGAAGTTATAACCCTATTCAACTACCTACCTACAAAGACCAACTCAAGTGACTCGAAGTCGAGGCAAATCGACTTCTTTCGACTCCGGAGTTGGACAGAGTCATGCCAGTGACTTGACCCGACTCGACTCAAGTCGAATTGGTGAAATCAACTTGTGGGGTTGGAGTCGGGAGTCGGAACACTATACCGAGGTTATGAATGTTCTAGTGACAGACAGTCCCACGCTGTGTACGGTTCCGGACTTTTCAGCCTCGTCTATCGGTGCACTAACAGTCAATAAGAAGACTGATAGTTGAGCGCGATCTGAAAATCAGAGCAGGAACGCAGAGCAAGAATACGTCGTTGGGCGGACGGGCTTGCTCGACGTATTCGTCTTCTCACTGAACTCGGAACATCATGATCCTTGACACTGTAGTGTAGATGTAAGAAGCACAGCTTCAGTAGAGGGCAGAGTGGGTGGAAGAAGAAATTGTGACAGAAGAAGCCTGAGCTCTGCTTGCTGACTGCCCGCTTGGCCCAAAATTGAAGTTCAAACGCCGATGGGCCATGGAAAATGTGCTGAGAAGAGAGCTATTAAGCCAGTGTGGGGAAAGCCTTGGGGCTGGTTTTGAGATTCACGCTATCAGCGGGGACATCAATCTAATTCTAGTATCACATTCCTTTGTCTCTATTTACCATTACTTATCGTACATCGGTCGGCTAATGAACAAAGGCGCCCCAGTTCTGTCCACTGAACTGAGGCGTGAGGTGTTGGAATACCGAGTCCGTCGCTCGCTATCTCCGACGCCGCTACTTGGAATAACTAAGCAATAATTTCCTACTATGTTGAGTTCCTGCATTTATCATGTTCTGCTTCGTCTGTGCCTTACTTACTCTTTACTTGTTCTAATTATCGCCTCACTTAGTTACATTGGTTCCTGACGAGATATGTATATTACCTGGTAGTTGTCGAATGAATCCCCTGCGCGTTTGCGAGGGTCTTCTGCTATCTCCCGAGTCAAGGCCGCGGTTACCTTGATTTTAACATGAGGCATTCATTTCTATTCCCAGTAGTATTTACAAATTATACATTAGTTCTATCTCATTAGGTACATATTAATATACCACAGTTCTGTCCACCTAACCGAGGCTTCTATCTCATTAGCTAGCACGCCGGATCTTGACAACTAGATGCATATTATATACACGACCCGATCTTCCCTGGAGAGCTGAATCGCGAACTTCTAAAGAATTCAGAGACTGAGTGGTTTTTCTTTTTGTTTCTTTCAGTGGACTCACAGACCAATCATATCTGCTGCACGATATCCTCTGCCCTTGAGCGCGTCTGCGCTTCCACGTCTAGCTCCTCCTCTCGCTCCAGCTCCGCCTCGCTTAATCCACTCTCAGGTTCTTGCTCCTGCTCCACTGACGCCGGCTTCCCCTTTGCTGCCCCGGCGTCACTCTGACTCACCGCACTCCGCTCCTCGAATGTCTTGACCCCGCTGCTCTGCTCCACGAGCAGCCCGCCGCCCCACGTCGTTGATTGTTTTCCATGCTCCAGCTGCACGTGCACGACCGCCCGGCTGTTCTTCGAGAACCGCCTCATGGACTGCGAGCTTGTTGCAGCATATTGCCTGGTGCTGGTGGAGTGCAGGGTTTTGCCATGGGTGCGGAGGGCGCGGATGGCGCGGAGGAATGACTGGTGGAATAATATGTTGTCAGATGCAAAGCGCGGAGTAAGTGAGATTATCAAAGCGCGTACCGGATCCCCTGCGGCGAGTAAGGTGTACAAGATGGCCCGCAAGCTGTATACGCAGAGATCTGGATTGGGGGGTTATTTTGTCAGGAAGGGGTATATATACAAATGGTAGAGAGACACACCGAGCGAGAGCCTCCATTGCTTTCCACAGAATAAATCTAAGCGGCTCTGAATGGGAGGGTGTGGCATACCAGTTCGGTGGAGGCTGGGGTTTTGGCCAGCCAAATGTCCAGGATGGAGCCGGTGAAACTCAGGAAGCAGGAGAGGAGGGGGTAAAGACCTGAGCGAATTAAATAATCGCTCACTATAGGCAACGAGTTTGCGCATACCAATTCGGATAATGATACTGCGGTATGCAATGATTGGAGGCTTGGGACGTTCGCTGGACGATATGTTCGACCACAGCTGTGTGCTCCACATCTGCGCCAATGAATCATTAGTCAGTCAACAGCGCCTCCATCGCAAGCAGAAAAGGAAAAGAAAAAAAATGACTTGCCTGATACAGTAGCATGTATCCCAGGATCACGGAAAACGATACGACCTCACCGGTCGACATGAGCAGGGTCCAGACGGACTGCGACCCGACGAGCCAGCGGAACTGCACCTCGGGGTCCGGGTTGTTGAACCAGCAGGCGCCGTTGTAGTATCCGTACTGGCCGGCGGCGTACGGCGTGATGTTGCAGATGGCGACGAACACCACGGAGCCGATGTAGTAGTACTTTTCCATCATGTTGCCGTTGACGCCGTGCACGATCACCAGCCTGTGGGTGCGCGATTCAGTATTATTGAGCCAGGAACCGAGATGATGTGTGTACGAACTGCAGATTCAACGCGGTGCAGAAGAACATGCACGCTGAGAACATGAGGTTGCTCTGGGACAGGTGAATCTCTGTAGTGGAAGACAAGCTTCGTGTACGTACCACCCCAACGAACGCCATGAAGCTGCAACCAGCACTTGGGCCCGAGAACACCGGTATGAAGGTCGCCGCGAAAGTGAGGCTAGAAAAAACGACTCATACAGCAGCTATCGACACACCCAGTATTAAACTCACTTTGATATCAACGCGCACACAAGCAGTCGGAAGCTGACGCGGTTCAGATATGGCCGCGACACGGGATTCCATGCAGCATATGCGATTGAAAGCAGCATAACTGCTGTGAGAACGACACCCGCAACCCCAAATGCCAGAATGGCATTCCTTGAAGATCGTGTGAGATGGGTGGATTCACGCCTTAGCAGATTCGCGACCTACTGGAGGTTGTTCGACATGGTAGCTCGGAAGGAGAGGCTCGGATCCTAATGTATAGGATGAGGAAAACTTCTTCCTCTTTATAAAATTACGCTGTCCGAAGCCTTTAAACTCCGCCGGCAATCTCCTTTTACGTTGATGTCTGCTGTTAGCCAAGCGGAGAGCGGCCCGGCGAAGCCGGCCGCGAACCGCTAGTAAAGTATAAGACAACGCATCTGCTAAGTATTCCGTAAAGAGAATGACACGTGTCGTTTGACTTGTCGGCATAGAATGGGCCTTACATACTTCATCTTGAAAGTCAGGACATGACGCCGGAATTTGCCGAATTTGGGGTTCGAATGTCCCAGACGCCGTTTCAGCCACTCCGCCGACGAGAAAATGAGCGCTGTCGTTTTCTTATCTCTCGCCAAAACTGTATTCCATCAGGGAATGCATGGCTGGGCATCGCTTCTCCTCCAACCACTTGCCAGCAACCTTGTCTCTGCAGCAAGTGGGTATCGTCAAGAGGGACATAACCGATTTAGGTGCCCATGGAATACTTCTATATGATTGGTGCATCCATGTTGTCGCGCCTTCAAACAAGAAATCTCATCTCTTAAGAATCAAATTAATTTTGTTTATCTCAATGGGACTCGCCATATGGCTGCAATCCCCCCTTGCTAAAGTACGGGGGTTGTTAAATAGAATCATCCAGCACCATCTCCATTTGGATAGGAAGATTCTCGCGAACGCCCTCCGTGCCCATTGATTGAAGTCATCACCTCACCCTCTTTATAAAATTATCCTCTTCTGTCCGTCTGAAGCCTTTTAAGACTCCGCTCCAATTCTAATCCATTAGACCCATGCCAGCGACCTCCGCGTGCAGCTACATTCAAAATCCGCTGTGCCGATGTGTCGGCCTCACGTCTCAAATAAGCTCAACCATGTGGTTAGGTTTTCTCCGCAGTTGTTCCGGTGTTGTTCTGCAGTTATTGTACACCGATTTAACTGAAGTGGTGGGCTGCGCAGCGGCCCACCGCGCTCTTGTTTTAATTGAAATTTATACGGCCTTAATGACCGTAAATGGATGTAAAATTGTGCTGTACCGTACCGTAAGACCCTCCTATCCCTACTTCCGGGTTACGGTTATTGCCGGCGCCCCTACCGTAAACGCGTAAAGGTTACGGCCGTAACCGTATAAGGTTACGGTGGACCCTAGGTATTTTTATTCTATGTCGAGAATACAAGTTTTATACGACAAGTTTCCATAACGACAAGTTTACATAATGTCGACATAATGTTCCTGGTACCGTTTAGGTCCCCGTTCCGTAAATACAGAAGTTCGATCTACTGGGAAGTTCGGTTCAGTTCGGGTTCAGGGCCCTTGGCTCTGAACGCTGAACCTGAACCCCGCGTTCGATTCGGGCGGTCGCTGAACCCCGAACCTGAACGTAGGTTCAGGTTCGGTTTTGCGTTCGAACACGAGGCATTTCGGGCAGACCAGTGGCGTCTTGGTGCGTACGACTTGTCACATTCCATTGATACAGAAATCGAATAATTTTGAGACAAAACCCGGAATACTTGCTCCTGCGGTTGATCGAACTCATTTTCTGCAATTTAACAAACCTTCCACAGCGACGGCACTAATTTTCTGCACCGTCCGTGGCAAAGTCCTGTCTAAGGTCATTTCGCAATTGGCTTTGTTGAGCTGCAAATCGTAAAATACCTTCCTAGAGCCAGTAGTTTTAACATTTTGAACGGGCCTAAATGTGTCAAGACAACATTCAAGAGGCGAAATACAGCGAAATATCATCATCATGGTGTCAATGTTTCATCTTGTTCCACTAGGGTAGACGGAATGGTCGAGGTTTACCTTACCCTTGATGATAGTTCGAGAATGAAACCAGGACCCTTGAACCTTATTTTGCTCTTACCAAGAAACAGAACCGAAAGCGCAAAGCGAGTCAAACAGCTGACCCCATTACAACTGAAACATTGAACACATTTGCCCATTATGCATATTGCTCAGCCTTGAATCAACTGTTTTTTGCTGTTCTCACCCTAGGCAGTAGTCTCTAGGGCTTGAACCCGTACGTCGAACGGTACAGCCGTCGAAAAAGACGGCCGTTTCTAGTCTGTTGTTAAGCGCGGGGTCCCGATCAGGGTAAGCACTTGTTACATAATGTGCACAGCCACAACGCCTTTGAACCTCCAACTACGGCACCACTACAAGAAGTTTCTTCCTGTTTCACCAACTAAAAGAACTTCCTTATCATTCCACGCCTTCTGAAATTTATTCAGCATTTTAGAGCGTTGTTCCAGCTTCGGTTCTTGAACAGAGCGCGCAGTCACATGATGTATTTGAGGATTTCTACCACCCCGTTCCGCGGCGTATCAAAAATTTCAAGCAGATAGGGAGGTTTGGAGCACTTGCATGAGTGTATTGCCGTAAAATCTAGTCGTAATATCGATTCTGTAGGCACAAAACATCGAAAAGCGACAATGTGGCTGTGCAGATTATGTAACAAGCTTTTACTCTGATCGGACCCCGCTGCTTGATAACAGACTTCAATATATCGAGGAACGAGATCAAGAAAATATTGAAGTGTCTGTCTGCGAGAGACTAGGCCGTTTCTGGGTACGGACGGGTCGACCCGTCCCGTCTCCTGGATTCTGAAATCGAGAAACGTACGGGTCCCGTCCGTCCTGTACGTACCCGGCCATTTCGACGGGTTATGATGGACCCTCAAATCATGTTGTGGACCCATAGATGCCGAGCTGAGAACCCCAAAGGAGGATAACTGTAATTTCCGCGAACGACGGCAGTAGGAAGAGTATGACTTGTAAGAAAGAAAATTGTGCATAGCAGGAATGCTAATCTTACCCGAAAGAAGCTTGCTGCGGGGGCGATCATCATATTGGATGGGACTTGATGGCATCAGAAGTGATTGGGCGTGCAACAAAGATGGAGTCGGCCTTATACGTTAGGGATCCCCATCGTACAGTATACGGTTACGGCCGTAACCGTAACCGTAAACTTGTTTCTTGGGCCTCTTACGGTTACGGTACTGGTCAGTCACCCTTACGGGCATTATGGCTGTATACGACCGTAATCATTGCGATAAAAATTCAAATAGGTACAATTTCTACCTCTCTACATGTCCTCATTTCTGTGCCTGGGGGAGACCCGTCGAAGCCGTCGAAACGGCCGGGTATGGGTTCCCCGTCGATGGGTCAACCCGTCCGTACCCATCCCGGCACAGGTAGGCTCTGAGACCTGAAACGTACGGGTCTAAACCCGTCCGTCCCGGCCATCGACCCGTCGAAAACGGGTACGGGTTCAAGCCCTAGTAGTCTCATGCCACGACACTATCCAGCGGAATTGTACCATAAAGCCACAACACTAGCCATCCAATGGCTAGCATTGTGGCTGTCATGAACCGTCTTTTCATTTTACTTCCAGAACCCGAACAACCCGATCATTGATCAGATCAACTATCTGATCAATCGAACCAGGATACCGTTTTAGGATCCCAAACGGTTACAATCGGTTTCCCGACCTTCGGGTTCACGATCACCCCCTCTATGTTCATATACCCCTTCATTTACTTTGCATTAATCTTGTCCATTGCCGTTGAACACTGTACCTTAATTTACAACCCCTAGGGACTTAAGTATATAAGCTGTAGTTATTTCCCTGTACTTTACACTATTCTAGTCTAAACTCCAGACTTATTCATTGGAACTCTTCATGCTTCAGTTGCCCTCGTCACCTCAGAACTCGGAATCTGCTCTGTGCTGACAGTGGCTGATAGACTCCTGTCCGTCTCCCTTTGGAATTTAAGCCGTGTCCACTAGTGGCCGTTGCCAATAGCCTTCTCCTCTTCCCCTTTTGGGGAGCAGGCAGTGCATCATGCTGTGGGTCCATTTGATGGATGTAACGGTTAGCGATCTAAGCATTTTGACGCTGCCATCAAATACCATCAGATATCCTTGACGCTATTGGCGACAATGCCAACCACGATGCTGAAATTTGCTTCAAAAATATCATCCAATACACACATATGATACATTTTACCGGGTAAGGAGGCGAAATACAGTCAAACAAAGACATAACACACCTTTTTCCTTCAATTTTTGCTGCATCTATTTCAGTCCCGGTTGCAGCTCGAGATGACCTCTGTGCTATGCAGTAGGAATGAGGTAGGCAAGTGATGTCAGCAATGGCCCTTAGGTCAGCTGGACCATGTCCACACCAGACACAACAGCAGCCATCTCTAGGTGTTGAGAGAGAATCTGTCACCGCTCAAATAGCGCATGACCGTGCATCGAGGATCCAAAGGGGAGGATGTGGCCAACCAGGCCAGCATCCATAGGTGGTGAGCAACCCATGCTGAAGAACCCGAAGATATTGCAGTGAGAGTACTGCAACTATGCACCAGACCCTAGTGAGAGGAACCCGCTCCAGGTGTCTTGAATAGGGGCTTCGGGTTCTGGATAGGGGGTTGAGGTTGCGTCCCAAGAACCCGAGAGGAGGAACCCGACTCAGGGGTACTCCGAACAGGGGTTCCAGCTGGATCCAAGACTGAGGGGTGCCTGAGGGGAACTCAGGCGAACCAGTCTCTGTATAACCCTGCCAGGGAACTAGTGTGATGATCCCTCCCCCTTGGTAGGTAAGCATCTCTCCTTGCTGCTACCTAATGGGCCAGATCCAGCACTGCTAGATCGAGATCCCAAGGCAAGAGACAGAGAGTAGGAGTTCTGGTATTGTCGAGCGAAAGGGGGGCAAAGGCAAGACCAGAACAACAAGATGAGAACAAGAGCACTCCAGGCTCAAGTACAAGAACCAAGCAATCCAGCCAAAGTAAGGCCTGAGAATAGATGAGGTAGAATCTACTGTACAGGGGAGATTCTACCGAGTTTATATACCCTTCTACATAAATCAAATACAATCGCGATTGGTTACTGTATCCAACATTTAAGGAACATTAATGCTAATGCTCCTAGTCCCTATGTGTTATCACCAAAGCATCTAGGGGTCACCAAGGAGTCATGAGCATAAAGGAGTCAACAGGTGGCACCCAGGGGACACCTGTCGCCATTCAGGAGTGTAGTTGTCTTGGCAGGGATATCAGGAGTGAATATCCACCAACATAAAGGAGTGTAGTCATGACCCATTGGATATGGTCATCGGCACAAAGGAGTCCGGGTTGCTAGTGCACAGAACCCGGGTTGCATATGTATGGTGTCATGCCATCGTCGTATAGAGTCCCGGGTTACTGCGATAAGAACCCAGGTGGTAAAGTGGTGAGGAATCCATGTCTGCATGGATTCCGAATAAAGGTCCAAGGGATGTTCATGTCCCTGAGGGTTGAGTGAGTGTTGTGGGCCAGGGAATAACCCGATCAAGGATGGGTTATTACCAAAAAGGAATGTGGTAGAATCCGAAAAAGGATATCTGCGATGCTGAGTCATGGTGATTCATGACAAGTGGTGTGCTAGTCTGAGGAAAAGCCTGTGTATGAAATGGTGGTGGTGGGAATGAGCGGTGCAGCCACTGATTGACATGATCAATGCACCCAATTTGGAATGATCCGCCTGAAAACTTGATGATTTTTCGGATTAGGGACGTGTAGGTGGGCTAGCTCTGCTTGAATCTTTCATATAACAAGCCTTATGTGCCCAAGTATTTTTAGGAGAAGAAATTAGAACTTGATTGTTTTTTCTGGTCAAGATTTCATTTAATTGCTACCTGAGCTGAAATAATGATTCTCTTTCCATCGTAGCCATGTTTCATTTGATCTTCTTGGAATAAGAGTGTATCCTATCCAGAAGAACCCTAGAAAAAAATGAATTGGCGGTGGATCAAAGTCCTGTACAATGATTCAGGCCTTTCTAGGATCTGATAAGCAGGCCTGTTTCGTTGCAATGGGATGCATTTATGGCCTGGAAATTCAGATTCATAGACAGTATAATAATACCTACACACCCATTCAAATTTTTGGGATTAGAATAGGTTTATTTTCCACTCAAGAATCCCTCTTTTGATGATTTTTGGGGCATGGAAGGCTCAGATATCATACTAGTAGGGCCTGGAGTGAATAATAAGGTCATATGAACCCAGTATGATCGAAAGATCTGGGGTATCTAACTTTCCAGAATGATCATTGACCAAATACGCTTGAAAGGTTAGGTACTTGCAAGGGCAACCTTAAGCTCAGTGTGGGGTGTGGAAACTAGCGGGGGAATCTGAAGTATAAATATGGGTACTAGAATACAGGAGCGGAAATACTATGCACCTAGCAGGGGAATCCAAATAGAAGAAAGGATGAGGATTCCCACGCTAGGTGAAACCTTATATACTAATCAGTAACTACCCAGTAGCACATGTCCAGAGGTATCTACAGTGATCCCGGGCCTGATCACATAGCAGGTGCCAGCGAGAGCAGACAGATGTCCCGGCGGACAAATGGATGGGCACAGGAGTATCCAGAGCGGCGGCTGGGAAACCGTCTGGAGCATCGGACGGAAAAGTGTCTGGAGCGGATCCGGCTGTAAGGGCAAAAGTGGCCGGAGAAGAGGCTTCACCCCCCCCCCTTGGAATACGGTGTCCTGACGTATGAAGCAGATGGTCCTGTCACGACTCTGGAAGGACAGCGAGTCGAAGGTGGCCGAGGCAATCCGGCACGAAGCCTTGGGGTAGCAGCGGTAGTAGGCATTGATGGCATCCTTGGCAAAGATGTCGGAGTGCTTTACCCACTTATTGTGTTCCGTACTGTAACCCTTCCATCACACCATGTACTAGAGGCTGCCATAGCGGACCCGTGCTTCAAGGATCTCGGTGACCTCCCACCTCTTGTCTCCGTCCGTCTGGAGGACAGGCGGACGCTCGTCGTTCCGAGGGCATCCAGGGAATGGGTCCGGCTTTGCAAGCTTGAGCTTCACAACCGGAAAGACCAGGTGGAGCTGAGAGTAGCGCGGCGGGAGCTCAAGCTTGTATGCACCATTGCCCACAACCTTTACGACCTTGAAGGGTCTGAGCTGCTTGTCCGAAAACTTGGGGGACAGACACATTGTTTTGGTGTCAGACACATCCACCCAGACTCAGTAGCCTACCTTCATCTCCGGCACGGGTACGTGTCAGCAATTGTAGTACAGCTTGAACTTGTCCTTGGCTTTGACGAGGGTGGCTTTGGCTTCGGACACTCCGGCGGCGATCTGGTTGCAGAATCGTTGACGGACTTGTTGGCAGAGCACTGAAACACCGTAACAAGAGCGCGCGGCATCTAGTGCTATTTTGCGATTTCCTAGGACCAGTATTTATACAACGGGAAAGCGCTAGCACTTCTGAAGTGTTATTACTAGCACTCAGGACTCTGGCTAGGTGATATAAAGGAGAACTGGAGTGAGCCCAAGCTGCCGGTTGTAGCACCAGATACGACTAGTGTGACGTGCTAGCACGGTCTGAACGCACAAACCATGGGGAAATAACCATAAGCCTACACAGTCAAGGTGCTAGCACCTAGGAAGCGAGACACAGAAGAGTGGTATTGCGAGCACGCTAGTTGGAGGTGCGAGCGGCGAGTCTGGGATCTGAAGGGTAGTAAACTATACGTTAGCAGCCTTCTAGCAAGGGCGTTAGTGTGCAGAACCCCTCTAGCGATCGATCCGAGAACCGAAACACAGATGCGAGCACGTGACGGTTGCGACGCGGTCGCAAGTCACAAACAGAGGCAAGCAGGCCGTAGAAGAATAGCTAGCAGGCTATTGGTGCGGATGCGCGGGTCACCACATATGCAGGGACGGATAAACGGACTGCTAGCCGGTGCTCTGACTCGTGCTAGATGACTCCAGGCGGCGGATTCAACTCCGCTTCGTCAGGATAGCGATTCCAGCAGCTGATGGCAAGCTGAGGGATCACTCACGATACCCATAAATGGACGCTAGCGGATCAGTGTGGCTGTTCTGCTTGGCATAGACCCATCATAAAACCAAACGGCAGTCGTTTCATTGGCTGTCGTATCTATCACATCATTTTCACTCATTTATATTATTCATTCTGTTTATCACATGTATCATGGACCTCAGTAGTATAAAGGGAGCACAGAGCAGGCTAGAACCTCAGATTATTACACCACGACTTTGTACGAAGTTGGTGCAGGTGGTCTCAGGTTGCTAGTGGAGATTGTACACACACTTCACAAGTAGTAGCTTTATTGGAATCAATACTGTGGACTCTGGACACGTCGAGATCTTAAGTTGAGATTCTAAGTTGTTGGCTCGCGGAGTCTTCACGTATAAAACCAAGGGTGTTCTCTTCGAGAACCAGCTAGCAGTTGCGCTAGCAGCTTTGCCTTCACCCCGATATATTTGTAGTGTGTTGGATCGCCTGTTAGGTGATTGTGTGTTGACTCGAGCCCACTAAGAAGAAGACGGACTAGGTGCCCCCACCTCTAGACCGACTTTAACTTGTCAGTTACTTCGCCTTCACCCCGATATTGACGGAAGCGCTGTCATAGTGTGGGTCTAGGTTTGGAGATAGTACTCCGATGCGTAGCGCAAGTGATTCTTTATGAATCCCAATTCCAATAGTATCCACGATTGCTAATCCTTGCGAGATTACAACTAATTGTCAAGTCTGATCTGTTTCCTTATATTCCACGTGTCCGTTCCGTTTATCCAATATGTCCACGCGTTGTTTATAAAGATCCAAATCCAACACAGATAATATTCAAACAGGGAAAACAAACGAAACTTGTTATAGCTTCTGGGTGTCTCCGAATGAATGCCTACTCTACCGGTTAAGCGTGAAGTCTAGTAACTTCGCGTCCAACAGGTGGGGTGAGATTCACTGGCATTCCTCCTATAACCATCCACTTAAATACATTACAGGATTCTAAATATAAACGAGACTGATACAAACGAGCAATAGGGTTCAGGGTATATGACTAGTGGTATGGCAGCTAGCTGATGAACTCCTGTCAGATATCAAGTGATTAGTAAAATTGAGAGAGATTTATAAGAAACATCAACGAGCCGAGCTTAACGATGAGTCAAGATCTACATCGCTTAGAACGATCATGATGGGACATTGTTGATATGTCAACTTTTAGCCGACCTCCTCGTCAACACCCCGTTACCCTCCTTGGTAACCATCCGCTCAAATGGTTCCGCCTTGAACCGCTGACAGACCTGGTATTGGGGCACCCGGGCATTTATTCAAATCTGCTCGAGTTGCAACATACTATAATGTACTTCACTACATTACGACACCATCTCACAAGAGCTAATGCTGGCCTGAGCAGTTAGCTAAAAGGGATATAATGTGCCTCGAACCATTAGAAAGGCGCTGGACAACAATCCTGGTAAAGGGTTGGAGTGGGAAGTCGCTAATGGAGCAATCACGGAAAGTGCCTTACCATCCTGGAAACGGATTGGGGCTACTGCACATCCCTGACTAAGGGCATATTACGAGGGAACATCCTTCTGAACCAGAGGGATCATTGCTGGGCATCATCTGACGTCTCCAGAACTACCAAGAGAGGACTGGACTTGGTCGATTTACCAATTGACTAAGAAACTGTACTCGGGTACTAGGAAGCGGCGGCTATCACGATTTTCAGACAAATCACTTAAGCGGTTCAAGGCGGAACCATTTGAGCTTGCGGTTACCAAGGAGGGTAGCGAAGTGCTGACGAGGAGGTCGGCTAAAAGTTGGCATATCATCAATATTCCATCACGATCGTTCTAAGCGATGTAGATCTTGACTCATCGCTAAGCTCGGCTCGTTGATGTTTCTTATAAATCTCTCTCAATTTTACTAATCGCTTGATATTTGACAGGAGTTCATCGGCTAAGCGGCCATACCACTAGTCATATACCCTGAACCCTATTGCACGTTTGTATCTGTCTCGTTTATATTTAGAATCCTGTAACATATTTAAGTGGATGGTTATGGGAGGAACGGGAGTGAATCTCACCCCACCTGTTGGACGCGAAGTTACTAGACTTCACGCTTAACCGGTAGAGTAGTCATTCATTCGGAGACACCCAGAAGCTATACCAAGTTTCGTTTGTTTTCCCTGTTTGAATATTATCTGTGTTGGATTTGGATCTTTATAAACGACGCGTGAACATATTGGATAAACGGAACGGACGCGTGGAATATAAGGAAACGGATCAGACTTGACAATTGGTTGTAATCTCGCAAGGATTAGCAATCGCGGATACTATTTGGAATCGGGATCCATAAGAATCACTTGCTTTACGCATCGGAGTATCATCTCCAAACCTAGACCCACATCATACAAAACCGTTGAACATAAAATCTCGTCTGTCTATCGCGATTGCGCCTAGAACGGATTCGAGCAAGTTTATCTATACGATTTGTAGACCTGTAAAGTCTTGCTTCTCAAAGAGAACTAGAGTTCAAATTGCCACAATCTATACTGGATTGGAACCCCAAACTTGCACGAGGACTATAGTGTTTGAGTTGTTGTAGTTGCAGTATCGAACCGCGTATTCATTTACAAGGTTTGTGTTGTGGTTATTTCACCGCCAGCCCCATAGTCAGCGTTTCACCGCTTTAGTGATTTGTCTGAAAACTGTGATAGCCGCTGCTTCCCAGTACCCGAGTATGGTTTCTTAGTCAATTGGTAGATCAACCAAGTCCCAGCCTTCTCTTGGCAGTTCTGGAGACGTCAGATGATGTCCAACGATGATCCCTCTGGTTCAGAAGGATGTTCCCTCGTAATACACCCTTAGTCAGGGATGTGCAGTAGCCCCAATCCATTTCCAAGATGGTAAGGCACTTTCTGTGATTGCTCCATTAGCGACTTCCCACATCAACCCTTTACCAGGATCGTTGTCCAGTGCCTTTTTAATGGTTTGAGACACATTATATCCCTTTTAGCTAACTTCTCAGGCCAGCAATAGCCCTTGTGAGATGACGTCGTAATGTAATGAAGTACATTATAGTATGTTGCAACTCAAGCAGATTTGAATAAATGCCCGGGTGCCCCATTACCATGTCTGTCACCGGTTCTTGAGGAGCTCCCGGGCGATGAGCACAATGGGGTCCTCAAGCTCCAGCTCGGTTGCAAACACCTTCCGGACATCATGTAGGAGGGGAATCTCAGGTCCGTTGACTGCGATTCTCTCCATCGTGCGGATCCGGAAGAGCTCCAGCTGAAGGAGTGTAATGTCTGAGTTCTCAGAACTGGCTCTGTGGTCCAGGTGATGCGAGAGCGCATCCAGACGACCCATGAGATGGCCCGGCTGGTGGAACAGGGTGAAGTCAAACCAGGACAGGTACACGGACCACCTGGCCTGCACCAGGTCAGCTTCTGCAACTTCTGGAAGTACTCCAAGCTCTTGTGGTCCGTCCAGATCTCGACCAGGTGCTGCGTGCCCTCGAGGAAGTGCCGCCACTCCTCTAGGGCTTGGACGATCACAAGCATCTCCTTGTCGTGGATCATGTAGTTTTGTTGGACATCGTTCAAGCTCTTGAAGTAGAAGGCGACGGGGCGCCACTTTCCATCTGTGCCTTGCTGTGACAGAATGGCTCCATTTGCCTGGTTGGAACTGTCTGCCTCCAGCCGGTACAGTGACAGACCTGGTATTGGGGCACCCGGGCATTTATTCAAATCTGCTCGAGTTGCAACATACTATAATGTGTTGCACTACATTACAACATCATCTCACAAGGACTAATGCTGGCCTGGGCAGTCAGGTAAGAGGGATATAATGTGTCTCGGACCATTAGAAAGACACTGGACAACGATCCTGGTAAAGGGTTGACGTGAGAAGTCACTAATGGAGCAACCGCGGAAAGTCCCTTACCATCCTGGAAACAGATTGGGGCTACTGCACATCCCTGACTAAGGGTGTATTACGAGGGATTATCGTTCTGAACTAGAAGGATCATTGTTGGACATCATCTGACCTCTTTAGAACTGCCAAGAGAAGGTTGGCCTTGGTCGGAAGACCGGTGACGCCATTGGAGACTTGGATGGATGGATGCAGCTGGTACTCAATCCTTCCGTGATGAAGGCATCGAGCTCCTTCTGCTCAAGCAGAGAGATTGGATAGACCTTGCAGTTGGCCGGCTTCGCATCCAGGACAAGTTCGATGGTGTGATCCCACGTCTGCCTTTCCGGCAGAGAGTCAAAAGACTCCCTGTTGAAGACATCCGAGAAGTCCGCGGCCCAGGGCGGAACCTCGGTTCCAGCTGGTGCGGAATTCCGTGCATGAGCCTCTGCGAGACGTTGCGATGAAACGGCGTAACATAAATGTGTGGCATCTAGGGCTAATTTTGCGATTTCCTATGACCAGTATTTATACAACAGGAAGCAACTAGCACTTCTGTTGTTACTAGCATCCTAGCTAGTATGCAGACCACTTGTTAGGTGATATAAAGGAGAGTCAGAGCGAGCCCTAACTGCTGACTGTAGCACAAGGCTACACTAGTGTGACGCGCTAGCTGCTAGCTGAGTGTACAAACAACCAGGGATTAAACCACTGCCTATACATTCATGACACATGACCTAGAAGACTCTAGTAGTCCAGAGATGACTTGGGACAGAGCTAGTGACGGTCTAGCAGACACATATCTACAATGGAAGTGCAGCTAGGGGACAACACTTTGAGCTAGGAAGCTTGGCATGGTAACCGGTGGTACTATCTAATCTCTAGATAAGTGACTAGGCAGAACAACCCGACTAGCAACCGGCTAGGGCTTTGACAAAGACATACCACGACATAAGAGATGAAGCAACATGAGGCTAGTGCTCGATCTGGGCAGCTACGGCGAAGGGAATAGCAAGCAGGCTATTGGAACGGAGCTAGGGACGATCATACAGCCTGTACCAATGACCGGAGGGCTGATCGATGTTCTGACCAACGAGCTATGACCATTTGATGTTGGTCGCAACACTGCATCACCTAGATGCAATAGATTGACGTTCTGACAGAGTAGAGATGACCTAGACCACTGGCTACATCGCCGGTTGGTCCGGAAGCTTTTTTTATTTGTAATTATGATGTTGGATTTAAAGGCTTTCAATTATTTCCTTTGTTCTTTAGTGAGTGGTGCTCGGCATAGACAGAGGGCTGAGGATCAGTTGATATACTCACGGTTGAACACTAGCTGGTCAGCGAGGCTGACCTGGCATATACCAAATCAGTCCCAAAACCAAACGGCAGTCGTCTCATCGGCTGACCGTATTTCTTATCATCTAATATTGCTTATTGTATTATTCAGCTCTCTTTTCACATGTAACTCGAACCTAGTAGGATAAAAGTGAGCACAGAACAGAGTAGGGTCTAAGAACATTATGCCCCAGACTTTGGACGAATCTGGTACTAGTGGACTCAGGCTGCTAGTGGAGGCTGATACCGAACTTCACTTGTAGTAGTCTTTATATTGGAATCAGTAAACTGTGGACTCTGGAAACTAGACCTCCACATATAAAACAAGCGTGTTCTCTTTGAGACCCAGCTGCAGTTTGCACTAGTGACTTTGCCTTCACCCTGACAAGATGGAAGCTCTGTCGTGGTGTGTTGGATCACTTGCTAGGTGGATTGTGTGTTGGCTTGAGCCCACTAAGAAGAAGACGAACTAGGTGCCCCCACCTCTAGTTTGGCTATAACTTGTCAGTTACTTCGCCTTCACCCCGATATAGATGGAAACTCTGTTGTAGTGTGTTGGGTCACTAGCTGGATGCTTGTAGTGATAAAAGCAGAAAGGTTCCTGTTCTTGGTTAAGGAATAGGGTGGCGGTCAAGGAGAGTCTTGCCGTTTGAGACTTGAAGTCATTTGGAGTTAGCCTCAGTAGTCCTTAGGTTGCCTAAGGCGAGGATTTTCACAACCCTACAAACCTCTGCCCTGGTGTTCTCGACCTAGCGGTCCAGCCATCTTGTATCCACCCCATATAAACACACCCCCGGACCATCCCTAGGTTCCTAGCAGTGTTGTTGTTGGCGGTTGCATATTGCTAGTACATTGTAGAATGTGTTGTTAGAAGCCTATAAATCAAACTTGGGTTTGTTCAAACCTGCTGGTCGCATACTATGGCCCGGACCTGAACTCACAAAGAGAAGCACTTAGATCTTTGGAGGTAGATCGGTTATGGTTGGTTGTTTTGGGTGTTTGTTCGCAATACCTATCAATTAGCTATTCCTACTCATATAAGAAGTGCACTGTTTCAGCGAGACGGTGCTTCCAGCGTGAATCTCTTCAACTGGAGCGAACACGGTGTAGAGAATATGGTTGGCTTCCTTGAGCTCGTCCTCGTTGTCATTGTCATTGTCTGAGTCCGGGGACAGGTACGGAAGGTTGTCATCATTGGCCAGATCGTACCCATCGTCTTCGTACTACTCCTCTGAGTCAATGGCACAGATGGATGGGGTCGGACCTTCGCACAGCTACCAAAGGATTGAGGCGACAAGCTTCTCATTCCTCCTGACGGCCCACAGCTCGTCCCGGCAGGTGCGGCATCCAGCCGGGCAGTGCATCATGCAAACCTCCTTGGTTTCCCAGTTGATCTCCGGATTGTGTTCCTAGAGCCAGGAGTAACCGAGGATGACGTGCTGCTTCCCGAGCTGGGTTATGGCAAGCTGGATGTGCTCAGTGTGCCCCTTGTAGTCGACACCATATCGACTATGCCGGTGATGCTGCCTGCTTGGTTGGGGCTGCCATCCACATTGAGAACTGGGATGGGCTGCAAGAGACGCCGGACCAGAAGGTTGCAAAAGATGATATACTCCGAGTCAATGAAGTCTCCGGTCGCTCAACAGTCGACCAGAGCCTTCACCAACATCCGCGCAGCGGTCTCAACAGACTCTAAGTCCAATGGAATGTGCAGGGAGTTTTGGCCTTCGACGGAGTTGATTATGTACTGCCGAGGAAGTTGCCGCTCCCACTTTGGGCGGTGAACATGCTGGAGTGAGCCTGTCCTCATTCCCGGCTCGGGGACAGGAGCTTCTGTCACTGTCCTCGTTCCCGGCTCGGGAACAGTGCGGGTTTCCGTCTCCAGGACGGAAGGAAGAGTCTCGGTCACTAGGACGGAGACTGGGATGGGGGGGTGCACCTCCCGCTACTACCTCGGACTCACAGCAACAGGGTGGTTCAAGTTCAAACCAAAAGGTTGCCAAACTTAGGTTCGGTTCAAACCATGGTTCAAACCTACCTATAGGGTTCTGAGTAAAGAATGGTTCAAACCTGTGGTTTGAACCAGTTTGAATCATGGATTAGTAGAGGATCCAACTGATTCAAGCAGCAGTTTAAGCTGGTTTGAACCTGATGGTTTAAACCGGTTTAATCCATCAGGTCCAAAGCAGCTGGTTCAAACCATCAGGTTTGAACCGGTTTGAACCTGATGGTTTGATCCTACTACAGGTTCAAACCAGTTTAAACCATCAGGTTTTAATTGAACCGGTTTGAACCTGATGGCCATCCATCAGGTTTGAACCTGATGGTTCAAACCATCAGGTTCAAACTGAAAAAGTGCATTGACATCTCAAAGCAAAACAAAGGTGCCACAAAGGTGACTGGCACCTTTGTGACATGAGGCAACTGCATGTGGATTTGATGCATACATGGTCCACATGCATCTATATTTGCCCCCAGTGTTAGGGATCGGCACCGTACCGTATACAGTTACAGCTGTAAGGATTACGGGTTCTTACGGGTCCTAACCGGCTGTAACCGTAACTGTAAGGATGCTACCAGGGCCTCTTACGGTTATTACAGCCGTATACGGCCGTAAAGAATGAAATAAACTTGAGCAAGGATACAGAACATGTATCTGCACCTCCTGCACGGCCTGGAGTGGGTCCTCGAGGCCCTTGCGTTTCAAACAAAGCTGATTCCTCAGCAACATCAAAGCCCAGATAGTTTCTGGCCTTAACCTGGAGTGCCACAGAGATGTTATCTCTATTGCTAGAGAAAACATGTTCCAAGCAGAGCCTGTTGGAATCCGTGACCTTCATTTGAGCCTTCAAATCCTTGCCAATAGTCCTCTTTTCTCGTCTTTTGGGTACGCTCTGGTGCCGAACCAGCTGACTGAAAGCCCAGCCAATTGGTGCACCATATCTACCGCCATCCACTAGGTTTAGCCCCACAGAAGTGGCCTAAAGTGTACTGGGCATTTCTTGATTTGAACAATCAGGTTCAAACCGGTTCAAACCCGATGGTTTGAACCATCAGGTTCAAACCAGTTCAAACCTGATGGTTTGAACCTACTACAGTTCCAAACCTGCTTAAACCACTGCTTGAATCGGTTAGATCCTCTACCACCTGTAGTAGGGTCAAACCGGTTTAACCCTGATGGTTTGAACCGAACCTAAGGTTGGCAACCTTGTGGTTTGAACTGGAACCACCCCACAGTACGGACTCAAATGTATTGGCATTATCTGAATACAGGTGTTATGCTCATGCACATCCGGAAGTGTCCGGATTGCTGGACACTTTATCCATCTGACCGGATCCGAAACTTCCAACCATCTGCACATGTTGTCCGTGTCTCGGGCACGTGTCTGATCTACTTGCTGATGCATCCAGCCTTGTCCGTTGAAGCACGCCCTTGGGGTTTTAAGCAATGAAGGATTACTGAGTGTTTCCCCAATTCTGTTCATATGACTTATGCACCCATGCTTCTCTCTTATTGTCTTTATTGTTCTCGACTTACATTACTTCTCACTACATTTAGACTATCTCTGTATTTAGGTCCAGGTTATCTGAGTCCAAGTCATTACCACCTCGTTCCTCCTCCTCGCACCGGATGGCAAACACGTGAATCCCGATGCATGCTGCAACCCAGTACATTGTGATTTTATGTGTGTCCTTGCTGTGGATATTGAACCGAAGATGTTTCAAGGAATGGAATTGTCCCTTGAGAAACCCAATCGCATGCTCGGAGCGAATGCGCAGCCTCGAGATGTGCTTGTTAAACACCTCATTGTCAGGCAGCTCGCATGCGGGCATTTTATACGGTGCTGTCACCCAAGCGTCAATCTGTTCAAGCAGCGTCAACGATGACGATGAACGGTAAGATACTATCTTACCGGGTAGGCCAAATTGGCCCAAATCCATTCTTCCTCAAAAACTGTCTCTTGCTCCTGGGCAGTCTTGGTACCATTCCAGGCCACCGAATCGTGTGTGCTACCAGTATGCCCGTAGCTGAAATCGATAATTTGGAGGTTTGGAAGGTTAACGACCTGAAAACGAGTCAGATGAATGCATGAACACAGTGTGGTACGACGTGCCTGAATATTTAAAGAATAATTACACTTCCTATCAAAATAGCTTGGTCCATACCACGTTGGTCGCTCATCAAGAGGAACCAAGGTACCATCCACAAAACACCAGCCGTTCCTCCATACTTTGCACAAGTGGGTGTGGACCCAGCGCTTTGTCTTCTCTTTCTCGTCAGCAGTAGGCATTCAGACAGCATTTTGCATGAACGAGGGACGCAGGACCACGGTCATAATGCGGCACGTATATAAGTGGACCCCAAGGCCAGCCCAATTTGCAACTGACTGCATGCTCACAGCATTACCGTCATGCCCAAAGCGATACAGCGCGACAGCAACCTGCAACTCTACCAGAAGCTGCGGCTGGTTGAAATTGTTGAACAATATGGAATCCGTCTCGAGGCGGGCGACAAGAGTATCGAAGGTTTGGGGCTGACTCAGAGTACCTGACGGAAATGGTCCTCTCGTTCGACTTTGAGAGCAGTGAGGATGTGGCGGAGATGTGAGGGCCCACGGGGCAGGGTGTTCTGAGGGTTTTCATAACAAGTTTTTTACATAGTTGTGACTTCGTCTATGATAAATCACCGCAAGAACGATGGGCGGGGGAGATCATCTTCACTGTCGTCGTCTGATGTCTCCTCGTCATCACCCTCAGCCACGGAAAAGGAGTCCCCGGACCACTCCCAGTCCGAAGACAAACTAGAACTAGAACCTACAGATTGGAGATCGGGCATTGGGTCATCCTCGCTCGAGGGCTCTGAAGTGAAGCTGGTGACATCAGAGATTGAGTCGTCGAGGAAGTTGCTGGCAAGATGCCAGTCTGCGCCAAGAATTTCTGACCAACCATCCGAGTCCCCGCTGGAGCTGTCATCCGAGTCCGAGTCAAGGCTTTCACCGGAGGACATGGAGGAAAGAGCCAGGTCATGGTTATCATGTGGTATGCGGTTTTCTCAGCGCATTTGAGCTGCGGCGCACTGGTGCAGAAGATTTCGATGTTGGCGGCCCTTATTGTTGCGTGCGTAGACCTTGAAAAATGCCTTCTCCTGAGCAACACGTCGAGCTGGTGGTGCCATAGCGGTGAAACGGCGTAACATAAATGCACCACATCTAGTGCTAATTTTGCGATTCCTATGACCAGTATTTATACAACGGGAAGCAGCTAGCACTTCTGTTGTTACTAGCAAACTAGCTAGTACACAGACCACTTGTTAGGTGATATAAAGGAGAGTTAGAGCGAGCCCTAACTGCTGACTGTAGCGCGAGACTGCACTAGTGTGACGCGCTAGCTGCTAGTTGAGTGTACAAACCACCAGGGGTTAAACCACAGCCTAAACATTCATTGAGATGAGACCTAGGAGACTCTAGTAGTTGAGAGATGATGTGCTAGGGAGCTAGCGATAGTCTAGTGGACTGGAATCGACGATGGATGTATAGCTAGGAGACAGTGTTTTGAGCTAGTTCGCTCAGCACAGGTCTAGGCTGTACTATCTAATCTCTAGATAAGGGCCAAAGGCAGTGCCAGGCGGAGAGATCCGGCTAGGACCAGCTAGGACCGTAAAGATACGATGCTATGGACACATGAGAGATGCGAGACGATAGCTAGGGCCTAATACAGGCAGCTAGCTTGAGTGGAATAGCAGGAAGGCTATTGGTGCGGAGTTACAGGCGATCATCGATGCTCTGACACATAGAGCTGACCTAGGCAACCAGTGGTAACACTGGGTCGTCTAACAGACAGATAGATCGACGCTCTGACACATAGAGCTGACCTATGGTGTTGGTTGCAACTCCAGGTTGTCTAGATGCGATGGACTGACAAACAGGGATGACCTATGATGTTGGTTGCAACCCCAGGTTGTCTAGATGCGATGGATCGACACTGTGACAAACAGGGATGACCTATGATGTTGGTTGCAACCCCAGGTTGTCTAGATGCGATGGATCGACACTCTGACAAACAGGGATGACCTATGATGTTGGTTGCAACCCCAGGTTGTCTAGATGCGATGGATCGACGCTCTGACAAACAGGGATGACCTATGATGTTGGTTGCAACCCCAGGTTGTCTAGAATGCGATGGATCGCCACTCTGACACAGAGAGATGACCCAGAACACCAGCTGTAGTACTGGGTCGTCTAGAATGCGATGGATCGGTATTCTGACACAGAGAGATGACCTAGAACACTAGGTGTAAACCCAGGTGACTAGGTGCGATCCTTGGCTATAGATGATGTGCCCAGGATCTGCAATATACCCACAAATAGGCTGCTAGCTCGTCAGCGAGGCTGACCTAGCATGTCACAGGATGGCTCTAAAACAAAATGGCAGTCATCTTATTGGCTGTTCATCTTGGATCACCTCATATCGCTTATTATTGTATTATTCAGCTCGCTTTTCACATGTATTTGGAACCTAGTAGTATAAAGGGAGCACAGGAGCGACTAGCACCTCAGATTAGCACTCCCTGGTCGAGTATGAAGCTGGTGCAGGTGGCCTCTGATAGAGGTTACACCCCAGTTTTGTGCGACACTAGTGGAGGTAGTCTCAGGTTGCTAGTGAAGTTTGTAATGCGCTTCACTGATAGTAGTCTTTATTGGAATTGATAACTGTTGGCTCTGGAACATGGAGTGATTAAGTTGAGGATTTCGTGTTGTTGGTTCTAGCAGACCTCCACATATAAAATAAGGGTGTTCTCTTCGAGACCCAGCTTCAGTTGCGCTAGTGACTTTGCCTTCACCCCAACAAGACGGAAGCTCTGTTGTAGTGTGTTGGATCGCTTGCTAGGTGATTGTGTGTTGACTTGAGCCCCGCTAAGATAAAGACGAACTAGGGTGTTCTCTTTGAGACCCAGCCGCAGTTTGCGCTAGTGACTTTGCCTTCACCCCGACAAGACGGAAGCTCTGCCATAGTGTGTTGGATCGCTTGCTAGGTGGATTGTGTGTTGCCTCGAGCCCTATAAAGTAGAAGATGGACTAGGTGCCCCCACCTCTAGTTTGGCTATAACTTGTCAGTTACTTCGCCTTCACCCCGATAAGACGGAAGCTCTGTCGTAGTGTGTTGGGTCGCTAGCTGGACGCTTGTAGTGAGCTAGTGCCGATAAAAGCGGAAAGGTTCCTGTTCTTGGTTAAGGAATAGGTCAATGGTTTAAGGACTCTTCTGGGAAACCCCCAACTTGCCTTGCCGTTTGAGGATTGAAGTCCCTTGTTGTTAGCCTCAGTAGTCTTTGGATTGCCCTTAGCGAGGATTTTCACAAACCTACATACTCTGCCCTGGTGTTCTCGACCTAGCGGTCCAGCCATCTTGTATCCACCCCATATAAACACACCCCCGGACCATCCCTAGGTTCCTAGCAGTGTTGTTGGCGGTTGCATATTGCTAGTACGTTGTAGAGTGTGTTGTTGGAAGCCTATAAATCAAACTTGTGTTTGTTCAAACCTGCTGGTCGCATACTACGGCCCAGACCCGAACTCACAAAGAGAAGCACTTAGATCTTTGGAGGTAGATTGGTTGTGGTTGGTTGTTTTGGGTGTTTGTTTGCAATACCTATCAATTAGCCATTCCTAGTCATATAAGAAGTGCACCGTTTCAGCGGAAGAAGTGGAGGCGGGAAGCGGGCACAGCTACATCAATATTTATCATAAGCACAGATAGTAAGCTGAAGCGTTTTCTGAATCGAAATTCAAAAAGTGACGGTCAAAGTGAGATTCGCTTATCCCACGCTTCTGATACTAAGTTACAGCTAATGTCGGAACCGAAGGCGCGAGTGAAATTTCCTTGTTTTGGTAAGTTTTCGAAGAATTGTTTGTAACTCAAAGTTCTGCACCGATTCAGATGAAACCTAGGTAGATTTGACGAGCTAATTCATACGCAATTAGTGATAGAAAGAGGTTTATGAAAATATTATTTATTAGGTAATCTGTGTGTTTGGACCATTTTTGTGCCGAATGTGGTCTAGCATGTCCAAAACATGATCCATTAACCTAATATTTTGGGCGGGACAACATATATACTTGTTTAAACATGTGATAGAGCCAAAAGGACGGATAATTTAGTTACATTCTCTGTAGCTCTGTTGGATACATTTGGCAGGTTTGGCATTCGGAAATATTGTAAGGATTACATTCATCTCGTGATTTCATATAATTCTGGCTCTATCACATGTTTAATCAGGTATATATGTTGTCCCTCCCAAAATATTAGGTCACTGGGACATGTTTTGGACATGCTGGACCACATTCGGCACAAAGATGGTCCAAACACACAGATTACCTAAAAAATAATATTTTCATAAACCGCTTTCTATCACTAATTGCGTATGGATTAGCTCGTCAAATCTACCTAGATATCATCTGAATCGGTGCAGAACCAATTGAGTTACACTGGGGGCAAACCCCGACGCACCTGGATTCCAGGTGCCTCCGGGGCATGTTCTCTGCAGGTTGTGAACTGGTGGACAAAAGACCGATAAAGGTCATTGGGTGGACAAAGAATTAACAAAGGTGAGACAAAGGGCAGGCAGGATTTTCACCACCCAGCAAATGTTGCCTGTCCTTTGTCCCTCCTTTGTCTGTTCTTTGTCGACCTAAGGACCTTTGTAGGCCTTTTGTATTCCACATTGTAGCCTTCGGACCACATGCCTCGGAGGCACCTGGAATCCAGGTGCGTCGGCTTTTGCCCCCGGTGTTACAAACAATTCTTCGAAAACTTACCAAAACAAGGAAATTTCACTCGCGCCTTCGGTTCCGACATTCCGAAGCTCGTCAGCCCCGGCGCGAGCGCCCTGCCCCGCAGATCCACCGTCTCCACCCCGGAAGCGGAAACGAACTCCGCGCACGCACCAGCGGCGCTGGGCCCCGCACACGCAATGCGCCCGCCCTGCACGATCACGGTGAGGTTTGTCTCGGTGGCGTCGGCGAGAGAGCGGATGCCGTGGGCACGGCGCACCCACGCACTGCGCACGTTCACGAACGCGACGGTGCTCGTGGCGCGCCGGCCCGCGAGCGGCGGGAGGCCTTCGTGTCGCGGACCTCTTTCTCGAAGGAGGGCGTCTGCGGGACGTGCTGGAACGCGTCGGGTTTGGAGGAGAACAAGGCATTGTGGAGCTGGGGGATGCCGTCGATGAATACTTGGATCGGTGTCGCGCCGAGTGCGAGGGGGTGGGAGTCCCAGAGTACGAGATCTACGAGGTGATTGTCAAAATGGAATGCCTCAAAAGTGCGAGGGACACACCAGCGTCGTATCCTGTCACCGAAAATATTTCAGCATCGCCAACACCACTTAAATAGGCGCCTGCCCTCAGCAATCGGCCCAATCCGCCAGCCCACACCCAGTGCTTTCGCCAGTGTCGAAGTCACAGAAGCGATGGCCGGCCCAGTGTTGAGGCTATGGTAATGCGCCTGCTGCGCCTCGTACATGAGGTAGCGCGAGTTGAGCACGGGGTGGTCGGACTGCGCATAGATACGTTGATTAATCAGAGTGTCTGTGTACTCAACTTTGACGCGCTCACCTTCATAATCACGGGGAGCCCATTGTTCGCGAGGATGCGCGGCGTAAACTCGGAGCCGCGGTACACCTCGCGCTTTTTGCTGGATCATATTCGTTCAATTAGAGGGGGGGGAGTAAAAGTGAAGAGATGCACCGGAAGTTCGACGTGAACAACGCGATGACGGGATGTTGCCCTGGAAACGCGTCGACAAGGTATATCTTGCTAGAAGACATGTACGCACCCATGCACGCTTGAGGAGATCCGGGACGAGGTACGTCTCTCCTGCGTGATGGATCGACACGATGGGGAACTTGAATCCGTTGGAGAGCTGAGGTACATGCGTAGTCGAGAAGCAACGGGACAGGCGTACACGAATGAGGGCGTCAAGGTCGACGGCCTGTACAATCAATTAGATCTGTGGAAGGCTGCCACACGCGAGCACATTCCTCGTAGCAGTGCACCGAGAGCTACGTGAAACGACAACATCAGCGCAACCCCAGAAGATAGGAAAGAATACACCTACCTTGACGCGCCCAAGGACATCTACCAATGCTTCGCACTGCAGACTCTCTGGGAACGCGCTGCGGCCGTCCCAAGTCTCTGCATGCGCCGCGGCACAGAAGGTATCCTGCGCGTCGCGGATTTTGCGCGCCTCGTTATATGCCTGCCGGAACCCCCAAGTGGCGTCCATGCGGGTCTGGCCGTAGAGGCGATCGGGGTTCTCGCCTATGGATGCTTTAGGATCTGAAATACAATAATACTTTGGGGGTTACCGCATGCATGCCTAAAAGCGTGGATGAATATTTGTTGGGGCAATTTGGAAGGGGGGATGAAACATACTTCATGCGTCGCCAAGCTGGACTATTGTTTAGGAAGAGCGTCTCGGGGGGTCGAGGAGGAGGGAAGAGGTGGAGCGCTTGGCCGTGGACCACAGCTTGATGAGGAAAGCCTGACCGCCTGTCATACTGAGTCAGAGCGAGAACAATTCTTGGAGCGAAGGCTAACCGATATTATTGGCGCTCCCCGGGAGTATTTGGGCAGTTGTCACGCCGCCCGCTATCGCAAGCATGTAAGCGTCATCGCGAGTGTTGATACCTTCGATGCTGCGCAGCCAGGGCAGAATGGGAGCCTTTCTAGAGTTCCCATCGCTCGCTCCTGTGTACTATCTTCAGCAGGAAATCATACAGAAGGAGGATGGCCACCGACCGGCCAATGCAGGTGCGGAATAGACCCCCAGATGAGAATGCGCGTCGACGAGGCCAGGAGAGATCCACTTCCCTCCGCGTCAATTATTTGGAGATCCTGAGGAAGCAGCAAGTGCTCGGGGATGTATCCGACCGCGACAATGACCCCCTTGTCCAGCAATACGTCGCCGAAGATAACCTCGGTACCGTTGCGCGCGCCGGTCAGTATCTTCGCGTCTTTGATAAGGGTGGGTCGGGTTCCTTGGAAAAAGCGGTCCGAGCCAGTTTCTAAGCGGGTTACCGTGAATTCTGGCGGTGGTTCCAGAGGTACATTGAGCAATAAGCACTGGGCAGGAACTGGGTGTATCCGGCGCGTGTAGAAGCCGGTAGGAAGTAAATAGAGATGTATGAGTATAAGGAGAGACCCTAGAGCAAGTACGACCCTGCGGCCTAGCTTCGCTCGCGGTTGCCGAGGGCTCGCAAATCATGCAACAGACCCATCTTGTGGAAGTTTTCTTTCTGGATTAAACAGCGCAGAGGCGGGGGCAATATCCTTTGTCGCGTATTGTTCAGGATCCTGACATTCATGAGATATATGTAGAAGAAACAAAAGAGATATCACTCACTTCTCGCCGTTCTCGGGGGTGGTCTGCAGAATAAGTGAAGATTCGGGGATAAACGCGCCGCCAGACACCGTTGACGCAGTGAATGAAAATGCCATGCTGATAGGCATGTATGAATTTATCGTTGAGCATGAGCCTCCAGACCTAGTGCATCAGCTCGCACCGGCAATGCGTAAGAAGCGCCGATTTACGGGATTTTCCCTTGACGAAGGTGGAAATAAAATCATTTATGGAGTCGGGAATCTGCATATAGGTGAACTGGAGAGATTGGGAGAAAGAGAGGCTTACCGACGGAAAATAAGCGACATGATGTCAAGCGCCCGATGTTGGGCGAGCTCGGACGTACTTCCAAAGATTGGTGAAGTATAGGCAGAGAGGCCACACCTTAACAGTCCCAAAGTTGGCAAGACGTGTCGAGTCGGACCACCATATAAGGCCAGCGATGACCCGCAGCTTGCACATACCTTCGCCGGGGGACCTCTTCAACTTCTCGTGCTCCGCTACCCAGGCTTCTGATGCGTACACCTCGTCATAGACGCGTTCCTCTCCACCCGCGGCCGAAGTCCGAAAGCGTCGAAAGGGAGTGAGATGGAACTGCAAGGCGGTAGCTTCGGCGAAAGCCGCCTTGATGACCTCGACGATCCGATAACAGGGACAGAGAATTTCCGCGATGGTGCATTCCTGGCACCGTCCGGAAGTTCAATCACCACCGACGCTTCCTGAGCTACTGTTAGCGTAGTTGGCGGTCGAGATCCCGATGTGCCTGTTTTCCTTCAGTTCCAGAAATGACGAGTCAGGATGTCGTCATGGATGCAAGCAAGAATAGTAACATTTGTCACATCAAGTAACGCTGCCGAAGCGTGTCGACAAACACTGCTAACGACACCAAAACGACACCGTGACGGCCTTGTTCCGGAATCCTTCCTCGACGACTCAGCCGAACCTCTGAAAGCCTTCAACTCCATCCACATCCACATCTGTCTGTTTTTCTGCCACATTGGGTCTGCACATGCAATGTCGGGCTCTTTGCTGTTGCTTCGCTGTCTGCAAGAAATGAACGGCACGGTGGCTTTTTTTCTTGATCTAATCTCTCCGTTGTTCTCATTCTTTCTCTTCCTGAAACAATCTACAACTGGCTTTGCTTCCACTCTGCCACATCGAAGTGTACCGCTCTCAGTCTGCCGATGGTTTGGAATACTGCTTGCAGCTCTATAGACCTGTGCAATACCTTGGATCCTACGATATCCAACTTGAAAGTCAATATTCTACTTGATGAGATGGCGAGCATCAAACAGTTAAATTTTTATGCATGTGTCGTAAACATTTTGAATTCCAGCCCTGAGCATATCACGCCGTTGTCATCACCGCTTGCTCGCTGACTCCATGGCCACTGGGGGACTGCGACTCAGAACAGCAAGATTCTGGCTATTGTTTCTTGTCCCCATTTTATTCCTCCGGATGGCTGGTGACTTTCTTTGCAAAGCACCGGATTATAGAAACAAGTCAGCAAACGAATCATCCTACTCTCGACACCAAAGTAGATGCAAAAAATGGAGGGCGTACCAGGCACGGCAGCTCATGCGCCGGCGAGAAAGGGCTCGTGCAAGCAAATCAATGGTTGACCATCGATTGGGGAAGCGCAAAGCAAACACACCGCCCTCCGGATCGGTGTAGGGGGAATTCACCTGCCTTGGTGTGTGCTCCTACTACATTCTTTAGCCAAATTTGCACACAATCAGCTCCTATCATATCCAGCCTGAGTCCTCGGTGCAGCACAATAAGACTTGAGTTGACAGTCCAGTGAAATGATTTGAATTTCTACCACGGGCGATCGCGCGGATGTGAGAGGGAAGCTAGAAGCCACGCACGGACCATCCTGATGGGCAACTCACAGCCACTCTTGACGTGGCTGTGTCGAGGTTCAAACGCCGACAGGGCTCAGAAATCTTCCAGAAAGCGGTGGTAGCGGGCTCTGCCGCTCGTCGGCCTTACCAGCTTTATTTTATGCTCGCGCGTGTGCCCCCGCTTGCGTTTGGACGAGAAGCGGCGACTCAATGCACCGTGCCGCAGGCCCATCGTCGGTTGAGGAGCTGGAGCTTTCGCTCGACCCATCTGACGGGCCGGAAGGCGGCGGTTGTGCTTTAGCAATAGCTGCTGGAGTGCCACGCAGAGATTTCCCAAAGAAATTCTCCGCGGCCAGTCTGCCGGGAGTAACACCCCGTGTAATGGGTGTGTTGCGCTTCTTCGCAGTTGAAGTGCGCAACGGGTTCGTCTTGTGCTTCTCAGCAATCTGCCTCGCTTCTAACTCTTTCAGCTCACTAATTTTCTCATCGAGCAGAGCGTGCATTTCTGCAACAGTAAGTCCGGACCTAGACTCGCGATCGTTCTTCGTATCGCGGCCGGAGGCAGATGCAAATCCTTTGGATTTGGCGGGTTCAACCTTGGAGGATTGAATCATCTCCATAGGTTTCGGGGTTGGTTCAACTCTGGTAGGTTGTTCAACCCTGGCCTTCTTCGATTTGGGACTCTTAGAACGTCTTCTGTGAGCCTTGCCCTTTGAAGAAGGGATCTTCGCGCTCGAATGTGCCAACACATCGGCAAAGAGATCAGGAGGCGTCGTAATTTCCTCCTGCTTGATTATGCGATTGATTTCAGCATAATTCTGCAGCACGTCGCGCTGCACCCTCAACTCGCACTCAGAAAACTCGTCAAGCGAACTGATACCGCCCCAATTACGTGGGTCGGCACCTTTGCCCTTCTCGTGGGAAGGACTTGCTGGGGACTGGAAGCTGATGAATTCCTCGACAGCGGCGACGACGGGCTGTGCCGACTCTGCCTCAGAGCCGGATTCCTCAGGGGCATTGCCCTCGGAGCCGTTGACACCCCTCTCGGCGTCAGCCCCTTCAGAGCCCTGATTAAGATCAGGCACTGCTACGCGCTCCAAGCTCGCTCGCAACTGGGCGGCATATGCTTCAGCGAGGTCCTCGCGCTCATCACGGCTCATCTCGCGCGTTGCACGTGCGATGGTGGACTCAGATTCCGATGTAGATTCAGAAGTATAATCAGATTTAATTCTGTTCCTACTCAATTTATGCTCGCGATGAGATCGCGAGGTCTGACGAGTAACAGGAGTCCAGCCCCTGTTGTCCTCGCTCTCGGACGACGCTGGTGCATCACCAAGCACACCGAAGTCCACCGAGTTGCTTCGCAAAAAGGGCAACTCGGAGGAAGTGTCTCCAGTGCAGGCGGCACTGGGCGGTCTCATCACCGGAGTGACGCATCCCAACGCCGAAGCGTGGGTGGTTCTCGCTGCCGAAGCAACGGACTCGCTCATCGACGGATCAATGGCGGCGGTTTCCAGATCAAGCAGGTCTCCAGGTTCCACAGTGCCGAACGCTAGTCGAGCAGGACTGAAGACAATTAAACCACAGCCCTACATATATGCAGCACAAATCTCTTCCTCATAATCTTGGTAAACAACACGGCGCCTCGGCTGGGACTTGCTCGTCAAAGCAAAAGGTTTTCGTGGATTTGTGAGTAAGACCATCTGCGATGCCACAGCTCTTTAACGTTGCATGGCACGCCCTGAAAAAAACCGACCTTTCTGGGGATCTGGAAGTGACTGGATGAGGTCCTATTTGCAGCGTCAACCGATGCCCTGTATTAATCCATTCTTAGCTTCCTAGGGTTCCAAAAAAATGAGAACTCACCAAAGGCCATCACAAACTTTGGATCTTTTGTCGTCATCGGACAGCTGGGCCTGGAATTCGGGTTTCAGTTGAATGAGCACTTCAGGATGCGGTCTGTTGATGCCGAAGACTACTGCGGCATCGACAAGGTCATTTCTGTTAATCTGGGCCTCTGCGAGGGGCCGGTCACTAGATGAAGGAAATGCCAAGAGTAAGAACAAACCGATGGGGACGGGATTCATCTGTTCAACCATTGTTCAAAACAGTCAACGAAATCCCAGATGCACATACCTTGGCCGCAGTGGAGAAAGGGATCAGATCGTCCTTGCGCCGATACACTCGATGCAGCTCCGGGTTGTCCGGATGCTGCTCCAGCAGATCGCTGAGACAGCACCCCGGGCGCCCGTCGATCACCAGGTTCGTGTAAGCCGTCGCATATGACGGGCCGGTGAGGTATGTGTGGGTGTACAAACCCGACCCATCGTCTTCGAGCGTCCGCACTACGTTCAAGTCCTTCATTAGTGCGAAGTATTCCCAGTCTTTTCCGTGACAAATGAAGAACGGCGTTAACCCCCCAGTTTCCATGCTGCGAAGTATCCAGTGAGTTCTTGTCCCTGAAGGTGGACGTGTCAATCCTGGAAGTCGGCATGGGTGGTACTCAACGTGGTTTCCACGATACCAGAGCTATCCAAAGTTAAACTTGGTACGTTCATTGTTCACCTTATGCGGGCAACCACTCAGCCTGGACTTTAGGGCTCTCCGGGACGCATCAAATTATCAATGCGACCCTTGCAGTACACCTTGCCCGATCGTTCATTAATAGCATGAGTTCTGTTCCCTTAGACATCCTCCTCACCGACGACGTTGTACGGGGATTAGAAAATGCCCGATGGCCTGGTCGTTGTCAGGCGGTTCCGGACTCGGCATTCAGCAATACAACCTGGTATATGGATGGAGCCCATACACTCCAGAGCATGACATGTTGTGTGCAATGGTTTGTCAGCCCGGGTATTGGGCTTCGAGCAGACGCCAGGTACTCTATTTGAGTCATTATATGTCGAATATGCTGACAAAATTACTCAGCAAAAAGGAAAATTGCATCCTGATTTTCAATTGCACAAGTGGTAGATCGGGGTCTACCTTCCTTGGATCGATCCAGTCGCACATCGCGGCTCAGCTCAAGCTATTCAACTCTGATGAAACCGCTTCGTCCTTCTTCGACCACGTCATTTTTTGCACGAATGCGACCTATGCCGACGGCGGCTTCAAAGCCGGTGGGTTTTCTACATCCATCTCAAATCTATGTCTGACCAAATTATTGCAGAGGGTATGATAGTTGCAATGGACCCGATGGACCTTACAGAGCAAAACCAGCATGCTTCAGCATGGTCTTCTCTGATGCCAACTTTCCCAGCCGCGAATATCCATGTTCTATCGTCCATAGAGCACGCGGTTAACCTGGTGCGACAATTAGAGTCGGAAACGGGGAATGCGAACGTGCTAGTCGCAGGAAGCCTGCTTTTAGTTGGCGGTGTGTTCGAGGTCGCAGGTTTATCGTCGGCGCTTTAGGTTGGGAGAGGAGATTAGGAGAGCACTAACCATACCATTGCCCGCCTTACCAGGTTGGACACATAATTGCTAGATGTAGTAGATTATGTTCCATCATAGAAAGATTGCTTAACGCTGCTTCTGCCTTTTGGTCGCCTCTCCAATGATATTGATAGCCTGACAAGAAATGAGCAAAGCGCTATGATACGGCTGACTACAGCACCTGTTTATCCAAGAAGGTCCGCGGCTTGAGTTTCAAAAGGCCAGTCACCTCATCCTCGGTAGCGGTCGCGAGTTTGAGAAATATATCAAAATGAATCGGCTGAAAAAGTCAGTCACCGATTTTGGAGGGACAAACCTCGTACCGTAAAATGCGGAGATGCAGATCATAATCTGCCAATATCTTGTCTTTTAATCCAAGTTCCCAGCTCTCCTCAAATTCATCGACGGCTTTCTTCCTGCTTCTCTTGGCCTTGGCCTTTAAATTGGGACTCGGGGGCCGGGAGGAATATTCACTGTCCGATGGACCTCGAACCCTTCGTTTGTTGACTTTCGTGGGGTTTTACGGGTCGAATTCTTGCTTTTCTTCGGTTTCTGGGACTTGACGGTGTCAAGGAATGGCTCTCGATCATCCAACTCTGACTCTGAATCATCGCGGTCGCTCTCCATCGCAGGAAAGTAGGGGCTATGGCGATCACGTTCTTTTTCTTCTTCGTCTTGGGAGACGATCTCGGAGAAGATTCTTTTGCGCTAGAGGAGGGAGGATCAAGTGACTCTGGGTCATTAGCGCACTCCCAAAGCCGTGGAAGGTATGCACATGTTTTCGGCTTCAGGGACATCAGGTTCCGGGGCAGAAGACTCGGCTTTCGACTCGTATTCATAGACCCAGCCACGAGCGGCGGGTCGCCAGATTGAGCGTCGGAAGAATTTCTTCGTCGTCTGAGTGACCCGAATTTAAAAGGGAAGCGAGCGGCGCTCCACAGGCATTGCTTTTGTCGGCCCCCGTGCCATTCAGGCTCGTGCCCACTGCGCTTGGGCTGAGAGAAATGATGTTCGCAGAGATACTGGTGCTGCTGTCTACAGCTCTGGATCAGTTCGCGGTGGCAAAGCCGCGTACATACCACTGATATCAATCACGTTGAGGGGAGACTGAGGCAACTGAATTAAAGTCCCGGATGCAGCTGCTACCGGGCTGGCAGGCGCACCGTCCCCTTTTTTAAAAAAAAGAACAACCTCATGCTGTTCGTCGCCAGTGGTCTTGGATCCTGTTTAGGAATCCGGACGTACAGCCGACCGTTGGATATCAAGACCTATCAGGCCAGAAGGGTACTCTGCAGGAAGAGGAATCTATGCTGATGGGGTGCGATCATCTCTGGGCTCTGACGGCACCTGGGGTGACAGACTACGATCTTTAGAGTATACGCGCCTGTAAATTAGTCCACACGTATATTTAATCATTTCCTGTGAAGTCCAAGACCATGCGACCGTGACTACAACCTTCTCCCCCCTAATCCTGTTGTTTCTGAGCAAGTCCAGCCCCATCGCGACGCGCTCCTTGAATGTCCCCTCACCTTAGTGTTGCACTATGATCTATCAGCTGCCTCTGAGCAGCGGTGAGTGGTGATGTATGAAAACCGCTGAGCTAGAGGCCGTTCTGATACATCACCACAGCATCGTTCCCCCAGCCTTCTTTCCCTCGCTAATGCTTGACAGTACCTCAGCCTAAATGGGACGTCAGCGATCACCCATCATTGTCGTCGCCATCAACAGCGAACACAAGTCGCGGTCGTCGTGTCCGATGACGACCAGCAAGTCCCATAAAAAGTTGATCAAAATTGCGCAAAAATAAATAAAAAATTACAGTAGCAGTAGCTATACATTACGGGGCCTATACAGACTCGGATTCGTCTGGATGTATGCATAACATCTATATACGTGAATTTACCGTGTAATGGGTCCTGTACAACCTCCGGCCGGCCTGCGCTCCTTGAAACGGCACCGAGCTGCAGCCCAACGAAATGCAACTGACCGGTGTTGAGCTCGGGCCAGGGGGACGGCGCGAAGAGCAGGGGGGCGTGTACGCCTGCGCGTGCGCCTGTGGTGGATCCGAGTTTGCCCGTGGCTCGGGGCACGCGGGCGCCGGTGCACATGCGCCGGCGGCGCGAGCGGGAAGGATACCGTGTCGCGCCGGGCGTGCGCGTGGCCGAAGCGCGGTGGGTGGTGCTGCACGTACCCATGCCCCACCGGTGGAGCCAGTAACCGGCAACAGCGACGGCGGGAGCGCCGAGCGCGCGTGGCACGGCGCGCTCAGCGAGCACTTTTACATGTGCATCAGCGGGGGCAGCATCAGCGCCTGCCCCGGCTGCGGCTGCGCCTGGGACGGCACCGGCAACGCGTCGGGCGACGGCGGGGGGTGCAGCACGTGGGCAAGGTGTGCGCGGCGTAGGGCGACGGTGGCGGCGGTGGGTGTACGGCGAGCACGCGGGCGACGCAAGGGGGTGGCGGGAGGGGTTTGCGGTCGCGAACGGGGACTGATGTGCGGCAAAGGGCGAGGGCGGGGGGTACAGCGACGCTAGGGCGGGCGAGAACGTCGGCGAGAACAGCAACAGCAATGGGGGTGGGGCGAGTGCCGCGCGTGCACCGGGCTGAACGGTGGACCGAGGCTGGGGAAGGCGGACGCGGCGCTCGCGTCGGGTGAGAGCGGTAAGGTCGGGGTGAACAGCGGTGGGGCGAAGGCCGCAGCGCGCTGTCCCTCTCATTATCGGACGACGCCCTCCCCGTCCCTGTCCTCATTCCGCCGGAGTGGGAGCAGGCGGATAGCCGCCGGCTGCAGCCGACACAGACAATTTGCATACAAGGCCATCCTCCCAGTCAGAATTTGAGCATTTCTGGCAGTTTGAACGAGAATTGGTGAGCTGCGAGCCCTCGATCTTGACGCAAGCAGAAAGTACCAGTAGCGGGGTGTTTGCTGAACAGAAAGTGCTGTAAAAGCAAGAGTAGAGTCTTGGACGTTTAAAGACGAAGTATTTGAGCGGGGTGGTGCGATGGAATGGCAAAGCTGGGGAGTTTGGACGAAGATGGGAGTGGTGGAAAGCAGAAAGTGTCACGTTTGTCACCTCGGGTAACGCCTCCGAAGGCGCGGACTAACCCCCGAAATGGGCGCTTAAAGGGTGCTTAAGAGGTATTCATGGTGAATATAATGCAGGTAACGTCGTATCTGTTGTCAGTCTTGTTGAGGCGCGAGGGCTGCCTCTTTGGGAAGATGGCGTCTCGCGTCCGGATTAGGTTTCTATCGTGATCGGTTTCTCTTTATATTTCTTGTACATTATTTTGACGCCGATCGTATCCGCACCGTATTTAAGGTGCGGATGCGTGACGACGACCCTCAGTCTTTACCACTACATTGGGTACGACTGAGGGTACGTCTTCCTCCCTTACTTATCACACCTAATGTATACTTACTTATATTATTACCTATAGACTTACGGTATTGTCGACAGGTAATTAATAGAGTCTTTACCACCACATTGGGTACGACTGAGGACTTACGGTATTGTCGACAAGTCTGACCTTTAATCCATACTAAATGTACCATACTGTACAATTTCGTTCAAATCGACAGGGGGGTGTGACGCGTGACCCATTTCACCTATTCGACATTTCGGCAGCCGCCGATTTTTGTGTGACACCTCGAAAATTTCGGCATTTGAACCGGAAATTTTGCCTTTCTTGCCTTTTTTTTTTTTTTTTTAGGCAATTTGGGGCCTGTGTAACCACTTGGAGGTTCGACAGAGGCCCGAGTGACGCGTGACATCGACCAAAGTTCGTGATCGACAGGGGGGTGCGTGACGCGTGACTGCCGATTTGAACGAAATTGTACAGTAGATGTGTTTCACATTACTCTGGGACAATTTCCATTGAATACTGCCAGTCCAAAACTAAAACCAGGAATCAGTTCGCGAACTGATGTCTGTTTCAACCACCCCCATCCTCTAATCTCGCCGTTTACTCATCCCTGGCGACATCTAGATTTTTTTTGGGCATGTAAATCATGAGCTGGACGTCAGGGGATGTGGATATAGATGTACCGAAAGAAGAGAACCAAACTTGACGTCGGTCAAGAAGTCATGGTTGAGAGCGAGGCAAATAGCCATACTAAACCAGGAATGAAAACTCCCAATAATATCAGTTCGCGACCGATATGTTATACCTCTTCAACGGTGTGATCTAAATTTATAAAGAAAATCAGATTCGATAGTTGAAATGTATTCATATCTGAAAGGAGTTGAAGCACCTGCAACAGCCAGTCGAAGTGTAGAAAATAGGGTGTCAATCAGTTCGCGAGAGAAATCATCTCGCAAACTGACATATCATCTCGCAAACTGATATCACTTCACGAAACAATCTCGAGACACTCGCATTCACCCGTGCAATGGTCAGTTCATGGACTTGACGGCATCTCATTCCTCAAAAAACAGCTCAGACATTGAAAAACCATCATGAGATAACGTGTATAAAATAAAACAAGGAGCCTTGGGGAACTACACAAAGTCATGCCCGCAGGCCAGCGGGAGACAAAATGGGCCCGGTACGTGGCACGCGGGTACACAATAGTGGATGAGGGGCACAGTGCCCTGGGTCACCGCATGCACGCCACATGAGGGAGGGCATATGCGGGTGCGTCATGCGAGGCAAGCGGCGGGCCAGCATGCACTGGGTCGGTGCAACAGCCTAGGCAGCGCTCCCAGGAACCGACTGGGACACAAAAGCGGGCCTGGCACGGCACATGCAGGGACGCAAAGTTTGATGGGGACTGGCCAGCTGGTGCTAGGCCAGCGCAACGGCGGTGGGCAGCAGACATGTTCATGTGTGCGGCCCATGAGGCAAGGCACACGTGGGTACGCAATGCAAGGCGGGGGTTGTCCGCCAGGTCAGCGCACCAGCGAGGGCAGCGGGTACGCAATGTGCGGAGGGGGCAGGCCAGCGTGCACTGTGTCTGCACACCAGCGGCAGGCGGCAAGCGAATGCATGTCGTGGAGTGTGGAGGACATCCTGAGCCTTGAGATGGCCTGGCGCTGTGTGAGCGGGCTGGGTGGAGCCAAAAATGGATCCTGGGGACGACGCGGTCATTTACGGGCCTTCTGGGCCCATTTAATCGATATCCGTTGACATGGTGACATTCCGAGTGCCAAAGGCTCCATGTGCAAGGTTTCAGAGCAATATTAATCGGGTAACAAGTGCAGGTTTTGCGAAAAAATTGGGGCTCGAATGTGGCCAGCGTAGCGTGATTTGCAAAGGAATTGCAGCAATCTAGAGCTCAGAGAGCGACATGGGGGGTAGCGACGATCTAAGAGAACAGCATGGCAGGTAGAGGTCGCGTGGTGAGTGCAGGGGCCGTGCAGTGGAGGGAGGGAAGGAGTGATGGAATCATAACAATCAAAACAACGCACCCATTTGGGTCTATATCCGAGCGCCATCATTTTGGTGGGAGGGTGGGCTAAGCGAGCGAAGGCAGTGAGCGGCGAAATTGCGAGGCGCATGCACGTGCAGAAAAGGAAGGTGAGCTGATGTATCAGCACTCTCGCTGGCTTAGAGGTTTTGATGTATCACCACTCACCGCTAATCAGGGGAATCATAACACCGCATACGCCTGGTCCCCTGGTCCAGCAGTCGCACCTGTTCAGCTGGATGAGCCCCGATGCGAGGAGCTCCGGGAGGAGCTTGGGCATCAGGTTGTCCTTCAGATCAGAGATCCCGGCTTGTCGACACAGCAGAAAAATCACAACGCACCTCCACATACATGAACGTCCGCACGTACTTGCTCGTCATGGAGGCTGGGAACGGATTACGCTCCACGAGGACCTCCCAGTGCATCGGCGCCTCGCCCGCCTTGATCGGGAGCAGCAACGTGAGCGTGCCCTGCACGCTCAGCACCTCGGCGATGCGCACGAGGGTGCCTTCCACCGTGATTGCTTTGAGCGTGAGCGCGACTTTACCGTCGCCGCCGACGGCACGGGCAACGTCCACAGTGAGGGTGGCGCTGAGGGTGCACAGGAAGGCATGGTGCTTGAGCGAGGCGGTGGCGAGGACATTGGTGTGACCGGCGGCGTGCAGGGTGTATTGGCCGGTGGTGGAGCCGGCGCCGTACACGAGGATGGAGATGGCATGGTTGGGCGGCGAGCTGGGTGCGGGGAAGGCGGTGGACGAATGGGGAACACTGGTCGAAGAGCGTGTAAGTAGAAGGATGCGATGACATTGTTGGGGACTGTGGCAGCACTCCCAAGGGCAATGCTGTCGGGAACCTGCCGAACGTCGGGTGAGACTATGGCACATAAAACAGCTCACGGTGTGGGACCCCGAATTGATTTGGAAATGGAACATACAACTTTGAGCTGAAGACACGTCCCGCTGGAAATTGGTACCGATCTATTCCAGTCAGTGTGTCATGATATCACCGCTCAGATCGCTGTCTTGTGCGCTGTCTTTCAGTTGGCACCAAGTTGGCACTGCCAGTACATACTTGTGGTTACATTACTATCCTTCGGATCAAGAATGTCTTCACGCTACATCCAAAAACTGGTAAATCGGCATCTACTCAGGACTGACTCCACACCACTGCTCGAATCGTTCACTGCAGCATGCCTTTTCTGGCTACGATCTTTATGTACAGCTTCCCACATTACATTTAACATCAGCCACTATTGTTCTCAGAGCCACTGCTCGGCAGGAATTCTTCCATTATGTACACCACTAGCATTGCCATCGTAATTGATCCCTCTCTGCAACTGAGCAGCTTGTGAACCTTACAAGCCATGTCTTCAAGTTTTTCCATGCATGTAGTGCAGTTACGCCGGTTTCTTTTACTCCAGAGCTGCTTTGCTGCCGATGAAGTTTTTCCAGCGGCAGAGGAGCGGCCGCTGCTCTGCCGCTGATCGGCCGCCGCGTCTCAGAGTCACTGAAATGATCCGTATGAGTCACGGTCTCGGGATGCCCGAGATTGCCGCCGAAACTTATTGTCTCGAAGGCCCCAAATCGGTTACTGATTCTATTGTTATCGGCGACCGTTTTGGGGCAACCAATACCTCCCGTTTACGTCCGCCTGGGACTGCGACTGATACTCCAAGTATCAGTCGCAATATCAAGTACACACAGACGCCGGCTGAGACGGAGAATATTGGATCAGCAGAAACGGCATCTGGTATTGGTCATACCAGTTACCAATTCTGTCCGACCTATTCGTTGTGTATAAGGTACAATTTCTGCAGCTCTTATTCTGGCCCATATACTAACAGTATCAGGAGCGTATTCAGAGGCACCTATACATCACTTTTTTCGGAGTGACTGGAGCCGTTCTGTCGCAACAGGATGCGGATGGAAAGTGGCATCCCGTCGCCTTCTACTCCAAGAGCTTGAACGATGTCCAATGGAACTACGTGATCCACGACAAGGAGATGCTTGTGATCGTCTGAGCCTTAGAGGAGTGGCGGCACTTCCTCGAAGGCGCGCAGCACCCCGGTCGAGATCTGGACGGACCACAAGAACTTGGAGTACTTCCAGAAGTCGCAGACTCTGAACCGGCGGCAGGCCAGGTGGTCCCTGTACCTGTCCCGGTTCGATTTTGCCCTGTTCCACCAGCCGGGTTGCCTCATGGGTCGCCCGGATGCACTCTCCTGCCGCCTGGACCATGGCGCCGGATCCGAGAACTCGCACGTTACGCTTCTTCGGCCGAGCTTTTCCGGATCCGGGCAATGGAGGGGATCGTGGTTGACAGACCCGAAATCCCCCTCCTGCACGATGTCTGGAAGGTGTTTGCGACCGAGCCAGAACTCGAGGACCCCGTTGTGCTTGTCGCCCGGGAGCTCCTCAAGATCCGGAAGGCCCCTTCTCCACGCTTGGCCAAATGGCAGATCTCGGACGGATTGCTCCTGTTTCATGGTAAGATCGTCGTGCCACGGAATAAGGACCTTCGCCGGCGGATTATGGAGCAGCACCACGACACACAGGGTTGCCGGGCACGCTGGCTGCTTCAAAACATTGGAGTTAATCTCCCGGAACTACTGGTGGCCCCAGTTGTCTCGACACGTCGGTCAGTACGTCGGAACCTGTGACGCATGTAACCGGACGAAGGCGCTTTGACGACTTCCCCACGGTGAGCTCCATCCGACCGAGATTCCAGCCGAGCGCTGGGACACTGTCTCGGTGGACTTCATAGTCGAGCTTCCGGAGGCACACGGGTTCGACGCGGTCTTGGTTGTTGACGTCCTTGGTAAGCGGGCCCACTTCAACGAGTGCCACACCAGCCTCGGAGCAGCCGGAGCCACCTGGTTATACTACCGGAACGTGTGGAGGCACCATGGAACCCCCCCGGAAGTACATCTCCGACCGGGGTCCACAGTTCATTGCTGAGTTCACCCGAGAACTGTGGCGCCTCATCGGTATTGAACCCGCTACCTCCACCGCTTACCACCCGCAGACCGATGGCCAGACTGAGCGCATCAACCAGGAGCTCGAACAGTTCATCCATATCTTCACGAGCTACAAACAGGACGACTGGGATGAGCTCCTAACCGGCGGCCGAATTCGCATACAACAACCATGTCCACTCCTCGACGCAGCAGGTGCCGTTTATGACAGACACCGGCCGGCTCCCTCGGATGGGTTTCGAGCCTAACAGCATGCACTCGGGCCGACGAATCGGTCACGAGTTCCGCGACCGGATCGCTGCTGGAGTGTCTGAAGCCAAGTCCGCGCTCGTCAAAGCCAAAGACGAGTTCAAGCTGTACTACGATCGCCAGCATGTACCCGCACCTGAGATCAAGGTTAGGTGACCGAGTCTGGGTGGATGCGTCTGACATCAAAACGACGCACCTGTCTCCCAAGTTCTCGGACAAGCGGTGAAACGCTGACTATGGGGCTGGCGGTGAAATAACCACAACACAAACCTTGTAAATGAATACGCGGTCGATAATGCAACTATAACAACTCAAACACTATAGTCCTCGTGCAAGTTCGGGGTTCCAATCCAGTATAGATTGTGGCAATTTGAACTTTAGTTCTCTTTGAGAAGCAAGACTTTACAGGTCTACAAGTCGTATAGATAAAACTTGCTCGAATCCGTTCTAGGCGCAATCGCGATAGACAGACGAGATTTTATGTTCAACGGTTTTGTATGATGTGGGTCTAGGTTTGGAGATAATACTCCGATGCGTAAAGCAAGTGATCTTATGAATTCCGATTCCAAATAGTATCCGCGATTGCTAATCCTTGCGAGATTACAACCAATTGTCAAGTCTGATCCGTTTCCTTATATTCCACGCGTCCGTTCCGTTTATCCAATATGTCCACGCGTCGTTTATAAAGATCAAATCCAACACAGATAATATTCAAACAGGGAAAACAAACGAAACTTGGTATAGCTTCTGGGTGTCTCCGAATGAATGACTACTCTACCGGTTAAGCGTGAAGTCTAGTAACTTCGCGTCCAACAGGTGGGGTGAGATTCACTGGTGTTCCTCCCATAACCATCCACTTAAATACGTTACAGGATTCTAAATATAAACGAGACTGATACAAACGAGCAATAGGGTTCAGGGTATATGACTAGTGGTATGGCAGCTAGCCGATGAACTCCTGTCAGATATCAAGCGATGAGTAAAATTGAGAGAGATTTATAAGGAACATCAACGAGCCGAGCTTAACGATGAGTCAAGATCTACATCGCTTAGAACGATCGTGATGGGATATTGTATATGTCAACTTTTAGCCGACCTCCTCGTCAGCACTTCGTTACCCTCCTTGGTAACCACCCGCTCAAATAGTTCCGCCTTGAACCGCTTAAGTGATTTGTCTGAAAATCGTGATAGCCGCCGCTTCCCAGTACCCGAGTACGGTTTTTAGTCAACTGGTAGATCGACCAAGTCCAGCTCCCTCTTGGCAGTTCTAGAGACGTCAGACGATGCCTAACAATGATCCCTCTGGTTCAGAAGGATGTTCCCTCGTAATATGCCCTTAGTCAGGGATGTGCAGTAGCCCCAATCCGTTTCCAGGATGGTAAGGCACTTTCCGCGATCGCTCCATTAGCGACTTCCCACTTCAACCCTTTACCAGGATTGTCGTCCAGCGCCTTTCTAATGGTTCGTGACACATTATATCCCTTTTAGCTAACTGCTCAGGCCAGCAATAGCCCTTGTGAGATGACGTCGTAATGTAATGAAGTACATTATAGTATGTTGCGACTCGAGCAGATTTGAATAAATGCCTGGGTGCCCCAATACCAGGTCTGTCAGCGGCTCAGACCCTTCAAGGTCGTACAGGTTGTGGGAAAAGGCACGTACAAGCTCGAGCTCCCCCCATGCTACTCCCAGCTCCACCCGGTCTTCCCAGTGGTGAAACTCGAGCTTGTGAAGCCGGACCCGTTCCCCGGACGCCCCCGGAACGACGAGCCCCTGCCTATCCTCCGGACGGATGGAGATGAGAGGTGGGAGGTCGACGAGATCCTCGAAGCATGGGTCCGGTACGGCAGCCACTGGTACATGGTGTGCTGGAAAGGTTATGGTCCGGAGCACGATAAGTGGGTAAAGCACTCTGACGTCTTCGCCAAGACGCCATCCATGCCTACTACTGCCGCTAACCCAACGCTCCTTGCCGGATAGCCTCGGCCACTTTCGACTCGCTGTCCTTCCGGAGGCGTGATAGGACCATCCGCTTTATATGTCAGGACACCGTATTCCAAGGGGGGGGTGATGTCAGGGGAACCCCCGCTTCGGACGGTTTTCCATCCGGACCCGATCCGGATGCTTCGGGCGCTTCGGGCGCTTCGGACACTTCTCCATCCGGACCGGCTCCAGACACTTCGGATGGTTTTCCACCCGGCGCTCCAGATACTTCTGCGCCCTTCTATCCGACCGCCAAATCACCCAGGACATTTGTCCGCTCTCGCTGGCACGTGCTGTGCGATCAGGCCCGCGATCATTGTAGATACATCCGGACACGTGCTACTGGGTAGTTACCATTAGTATATAAGGTTTCACCTAGCGTGGGAATCCTCATCCTTTCTTCTCTTCGTATTCCCCCGCTAGGTGCATAGTATTTCTGCTCCTGTATTCTAGTACCTATATTTATGCTTCAGATTCCCCCGCTAGTTT